>CANSGD010000098.1:0-703377 GCA_947645195.1 Patellifolia procumbens | reverse complement strand
TCAATATATATAACATGTTTGTTTATCAAGTTTACAATAACTTAAGCCATCATATGCTTGTCGTTCATTATAGCAATTTTTCTCATGTCATCCCTAGGCTTGGGCACAACTTATCTTGGAACGGACGGTTACCTTGGATAATCATCAATGACGATAATAAAGATAAAAGACAGACAAGCAATTGAAAAAGACTATCATGTTCTAATCAGAAAAGGTGCGTTTTTAGTCCTTTTAGATGATACCATGATAAAGATCAAGAAAAAGACAAAATGCTTATGTGAATAATATTCCAATTGAGGACAGCATTACATAATTGTTGAAAGACATTGAACAAAAGATAAGATGCATTCAGAGTTCCTGTGAAAGATGGAGGTGCATGTTCTACCACAGGAGCATTAGGTGAATTCTGAGCAAGCAATGAATAATGCTGTATTAGCAGCTCCAGAAATTGGCAATATGGCTTGATTCAGCTGGTTTCCTTGGTTAAGTTGGCTTTGACCAATTGCATGCTCATATGTCCAGCAGACAGCTGTCTACCTGCAAACTGTTGACTTGCTAATGATTGAGAAAATTGCATCTGGTTTTGTCCTTGCAGCTGGAACAAAACATTCATACCGATAAGAAACATTGAAAATCAACCTTAGAAGCGCATATCCTCTTACTATCTCCATTCTGATATCTTAGCATTACGTAATTCTACTATCTGTGATACAGATAAGATTTATATCCCCTCACCCCAAGAGAATAGTAGGCACATCCAACTCTATAGAAGTTGAAACACGATCTCAGACTCAAAGGAGCTCCTTAGCAATAAGCGATCCCTATAATCAGGATACATGAATTTTTTTTGACAAGCTCCGATTTTGATGACGTGAAAAGCAAATATTTTCCAAACAACTAGACCTAGTAATACATACATATATATAGATATAAATAGAGAGAGGGTCAAGATTATATAGTAAAGTCAAGATTGAGAAGGGTCTTGTGGGGAGGAAGAACTTAGAGTTATAGCACTTTTACTTGAGATATAGCACTTCTCACTTAGATTTATAGCAAAAACAGTTGTTAAAAAGATTATTATTTTTTCAAAAAAAAATAAATATACTCCACTCGTAACGAATTACTTGTAACTATTGGTATTATTTGTGAGGTAAAATATTCCATTGTTGTAAGTAATTCGTAACGGAGGGTGTACCCACTTATCGTTAGTTATATGAGTTGTTGTTTAAAATTATATATTTTCACACAGAAGCCTTCTTAAAATTATATATATATATATATATATATATAGGAGAGAGAGAGAGAGAAAGGGAGAGAGAGCAAAAGTATATATGGTGCCATAGAGGATACCGATGAGAACTTCTGCTGAGCCTGAGCCTGAGCCAGAGCCTGCATATCATGTAGCTGTGGCAGTTGATTCTGCAATAAATTGATCAGATAGGTTAATTAAAGCACCGTAAAGTAGCAATTATCCCAACCCCTCCCCAACTAAAACAAAGTCCAGTTCCCTTTTCCCCCCTCCTTTTTATCAATGTCAGAAGAAGCAAACAGAGGCCAAAGAAAAGGATGAAGAAACATGAAGATAAAGCAATGATGTCCAGTTAAGAGATAGAAAGGAAAATATACTCGTAGTATTCGCCCTATTAATAAATAACAATGATGTGTGGAAAAGCTTCTCCCTCTATTCCTGAACCCTTCAAATTGAACTCAGGTGATTACCTCTGTCAGTAAACTTTCAAGCCCCATTCATGAATCATGAAATTCATGATGACATGAATGAATCCAATAAAGGGAATGTCATTTCCCGATAGAGCCCACATGAAGATGATTCCATGCTGAGGGGAAGGAATAATAAATCTACGGATACCCTATCCAGCCCATTTGCATCAGGACCCAAATAATCCACAGCAACAAACCCCTCCTAAGTTTAAGGGGTATTCTAAAAGACATCTTTAAAAACCAATAGAAACTGTTTATATATTTTCAATCAGCATAAAAAATTACCTTGCATGATACAAGCAGACAAAAACGGCAGGATCTTATTAGTAGTCAGCATTCTACCAAACCATCCACCCTCAAAAGGCAACACGTATGCACAAAAAATTACATTGCATAATGGTTCAAACCTCCAATAAATTGACAAATGTTTAGGACCAGCACATCGGCTCCAAAACACAACAGTCTAAACTTTACATGGACTTCTTGAAAACCCACTTAAAATCAACAATTACCAATCCTCCTCTTGACTCCATAAACTAGACATTGTGGGGAAGGGGGGTGAGGGGCAATTCACCATATTTCTTCATGAAAGAGGAAAACTTACACGGGACTCCCATCTTTAACCTTAGCAGAGACCAATTTCTTGAATATCAAAACCGCATTGAATCAGTTCTATATTGCCTGGACTTCGTGATTTATTGAAATTTTAGCAGGGAACTGAGATAGAAAATTAACATATACCATGTATGCGGGATAACATCATGATATGAGGTGAACTGATTCAGGACCACAATTGCAACTTTGCAACAACTCTTGGCACAAAAGTGTACATTCAGGCAGAATGCAAACTTGTAATATATAGATTTCGGATAACAAAGATATACCTGGAAACAGAAACAAACTCAAAACCAACAACAAATCAGGGAGAGCACACAAAGACTTAAAGTACTCCAATTATAGCAAGCTTCTGCGCACAAGCACAAAGATACCTGAGCCAAACCTTGCATGGCATTCTGTCTATACTGCTGCTGGGCGATAAGTTGTTGCTGCTGCTGAGGAGGAAGCTGCATCAGTTTTCTTCAGTTGTTGCAGATGATGTTGCAGTTGGAGTGTTTGCTGCTGGGGAGGCTGCATCCATCATGGTTGGGCTGCAGACCTAGGTGAATGTGGATAGGGACATTGGGGATGCTGTATTATCAAAAGTAGAAGCTGCAGTGGCAGTAGAAGGTGAAGGCATTGATCTTCAAGAAGCTGTCCCCCAGAAGCCTGCATCAGAATTGTTTTTCAACCAATAGAAACCGAAACAACAATACCATGCTACATTATTCAAGAAAAAGTATATATTCAATCAGGGTCCAGAAGAAAAGCAAAAAAAAAACTCTCGAAAGAGTCTGGATTCACCCTTCGTTTTGTCTAAAGGTGGACAGGTTGAAACAGTAAATCAAAATAACAAAGCACTAAAAGAATTACAAGGAGGAAGCAATTGCAGTCACACATAAAATAGTCCAATTTTCAGACATTTGCCGCCAAGAGGACGCACATAGGCTCATTAAATAAAGCAAATTGCTTTTGCTTATCTAGAGGTACAAAGGAACTGGAAATTACTAGAATTAAGAAAGTAGTTAAACAAGAAAGAGGAAAATCAGTCATTGCCAATTTGCCAAACAAGAAAGGTTTACGACATTCGGATCTGGTCCAAACTGGATGATGGTGGCGTTGTGGCGGTGAAAGTTAATATATGTCTTGAATATAACTTCATGCTTGAAAATAGTAACATCAAGTGAGACAAGAATTGAATGATTGACGCAATACCAAAACTGTGTATCTGGCAGGATGCAAGCCAGGCTGCGGTATCATGCTCTGGATGCAAAAATTGCTTAAAATAGCCTGACTCATGCTTCAAGCTTAAGGAGGGGGGGGTTGGTAAGAAAGCTCTTTTTTATTCATTTAACCACTTCTTGTTACTCTTTCGAAATATTACTAAAATAACGAATTGGCAAAGAAGAATGGAGTCGATCAGAACAAACATAAAAAGGAAGGGAGGAAACCAAAAGCAATTGAACGATTTAAATCTGAAAATTGGAAGCAATATAGCACACCATAGACAATATCAACCTGCAATGGAGTACCCTGATTACTCTGATTGCCGGATGGCATGGGAGTGTATTCTTCATGTACATGCCTGAAAGTGCAATTCCCATATTATTAAAGCCATCAAAACATAATATTAAGAAAGAAAGCAGCTGAAGACCATAATTCATACGTGAACAGAAATCGATTTCTAATTACCAGATCCATCACCATAAGCCTGAGCCCCATCGCCAACAATGAGTACATCCACCAGATGTGAGGGAAGTGGAGAAGTAACATGCCTCTGGTCTACAGGCAACCTTAATCCTGCCCGACATAAAATCAAGCATCACCAAGAAAGAAAGCAGAAAACATATCAAAAGTACCACACTATAATTAAAGGCAATTAGCATCAGGCAGGGGAGAGGACAAAATAATGAACTAACCCCTTACCCAGGATAAAATCAGTTAGATTCTCATTAACTCTGCGTTGCTTATTCCATCCCACCTCCCTAGAGGTTTGAGAAGGTTTTCTTCAATAAAAGTTTGAACTTGATACAGAACATAACAGAAAAGAGAGTCATCTCTTTAAGCGGGACATAAATCGATCACATGATTCACATCGGAATAAATCACACCCGTATGGCATAAATCTACATTCTCACCCACTTCCACCCAAACAAAGGGAAAAAGGGCAGTCCCCGCGACTGGCCTTTCAACCAAATCAGAGAGCCTGAAGGAAATAAGCAAGATAAAAAACACAAGCACCAAAACACAGCACGTAGTGGAAGAGAGATATGATTGGGTGTAGGACTGTAGGCATATATGTTTGCCGTGCAAATAACAACATTTGCTTTGCAATGAAACCTTTGACTGTTTGGAGACTCACCTTCACCATGGTTAACAGCAGCCCGAAGTAAATTTTCCTTCTCCTGAATTTTGGCAGAAAAAGCCTTGTCCAGTGTTGGGACAGTGCTCATCCTTTGACGGGTATCTAAACCATAGGCTTTGCGAGTATCGGCTATGACTTTTTCAGCACTTTCACAGGCTGCAGCAATCATGTCAATTCTAGCCTGCCACAGTGACCAGTCATCTTTTTAAAAACTGATTCCAGGAGTTGCTTGCTAAACCAGCAATATCAAGTCACCTTAAGCTTATCGATTTGGGAGGGTATAGGTAGATTTTGCATGCCAAGAAGCAACTTTTCTCTCTTAGAATTATCATCCACTTCCATCTCAGGCAAGAGCTTAGACGAAAGCATGACAGGGAGTACTGCAAGGAAAAAGACTATAAATATAAGGGGCCATTGAACCAAACCACAGATCCTGATAACATAGTCTTGATATTTCAATCTTCTGTTCACCAACGTCTCTCTTCATTCTAATCTCTGTTACTCTTTTATCTCCCTCCTTCACTTTGTTAGCACATTCTCACTTGGAATGAATCTCTCAACTATGTACTTAACACATCAGTTTCATGCTTTCTGTTTTATAAATATTTTGTACATATACTTTTTAAATTGAAACTAATAATTAATAAATTATAAATTTTTTAACAAAAGCATCTTCCTCAATCAAATTCTGAGATATAGATCCTAGTTTCTGCTGAACAACCTCTTTGCTCTTTGTATAATTTTGTACATCTGGTTTATTGTTCATGTTGGTAACTTACACGAAGATTTTAGTCACATGGGATCTTGCTAAATTTGTTCACTGTATTTTCAAATTTCAGAATATCATTTCTTCACTAACATGTGACTAAGGATGTTAATACCCAAAGATGGGCATAGGAGCCCAACTAGCCAAAAAATCAAGTCGATGCTGTTGTTAGTAATTTGACACGTGTAGAAAAGGCAAACAAGAAGAGCAAAAGACATAGAGAAAACCATATATATATATATAAAAGTTATCAAGCTTTTAAATTATACAATTGCTTCTTCCCGCAAATCAACCCCCATTTGTGGAAAAAGTAGTTGTAAAAATTCAAAAGTATGCTCAATCATACAGAACTAAAATCTCAGCTGAATGAAAGCTACTTACTTGTAGCATTCTCGGCATTAACATTCCTAGGATGAACCACAAAAGCCTTTGAGACCTTCTTAATGTCCTCCACAATATTGAATAATTCAAGATTCACCATCGAAAATTGACCCACAACATCTTGCCTAGTGCCACACACAACAGTAAGCAATTAACAAATGTTAACACGAAACTATCTTTGAAAAAGAAAATTAGCCAAACAAAATACGTTCAATCTCTCTCTTCTCATGAGCCTTTTTGAGCAACTTCTTCTCGCCATGGCGGAAGGCTCTTTAGACGCATTGGGGGGGGGGGGGGGGGGGGGGGGGAGTGGAGTAGTGTTCACCCTCAAGTTAATATGCAACTAACAAAAATGTTATAAAATGAGATTAAACTACTATTCTTTACACATTCTTTTACTTAATTTTCAAGATAACAGTGAAATGTTCACAGAAGATCAAGCATAAGGTTGGAAGACTTCGGATAAGTTTAGGAGCATGATAGTACAAATTTAGATAAATTTATAAACTCTTTCCCCCCCCTACCTCCACTATCAAGCATTTTCCCAATCAAGTAAGAAGCCTAACAATTCCTCTCCAAAATAAAAAAAAATCATCTTCGGACAAGTTCGCCTAAAAATCTTAACTCCAGTGTCAAGCATTGCCTCAATCAAGTAAGAAACCCTAATAATTTCTCGGCTATTACCAACCCCTCTTAGAAAAGTTAAATTTTCATCTTCAAACGAGTTCGCGGTATCAAACATTTCCACAATCAAGTAAGACACCCTAATAATTTCTCCGCTATTACCAATCCCTCTTAAGAAAATTAAATGTTCATCTTCGGGCGTTCGCCTAAAACCCCATATCAAGCATTTTACCAACAAGTAAGAAACCCTAACAATTCCTCGGCTAAAACCAATCCCCTTTCGAAAAAATAACTTCTCATCTTTGGACGAGTTCGCCTAAACTCTTACCTCTAGTGTAAGCATTTTCCTTATCAAGTAAGGAACCCTGGTAATTTCTCAACTTTAACCAATCCATTTCAAAAATATAACTTCTCATCTACGGACTGAGTTCGTCTAAAACTCTTCCCTCTAGTATCAAGCATTTTCCTTAGATAATTTCTCTACTATTACCAATCCCCTTTCAAAAAACAACTTTTCATCTTTGGACGAGTTCGCCTAAAACTCTTACCTCTAGTATCAATCATTTCTCCCAATCAAGTAAGAAGCCTAATAATTTCCCCGCTGTACCTATCCCTTTTCAAAAAAACAAATTTTCATCTTCAGACGAGTTTGCCTAAAACTCTAACCTCCAGTATCTGCACTGCCTCAATCAAGTAAGAAACCCTAATAATTTACCTCCAGTATCTACATTGCCTCAATCAAGTAAGAAACCCTAATAATTCCACTACTATTACCAACCCCTCCTAAAAACAATCGTGGAACAAGTTAGCCTAAAACTCTTACCTCTAGCATCAAGCATTTTCCCAAACAAGTAAGAAGTACTAATAATTCCTTGCTCTTAGCAATCCCTCTTAATAAAATTTTCATCATCGAACAAGTTCGCCTATTACTCTTACCTCCAGTATCAAGCATTGCCCCAATCAAGTAAAAAGCCCAAATAATTTCATTGCTATTACCAATCCCTTTTAGAAAAATAAAATTTCTTCAGACGAGTTTGCCTAAAACTCTTACCTCAGTCCTTTAGTATCTCATACTTTCCCAATCAAATAAGAAGCCCTGTTGATTTCTCTGCTATGACCAATCCCTTTTTTAAAAAATTCATCTTTGGACAAGTTTGCCAAAATTCTAGCCTCCAATATCAAGCACAAAGCCCTAAAAATTTCTCTACTATTACCAATCCCTCTAAACTTAAGTTAAGTTTCTATCTTCAGACTAACTGATGAATTCACCAAACCTCAAATATTCCTCGAAATCCACCATAACCACTAAAATACACGATTCGAAACCCTAAATTAAGCTTGAAATTCAAACACAGATAACTTAAAGCAATCATCTTTCTTTTGCAATCATACATCAAGCTTCATCTATGGAATAACTAATGAATTCACCAACCTCAAATAATCCTCAAAATCCTCCACAACCACTAAAATGAACGATTCAAAACCCTAAATTAAGGTCAAAATTCCAACTCAAATAACTTAGGGCAATCATCTTTCTTTTGCAATCATACATCAAGCTTCATCTTCGGTAACTACTACAAACCAACCTCAAACTAATCCTCGAAATCCACCACAACCACTAGAATAAACAATTTAAAACGCTAAATAAAGGTCAAAAATTCCAACTTAAACAACTTGCGGCAATCATCTTTCTTTTGCAATCATACATCAAGCTTCATCTTCAGGCTAACTAATGAATTCACCAACCTTGAATAATCCTCGAAATCCACCCCAACCACTAAAATAAATGATTCAAAATGCTAAATTAATTCCAACTCAAATAACTTACAACAATCATCTTTCTTTAGCAATCATACATCAAGCTTCATCTTCATTCTAACTAATGAATTCATCAACCTCAAATAATCCTCATCACTCAACCACCACAACAACTAAATTAAACATTTTAAAACCCTAAATCACGGTCAAAAGTTCCAAGTCCAATGGCGTGCAAAACATCTTTCTTTTGCAATCATACATCAAGCCTTCATCTAGGGAGTAACTAATGGACATTGATAGGTCTACCTAATGAGTACTTTCTACAAATGAGGTTTTTTTTTTTTTTTTTTTTTTTTTTTTTAAATGAATACCACTATCTCCCTCCTCTATTAGTAGTGGGGTCCCATTGAGTCAACTAAGTTTTCTCCGCTGACTAATGAATTCATAACCTCGAATAATCCCCGAAATCCACCACCACAACCACTAAAACAAACAACTCAAAACTAGACCTGGTTATTGGGCGGGTCGGTGCGGGTCAAAGCGGGTCGGGTCATAATAGGTCATCTACTAGCGGGTCGGGCCAAAATGGGTAATGGGCCGATAACGGGTCGATATTGGGCGGGTCGATAAACGGATAAGAAAAACAATAAACAAAGATAGCCAATAGTAAGTACATATGAATACAAATCCATACATGTAACATTTTTAGCAAAAAACAAAACATATTTTTCAAAATTATTGGGTATCGTTGTTGGCTATAATGACCCTATCCAATAAGAACCCAAAAATAAAAAGCGCCCACAAAATACCTACTCTCATAAAACGACCCGCCCACACCCCATGCCCTTGGACTACCCCCAGCCCACTCAGAGTAACCCTAAATAGAAGCTCAAAATTCCAACTCAAATAACCTACAGCAATCATCATTCTTTCGCAATCATACATCAATTAAAAACAATTCAGTAATAAAGGCGAAGAAAAAAGACATAAATATAGAGAGAGAATGGACCATTTAGGAACAGCATTGGAGCGAGAAACGACGTCGAAATCTTCAAGAATGCGAGAAATGGCTTTAAATAGACTAATAGCACGAGTTTTGACGGATTCTAAGTTGAGTTGTTGTTGTACTGCCGGATTTAGCCTCTCCGCCACCTTCACCGGTGGTTGTTGCGGCGGTTGTTGGGGCGGTTGTTGCTGCGATTGGTCTTGTAGTGCGCCCATCATCGCCTCCATGATCGACGCTACAAGAGAGGAGGAAATATGGGAAATGGAAATGTGCGGGGGAGTGAAATTAGGTGAGTTTTAAATTGGACTGGACTGGACTATTGGATAGACTATACTTTATTGCGTCGTACACCTTCAATCCATATTATCTTAATCGGTGCAGAGTTTTAGTAGTGTTATTTGACTTGTTTCCATTTCACAGCCCGTATTTTATAGCAAATTGTCCAAAATACCCTTATTAAATATAATTATGTCCGGTTTTTTAAAAAAAAAATCCAAAAAAAATTTAAAAATTGAATTTTCACGGAACCGGATGGAGTTTCCGGTACCGTGTACCGAAAAGTCAATCCGGTACCATAAAAATCCATTTTTTAAAAAAAAATTAAAAATTGAATTTTCACGGAACCGGATTGACTTTTCGGTACCGGAAAGTCAATCCGGTACCGTAAAATCCATTTTTAAAAAAAAAATCAAAAAAAAATTGAATTTTCACGGAACCGGATTGACTTCCATCCGGTTCCGTCAAAAACAATAATTTCACGGAACCGGATGGAATTTCCGGTACACGGTACCGGAAAGTCAATCCGGTTCCGTGAAAATTCAATTTTTTTTAAAAAATTTTTTTAAAAATTTTTTAAAAGGAAGTGAGTAAAGGAAAAGGGGCAATTTAGACTTTTATACCACGTATTTATATGTATACAGGCTGTGTTTAGCACACTCACTTATTTTATTGTGAATAGTTAGTTGTTGGTATTATTTAAATACATAAAGTATAATGTGAGTCATGGATGTATTGCAAAAGTAAAATAAATAAAAAACTAAAGAGAGATAATGCAATAGGACAAATGTGTACCGATCCCATAATTAAAAAAATATTTTTAGTGTAGGACCATTCTATTTTAGAAGTGTATCAAGTAATATGGGACGGACAAATATGAAAAGTGTATCAAGTAATATGGGACGGAGGGAGTAAGTTAATATTAAACTTTTCTTGCAAAAGTATATTGAGACCTGATAAATAAAATTATAATTGTCAACTTGTCATCTCCGAGACGAATATTTTTTAGTATATGAGTTCTACGCGCTTTAATTATAGTGATTTTGTGATATGTAGGTAAATAGTACCATTAATCATCTTTGGTATATCAGCTAGTTTAAGAGATTTCTCCTTTTAAGTGTATAGCTTAAACACATGATATGCGATTTTGTTTTATTTTTAAATATGTATACATATCAAAACATAAGTTGATTGTAATATAAATGTGGAATGCTTTGTTTATCCAATCGATGAATTTGGACAAACTGTTTGTTCTTATGATATGAGCACTTTTGATCAACATGTGCGAAATTGCTCGAGGACAATCTCATTAGTGGTCGTCTGGTTGGTAGTAGCAAAGTGATTAGCACACTTGTACCTAGATGTAAGAATAGAGGTGAGGGTACTTTTCAAAAGCTTTCGCCGACAAAAATATTACAAATTTTTGGTATGTTCTTGATCCTCAAAAAAAAGGAGTAAGAATCATTTACAACTTGTTGTTACTTCCGAAACATGATTTAATATCGTCTTCTAATAGACATACATCATGAAAAGGAATGGCTCAACCTCACCCCTTTGCAATATGGTCTTGTAATATCGTCTTAGCACAATTGTCCTAGTATATTAAAACGAATCGAATAAAACACCACTTGAATCGTATTTTCCTTACGCATAAATCACAACGAGTCGATAGTCCAAGTTTTTGCTGGTTGTTGTTGCTCACAAATTCCAAGTCCACCTCATTTTTCTTCTCTCTTCTCAAATAATTTCTCCTGCTCAAATTTTGCTTTAGCTCAAAATTTAGCTTTTGTCAGTACCACAACTTCCAAATCCGCCATTTTCGTTCATTTTCTTACGATCTTCAACTAATATCGCACTTCTAAGAGCTCCGACAATGGCGGAATCAATCAGGTAATGATCAATTTAGTATTTAATCTTCGTTCAGTTCTTCAATTATTTCCAATTATAGTCGAAATTTTTATGCGGTTTCGATTTTAGGAGATCTCGAAAATGATTACATTGATCACAACTTCTTTTTTTTGAATGTAATTTTCTGTACTGATGTAGCTGATCCATGATTAATTATTAGCATTGCTTCGTTTGTTCTTACTGAAGATTTAAGGTAGCAAGATTTTGCCTGTTTTCTTAAAATAATTCTCGTTTTTATCATAGGAGATTGAACATCTTAATTATAAAAGTTTTCGACCGAAAATATATGCCGAATTAAGCTGGATTGGTAGTGTAATCTAAACTATGAAGCTAGATTTTGCATATACTTCCTCCGTTTTTTTATCGATTGCGAAATCGGCTGTTGTTGAGGAGGTCATGTGGAGAGGAGAGAGAAAGGAAGAGATAAAACGGAGGAAGTAGTAATTGCTACTTCATATGTACTTTATGTAGAGAACTTTGTAGGTTGTTGTTTTATTCGACAATTTACTGGATCGGAAATGAAGTTAGCTGATCATCAACTATGTAAAAAAGCTTGTATATAGTTGATGAAAAAAGTGTACAAAGACATGTTACGCGGTCTATCCATGAGCATGAATAGACCGTATGGAACTTTAACTTGAAATTGTAACGTTTTAACTTAAAAGTCTAAAGTTTCAAAACTTTAACGCCTCATACTTAAAACCTTACATTATAAGACTTTGTGTTAAAAACTTAAAATCTCTTGGTTTTACTATGGTCTATCTGTAAGTATATGGATACACTGTCCACCAAAAAAACTACTCAAAATAGTAATATAGTTGTGATTTGAGTGAAATTCCGTGCTGGAGTATTAGAAGCTTGGTATGTCTATATTAGCATTGATGGTTTTTGAATATTGAAGGGTTAGGCTGCAAACTTCTAGACCTCCCAAAACCCCATCTTAATGGATCTGAGTTGATGAACGCAGTTGCGAACTTGTGATATTTAGAACCTTACTAGTGTATGGGAATTGATTATCTTGCTTTCACGGGACTTCTTTGGAGTTTAATTTATGTCTTTGCTTCCTCTTGTTGCAGGTTTCTTCGCAGTTGAATGTTGAAATGATTTGCAAGTTTTACATATCAAGGGATGGTTTTTTCACTTTGACTCTTTATATTCTCCGCAATGCAATTAGCATCAAATGGTAGTCGTGGAGAAGATAGTTCGGAGACAGAACCCATCTTGTCAGAGTCCCGCATAGTTGGAGAATCTCCTGAAACTACTCTATGTGAAATAAGAACGGTTGATGGAGATACCTCGATTGTGACAGATGTTGATGCTGACGAGAGCTGCAGTCTTGTGAACTCAGACCTACCACAATGCCGAATATGCCTTGACAATGAAGGTCTTTACCACCTGCGTTTTTTGTTTTCTTTCTAGTGCTTCTGATCACGCTCCAGCTTATCATATTTATACCTTGCCATTTGATTGTTCTTGAAATTAAGGACTGTTGTTTTAGACCAGCCTAGGCCAATAATAAACTTTACCTATGTGAGGCGCAAGTATCGGTAGGCAGAGCCGTCTCGAACTTTTTCGGGACCCTGAGCGAAAATTGTACTCTGGGTCCTATGTACAACAAAAATATTTCAAAAAAGAGAATAATTAAGGAAGATAAGGAGTTATGAAAGAATTACTCATATGAGTTCGTATAAGGTTAGTAAAAAGATTAGTATTACTTTTTTCTTAAGTAAACTTTTTGATGTGTGAGAGGCCCCTCAAAATGGGGGCCTTGAGCAGTCGTGCAAGGTGCTCACCCCACTGTCATTAGGGCAAAGTAGGCAAGTTAACTTACAACTGTTAAGCAATCAACTGAACTTGTTAGTCAATCACAGTGACGTGTGTGAGATAGTTACGGAGAGTGCAAGGATTCTAATATTTTGTAATAAAAAGGAGGCGGTGTAGGGTAGAGAAATTCATCAGAAATTGTTATTTCATTCCTTTTGTCGTGGGGAGACTCAGCCTCTCTAAAGCTTTGGAATTTGTTACTTGTAAGCCAATATCCAAATGATCAATTGTCTTCGACCTTCCTCTATTTCTTCCATCTTTTCTTCTCTAATCTTCCCCTCTTCTCCTATCAAACGATCTCTAATCTGATTTACTACACTTGTACCTGTGGTACTGTTATGGACTAGATTTGATGGACAAGGTAGATGATAATGTGGGAAAAGGATTAGTGATAATAATGGTGATTTAAGAACTTGAAATGGAACTTGGATTGATAGGATGGATATATTACATAAACCCTAAGAATAATACAAGCTAAGCACTACCTACAAAAGATTCATTCTCTCATTAATTTTCATGATGCTTACTCTCTCTCTACTTAGCTCTATTTATAGATAAGTTATCCCTAAAACCTCTAAACCCTAAATTATTATAAACTACCTAGAATACCCTTAGCCTAGTAATATCGATTCATTACAGGTACCTTTCTGTTTAGAAATGCAATATCTCTGTTAGCTCTAATCTGATTCTGCTGAGATATGTTGTAATATGTTCTATGTTAGAAGTTAATAAGTTGTTATTTCTTGTCAGGAGAAGATTTGATTGCTCCCTGTTATTGCAAAGGCACTCAAAAGTATGTCCATAGATCATGTCTTGACAATTGGAGGTCCACGAAGGTAAATGCTTGATTTTATTTCTTGAGTTGTAAATTAAACAAAAGTGTAATAGACATACAACTATGATTAGTCAACCTAAGCATTTTGGTTGTATCCAAAAGTGTATTGCTTTTTTTCTTTTTGATATGAAAAGGTGTATCAGTATTAGCTAACTCTACATCAGATTTTTTTTCCGGATTAATAGTATCTCTGTCTGAAGGTCTGATTTAGCTATCACAGTTGTCCTATTTTGATATATTAGCATATCATCATGGTCATTGGTGTTTTCTATCATGTTTGGAAAGTCCGCAAATTGATTTCAATAGGTTTGATTAAATAAGTATTTCCACTCACAAGCTGCAACAATTAGTAATGGTTGATTATTTGAATACTTGATCTAACAAGGTCTTTCACTTCCACTATCGTGTCTCTCCTTTCATCTCAGCGGTTGCTTGTCAAAGTGCCTGACTTTATTAGTTAATTTTAATTAATATTCAAGTCATTTGAATTTTTTGATATTTTTGAGTAATTTCTGGCACTGAATTAGATTGCAGCAAGACATGATGAAGAAAAAGACTTCTGTATAGTGGTCTACTAGTTTGAAATTTCATAGGTGTGTAATGAGATAAGAATCAGAAGAAAGTATTTTTCTTATGTCTTAGCGAACTGGTGGCTTACAAAGCTGGCTAAGCTTCATGTTACAGGCTATAGCATGTAAAAATAGTTTAGGATGATTGCAGTAGTCTTGCACTTGCCAATCAAGTCAGGAAATATTAGCCATATTATTGATCATCCATACTTACCGATTAAAGGTGCTTGATTTACGGGCACTTAATATAGCTGAGCAAGCTTTCATTTCCCCTCGCAGTTTCTATCTCATTCCAATTTCTTGTATAAGCCAGCTAGAATATTTCTTTTTCTCAATCTTCTAAGTTCTGCTGAAAGTATGATCATGTAAGATCTTCTACTTTCAGGATTCAGGATTTCTTTCCTTTGCAGAATTTTCAAATACTTTTGCTTACCGTTGCTTGTTAATTCTTTGGCCTTTGTTTCTTTATTACGGCATCTATTCTTGCTAATTGTGCTCTACAAACAACCATTGCTTAAATTTAATTGCTTGCTAAGCTAAGTGGGTCGGCAACATAGAAATCTCCAAACATTACTCACCTTGACGAAAATTCATCTTGCTATTCTTAATTTTCTGTAAAAAAAAATGAAAAAATCATTTTTGAGGGCTAATTGAATATGCTATTGCTGTCATGGTCTCAGGAGGGCTTTGCTTTTGCTCATTGTACAGAATGCCGGGCAAGGTTCTTATTGCGAGCAAATGTCCCATCTGATCGCTGGTGGTTGAGATTGAAATTTCAGTTCCTTGTTGCGAGAGACCATGCATTCATTTTCATAGTTGTTCAGCTGGTATAATGACATAACATGATATTCTATAAGTACCTATTCTTTCTTGCTATTTTATTCTCATGACTTGGTGCTCTGTAAAGTGCCTATATGTTGGCAGCATACAGGAAAATCTATCAGTGTGCTTGAAAAAAATTGAATATTCTGGTTCGGACAGGTTTTGGCCGAGTTTTGCAGATAAATAGTTTTGATAAATTTGGTCGTACTTGTAACTGCTTTGTCTTTGTATGTGAGGGGTTGAATAAAGTCAAGTTAGGGTATAAATAAGAAGAGAGGGGAAGGGAGAAGGTATGCAATTCTTTTTCTGTAATGCTCTTTTGATGAGTTAGATGCATCAATATGTTTTGGACTGTATGACTTGTTTTCCATAGGAGGATAGGTCACAAGTTTCCTTGTCAACGAACCTTTAAAGTTGATGATTTTAATTCAATTATCCTATCCTACTAGTCTAGCCCTCTACAGCTAATGCTTAAAAAGCTGACAACTGTACCTCGACTCTTTCTTGAGAACTGTGGTTTATTATAGAGAATGCCTTAAAGAAAGGGATTGACCTTTTTTAGGGGAAGAAAGGGATCAGCTTGTTATCTTTTGTTAATAAAATTATTCTAGGAGATTAAACTTGAAATAAACAACCTTTTTCTGATCTTTCAGAACAATGCAAGTCGCCTTCGTGGAAATTGCATAAAATCCTTTATAGAGATCCATTGCTCTTTAGTGGCAGTGCTTTTGTTATAATGCCACTTATACAGTTTACCTGCTTTGATAGTTAGGCAGTCAGTACAACTTTTTTGTTTGGAGAAGAAAAAATCTAATTACATTGTCTCACCAGATTGTGGCCATGTTAGGCGTGCTGGTATACAAATTTTATGGTGAAGAGCTACGTGAAATGTTTGGTTATCAAGAACATCCATATGGCTTCTATATAATGGCTGGTATGTGATATTCTTTCTGTCAAGCAGCATCTATTGTTATAACTTTTAAGTGATCCTCTCTATTCTATGCTATGCCCAATTTCCGATGCAATAGGAACAAATTGAACTAAGTTGTATTATCTCCTGATTATAGATTATAAACAATTACAGACTCCTTTGTGTGGGCAATAATGTTGTAGCTGATGAATGTACAAGTATATTTAATGGGTAGGAGGATAGATTGTGTGAAGCTGATTGTGGGTAGGATCTCCGATGGGGTTGGTGGCTGTTGTGGGTGGAAATTGGTCAGGTAGGCGGTGTTGGGAAAAGTGGTTGCGTGGACAGGGAGGGGGTTGGAGGGGGTAGGGTTAAGAAAAATTGAGTACATGTAACAGAAAAATCCGGTAAATTTTTTTCATGGAAAAGTGGCTTCGTGGACTAAGGAGTGGGGATAGGCTTCCTTATGAGTTAATACCAGTAAAATTCGATTTACGAAGACACATCATAAAGTTGGGATTAATATGAGTTATTGAAAGATGAGATAGTTTTAACAAGATCAGACAATAGTCAACTACGCGATTACTTTTTCACATATTGGTTACAAAAACAGTAAGGTTTAAGATAGAGAGTTTTGCAGGGACTTGCCGGTATATGTTCTTCTCTGGCAGGATTTACTCAGAGATCTCTTTCTATATGCTGTAGACCATTTAAGATGAATAAACTACGCACGGAATTTACAAAGTGATTTTGGCAGAAATTATATTTGAACTATTGTTTTCTATCGAAAGTGTTGAACCCCTTCCCTATTGATTTCTGGGAAGAATATATCTTTTCATGGAAGATTTACACCCAAATTAATGTTAAAGTAATTTATGCCATCGTAATATATATGGAGGAAGTTTTTGGTAGGTAGAGAGGGTCACAGAAGTCTCCCATGTCACAAATATAAAAAGCAAATAAAAAACGAAGTTCTAGAGTGAAAATAATAGATATATACACTGCCACCTTTTGCTAATAACATAGGTTTGCTAATAATTTAAGCATTCATTTATTGTAGTTGTGAATATGTTAAAACAAGTACTACAATTTGAAGCATTATAATCAACCTCAGCATTTCATGTATGCGATAACTAGTAGCAATAAAACTGACAATAAATGCTTTATGCATAGGTTCTTCAATTTACATATCTGTTGTGGAGTGGTTGGGTTTTATATACTCACTTGTACATAGTCACTGAGTGGGACGAGTCTTGCAAATCTGTTTGTAATCCCCCAACATTTTGCTTTTCTGAAACAATTAGTTACGATCTGACTGGAAAGTTTTAACGAAGTGTTGACTGTTCATTGTTGGTCTAACATTGCAGTTTTGGCGATTATACTCGTTGGCTTGCTCTATGGTTTCTTCATAGCAATTATATGTGGTCAGAGGATCAACGAACGCCACTATCATGTTCTTGCAAAGCAAGAATTGACAAAGGTAGTAACTGATTCATTAAAATACGTGCTCAACTCTAATATATTAAAAATATAGAACCGTGCCACTTTCTCTTCTAGTTGGTTGGCAACTTGGCATGCTTATCTGATGTTGGATAAAAATTTGTTGATCTTGAGATGGAGTTCTAATTTCTGTTTCTGGTAAATGATACTAAAAAGTAAATAATATTACTAGTAACTTGCCCTTAAATAACACATCTGATCTAAATGTCTAAATTATGCACATATTCTATTCGATTTGATGATAATCCAATTGTTACGTTGATATTAGATACCTTGCACTTCATATAATAGTACAAGGCCAACTGACTGAAACTAGAATCATTTGTTAAGTAATACTACCTCCGTTCCATATGTATTGCAACATAGGGAGTTTTACGCCTCCCAACGCACTACTTTAGACGCTAATATCTCTAATTTTATTAAGTAAAAAATTATAAAAAGTTGATATTAATTAAGTATATATCGAGACGAATCTAACAAGATCCCTCATGGCTATATTTATCCTTGTGTATAAATCACAAAAGAAGGTCTAAGGGTAGTGTATGAATAGTGCAAAATGTCAAAGGTTGCGTTACATTTGGAACGGAGGTAGTAATATTCAAGTCCCTGTTGCATGCATTTGAATCTTACATTTTAAATTCCGTGCAGGAATACATTGTGGAAGACCATGAGAATAGAGATGTTCCTGAGCTTGATCCTAGCCACGTATCAGAGCTGAGAATGTTGGGCCTCTACTGAATATCATAGTAGGTGTTTTTATGTTTATACATTTGGGATCGATTTTGGTTTCTTCAACCTTATTTGGTGAGAATTTTCTCAATCTCGTTGTGAGTGCTGATAACTGCGTAGCAAATGAGAAGTTTTTAGAGTTTATATGTTTCTGCTGTTGCATTGCTGTTTACTGTTTGTTGAGTACAGCAACAAGCAATCTGTTCATTTTATTCCTTTTGTTGTTGTTGTGTGTGTGTGTGTGTGTGTGTGTGGGGGGGGGGGGGGATACATAGGTTTGGGTCTTTGGAGTTGGAGAAGTTTCAGGTTACTACTTGCTTCTGTGATCTGAGAGAGTTGTGTATTTGAGAATTGGGCTTGGATGTGGTAGCTCTGTTTTGTTTTTGCTTCACCTTCAGTTCTGTTTGTTCAGTTAAAAGATAGATCCCTTGCTCTCGGCTCATTTCTGACGTAAAAATCTATTTCAGGTCTGCTCTTGGCTCGTGATATCCTAGATATGATTGGTGCGTGTGGATTGTGTAGCATTTGGAGGTTTTATACCCACATACCACCTCTTTTTTTAGTAGATACGAGTTGTGAAACACTAAAATATTGTAAAGTTTATAGGCATTCAGTTTCCGCTAGGTTTTGGCCATTGTCAATTATTGTGAAATGTCCTTGTTGTTGAATAACTCAATCTTATGCAATTAAAGAATGTCGATCATTGTTACAAGTCCTTGTAGTTGAGCAACTCAACCTTGTGCAATTAAAGAGGTTTACTCGTAAACGGGTTTCTTTATTCTTGGTATGGATTTTAGTACATTTGTTCAGAACTCAGAAGCTGTGTAATTTATCAACTCAGACATAGTAGTCTAACAAAAACCAAATGTTTGCTGAGATAGAATGAACAGATCTAGGCCAACGTAGTATCATCGACACCTGAAGGAATAACCCCCCCTTTATCCTCTTGTTTCTGATCTCACAAGAGCAACAGGTGAAGTGGGTCTGCGGAACCAGAGCACAATCCTAAAGAATGATAAACACAACTCAACCCTATTGAAGAATTATAAGCACATCTCAACCCTTTGAAGAATTATATTTCAGACAATGAATACAATTCACATCTGAGTGATTTCAATTGAGGAACTACGGAATATTATGCATCTCTTGTTCAAGCATAAAATTGATACATGAATCAAGACTCGAATATTCACAAGGCTATAACTTATTTTACAAATACAAACAGCTCTAATCAACATTTTACAAAGAAGACACAAGTCTCTTTCTGTCTATGAAAACTCTTGTGGATCTTCACCTTGTAAAAGAACTCCTGTGTCTGTAGCTTTTGTCTCCGACAATCAGGCTGCTCATTCATAATCATCATCTTTCAGCCAATCAAGTCTCTCAATCCCTGATTCACACCTGTCAAGTTTCCACCTTTCCCACAGATAATTTACAAATGGTGGAAGCCTGCAATCTCAATCGATATTCAATATTCAGTATGCCTCAATACCGAAAGTAAGAGATGATATATTTTGAAGTCTTGACACCAAAAAAAAAAAAAGCGATACACAATCCAACACAAACTAATTATCTGGAGACAATAGAACAAGCCAGTGCTAAATCATCTTCTCCTAACATCTACAGCATCAATGCCATCAACCCCAGGTGCCGGACACTCATAGCCAATGCAAACTAATTATGAAATCTTCCGTATATTATAGCCACCTTTGATCATTGTAACTAGATGTCAATGGGCGGATCAGATAGATAAGAATGAAGATTGAGATATAGTATGATGGGCTGAAAGATCCAGACTCAAAGGACTAATCCCTTCACCAATTTCTCTCTCGATTGTCACAGTGAACCTTAACAAGTCTGTGCAATGTAGGATAATGCCCTAAGCCCCAAAGCCATTACTAATGGAATATTCTTGTAAATCGCAGATGCTGCAGATAGCGAAGCTCTGGTGGCTTAACTACTGCATGAAACATGGATTGTAATTTCAAATCAAATCGATGTGGGAATTTATATGTTTTGTAAACACAGCTTTTTCGGATACCTTAAGAGGACGAGAAGGACCAATGGTAATTGAGAAAATTTCGAGAAAAAAGACTTAAAACCCATTGATTTTAAGCAGTGCTCTAAGTCATAAGTCATCTAGCATTCCCTCCTTCATGCTTCACCAAAGTGCACAACCGGCATAGAAGCGGTGACATGCTAAGAAATATACACAGTTGAAAGATACATAGCATGATCTAAAGTGGTGGTTCTTGACTAACCTCGGATGCAATTTTCTGTTAGAGCAGATTTACCCTTCCTCGTCTTCAGATTGAGATGTGTGTTTCGATGTTATCTCTCCCTCCAATGGAGAATGGGATGCCCCTGCAATTGGCTTACCTTCATTAGAAAAGACAATATCCGTATAACAAGCATCTAGGGACTAGGAGTACCATATCAGTTTGATCTCAAGCCAATTTCATAAACTCTCATTCCTGCCGACCCCCAAAACTATAAATTCCAAATAGGGTTTGCCGATCCAAGCGTTAGACATGATTGGAACTCCTCAAAATTAAGGATTTTCGTGATGGTACCATGATCTTACCATCAGGCCTCTAGTTTATTGTATTCTTCCCATTTTTCTCAACTACTCACTTTACATGGGGGTATGTTTAAAATTCAATAAAAATCTATTTCTAATGAAGAAGTTGCTAGTCTATGACAGCTTGTTCAACCATCAAACACAGCATAAGCTGTCATTATTACTCGACCAAGGGACGTCAAAGTATACTTCTAACAAAAACGTAACACTATCATTCTTTTAGCACTCCAAGAGGCTAGCTCATTCATTTATCCCACCTACCCTGCTCTAGGTGGGAGTTTCCCTGGTAAGTGGTAACATTCAAGTAATATGCCGTGTCTGAATTATGCTCTTACTTACGAATTATTTCACCTTTCCCCCTTAAACGAACCAAATGAGTACGGAGTATCATTAGCATGCCATTTTTCCCTCCATTGATTTATCTTCAGCACATTCCTCTAATGATCTTATACATGAATATGATACATGCACATTACACCATCAAAGAACATATAACTAAGAAAGTGTTTGGTTTGACAATAGTTTTCCAACAAAAGTGGTTTTTCCGATTTTCTTTGGTTCGTAAGGGGTGGAAATTAGTAATCCAAAAGGCGAAAAATAGTGCGTAAAACATTTTCCAACCCCTAATTTCCTCCTTATTCTCCACCTTCCACTTAGTTTCCCCCATCCACCCTCCCCCTCTCACTTCCATTCTTACTATCCTCTCTAACTTTTCACGCAAAGAACCAAACAAAAGAAAACTAATCTACTACTATTATACTTCCGGCAATGAAGTAATTTTTTCTCTTCGTCAAAAAGAAAAGAAGTAATTTTTTCTCGTTTTCCCTATATAGAAATGATGAACTCATCAAATGATAACACAATCAGATACCCAAAATTCAACCACCCCACAAAATACAATCACGCAAACACTATGAATTGAATAATATAACAGCGAGCGATAACTCAATTGGTAAGAGCAATTCTCCGGGTTCCAACATCTATATCCATTCTTCCTATCCTCTCTAACTTTTTATGCAAAGAACCAAACAAAGGAAATCTAATCTACCACTATTATTATTCCGGCAAAGAAGTAATAGTTATCCTTTTCCCTACATAGTTACAATAAACTCACCAAATAATAACACAATCACATTACCCAAATTCAACCACCCACAAAATACAATCACACAAACACTATGAATTGAACAAAACAAGAGCTAGAAATAGCTGATCCTTCCTATTCCAACATATCTTTAAAAATTCTCATCCCACCTTCGTGTCTCTTGAGTCTTGACCCACAAAAAAAATGAAGGCCACCCACAATTTGAATCAATACCAAAACTTTTATCCTTAATCATTTCCATGGTAGTAGTAGAAATATAGAATCACAATCCAAATTCCCAAAAATTATCTTTTGCACAAAACGGATCCTAAATAAAATAAAAATCATCTCTTTTCCCCTATATAGAAACAAGGAACTAATCATATAATAACACAATCACATACCCAAATTCACCACCCACAATATACAATTACACAAACACCATGAATTGAATAAAATAAAAGGGACCCAGTTCCAACATACTACCTCTGTTCCATATGTATTGCAATCTTTGACATTTTCCACTATTGTGACTATCTTTATATTCGTCTTCATATATGCTTAATTAATGTCTAACTTTTTACAAATTTTAACGTCTAAAATAGTGCATTAGGAGGCATAAAACTCCTTATGTTGCAATAAATATAGAACGGAGGTAGTATCGTTATTGATTCTCATCCTGCCTTGACCACCAAAACCAAAACCAAATTGAACAAAACAACATTAAGACAAGATCAAACCTTTAAAAAAACCAGCAGAAGAAGGCCACCCACGATGCGAATCGATCCCAAAACCTTTATCCTTCATCATCATCATCCCTGTATTAGAATCAAAAGCCAATTTCCCAATAACTTTTGCAAGCCCATGAGCTTTACTCTTAGGTGGGACCCAATAAGAAGCACCAGGAACAAGGGGAATCCAATCAGGTTGAGATCTTTTAACAATAATCTTATGAATTGCATCTTCAAGATTCTTCATTGCTACCTTCTCCACCTCCTCACCCGGTTTTTCGACATCCGGGTTATTCGAGCTGTGTCGAAAACTGATCATTCGGGTGGCGGTGGCGGTGGCGGAGGAGAGATTGGATAGAGGGGAAAGGCGAGTTAGAGATCTTGCCATTGTTGTTGGTGGGGGAGATGGGATTTGATTCTTGTGCTGTAACAAGAAGCTAAACCCCACCAACCAACAAAGGAAGAAGATGGAAGATGATGAATGAGAGAGAAAGATGAGAAATTTTAGAAGGGGAATGAAATGGATGAGGATGATGCTGTATTTATAGGATTTTGGTGTGATTTGTGAACATGGATGAGCTGGTTGGGGAAGTTATGAAGAGGATATAATGAGATTTGTGGGGGAGAAAATTTTCCTCTTTTGTTTATTCTAATCACACTACTTAATTAGTTGTAGATAAGGATGGATTAAGGGGTTGATCATTCAAGGGTTGGATGGAAATTCCATCCTGTTCCGACGGAAAAAGTCCGATTTAAATCTAAAAACATAAAAATTGGATAAGAGTTAGATTTAGATGAGATTTGATCTGAATTGGACTAGAATTCAATTATTACCTGTTAGTAAATTACTTATAACATTGTATTTTCATAATATAACTATGCTTTTTGCTATCTTAATAGTAATTTAATTCAAATCCAACTTGAGTACGAAACAATTTGAAGAAAAGAGTTTGCATCCGGGAATATATAGTCTGAATCAGAATATGAGAGAAAAATCCGATTCTATTTAAGTCCGATTTGAGTTCAATCCATTGCCATTCTTAAATGGTCCTAACACAAATTATAAATAAGACGACCTAATTTTAACATAAAATTAAACCAACTTAAATTCACATCCTATTTATAAGATCATTTCATCGTACTCTAACCCAACACTATGCTTAGACATTTCTATTGATGGGACCAAAATTACGGATTTTGGTCCCACAATTTATCCGTATTACTATATTAGTCACTTATTTTCTTCGAAACAATGGGACCAAAATCCGAAATGCATCGTTAAAAGAATCGTTTGAATCAAAATCGTATAACTTGATACTAATTTTACATTCTTAGAAAAATTAGACAAACAAAAATCAGAGATAGCACATATACACTGAACAAGCATCATCAACCAAGAATCAAATCTTCCTTTGCTGTCTTGTGAAAAAACATTTCCTCTCAATATACAAAGTTTCCTCATCTCTCGCCTCTCGGTACCCAGCTAGTCAGCAACAGCAAGAAATAAAAGATGACGCTGCTATCTGGAGTTTAAGATTTTCAAACTCGCGCAATTTTGTAAGCATCATCACTCAAAAGTCAAAACGTTCCTAGAGTTTAGTCCTCGATAAATCACATACAGCCATCTTCGAGCAACAGGTGAGGAGATATGGAGATCCTAGACAATGCATTAGGAATGCAGCCACCCTATAGTCCCTAGATACTAGATAATCTAGTTCAATGATGAGCTGAGATAATCACAACCTTATACTGACAGACAATCCCAGAAAACATCGATATAATCGGTCCTCCGGGCAACCAGTGGGAACATATGAAACTGCAACAGGATCTTGAGTACCTGACCTTAAAACCCACTGCCTGAAGTATCTCCGACGGGTTTTGTCTTGCTGATAATCCCTTTCCCGAAATAATCAGCAATAACAGAAAATCCATCTTTGGAGTTCTTAACTTTCTGAAAGAATTGATCTTGGTCTCTAGAATTCTGTTCCAAGCTTCTTTTCATTTCCAGCACAGACCTGTACTCAGGAGCACACTCCGGACACTCCTTTTCATTGTCACCAAGGCAACGCAGATGATACGAGTGCATGCACATAAAATGGACAGCTGGAAGATCGAGTGTGAAAGTGCACATGGTACACTTGCTGAGCTGAAAGATTCTTGCATTTGTCCTCAGATCCTCAATTTCTTTCCTCATTGCTGATGTGCTCTCCTGCAGAAGCATAAATCCAACCTTCATGACATTAATATATAGCTCTTCTTGTACGGAACATCAATTACAGGTATACAACACAACTGATTCAACCATAGATATCCAGGAGAAACTAGCTTGCTAGTATAAAGAGACTGAAATGACTTCGGATTTTGAGGAATGGAACTAAAGAAGAGCCACCAATTTCATCAACGTAGTCCATTACGACAGATGTAATTTAGCAATTGAAACTAAAAATGTCAGCAGTCTAGCGCACAGGTATAATACCATACATACATGTATAAATCTTCTCTAATCATTAGTATTATTATGTCAATAGGCCTATACTAATCAAGTCTTGTTTTCCTGTGCATATCTTGCAATTTTACTTTCCATGGCTTCGATTACCAGAAAAGGCAAGCCAAAAGAAGTGCCATGAAGTTTTTAAGTTGGTGAAAAGTTAGAAAGCAAAATAAGAAAAACCAAGGATATAAACACAAAGGAAGAAAAGCTGGCAAAAGTTCACCTGATACTTTTCAGCAGCCAGCCTATCCTCTTCAATTAGTTTCGACTCCTGTTCAAGTTTCCGAGCAATATAATCCTTAATTACAGATAGGGTAAGGCAAGGATTCTGGGAAAGTGTTTGGACAACAAAAATAGGCGGTAAAATGTCATCCCTCTCAATATACTTCAAGACCTCTTTAACTTCTCTGGAACAATCTTCTCCAAGTTCACCAAAGTATTTTAGTAGGTCAGCCCAAAGAGCGGCATCTCCACCTTTACCTGAGTCTCCAAGCCTCTTACAGCATGCAATCAATCCCTCATGGTCATGGGCCTGCATGTAGCAGGAAATCACCTCCTTATACAGTTTCATTTTCTCATATATAAACAGAAGCCCTTCTCTAAATGCATGCATTTCACAGAGGATAATAGCAAGATCAACATCATAAAGTGGATTTTCTTGGTCAGATGGCCATGCACTTCTAAGCAAGCGCAACCCTTTCTCACGTCTTATAGAACGACCCTTCTCATCGTCATCCAATGACAGTTTTCCGTTCGATGAAGGTTTAGAAACCGCTGCAACTCCAGATGACACCCTCTCTTTATCATCAAGATCTCCATTGAAGCTGTACTGCGATACAGATGGGAAGGTCAATTCATGGGAAATATATAACTCCAACAGGGTATTGTGAATTTCCACCTGTGCAGGTGTGTCCTTCACTTTGTCAGTGTATTTCTCAAGAAAATCCATTAAAGAATGTGGATGATGCACAAAGATGTTGAGGAAATCAACTGGAGATGGCAACATACTTAAGGTATCCTTTTTGGTCGGTTTTACCTCCTGAGTACAGAGCTTCAGGAGTATTAGTATAGTCTCCCTCGGTTTGTGCTCTATCAGTATTTTGCCATATTCCTTAACTGTAACCCCAGCTTGGCTTGGATCAAGGCTTGAAATATACAGTAAGGCTTCATCATACCTACCAAGATCTTCTAGCAAAATCTTCAGGTATAGCTCATGCCTACCTGCCTTTTTAGCAACATACATTGCATGTTCATGATAATTAGCAGCACGGCAGACTCGTATCACAGTCTCTACATCAAACTTATGTTCCCCGCCATCCTCACTTTTGATAAAATAATTCAGCTTATCAACATCTTTTAATTTTGTGTAGCAATTTAACAAGAGAGTAGTGTGATCTTTTGACGCAAGCCCCTTTTCATGTAGATTTTCCAAGTAATTGGTCAAATTGTGGATCCTCTGAGCATCAAGGAATTTCTGTATCACAAAAGAAGGTTCAAGGTGGCCAATGGTGTGTATGTACTGAGCCATAGCCTCATCATACTCCTGCTTGCTGTATAAGTGATCACCATATTTTCTCAGCACTTCAGCAGTTGCAGCAGCGTCAGCTTGCTGAGTTTGAACAAGATTAATAGCCACAGAATACAGGTTCTTCTTGAAAAGCACATCTAATTTGCTTTCCATGTCCTTCTCTCCAATACAAATGGCTGACTTATCAGACATGACAAGAATAATGTTGCCCCATTCACAGAGCATGTACGAGACTTCGTTGACAACAGCGCTATGAGCAATCAAACGGTTCTTAAGGTCATAAATATTGAATGTATTCTTGGTACTTCTTTGATCTGCAATCACACACAAGAGATATCCGCGGAACCATCCAAGTAATTTCTTCTCTCCTTCAAACGCCCAACAAGGACCACGCCCATCATCTTCATAAAAATACACAGCTTCAGGCCGACCAATTATTAGCTCCTGATTACAGTTGGTTTGGATGTGTCACATATCAATTGACATAAAGCATGAGAAGGAAAATGACCTACAATACTTGATCAATTAAAGCAATTTACAACAGCATACCAAGCGATCACTCATGGCAACATTTTTTGTATCACACCCAATCTGATCCAAAGTTTGCCTTTTTGCTGGTTGGTATTGGAGGTTGAACAAACTAACAGAAGATGGAGTCACTGCAAATATTTGAGTGGCAGGACCATCACTTCTGAACCCAAGTCCTGTAACAGCAGCATGACCTGCTGAGGCATTTTCCACCCGAAGTGTGAATCGGGTAATTCGCTCACGAGCTATGTCCCCTTTAATGCAGTAGATGCTGCCATTGTCCAATCCAATGGCTATGAGTAGTATTGGTGGAGCTTCCTCTAGAACCAAAAAGGACGTAATCTGCATAAAGAGCGGTAATGTATCAACAAAACTTTTGGTTGGGTTTAAAGTATAAAAAAAACAAAGACAGCAGGATAGCCGATTCAACAAGCAAGTAAATGAATAAAACATAAAATTCACAGCAATGAAGTAAGCGGAAACGCACGTAGCAGGAAGAAACTGTAAAAAGAAAGAATAGAAGTGGACATTACCTTTGCTTCGGGGAATTGGTTGGTGAATATACGTAGTATTTGGACACAATCAGGAACTGATGCGCTTGTGCTTGTACCCTCCATTTGTGTCTTATCCAGGTCAAAAACCTTCAGACACATGGCAGATGCCTGCGGAGATATTTGTTCATCTTGGCCAATAGTAAGAAGGTAATTGCGTTGCTGTACAGACAGGGCATCAAAAACATCCATGAGAATGAACCCCGAAAGAATATCATCACTATCACTAATAAAATGATGTTCGTCAAATCAAATTTACAGCTCTGATTAATTTTGAGAGCAAGAGAGCACAAAATAGTAAGCTATTCAGCCCATTTTCTCTAACCTCTATTGTCATAAAGAATAGAAAACGGTACATGAAACAATTTCAGAAAAAAAGAGGCTGCCTCTATAGTTACTACTCCCTCCGTATAAAAAAAAACGCAACGTTTGACCTTTGCACTCTCTCCTAGGCAAAATTTCTTAATGTCAAATTAGAAAGATGATTAGGCTTTTAAGGAGAAAAGTGTGGTTAGAGACTTTCAAACTCCAACCACCACCTTCAACACAGACCACCACGCCAACCACCACCTTCAACACCGACTACCACGCTAGCCACCACCTTCAACACCGACAGCCAAGAACACCACCGCAAAGGCGCAAACCCAGCAAAAAAACCACAGACGAACCCAGATTTCTTCCCCCACCGCCTAACCACGAACCACCGCCAGATCGAACAACAAACACCACCGCCAAACCCTAACTATCCCTAGAACCACGAACCCTAGAAACCGTCCACCACGGACCACCGCCAAACCCTAACTAGATCGAACCATGAACCACCACCAAACCCTAACAACCACAAACCCTAACCATCCCTAGAACCACCGCCAAACCACGAACCCTAGAAACCTTCGCACCATCGAACCCAAACCATCCCCAAACCATTCGAGCCCTAGAATTTCAAACCCAGATAACGCACCATTATCACCACCGTCAATTTCATAATCGCACCATTCACCACCAGTGGAAGCACTGAAACCATCGCAAGCCCAGACGGAACCTAGAAGCCACCGTCGAACACCATCGAGCCCAGAAATCACACCCCTACAGGTACTTGCTTCGACGTTGTGGTGCTGGTTAAGGTTTTGTGGTGGTGATTAGGGTTTCGTGGTGGAAGTGGTGGTGGTTAGGGTTTCGTGGTGGAAGCGGTGGTGGTTAGGGTAAAATTGGGTTGATTGTGGTGTTGGGTGGTAGTGTTGGGTGGTGATGGATGAATTTGTGTAATTGGGTTAGGATTTGTTTGAAATTATTAACTTTAATTGTTTTTAGTTAAATTATAATGATGATTTGGGCTGTTCTAATTATGATTAAGTAATGGCATTTTTGTAATTAAAGGTAAAAATTTTTACCTAAAATGGAAAGTTTGCAAATGTTGCATTTTTTTTTTTGTTACGGCAAAAAATGGCAAATGTTGCATTTTTTTTTGATATGGAGGGAGTAGTATGTTCTCTAGTTACATGTATGCAAATGGTGCCAGACAAGTGGGTCACAAGACTCAGGCCACCACCCAAACAAAAAAATCAGCAATGGCATCTTGAACTTTTGTTTGCTACTTTTATTCTCTGAAAAAATTATCTCGAACTAACTAGGCTGCTCCTACAATGCTCCATCTTTCTGATACCACAAATCATGTTAGGAAAGTCTTAGTAGTCCACTACTACTGTCTTCAGCAAACCAGTAGTGACCTTCCTTTTTGGTGATACGAAAAGTTAAATAAAAATTATAGGTAAGAGAGTTTAAGCTTTACCCCGGAGAGGTTGAATATTTGTAGTAGAGCGTGTAGTGTATACAAGTAACAAGGAAATATTACAAGCATAATAACTGTTTCCAAGGTTACTGATGCAAAAGAACAACAATTTGCTGTACCTCACTGGGTGATTAGGTTCTTACTAATTAGTAGTACTTTGCAAGTTGATGGGTTGATAGAGCATGTTCAAGGCAATATTGCCGTAGACTTTAAGCTAGCTAGTACAGTTTAACCAGTAACAAAGGGAGCTAATTTAGGGTAAGATCTACATGGACCAAAGAGAGGAGCAGCGAGGGAACAAGAAATGAAAGTTACTACTCTAAATCTAACAATTCTATATGGGAAAGAGATATAAGAAATGTCATCCGGTATTTCAGAAGAAAGGAAGTATGATCACTTATCACAATCATTCACCAACTTAATGGCGCCATAACAACTATCCACAATCTCCACCAACAGAATCTAGAGACATTCTCCGAATTGATTGGAAACTAATCCGAGGTGACAAATTGACAATACTCAATGAATCAATAGCACTATCAAAATAGAAAGTTTTCATCTCTCTCCGAGATGATCGAGAATTAATTTGAGATGACCATCACTCAATGACTCATGTTAGCGGTTCTGAAGAGAGGTGCAGGAGGTCACCACACATAACCACATAATAACAACACGTCGATTTTTCAAGAGCCAACATGAGATTACAAAAGTAATCAAGGAGAGAGATTTTTAGAAGAGCAGATTCCCTAACTCTTTCTTTTATATCTTTCTTTCTTTCCCCTTTGTGTGTATAATACATGAAAGCATGCTAGCTCATTTGTTAAACCTTAAGAATAGAACAAAGACCAAATTCATTTCCTCATCCTAATTTGATTAGTCAGAAACTTTCATATGAGAAGTAATAATTAACTCAAAAAAAACTTGTGACTATAAACAGTGAGTCTCTAGCACAAGAATTGAATGAAGGCATATACTGTAATTCGATTCAGGATACGTATTCTTTACTAAAATAAAACACTGAGCTTTCTAAAGAGACCAGATGAAGCAAACCCCTAAGCCACTTTATTAGTGGCAAGTAACAAGACTTGGGAAGATCAAAGATAAGCTTGAGAATCATTGCTTTATCATTGCCAAGGACTAATATCTGATGAGATGTTCACATTCATCCAGCGCCAAAAAAAAGAAAGCACCCCTAAAATGACAACTACAGCTGTTGGCTTGTTTATGAGATAGCAACCTTCACACAAGCATTATCTTTTCAAGGAGGTTCAATAAGATACCGGTTCAAAAGCTTTTTAAGATTCGAGAAGTTCCTTCATACTCATCCAAACCTAGATAAGGATTGAACTCGATTCTAATTCTTCTACAAGCCTCAAGATCTCATCAAGAGTTCAAATTGAAATTTGTTGGTTTGTTTTGATCTGTCCGCCCCCTCCCTTTTTTCTTTAGAAATGGAACCCCTTAAGGTCTTGTTCACACAGCTTACACAAGGAAACCTCATACATTAACGTTAGATCTCATTCCTAGTGACGTAAAGTGTGCATATTACGGTATTTCTTATATTATAAATTGTTTATCAATTATCATATTTTCATTCACCCTTTTTGGTTCGCTTCAACCTGCCTTCGCCTAGCCCCAAAATCTATGAAAATCCCAAACCATTGTATTTCTAACATCGTCGACTTTTAAAACCCAAATATAGCACGACCAGTTGCCCACATGACAAAACATGCATCTCAACAGCTATGAAGTCCCAAGTGAGACTATTAGCATCTAAATAGCCTTATTTGAGTATTTCAACACTATAAGAAAGCATGTATCAAATTCAACCCAATTAGTGGTGAGACCATGATAATTCTAGTAGGGAGGCCGAATCTATATATCATTTTGCTTAGATATAACAACTAATCTTTTTTAGCTTCAACTTTATATAAAGTTCCATAATGGTCAGGGAGGCTAACGTCTATGCCAGCCCCCCTTAGTTCCCCAATTTCTCAATTCGGCTTCAAATTGAATTCGGCTGTAGTTTGAATTATTGAGAATGATCATGTGGGATTCAAATTTGCTAAATTTTCCTGCATTTTTACTTTAAATTTTGAACTCTATATTGTGGGTTTAGTGATAATTTCATCAAAAGTTCACTGGTAAAGGGAAAAGATAAACTTTGCCCATTTTGTTTTATTCACCCAATCACCCCCTTCCTAGTTTCGGAACCAAGGTTACTCCATTAGCGAGGCCAAATCTATATAACATTTCACTTACATACAACAACTAATCCTTTCTACCTTCAACTTTAAATAGATTTCTAAAACAACCGAGGCAGCTGCCGCCTTCGCCAGCCCCCCTTGGTTCCAGTGGCGGAACCAAGATTTTCTCTATTCGCGAAGCCAACTCTATATAACATTTCACTTATATATAACAAACGAATCCTTTCTACCTTCAACTTTAATAGATTTCCAAAACAACCGGGGCAGCTACCGCCTTCGCCAGCCCCCCTTGGTTCCAGTGGCAGAACCAAGATTTCTCTATTCGCGAAGCCAAGTCTATATAACATTTCACTTATATATAACAACTAATCCTTTCTACCATCAACATTTCCTTTCTACCATCAACTAATCCTTTCTACCCTGCAATCAATCACATAAAAGAACCCAGCTTTCTAACTAACATTGAAATCAAAGCAAAACCAAGATCACAATCAACCCTAAATTGAACAGAAAAAGAATCCTCCTTTCTAGTTAATATTGAAATCAAAGCAAAACCCAGATTATAATCAACCCTAAATTGAACAGAAAAAGAATCCTCCTTTCTAGTTAACATTGAAATCAAAGCAAAACCCAGATCATAATCAACCCTAAATTGAACAGAAAAAGAATCCTCCTTTCTAGTTAATATTGAAATCAAAGCAAAACCCAGATCATAATCAACCCTAAATTGAACAGAAAAAGAATCCTCCTTTCTAGTTAATATTAAAGTCAAAACAAAAACCCAGATCATAATCAACCCTAATTTACAAGAAAAACATAAAATTAAAGAGAAAAAAGAAAACCTTGAGTTGTTGAAGAAAAAGAACAGAAGAAGAATGAGCTTGGAAGGCATAATTGAACTTGAAACCTCGATCAAGGATACTAACAGTTCCATCATCACATCCAATTGTAACTTTGCCTCTTCCACTTGAACAACAATTGATTTCTCCAGTAATTTCATCAGGTACCTTGAATTTTCCACCATATTTTTCTTCAAAGAACTCAAATTTCCTCCATTGATACATTATTGTTCTTACTAGTGTTTGTGGGATCTGGCACTAATCGCTGTTGGGTAACGTTTTCAGGACATTGTCAATAAAACACATATGATATGGCTATACTCCATTTGGGGAAAAAAAAGTTTGGGATGTTTTACTTTACATTGTAGATAAAAGTGGTAATTGGAAGAGTAGATTAAAGGGTGATCTCTTTTCGGCTGAAATAGTCGGGGTCGAATCGTGACATCAAGATTTAGAAAGATTGTCGATGAGAACTAAGAAGTGGTCCATTTAAGATAGATATTGAAATGGTTTTATGATGGGACTGTTTTTTTAACGGTTTGTCTTTCTCGTTAAAGAGTTAGAAATGGAGAAGGGACGGCTCGAGCCAGTTTACAACATAAGTTTGGCCCTTCTTAGGTTTGAGCATGATGCAACAAAATTTCCAACCAAAAAGGAAAATTGTAAGATTTTAAAGGGTGGCTTGTTATCATGGCATGGCCAGTTCGAACACGACACGTAGATTGGGGCGTGCATAGGCCCCTCTATAATTTTTTGGCATGAGCCTTGGACGAAACAAACGTTCCTTGACTCGTTTCGTTGTTGATCATGTATGGCACAAGGTTTCTAGCTCTACTCGAAATCAAGTTTAAACAAATGTCTCTTGCACTTATGTTGAGCAAGGCCCATTTTGAGGGGTAATGGCTTAGGGCCCAAATTTGCTTGAGAAGGCCCACGAAAAAAGAAAAAAAAAACTTTTATAATTTCCACAAAAAATTAAACAACTATCAACAATAAACATTTTATTTAACTATGACAATGGCAATTTTTTTTCTACAATGTAAATTAGGATAAATTCCATTTGTATAATGCAATACTCATAAGTTTTTAGCCTCATTCTTCAGCTTAAGAATTATGAAATTAAGACTAAGAGTTCTTTTAATAGGATTACTATCATATGTTTTTATTTGTTCTATTATATCTTATACACATTTTTTAAAGGCCCTCGATCTACCATTTTCCCTAGGGCCCAAAACGACCAAAACCTAGCCTTTTGTTGAGTTATATAATTGATGATGACTTAGATGGTTAGATTGGATTTAGATAGACGTCCAACCCAACCTTTACCGACCCTTATTGCATTATTAACAGATCATATATGCTGAGTTTGAACAATTCAACCAGAATAATTGATTGTGTGCTCCATTTAAAAAATAAAAACCAAAAGTCGCATTTGTTGCTAGTGCATGTGCTTTTGCCCTCCAAGTCCTGCCAATTGCAAGTATATGTAATTTAGGGTTGTAAATTGACTTGGCAAGCAGCCACATAATTAATCATGGTCAACTCTAATTTTTTAATATTTATATCCAGTTGGTAAGGAGAACGAGAGAAGTGCACGATAGAATCAAAGTCAGCCTTGTATAGGTTAATCCGGTCCAACTCCGTATGTAAGAAGAAGATAAGACTTAAGAAAATTCCTACCACTAAAGTACCTCTAAGAGAACCGATCTTACAAGATTAAGATTATGAGGTACAAACCTTATCGTTAAATGAGAAGATAATTTGCCTAGTCAACTCTTTATAAGAGCATATTATGAACCCAACACTTGACTTTTTGTAGAAAACTTTCAAGTCAATAAGCATGTTTGTTCTAGGATGTAATATCAATCAATCATGCCATTTCATGCTGTCATCCAAAAAAGTGATTTTTAAAATCAATGATTTAGCCATATCTAAGCCATATAATAGCTAAAAGAGGGGATAAGAGAAAATTTGCACGTTCATGACATGCAAATATATACTTCCCAATCATGCAATAATAATAAGACAAACTTGTATAAAATTAACTTAACAATTATAATGCATTAGTAGTACTAACATGCAAATTAATAATTGAGTCCATGTAGCTCGATCCACTATAAATAACGAATAGTTTCTCATCAATATCATCACTTGATCATAAATCAAATATCTCATTTTCTTCTATGTACATTTTTGAATAAATCTAGCTCGATTGATAGAGGAAATTATGAGGTGCATTTCTCCTTCAGCAGTCTTAGCCCTAGGGCTCATGCTAGTGAGCCTTGTTAACCAAACTTATGGGCAAGGGCAACTATATGTTGGGTACTACAAGGGAAAATGTTGGAAATACAATGTTGAAGAAATCATTTTCAATGTAGTTAAGGCTAAATACATGAGAGATCCAACTATTGTGGCCGGTCTCATTCGCTTACATTTTCATGATTGCATCGTTAGGGTAAGTAACTCAGTGTTTTATTGTTGTGTCCGATGTAAGTAAGAAGTGTGCGGGATGATGAAATTAAGACTAATAAATCTTATGTTTTTTTTGTTTGTTTTTGAAAGGGATGTGATGCATCAGTCCTACTTGATGGACCAAAAACTGAAAAAACTGCAAAACCGAATCAAAGTCTTAGGAGCTTTGATGTAGTGGATGCTGCAAAGGCCGCAGTAGAGAAGTTTTGTCCAGGGGTCGTTTCTTGTGCTGATGTGCTAACTATTGCAGCTAGAAGTTCAGTCTTTCTGGTGAGTAACATGCACCCCTTAATATCTGTTGTATCTTTAATAAAGTCGAGATTCTTCGCGACTCAGTTACTATGTTGTTTTTTTTGTCGGCTATTGTTGGTACAACTATAAGATATGTTTATGTCTTTTTCAAATGATGATCAACGTATATCTCAAACTAATTATTCAAATTACAATATTTAGGCGGGAGGTAAATGGTATTACGTAGAAACAGGAAGACGGGATGGATTAGTTTCACGTCAAAGTGAAGCTCTTGCAAATCTACCGTCAGAGTACATGCCAGCACGTGACGCTATCAATCTATTTGCTTCAAGAGGAATAAGCAAGGAGGATTTTGTTGTTCTTCTAGGTATGTTATAGTCCTTCACCAAAAATGTCATAATTAGTAGAGTTAAGAAACTGCCTAATTTTAATTTACAATTAGACAATAGCCGAAACCCAATAGAAAGTAGAGAATGAACCATCTTTTTGAATAAATTGATGATGGACTTTTTGAATAAAGTGATGGCTTAAGTTTGTCTAATTTTAATACAGTATAAAGTTAGACCGCCTCTTTTAATAACTTTTGTAATTAGTATACTAAATTCAATCACGTCTATATTATTGTTTGACAACTTTGATTATATAGGAGGAGGACATTCGGTTGGAACTGTACATTGCGACAAATTCAAACACCGTCTATATAATTATCACAACACGGGTAAACCAGATGCAAGAATAAAATCCGGTATGCTCTACGCCTTGAGGAAAATATGTCCAAGGAAGAGTAGTTACAACAACAAAGTTAACTTTGATTACACTCCAAGAAGCCATTATCGCGTCGATAATGGCTTCTTCAAGCAATTAGTCTTGAACCGAGGACTACTTGAGGTTGATGCAAATATAGCAAGTTCACCACTTACCAACAGCATTGTGCAAAAACTAGCATTTGTTCCAGGTTACTTTGACAATAAATTTGGTCCAGCTATGGTTAATATGGGAAGAATTGGCGTTCTTACTGGAAAACAAGGAGAGATTAGAAAATATTGTCGTGCTGTAAACCACAAAAAGTATTGATTTTGATAATGTCTTCTTTCATTTAAGAAGAGATTTAACCAATTTATTATGATCTTGTATTTTATTTACCAACAATTAAATAAACGTTTGTAACAAAGATCGAAATCTATACTTATTCAACTTTCCACCAACTGTTACAAATAGTTTTATGGGATTGATTATCATCCCACCTTCGTCGTCCTTATATGTTATGTAGTCTTTTCTATTGTCGGATCGATTCATATACATTTTTCGAGTCAACTTTTATGCTATGCTTGTATTTCAAAATTTTAAAAATATATGAAAATTTATCATAGGAAGTATATCACAATAAGTTAATTAGTTTATGATCCAGAAGTTGTATGATAGTAGTAATAGATTGTATAATATATGTAAAATTTGTTATATTGATAGTAATAGCTAAATTTATTTTGAAAATTAGAAGTGAAAACTGCTTCTGAATTTTTTATTCAATATTTTCGTATTCAATTAATCTATAAGGTTAAAATGGACTTGTGGATAATTGGATAATGGATTACAAGGAGTACATTATTGGACTAAAATGGAGTGAAATATTGTAAAAGCTTGGAAAGTATCTAATAATTCTATTAGTTAGCTGATTCTTTTCTTAATAAGTATGTGCATTCTTGATTTCTTTCACTTTATACTGGATTGGAGCTGATTTGTACATATTTTATGCTTTATTTGACTTCCAAACGTTTAGCACTCTCTTTTATCGGCTTGTTTTGTAAGAGACTGCCTACTTTTAAATTAAAATTAGGCAACGATCCAACCCATATTTAAAGAGAACAAAACGTCTTTCATAAGATAGTGACTAGTTCAATCCAATTTGGATCTGTTTAATCCATCTTGTGACCTATTTAATCCATTCAATAATCACAATATCTAATTCATTTAGTGACTAGTTTAATCCATTTAGTGACTAGTTTAATTCATTTGGTAAGTCCATGTGAAGGTTTGAACCCCGAACCTCATGCATGGAGTAAATAGCTCCAACCACTACAACACCATATTATTATTGATGCTTCTATCAACAATAATGATGATATATATAAATGAAAACCAAGAGTTAAGTTGTCTAAGTGAGATGCCTTATATTTTTTTTAATGATATTTTACACGTTAGATTACATTAATTATCGCTAACTAATACCAGGGCATCGCTGGAGACTAATACTAGTTTATGAACGAAACTCGTTTAGACGTTTATAAACGAAAGCTCATTTATTAACTTGGCTCGATCTATAAACAAGCGAGCTCGAGCATGACATATGTTAAATGAGCTAAGCTGAGCTTGGATAGAATTTTAGTTTGAGCTCGGGCTCGAGCTCAAATAAATTAAATGAGCTTGAACAAAAATAAAGTAGTAATCGATTAGGCTCCGTTCGTTCTATCTCCGCCTCTTTTAATAACTTTTGCTCTATCAAGCTTAAAAAAATTGATTTGAAATCAACAAACATTATACACCAAAATCATATTAAGAATAATATTGTAATCTATAATTACCTTAAAAGCAAGACATTTTCTTCCATTATTATTATTTTGAGAAGATTATTGCCCTACACACTGGAACTTACCAATTTTGGATCAACCTTTCCCCTATATATTGTTGATTAGCTCTTGCAATTATACAATAATCTCATCAATAATCTTGATTATCAACCATATAATTACATTAAAAATGTTTAAACTTCTGCCATCCTTCTATATTTTCTTGTCTATAACAATAACACTTTCGTTAATATGCCAAGCCACTAATGACGGATGGGTAACTGATGCTCATGCTACATTTTATGGTGACATCAAAGGAAATGATACTATGTGTAAGTCATTCAATCTTCTGTTTATCTAAGTTGTGCTAATCTTTTGAAAAATGATTTTTAAAGAGCTTGCAAAAAAGTTTTTTTTATCAAGGGTGTTCATATACAATTTGTACCATACATTTGGGTGTACGGTACACCTCTCACTTTCTTCACTTATGTGCGTACACCCGAGTGTATGTTGAATGTTGTCGTGTTCATAAACTTAAACTATTAAAACTGTTATAATTTGTCTTGTGGTTTTAATTTCCATGTTCAAAACATCAAATATGTATATATTTTTCAAAAATTCCAATAAAGTATATAAATAATAAAGGATGGATCTTCGAGTTTGTGAAAACACTTCACCACATTAAACACCTAAAGTTAATTAGTCGTATCATGTAATTAATTCATTTTTTTTTCGATGGAATTTTTATTAATAGGCCAAAGCCAAAGATGGTATAGCATCCATCATGCAATACATTAACAACAAGCTAACCAAATACAAAACACATTTTCATATCCATTCCACATAAACACCATTGCTAAATAATTCATAAAATGACGTTATGTATTATTCTTATCTAACATTTCGAGGCCGTCCGTTAGCTTTTGCGTTATTACACATCGGTACATATATAATTATTTTGAATTGCAGATGGTGCTTGTGGATATGGGGATCTATTTCAGCAAGGTTATGGCCTTGAAACAGCAGCATTAAGCACAGCATTATTCAACGGTGGATTAGCATGTGGATCATGTTATGAAATACAATGCGTAAACTCCAAATGGTGCAAACCTGGTTCTATTAAGATTACTGCTACAAATTTTTGCCCTCCTAATTACACCAAAACAGTTGATATTTGGTGTAATCCTCCTCAAAAACATTTCGATTTATCGATGAAAATGTTCTTGAAAATCGGAACATACAAAGCCGGAGTTATTCCCGTACAATTTCGTCGAATTACGTGTGTTAAGAAGGGTGGGATGAAGTTTTTGCTTCAAGGAAATCCAAATTGGTTACTTGTACTTGTGTTTAATGTTGGAGGTGTTGGAGATGTTGCTAATATGAAGATTAAGGGGTCTAATTCTAATAATTGGATGCAAATGACCCATAATTGGGGGCAAAATTGGCAGATCCCTCAGAATTTGTTAGGGCAAAGTTTGTCATTTCAAGTTACCACTAGTGATGGTAGAATGGTGCAATCTGATAATGTTGTACATGCTAATTGGCAATTTGGCCAAACATTTGAAGGCAAAAACTTTTGATCAATAAATATGTGCTTTGCACCTAATCTCTTGTCTTGCACCTCGTTTTAGGCTTTAAGTTACAAATGGTAGAAAGAAAAATGAAAATGGTTGAAAGATTCGATAAAATTTCCGCGTCAATATTTCCGTTAAATCTTTTATTTATTCTGTACATGTGAGTTGTTTCACATTGGAGAAGAAAACCACCTTATAAACTTGATTTCTCTCCTTTTTTAATTAGTTTTGAGATAGAACCTCCATTGCGCACCAAGTCCCTTTTTAAGGCTTGTTTTGTTGGAAAAACTATAGTGATACTGATACCAGAAGCCCCTAAGATATCTAAGGAAGTTGGAAGGAAGTCTTATATAAGTATCAGTATGACTTCTTTGTTACTCTACAAATATCCTACAAAGTTGTTATTTTATTATTTTGTCCTTTATTTTTAAATGATTATAAACATTATTTGAAATAAAATTGAAATAAAGTGTTTTTTTCATTAACCTTTGTTGTAAAGGTACTTTAGAAATATTAAAATGTGCATATCAAAGTGTCCAAGCTTTTTACAATTATTAGGGTAGTATAGTGCTATACTCTCTCCGTTCGTACTTAATCTACGCATCAAGCTAGTTGTTAATATCTCTATTACTAATAAGTATTAAAAAAAACATACAACCCTTGAAATTATGAATATATATATTTTGAGACTTACCAAATAAGATTCCGCAAATATATGTTTTCCTTACTAATAAATCAAAAAAGTTGGTCTGAGTGTAGTATATGAATAATGAATAAATACCTATTGTACATATTAAGAAGAGTATATCATATTTTTGTCACACAAATACAAAAAAAGTAGATTAGTAGTTCCATAATCCATAGTCCATATCCATACCTATACAAGAAGAGTTTAGATTATGTACAATATATTGTTTCGTGAAAACCCTTTAAAACTCTTCAATGTTTTTTTTTCAAATTAAGGATTAAACAACAACAAATATACTCCTAATTCCTCGAGCTATCCTAACTTATCAGTGATCACAACACTCAGTCCAACTCAATCTTCCTTAAAAAACGAAACAAATCTATTAATCACAACAAACTTCCATTAAAAAATATCTTATCATTTCATTTAAAAAAATTAACCTCAAACAAACTCCACCATTTAAAATTAATTATTTTTATCATAAACACCCTATCAAAACTCTATATAAACCCCCCTAAACCCTCATTTCCAAACCACACAAACAAAAACCAACAAAAAACACTTTCATTCTCCACACCCTTAAAAACCCTAAAACACAAACAAAAATGAAGCTTATCATAGCATTTTTAGCCCTCTCATTCTTAGCCATTAATGGAATGGCACATATAGCCCTCACCGACGACGACGTCGAAAACCCTACATGGTGGCCACACTACCCTCCCTTCCCTCACCCTCCTTCTCATTCACCTCACTCCGATCAAGCACAAAAGAAGTGCATGAAGGCGGTACACAACCCCGACATGGTGGCTTGCATGCATGATCTTCAACAATATTGGAAAACACACAAGATTAACGTTAGTCCTGATTGTTGTTCTGCCTTAATTAAGGTTGGAAAAGCTTGTCCTCTTATCAAAGCTCGTCATCCTTACATTGGCAAAATTGTTAAGTACCATTGTCAAGCTACCCCTTCTCCTTCTCCTAAGTGAGAACTAGAATTTTAGCTAGTTAGTTTTATTATTAGTAGGAAATTTGTTATTTTGGTACTTTTATTAGGAGAGCATATCTCATGCTTTGATAAAAGTATTAGTGGTTATGTTATGGATTTACTAATGAAATAAAGTTTCATTTTGTTAACTTTCTTGTTATTATCTTAATCCGCAGATTTGGACTTTCATGCTTGTCAACACATAATTTTAATATTTAGCAAGTTTATTTGTTACATTGGCAAGTTTGTTAAGTACCATTGTCAAGCTACCCCTTCTCCTTCTCCTAAGTGAGAACTAGGTTTATGAGTTTTATTATGGAATTTTAGCTAGTTAGTTCTATTATTAGTAGGAAATTTGTTATTTGGTACTTTTATTAGGAGAGCATATCTCATGCTTTGATAATTAAGTATTAGTGGTTATGTTATGGATTTACATTAATTTTCTTGTTATTATCTTAATATGCACATTTTAATTCAAGCTTGCCAAGGCATAATTTTAGCTTATCTTTGTTTAACAAGTTTGTTATTGGAAGGGGAATCTAAATAATAAACCTTATGCACCTGGTGCATAGATTTGAAAAACAGATTATCTTAATCTATACATTTTGACTTTTACGCTTACTACTACATATTTTATTTTCACCCTTATATTGTCAAAATTGTAAGTAACACTCTACTCCTTCCTCTTCTCCTAAGTCCTAGCTATGTGAGAACTAGGTTTATGGTTTTTCTTTTATGGAATAGCTAGTTAGTTTAATTATTAGTAGGAATTTTTATTTATTTAGGGTACTCTTTTTATTTAGTGGGGGAGCATATCTCGTGCATTGATAATAAATTATTAGTGATTGTTATATGGATTTATTAATTAGTGAAATATAGTTTCGTTTTATTACGTTTCTTCTTGTTACCCTTCGTTTCAATTAATTTGCTTAAGCCAATGGTGATGTTGTTAATTACTAAAATCGCTAGAAATTAAATATTTGTTTTTTTTTTGTAAATCTTCATGTGATTATAATTTGCCTATAATACTATTTACCAACATAAAAAAATGATTTAGTTCAAGGTTTATTAAAAAAAATAATTTGGTTGCAAGTAATCTCTAATTTTATTATACTAGACTCATATGCATGCGATGCATGCAAATCTTTATCGTGACAATTTTTCCTTTTCTTTATAGATTAACAATTATTTTTTAATTTTTCAAAAAATTTAAGAAACTTTTTATCTAGAACAAAGGGGAGAGTCGGTTATGATTTCAAAGAATCTTTGTAATTTTGATTTTTTTTGGATTTCCACACTCTTCTCTTATAAAATTTAGGTAAACGAAAAGGGGCCGGCACAAAAAATAAAGAAAGCAACATAATGTAAAGACTAAAATTACACATATGTTCAACCGTCTCCTAAAATAAGGTGGTTAAAATGGCAAATAAGCTTGATTGAAGGATAAGGGCAACCTAACTATTTTTAGCAATCATGTTATTCTTATGTGCTGAAATTCTTGGCCTAATTGGCTAACTCCATTCACATAACCGCCCATTTTAACTTCACGTGAGATAAGTGATTTAAATTCTTTATTATTGTAATAAAAAATATCTAGATTCCAAACATCTCTATTATTGTACAAAGAAAAGGTGGGGACACACAAAAGAAAGTTGAGCAACATTTTGAAAAAGATGCTGTTTTAACATATAATAAAGATTCACAATTTTTTTCCACTACTAGTTTATTGTCTTATTATCTCTCTCCTTCACATGCATCACGTACATACTAGGTTAGTATGACATATGCTAAGAAAGAATGTGTTGGGATGGCAGAAACACCGTGTTAAAATTTGGTGACGATCAAACCACGTTTCATCGTCGATCGCACCAGAAAGCGGATTCAGCTCTAGCGGGAGAAACCACTCAAACTCTGCCAATTTCTTTGCTTTGTGCGTGTATGTTGCTAACTTGCTACTATGTTGTTGTTGATTCACCCATATTCCAACAGCTTCTTGTCATTATGTAACCCTCTTTATATCTCCAAATATTTTGTCCAAAGGCCACAATCATCATATGGCCCAATACTAGACTAACCCATACGGAAATACTAGGATATAAACCCAAATAATATGTCACTAAAATATGGACCCTTCTCCAAGTAGGAAGGAATAACCCAACAGGTTCGTAGGGATGTAAGGTCGATAACGGAAGAGTAGACAATCTTGTTAATGTTTGCAAATTATAGTCGTGCCCTTCTTATTCACTATAATTACACGAATTGCTATTAGGAGAACACAGAGTTGTGTACTAGTCACAGATGTATATAGTAAATTGCCCAAGCCATGACAATTGACAAGAGTGGATGAAAAGAAAGAGAACATGGAGATGAACCGGAGTTTGGACCAAAAAAATGGAAAAAAATGCCAAATAGGTAATAACTAATAAACCACCAGATATCACCAAATATGAGATTATTCTAAGACTTTGTTCTTTCAATTTATTTTGGCATATCTGATTCATCTTAACTTATCTAATTGTTTTTATATTAGACCTCATTCGACCTTATTTTACCTTATTAGATGAAATCTTATTACATCTTATTCGATCTTATATGAATTTATTGAGCTTATCTTAACTTATATGTACTTATTTTTTCTAATAAGGACTAAAAATAAGTTGAAAGAACAAATCCTAAATAAATCAAGTTTGAATTAATATAGAAAGATACTCCAAAACTTGAGAGATACGGTGACAATTAGAGTTAAGTATGAGACTGGTCGTGCCGGCCCATGCATTAGGCTAATCGACTTCGTTCCAAATTCAGATATCATGTTTGGAACGAGCCAATCGTACGGGCTTGTAAAATTTTTCCAAAAGAGTGATCCAAACACGACCCAACCCATCATGTGTCATGCTAGGTTGGCAAGCTCGTTTATAATCTCACTTCATTGCCTTTTTTAGGTTGAATATAAGTAGGTCTGAAAGTAGACCGACCTACTTGTCAAAATTTGACGTACATGAATAGCCCACACGACCCACCATCAAGCTTCTAGAGCCAAGCCACGTCAGCATCAAGATTGCACTATACCATGCCAAACTTGTGTCAGACCATGTCATACTCTCTACGCTAATACCATTAACAATCTCTTTATACTTCCTTGGTTTCTTTTTATTCGCATCACTTTAACATCAATAGTATTTCAATTTAGTTGCATCACTCTTACTTTTTCCTATTTTTTTCGAATATAAAATGACTAAAATACCCTTTTACGACGAAAACCGGAGCAAGGTAGCCGCTGCCGATTAAAAAACTAACAACTACCGACAAACACAAACCCACACCCAAAACCAAAACCAAAACCAAAACCAATTTTCCTGTGTGCCGCGCTTTCTCTCTTTCTATTTCTCCCCCTCTTTTTCTTCTTCATCTTCTTCCTCCGATCCACCATTTCTGCAACTTCACTCTCTTCATCTTCATCTTCATCTTCAACAATGAGATTCGGAAGACATAATCACAAACATTCATCATCTTCTTCATTAAAACCAGTAATTATAGTATCATTACTTGCTCTTGCAGGAGCAGGTGTGATTCTAGATCTCTTATGGACATCTTCTTCTTCTTCTACTACTACTTTTTCTGCTTTTCGTTACGTTACTGATAATTGGCCTCTTCAGCAATCTCCTACTCTTAATCTTCCTATTCTTAATGATACCAGAAGTATTAAGGTTCGATTTTTGTTTCTTTTATGCTTTGATTTTGTTCATGTTTGCTGAAATTAGCTGTTTGTAACAATGTTATTGATGTATTGCTCGTATTCGATGTCGTAGTTTATGTTCTTTTCACGTGAACTAGATACTTATTAGACCTTATTCGACCTATCGTCGTTATATTTTATACCTGATCGGAACTTATTAAGTTTGATTTTGATTTCTTTCTACTTTGATTTTGTTCATGTTTGCTGAAATTAGCTGTTTGTAACAATGTTATTGATATATTGCTTGTATTCGATGTTGTAGTTTATATTCTTTTCACGTGAACTTATTTAATATCATCGTGAGATTTTTACTTGATTTTATACCTGATTGGAACTTATTAAGTTTGATTTTGATTTCTTTCTGCTTTGATTTTGTTCATGTTTGCTGAAAGTAGCTGTTTGTAACAATGTTATTGATATATTGCTCGTATTCGATGTCGTAGTTTATATTATTTTCACGTGAACTAGATACTTATTAGACCTTATTCGACCTATCGTCGTTATGTTTTATACCTGATTGGAACTTATTAACTTCGATTTTGATTTCTTTCTGCTTTATGGTTTGATTTTGTTCATGTTTGCTGAAATTAGGTGGATTTGTAACAATATTGTTGATATATTGCTCGTATTCGATGTTGTAGTTTATATTCTTTTCATGTGAACTTATTTAAGTACTTATTAGACCTTATTCGACCTGTCATCATGAGATTTTTATACCTGATTGGAACTTATTAAGTTCAATTTTGATTTCTTTTTGCTTTATGCTTTGATTTAGTTCATGTTTGCTGAAATTAGCTGGATGTGTAACAATGTTATTGATGTACTGCTCGTATTCGATGTTGTAGTTTATATTGTTTTCACGTGAACTAAGTACTTATTAGACCTTATTCGACCTGTCATCGTGAGATTTTTACTTGATTTTATACCTGATTGGAACTTATTAAGACGATTTTGATTTTGTTCATGTTTGCTGAAATTAGCTGGATATGTAACAATGTTATTGATATATGTTGCTCGTATTCGATGTGGTAGTTTATGTTCTTTTCACGTGAACTTATCTAAATACTTATTAGACTTTATTCGACGTATTGTTATGAGACTTTTACTATACCTGATTGGACCTTATGAAGTTCGATTTTGATCTCTTTCTACTTTAATTTCTTTATGTTAGCTATAATTAGTTGGATATGGAGCAACATTGTTGATTTTAGTTTTTTGTGTTATTGATGCGTTCTCTTCGCTTGAACTTATTAGACGTGATTCGACTTGATTAACCCTTGTTTTCACACTTGATTGGACGTGATCACCACTAGAACTTATGTTTCTAAGGTGAAGAGAATGCACCCTATGTGTGATTTGAGTTTCATTCTTATTTTTTTCTTGCCCTAGATGGTGTGTGTAGTTGAATGAAGCTGGACAATGTACATTTTACAAGTCATTGTTATTTTTGCGTAATTGATTTTTGGTGGAAATGAACTTGGTTTACCGTGTGTTAGGTAGGGAGGAATTGGATAGAAAAGAAGGAAGTTAATGGAAATAACATTATTAATATCTTGCTCATATTTGATGATGTAGTTTATCTGATCCTCTTAATTTTATTGTCATTATGGCGCACTCTCTTCACCTGAACTTACTGAACTAAACTTATTAGACTCGGTTCGACTTGATTTTCTCCTGTTTTTACACATGAGTGAACCTGATGAGAGTTTGAGACTTGAAACTAATTTTTGAAGTTGAGGAGAACACATCCTACGTCTAATTTTAGTTTTATTCGTATTTTTATCTTCCCCTAGTTGGTTCTTATAGTTAAATAAGCTGAACATTGTACATTCGACTATTCATTGTTAGTTTCACGTAATTGATTTTTGGTGGAAATGAACTTGGGTTTACAGTGTGTTCGATAGAGAGGAATTGGATGGAAAAGAAAGGAAGTGAATAGAAAAAAGAGACTTTCTTATGTTTGGTAATATGGGATTCTATAGGAAAGGAAAGGGAGTGAGAGGAAAGAAACCTAATATTCTAATTTTTCCACTGTAGATTAGCTTTGAATGACTGATTTCGTGCTGAAGTCTATAGACACAAGAGTAGGATGCGAAAACATTGTGACTCAAGCTCTTTATTAAGCATAAAGTTTGTTGGTTAGCTTTGAATGACCAATTTTCTTACTGTAGGAAAAGGGTGAAGATAAGGAGAAGAAAGGAGTTCCAGGAAGATTTCTATCAGCTACTTTTGCGGACTTGCCAGGACCTGAGCTGCAATGGGAGCAGATGCCATCAGCTCCTGTGCCACGTCTAGATGGGGCTGCCATACAGATTAAGAATCTTTTGTATGTCTTTGCTGGATATGGAAATATTAATCTTGTGAGTATTTGTGTATCAGATCAAGCATAATTTTTTTTATTCTGTTTGCTCCTATGCTTGCTCGTCTAAATGTCCAACTCCTCCATTTGATTTGGGTTTGAATTTTTCGGTAAGTTGTAGCACCTTGTTCTTGTCATTGGTATGCTATTCTGCTAAGCTTGTCACTCTGCATTCTTAGGGTGATGCATTCTGACAAGGAAAGATTACATTAACAAAATACTCGTATATGGCTATGCTTGTTCATATCCATAATCAATACTACACTATCTTTGGAGTAGGTATTTGCCTCAATGTCTTCGCTAATATTCCCTATATTTGCCCTTATGTGTAGGATTACTGCAGTTCTCATGTGTTTTTTTTTGGTGCAAACTGCAGTTCTCATGTGTGGTTGTGCCTTTTTGACATTTTTTTGTGAAATCTAATCTCTTCTTATCCATCACAAAAAGAGAGGAAGTTAATTTTATGGTTAGGAAATTCTTTCTGGTGGTGCGAACTCATGGGAAAATTGTAGTTGCACGTTTTGGTTGACTGAAACTTTCCAAGATTTTGAGTTAGAAATTCCGAACAGTGAGATTCATAAAAGTTATAAGCTGTCGTATAACTACCTATGCTAACTACATCATACACTTAAGGTTGTTAATTGAAAAAATGTCGAATGTGTTTGTCGGACTAAGAGTTGCATGGAAATAAAATATTAGAACTGCATGACATATATTCTCATGAAATAAAATAAAACTTGTTATATGAGTTTGTTCTTCATGAGTTCGTTATTTAAGATCACAGGTGATGAACCTACTCATAGTCTCATCCTGCTTACTTGTTAATTTATGGTTTTGCAGGTGCATTCCCATGTTGACGTCTACAATTTTACAGACAATACTTGGGGAGAAAGTTTTCCTATGCCTAAGGAGATGGCGCATTCTCATTTAGGAATGGTAACGGATGGGAGATATATATATGTAGTCACTGGACAATATGGGCCGCAATGCAGAGGGCCAACAGCCCGTAATTTTGTGCTGGATACGCAGACGAGGCAGTGGAAAGACCTCCTTTCTTTGCCAGTCCCTAGGTAGGTTTCATGTTGATCTCCAGATATTGTTCATTTTCTGGTCCCATATACTTGTGGAAATTGTTGTATAGTCCTCCTAGTTTGGATTCCTTCCGCTCCTTATAGTCACTGTAGTGTGTGCCTCATGGAGTAGTCCTTTGGTTCTTTCTCTTTGGCATTTGACCTTTGACCTAGTTTGGGCTGACCTGGGTTCGAACTTGTTTCCATGAAAGAAGGAAATAATAAAAGGACGAAAAAGGGTTGGTTTGTGAGGTTTGGATGATGATTCCGTTGGCAATATAGTGGTAGACTTGGAAGAAAGAAACCAATAGATTTTTGAGGCTTTAGCTTCCACTCGTGAAGCTTTCTGGCTCCATATTTGAGACTTTTGTATTTCTGGGGTCATGTTCTAGTCTCTTTGACTTTTCCTTATTTTGTAGATATATACTTAGCCCAAGGGCTTGAGCTTTAGGTCCTCCTTTTGTAAATTGGTGACATCCCCTTGGTGTCTTTCTAATATAATTTTGGTCACATCTCCAAAAAAAATGGTTTCTTTCTCCAATTAAATAGTGTTTCACCTCTCCTCCAAAAATAGGTTTGTGCACAAGAATTGAGAAAAATTCCCGGTCTATGTTTGGTGTCGTTTTAGATATAGAAGCCATGCAAGTGACTGTGTCTTGAACTGATTATGCGTGAGAAGTGAGACACAAGGTTGCTGCCATTAGTTTTGCCTGGTCTGTTCAGAATAGAAATGAATTTTCTATTTATGGAAATTAAGGTCTAGCTGAGTGTTGCCTGTATTTTGAACATTGGGCAAAACCTATTCTGCATTTATAAGAATTTATCACTGTCCGTGTAGGTATGCACCAGCTACTCAACTTTGGAGAGGAAGGTTGCATGTCATGGGAGGCAGTGGGGAAAACCGGTACACACCAGAACTAGACCACTGGAGTCTGGCTGTAAAGGATGGGAAATCGTTGGAGAATGAGTGGCAACCTGAAGTACCTATTCCTCGTGGGGGACCTCACAGGTTTGGAACTCATTTTTGTCATAATTGCATTAATGAAATAAGCAAGAAACAGCTAGTTTAGGGTATCTTCTGCTCAACTGTATATTACTTACTGGAACTGCTTCAAATTCATTGGAACTAATTAAAACATTAATTCTTATAGTATTAATTACTAAGTGACGTTAATTATTTATTCTTTTATGCTAATAGTACTTATAATAATTTTTCATAATAAATAAAAAAAGATATTAAACATCACTTATAATTTTAAATACGAAATTATTGCTTGAACTTTATCTCGCAAGTTGTAGTTGTGTTATGGTGTCCTTAGAAGACTTCCCTTAATCCAATTCATATAACTGTGCATAGCCTGGTTTCATAGATTTTATCTCGCAAGTTGTAGTTGTGGTATGTTGTCCATAGAAGACTTCCCTGTGCAGGTTTGCATAGCCTTTTCATACCTTATATATCTGTTCTTTTTCCTCTTTTCAGGGCCTGTGTTGTGGTTGATGACAAACTAATGGTTATTGGCGGTCAAGAAGGTGATTTCATGGCCAAACCTGGGTCTCCAATTTTTAAGTGCTCCCGCAGGCATGAGGTAACTTGATAAACTTCTTCCTGAACATGGATTTGATAAACATGGAGTTTTTGGTTATTGCCTTGATATTCAATGTAGCAATTGCAACTTCAACTTAGCATTATGTTTTCTCTGCTTAGTATTGCCTTGGAAAAGAGAAAAGGGTTTGTCGTTTGTGTTATGACCTCCCAGTCGTGAGGATTGGCACATGGAAGTTAAATTTTAAGTTGACGTTGCAAGTTAAGATTATCTTATTGTTTTACTTTCAATGGCATGGTTTATGTACTGCTATTGCCTGAAAACATTGTCCGATTTTGCCAATCTATTGATCAAATGAGAGTACCAATTTCCGTCAATACCATAATATCACTCTTGGCCTAGGTCTTCGAGATCATTCATCATACACCCGGGTTTACCATGAGCATGGTACACCAATTCTATTTTTTGCTCATTGCTCACTTGGATATCTCCAAATGAGCAATGAGAAAAAAATAGCATTGGGTGTATCATGTTCATGGTCCACCCGGGTGTATAAAAAATTGAAAATCGGATCTTGATGGTGGACTCTAATCTTGGCCGCCCGGCCGAGGACTGTTGGGCAGACATAGGCACCAAGAAGAAGACTATTCATGATAATATAGTTAGGTGTTTGAAATTCCAGTTCCTTTTTTCAGCTAGGCTTATAACCCACGATCACGAGTATGCATATAAATTGGAAATCCAAGGGTTGTTGATTCCCAAAGAGGTCAACACCTTGCGGAGTCATACACGTTGGACAAGCTGCTGAATCAAGCTGTGTATGACAATATATGTCAAGTTTCCAACTATGCAGGAGTTGCTTTCTGATATACTATATCTAATAAATTATAAAGTGATATCGGGTTAAGTTACATTGCGTGACATCAAATTCTTAGTGTGGATTGAGATGCATGATGTCCTGAGCGGTAGAGTACCAGGCATCCTAGTAAACCTTGTGGTGTTGCTCTGCTGTAATAGTTCATGATTTGACGAACAGCATTTGTTTTAATGCTAGGTGGTTTTTGCTGATGTTTTCATGCTGGATGATGAGATGAAGTGGAAGAACTTGCCTCCCATGCCAAAACCAGATTCTCATATAGAGTTCGCGTGGACGATAGTTAACCATTCGATTATTATTGCGGGAGGCACTACCGACAAACATCCTATCACAAAAAAGATGATCCTGAATGGAGAGATTTTCCGGTTTGATCTAGACACAATGGTAATAGCTCCTCACTGTTGCTTCTTGGTTTGCGTAGAATTTTTTTACTGCTCTACTCGTTTTCACCCTGAACTTTCTGCTCTTCACTTTAACATGTTTTCTGCGTACATGTAAGTTGTAACTGTCCAAGTCCTTACTTGTTTCATTTTATGGTCTATTGCAGAAATGGTCAGTGATAGGGAAACTTCCCTACCGTGTCAAAACAACTCTAGTTGGATTTTGGGAAGGTTGGTTTTATTTTACTTCTGGTCAGCGAGACAAAGGGCCTGATGATCCTGCCCCCAGAAAGGTACTTGGGGAGATCTGGAGAACAAAATTAAGATTCTAGTCAATTGTTTTTGAATGTAAAAGTTTAGGTAGGTGATATTCTTCAAATTAACCACGTTAGTTGTTCTAAAGTGAAGCTGCGAAGCAATTTTGATTCGTTTCTGCAACACTTTGTCAAGATGGAAAGATAGGAGGATGAGTGCCGAGGAAGAAAAATTATTTTGTTTGATTGATTCATGTAAATTTCGTATACATATAGGAACCAATCAAAGATGCCTAGCCCTTAAGATTTAAGGGCAGTTTGTATTTTATCTTCTGATTAAAACATTACTCCGACAGTTTGTTAGAAATGATATATCTCCATTGTGAAGCATAGAAGCTCAATGAATGTATGTTTCACTTGCAAAGAACAAGCTTAATACCATCCAAGTGTTGTAGTCCGGGGAATCTGTAGTACCGTTTTTCTTTTGTCAATGCACAATTTGATGCTTGTAGGCTCAGAAGGCTCCAACGACTGTAATCAATCTCATCCAGCCTTCTCTTTACCTTTTTTTTTTAAGATGGCACTAGCCCGGGTTAGCCTAAAATCCGGCTTGACTTTGCACGGAGAAACTGATACGTTATTGTGTAATGGGCATTGCATGAGTCCAATTTTTGGATGCAAAAACACGACACGACATGAATAAGCATGATAGAATCACGAGTTTGAGGCTAGGCAACAGGATTGAGCTAAAGTGTTCACATTTTATTAATAGAGCTACGATATCGATAGAGGGCACACGATTGAGCCTAGCAAACATGACAAGAATTGCATAAAAGCCAAAGGTCAGGCAATACCAGCATCTATTATTTGGACATATACCAAAAACCCATCTTCAACTGTTGTACAATCATACAAACTTCATTTATGATACAATTTACAAAATTGAAAATAACTTGACTATAGGAACTAACACTCTGCAACTTAAAACCCTCTACAACTTTAAGTTATCCTGTACAAAGTCTACTATGCTAGCTGCTACATCTAATTACACATTGCATCATATATGTACACAACTCACTAAAGAACATGACATAAGGAAAAGATTACATGTACTTGTTAAAGATTAGCTAAGGGTCAGGCAAAGTTCCACACCAAAGACATCACCGTCAAATCGAAGACCAGGTGATTCTAATCGCTGAATTAATCCATCCACCATTCCACCGAACACGTACACTAGACGGCCTGACTGGTCGGAGCATGATGCATGAAAGGAGCGAGCTTTGGGTTTATAACCATATGATTTCACCTTCCTCCACATTTTTGAAGAGAGAGGGTGCTTTTTTAAGGAGTTCACATCAAACAACCAAAAGTCATTTTTTCTGAGCCTTTCAGAATTTTCACCTCCGTAAATCAGAAGTTTTCCTCCTAGGATGAGAATAGCTGAATGACCTACTCTTGCAAGGTTGGGTCCCCAAGGAGTGTTTGATAAGTCAAATCGAACACGGACCCACCGTGGATGACCCTCCGCGGCATCGAAAACCCAGACATCATCAAGGACATCATAACCCGATCCCCTTCCTCCAAAAAGCAGTGTTCTCGTATCGTCGATACAGGTCAAAGTATGTCCAGAACGTGGTGAGGGTGGTGGTGATGGGTGGGTAAGAATTTCATGCCAAGTTCCATGACAAAAGTTCTCTGACATTTCTAAGATCCACAAGTCTCCTAATCTGACACCGTTTGGGCCAATCCCTCCATGAATAAGCATTTTTCTGTTCTCCATGCAGCATCCAGCATGGGCTCCACGTGGTGGCGGTGCCACTGAGCCTACATCAAGTAGCCTCCAAAACAATGTAATGCCAAATGTCTCCCCTGGAACGATTTTTCCAATCCAGGTATCATTTTGCCGGACACCATGATCGTTGATACCGCCAAATAGTATGAGGAAATCACCACTTACAACAGAAGTATGCCCAAAACGTCCACTAGGAAAGCCCGAAGCTACTTTCTGCCATTTTAATATGGTTTTAAAATCATAACCAAGGTATGCGACCCATGTATCATCAAGATGACGGCCTGAATAGAAAAGGTTTCATAGCTGAGTAAATGCAGATAGTGTTTAAGCAAATCATTTTTACTGTCACAAGATGGCATGCATGATGAACAAAAAAATCCAAAAAATAACAAGATTTTCACATAACTTTTTAGAATGGACAATTTTCATACCTTAAACATATTACAAGCACCATATTGCTCAAAGAAGTCAGGACAAAACCAGCAGAGAAACTACACTCAACTATGACCTTCATCATAAGTGCAGAAATTCAAAATCAGCAATAATATGAGATATTGATAAATGGACAATGGTTTCACATAGAAAATAGAAATCAGCTATTCTTTTTCGATGTATATGACATTCTGAATGCTTGCTCTTGGACAGCAAACATCACAGTAAAGGGGAAGACTAAAGCGAAAATTGCAGTACTGCATGTTTAGGTTAAAAGTATCTCACACAAGTGTTTGTCCTAGTGTCACCTAAAGACATTTTTCAAATTCTGAGTGTTTTCAGCCTAATTACAGGAGTAACACAGATATCCACAAATCCTTTTAGACACGGGCTAATTCAGTGAACAGCAGAGAGCCCTTATAACATAAACACAAGAATCACTTCCTTGTATTCCTAAAGTGACTTAAGTAGAGCAAGATTAGAGCGTAATTTGCGATCAGTAATCAGAATACTCTTCGTGAAGAAAAGTTACAAAAAAAAACAAAAACAATATGACTCTGGTTTGATACAAAAATATAAGAAAGTATTCCTCATCTCCATAGGATATCTGTAGGTAGGCTATGTTGATGTTCAATGTCAAGCCACGAAAAACTAAGCAGAAAATACTCTGAGAAATTGGGAGATTGTATTGGCATAGCTATAGGCTATGTCACTCAAACACGACTATACGAGGGTGCAAGGACCAAAAAACGGGTACATCTTTGTGTCAAACACGACAAGGCACAAATTGTCTGAGATACGGACACTGTCCTTAGATTTGGACACACGTGAGGGGACAGGACATCTTAATGAAACATAATTCAGATTCTGAGAGTATATTGCATTATTATTTCTTCTCTTAACCTCCCTAAAAAATTTCTCTATGACTACGCACTTCTAGAAAATTAAAGTGTTTGGGATACAAATGAAGCATCAGCCATCAGGTAAGGATTTCATACCCTTGTTGAAACATCCAGTGTCCAACATAGGTACATGGAACAAAATGAATAATCAGAGTAACATAGTCAACAAGAAAAACCTATCATTGCTCCGAATCATGTCAGCAACCTCAGCCGCAGCACCCTCTTTTGAGTGCACAAAACAACGTTTTCAGCTAATACCGCACGAAAACTGATCCTAGAGACAATCCTCAAATATTACCTAAAGCCATCAGCAATCCAAAACCCTAATATGTCAAACGTTACCAAGGATATGTTCTCTTCACCTTAAAAAAACAAGTTTTGGGTCCCATCAGGTCCAATCAGAGCTCATCTAGTATGAAACAAACGGAAATGAAGGTTGATTAGGTCCAATCAAGTCTAATAAGTACGACTCGGATAAGTTCAGGGCCTTCAGGCTAAGGCTAAGTGAACATACCCAAAGTATCCAAAAAGCCTATCCACAAAAAGCTAACAACTTGATAGAGCTTTGATTTAAGGAAATCAGACACCATGATCAGTAAGTAACTCTTATACTACCATTACCACCAGTCAAATTACTAGCAATCATGAAATATACTAACAATCCAATATAACATATAATTAAGTCGATGTCATCTCCTTTTTCATCTGTTTCAGATGACTATTCATGTTAGTCGACCCCAAATCATTTGTCGTCGTATAAGATATAATCAAGGCAATAAATACAAGAAATTTCAGAAAAACACAACATGGGTATTTGAGAAACTAACCTCCTTCACATCCACCACCAAACAAAACCAAGCAATTCGAGACGAAATTGAGAGAATGAGAAGCTCTAGGGCAAGGAACCAAATTATCAGCAACTGGGTCAGTCAATTTAAGGCATGAAACAGAACCCAATTGAGTTACCTGCTGATATAACTTCATCCATGGTAGATAATTTCCTCCATAATTAACAACAAAGTTTGAAACTTTAAGAGCATCAACACAAGTGTGTCCCCATTCTCTTTTACAAATAGATTCCCACAAAGTATCAGATGATGTTAAAGAATTGAACTTTTTGCAAGTTAAAGCAAAAGAAAGGATTGAATTTATGGGTAAGAGTAAAAGGATTGAAAAGAGATGATCTTGAAGTAAGTTACAAATTGGGGTTTCAAAATTGATAGATTCTTGTTGTTCCATGAATGATTGATGATAAAGGCGAAATCTTTTCTTGCTAGTAGTGAATGATTGAGGGGAATTTTCTCTCTCTAAAAAGTTGAGGTTAGCTGTTGTAGGAGGAGCCATCATTTCTCACTTGTTGATCCTGGGTCTGATTTGCTCAGTTTCTTTGGCGTCTTCTACACCTTCTCCACTCTAGTCTATTGTTTTCTTGTGTAGGAGAGGGTCGCGAAGGCTGAATGAGAATCGATTCATTATTGCTTAAGATCGGGAAAAAATATTTCGTCAATAAGCTATCACTCACTCTCAAATGTATTCTACTCAATTGTGATTGTGCTACTACAATATTACTCTCATAATCATTGGTGTATTTTGAGTAGGGGTGCTAATTGAGCGAGACAGCTCGTGAGCTACTCGAGCTTGACTACGAGCTTGACTCGGTTAAAGCTCGATTCGAGACGCTAATGAGACTGAGGCGAGATACACCAATCTTGACTCGAATACTTGCGAGAAGCTCGAATGATATAGTTGAGGGATAAAACATTCAATTTTTAAATACGATCTATTGTATAAGCGTAAAGCCAACTGAAGAACTCGTAAATAGCTCGAGATTGATTCGAGTCAAACTTGAATCGGACTCGTTCTAGTTGTTATAAGGGTAGTTAGCATGTAGTTTATGATTAGTGATGAATTAAGAGAGGCAAAAATGGTAAGCGAATATCAATTTAGCTTTACTTGCATATAATTCTAGCTAAACTCCTTCCATGCCAAAACCTCGGGGCTGCACAATTTGGTGAAGCAAATTAGCTCCATAGAGCCAATTGGCTCGGCAGTGTAAATAACTTTGTTCCAAAATTATGGTAGAGCAAATAACACTACATCAACGATGTTTGCAAGCAAGTCTTTATATACAACCATCATAGTTGCTCATCTATGAGTTGTATATGTAGTTAATTTGCCATCGGTCTTGGTTATGGGATATTTTTTTCCTAAATAAAAGGTAAGAAAAAGTTTTTCAATTGGTTGTAATATCTTATAAGTGAACATGTTCCAACTTAGAGACAATCCCCTTTAGTAGTATGAGGAAGGTAAATACTTTGTGGTTGACCAAAAACGTCACCCTTTATTTTTTCCCTATATATTCATAATAATAATTAAGGATTAATAGCGTAGTTTTCCTTAATTCTATAGTAATTATAGTTAGGAGAAAGACCCCATTAATTAAACGACCACCATTTCACGAAAGTTCCTTGGACATAGAAGAAAATTCATATTCCTAAAGATCTCATAGCGGGGTTTAGTTTTCACTACATCAAAGTGTTATTACTAGCTTTAATGATGACCAAATTGTCTCCTTCAATGATAAGATTACAAAATTCCATCATACTTACGCTTTTAAAGCCTTTTCGAAGACCCCAGCTTCCGCTTGGATAATAATACAATTAGGGCTAACCGGCTAAGGGCCTTAGTCCCAACAAGCTTTAACGCCACCAAGATGGTCTAGAATAACAAACCCAAAAGAAGCATTTTCCATTAAACTTATCCCCATGAAAGCTAGGCTTAAAGAAACTGCAAGAGGATGTGACCAATAAAAATCTTAGCCAAAGAATGGTAAGTATTTATTTTTCATAGAACATTTACAACCTAACTTTATTTTGGCTTTTTCTATAGGCAAACCAATTAGGATTAACCACTATAACAAAGGAAAGACAAAAATTTAGGGATAGAGTCATCCATCATGTACATTAAAATCATCATCAACATACAACAAATTACTACCTCCGTTTTTAAAAAATTGTTACACTTTGACGTTTTAAACTATTCACATATTTCACTTTGACCATCGTTAATGACTTATACATAAGTAAAAATATTGTCATATGTAAACTTGTTAGATTCATCTTGATATGTAGTATATTAATATCGAGTTTTTATAATTTTCCAAATACAGAGATATTAATGCTCGAAGTTTTGCATTAGCAATTTGGCATGCATAAAAGTACAAATGTATCAATCTTTTAGAAATAGAGGGAGTATTAATTTAGTTTTACGAGCCAATTCGGTGTCCTTAAATTTATATTTCCTCAATATGAGTTATTATATTTCTTAGCTTGGAGAAATCCTTATCACAACACTTTCCACATAATTACATAGCATAACTAGCCGTTATAATTTTTCGAGTATGTAATTTAACTTTCCACTTCAAATTCTGCACATCATAACATAAGTATGTATATTAACACATCGTAGAGTATATCTTCCTCCATAATAGAAACTCTCACAATTTGATTAATTTCCTAATTCAACAAGTAAATTTTAAACAATACTAGCCGTTATTTTCATTGCCAATATTAGAGCAAGAAGCTAATTACTACCTTTCAAAAATCATTAGAGACTAATATATATATGATCATCATAATATCTTACAAGATTAGCTACATCTTATTTCAGATTTTGAAGTGGTAAGAAAGAAAATTTTAAAAATATTCTGAAAGATTCAATTAAATCCCCGAAGATTATATTATTATTTGGAGATCGAGAGAATAATAATGTCAAACTCAAGAAGATGTGCAGGTTGCAGATATTTGAGAAGGAAGTGTCCCAAAGATTGCATATTTGGACCCTACTTTCCTTCAACTAATCTTGATAGATTTGTTTGCGTTCATAAAATCTTTGGAGCTAGCAATATTGCCAAGATGTTAAAGGTACTTATCTAATTCATCCTATTGATCACCTACATACAACATTTATAGGTTTTGATATTGGTAATTGAAGTTTCAAGATCGACATTGAACATAACATTTAGTTTCTTTCGTAGTTATATGGAGAGAAGAGTAAAAGTAATTTTAATCCGAAAGTGTGACACATCTCTTACCTCAATATAGATCCTTCACTATCATACACATGACACTACCATCTTTATTTAATTATCATGCTTCCTAATTTGCTGTATGTGTATGAATATGACACCCTACTCATACTTTTCTAATTTATTTTAGGTGATAAACATCATTTTTATTGGTCTCTTCATTTCTATGATGTTAGCTGTGACGTTGATGTTTGCCCATCATATAATTATTCAGATTTTAGAGCAACGTGGGACCCCTAGTGGATCCAAAATAATATATTAGTGGATGCAAAAGACTATTTCAAAAGAGTATACATTTTTTAAATTAAAATCTAAGTCGCGTTAAATAATCTCATATATCTCATAATATAGCTCCGCCCCTTCTTGTATGCAAGTAATAGTATCTTTGAACTAGAAAGTATATGCATACAAAAAACATATTGGATAATTGGTGCTTAAAATCTAATAATATTTGATTTAGATAGACATTATCTATTTCAGACAAAGACAAAATTATATCTTATTTTGTCCAGATTTTAATAGAACAAACTAATTTGCAAGTTGACACACGTTTCTTTGACTAAATCTCTTAGACATTATATTTATCAACTACATATTTCAAGTATGATATCTATTTCAATTTTATTTTTTCATGCAATGTGTGTATAGTTTTGTATTTTTCTTAACCAAAGTGCTGGTAATGCATGCAGCAAGTTCCGGAGGGAAGAAGGAAGGAAGCAGCAGAGAGCCTGGTGCTCGAAGCGAGGTACCGGGTTCGAGACCCGGTATATGGAAGTGTTGGGATAATTACTGAACTGAGGGAACAAATAATGGAAGCTGAATATGAATTAGCTAAGACACAAGGTCTTATTGCCTTGTGCCATGCACAATTTTTGCATGAACATCAACCTAAATTAGAAGCAGAAAACACAACTTTTACTTCTCAGATTCAGGATGATTTACATTTTGACTATTCTTTGCAATTAAATTCACTGCAAAAGCAGGAAAGTACTTCATTAGGGGATTTTGGTGATGAGTTATCCTTGTATTGAAATATTGTAATGTATCTAAGCCTTTGAATGGTGAAATAAAGCTGTAACATTATAGAGTTAAAGCTTTTAGAAAAAGTCTCCTTGTGTTTTTTACTTCCTCCGTTTTTAAATAAGTAATACGTTTGTATAGTGTTTACTATTCACAGTTTAGAATTTAATTAGTTTTAATGATTTACATTTTATGAAAAATATAGTCATATGGAATCTTGTTAGATTCGTCTCAATTGATATCAACTTTTTGTAATTTTTACTTATTGATAATTGTAGTTATTAATGGTTTAAAATAATACATTGGTAAACGTGAAAACAAGAAGTGTGTCACTTATTTAGAAACAGATGAAGTATAATATACTGAGGTCTATTAAGAGTCACTTCAACAATTGATAGCTCTAGTAAAATTAGAGGTGGTAAACGAGTCGTGTCAAGTTCGTGTCGGGTTCACGAGTTGGCGGGTTATCTTCCCCTAACCCTAACCCGACCCGTTTACTTAAACGTGTCAAGATCATTGACTCTAATCACCGGCACGTTAATTAAACGTGTCGAGTTCGGGTTGACCCGTTTAAGTTTTTATATATTAGTTAATGTTCTCAATTCATATATTTTGGTTTGGAACTCATTAAATTTCATGCGATAGTCAAAATAACATCTAATAGTGTATAAAAGACTAAAAGTAACACTAAATAAACTAAAATAAAAAATAAATGAATGAAGGTAAGATGTAATAAGGAAAAACTTTAAAATATGTGTAGATAAACGGGTTGTCGTGTCGTTTTCGTGTCAAATAGTTCGACCCTAACCCAACCCGTTTAATAAACGTGTCGTGTCGAGTCAGCCCATTTACTTAAACGTGTCAAAAGTCTTTACCCAAACCTATTAATTTCGAGTCGAGTTGTCGTGTCGTATCAATATTTACCACCCCTAAGTAAAATACTAATCGATTTTCACATATTTCATTAAATTAGGTAATAAGTTTGCATCTTCAACAACCATTTGGTGTAGCCACCAACTGCAAGATGGAAGAAAACCTCTTATGTAAACTTCTTGCAAGTGTTATCTTTTACTTTAAGTGATGACCTTAACAAGCAACAAACTACACACAGAACACATGAAACACCTACACATTCTAATTAATTAATAAGATACTTCATTAAGAATATGATAATAAAAACAAATGATTCATTCTCATACAGTACTTCACTCATTTGAGTTAGCTAGTTCCCATCATTTTGCACAAAGTTCTCATTCTCCACAACATGAAAACCCTTTCAAATTATACCACCATATTATAAAATGTTACACACAAATCATTTCAACTCTTCAACATCACCTATATTAACACAAGCCTAGCTAAGCTAAGCTAAGCTCATTTGAGCCATTATTTTCCTTTCATATATTTCACATAAATGGGATCCACAGAACGCTCGAAGAAGCGAATCCATCTATGGAAAAAAGTTGTTTTACAATTCTTGGTATGTTTTGTAATGGGCTTTTTCACGGGTTTTGCTCCAACGGGTAAACCTCCATTTACTAGTCTTAAGACATCTTCATTAGTTGCACACTATAACCAGTCCATTGAGCCTATGGTGGGTATGGTGGACGACAACCTTGACAACCCGTTTATGAGCAACAGAAGTCTATCAGAAACTCCCGATGCTAATACCATCGAGGAAGACGACACAATGAGTGAAAATGACAGTCTGAAAAACCCAAGTGCACAATCACAAATCATTGTAATTACTCCTACAAATGATAAGGATCCTTTAAGAGGAGTTTTACTTAATAGGTTGGCGAATACTCTGAAGCTGGTGCCTCCACCATTGTTGTGGATTGTTGTGGAGTCGCAACTAGAGTCTTCGAATGTATCAGATATACTTAGGAGAACAGGAGTTATGTACAGGCATTTGGTTGTTAAGGAGAATTTTACTGATCATAGAGCTGAAATGGATCACCAACGAAATCTTGCGCTTAAACATATAGAGGTTCATCGGTTAAGTGGAATTGTACATTTTGCTGGCCTTTCAAATGTTTATGATCTCAACTTCTTCTACGAGATTCGAGCTATCGAGTATGATTTCTTTCTCCCTCGTTTATACTTCCTCCGTTCCTTAATAAATGACATACTTGTATAGTGTTTATTATTCACAGTTTTAGACTTTAATTAGATTTGGTGATTTATCTTTTAGGAAAAACATAGTCATGTGGGATCTTGTTAGATTCGTCTCAACGTGCATAAATTTAATATCAACTTTTTAAAATTTTTACTCATTGATATTTATAGATATTAATGTTTAAAATAATGCATTGGCAAGCGTGAAAACATGAAGTGTGTCACTTATTAAGGAACGGAGGAAGTATATTGCACCAGGTTAGGAATAAATGCAACTGTTGCATAGTAGTACTATAAATTTTAAGGGTGTGTTTTTTGTAACATGTTTAATATCGCATTTGATGAAATCCAAGTAGAACTTTAAAGATTAATATCTCTAATTATAAACATTAGATTATAAAAAACTAGAAGTTGAGACTAATCCAACGAAGACCCCACATAACTATATTTTTCGTTATGTATAAGGCACATATTACGGTCAAAGTTAAAACTGTGAATAGTGTTAAAAGTACAATTTGTTGCGTTTATTTCGTTACGGAGGAAGTACAAGAATATGAGTTGTTGTGTATGCAGGACATTCGGGGCATGGGCATTGGCGAAATTATCATCAAGGAGAAAGAAAATGATAATAGAAGGACCAGTGTGCCAAGATTCTCAAGTGGTGGGATGGCATTTGAAGAATTCAAACATGGAAGCAGAGGAATTAGCCATTCATATTTCTGGTTTTGGATTCAATAGCTCTATTCTATGGGATCCTGCAAGATGGGGCCGTCTCCCTTCTGCAGAGGCAACTATACAGGTTTTTTTTCTACACATCTTTAAGACTTGTGCTATTATAAGATCATGTTAAGGAGTATAATGTGGTCTAATAATAAGGTTGTGTCTCACAATTTTGAGATTGTGGAATAAAAATCCTATTGGGGCGCTTTGGGAATAGGCTTATTCCGAAGGAACCTTGTCTGTGAAGATAGATCTGGTTAACATGTGTAAGGTTTCGATCTAGTAGGAGTGTAGGACACTTCTACTTACCAACCTAAACAAAAAAATGACATAATATTTTAGGTTTGCCCTGAAATAGGGAAGCCGGGAGGGATTACTTTTACTTTTATTTATAAAAAAATGGTTAAAAACAATCAAATAAACTAATTTTAGAAGTATTTGAATTCTAAAACTGGATTCCTAATTCTGCAATTTAACTCAATTCTTTAACTTTAACATCGTACGCGCATGGGAGAGAATTCTAATTTTTTTGGTTAAGTTTTGTGAAAGGAAAATTAAGTCAGTTTATAATTATAAGTATTCTCTCTGTTTTTTTAATAGAAATATTTTCCCAACGAGAGATGTTTTTTTTAAATGAACATTTCTACCTTTTTTCTTTATATGGTAGGTTGACCCGCTTTATTATTACACATCTCTCTTACTTTGTAATAAAATGTTTGGTTGACCTGAGGGTTGGCAACACTAATAGGAGAGATAGAGGGAAATAGTTTTTAAAATTATTACATTTATTATGGTTTCTCTCTATCTCTCTCATCTAATGAGGGTTGCCAATCCTCAAGGTCATTCTATCACCACCCTCCTAAGTCCTACCTTTGTTTTCTTCTCTTTACCTTTTCTTCTACTTTTTCCTTAATTTTACCATCAGTCTCTCTATCTTTCTACTTTTTCTTGGTCTGTGCGAAAAAAGCAAATGTCCATATTTAAAAAATCGGGGGAGGGAATTATGAATTTAATTATTCTAATTTTTATCTTTATTGAAAATCTCTATTTATAAGCAAGTAAAGCGAATTGAGGTATACATACAAAATATTCAACTATAAAAACTGATTGATAAATGTTATAATTAATTTTGAATATTACTTTTGTGTTTTTATTTTGTTAACATTATGGCATTGGAGTGTTGTTTAATGCTCTACTATATTGAAAGGAAAGGTTATATTATTCCCTTTTTTGAATGAAGCCCGCATAACGGGACAAAAAAGTTGTATTATTTGAAAACAAAATATAATACCAATAAAGAAAAAACATAGTGGTGAATGTTGTACTTCCTCCGTTTTTTTTAAATGTGACACTTTCTATATAAGGAAGTTTGGAATTAGTTGTGACACTTTCTTTTTTGGGCAAATCTTTCTCTCTATCTCTCTCCTATCACATGGGTTCCCTTCTTTCTTTCTCTCTATCTCTTTCCTCTCCAAAAATTGCTTAGGAGTCCTTGAAATTAAAAGTGTCACAATTAATAAAAAACGGAGGAAGTATATACAAAAGTACAAAAACTATAGGATAAAAGTAAGAATCCCTTTACAAAATTTAATTTTCATACTATAAAAGTTTATAAAATTTGACCTCAAACTTGCTTCATTATCTTCCATCATTAATCCAAATACAAGACTAAACTTCATACTGATTTGTATTGCAGAATTCACTCAAATTTGTGAAACAAGCAATGTTTGAAGACGAGAGCAAAATAAAAGGAGTAGCATCAAATGATTGTTCTAGGGTTGAAATATGGCAGCTTCATCTTCCCTACAAATTTGTACAAGTTAATCACGTTTCGGATTCGATAGTCAATGGTGGACAAAGATGATGAAGTAGAGAAACAATGGATCTCCCTAGTCCCTATTCATTCTTAAACTTCTCCTCTTCATGTTTTCTCTTTTGATATAAATCTTGTTCTATTGATTTTTTTGTAAGCAGCTTTTGGGTAAATTCTTTTGGTTTAGTTGTGTAATTTACCAACTAAAACCCATTATGGATTTAGATGGTACATATATTTTTTAAAATTTTAAAAATGATGTATTTTTTCGTTTACGTCATTTGTAATGCATCAACCCTAGATTTCTAAAGAGAAGGGACCTAGGGTTTATACACTTGCCTATTTCTATGTATGCCAATTTCCACCAAGGTTCCTGAACAAAGGTAAAACAGACACAATAACTAGATGCAATTTCACTATAAGAGCAAGTGTAATCAAAGTATTCAAGGAACAACAATATGAACGATGAACAATAATTTATATATATGATGACGCCAAGGAATTGACGTCATGGATTACAAATTTTACGTAAGAATGTAATATGAAATGCTTTATAAGTATTTTCTCTCTCAAAGTATCCACTGACTTTACAGATAACATCTGATCTATATTTATATATAATAAGATTGGGCTTATTTTGGTTCATAAACTATCATAGAATCTTGCAAAAAAATAAAAGATTGACGTTGTTGTCATCTAGGTTAGTTGATAAAGTATAGTAGGAATGATACACAAGACCTTGTTGGTATGTATGCGTAAGCCACACAAGTCTAACATGGTTATGGGTGAATCGAGTCTCGAGCAAGTAAGTGTACAAAGGCGAAGATGAGAAGATCGAGGTTGAGGTTCCGACCTCTGAGCCACGACAGGCAGTCCAGCCGCTTGTTAATAAGATCTTGATCTTCTTACACTAGTCCTAGTATGATTCTCATGCTTCCTTTGTTCTTGAATTTATACAACAGGTTACTTTAACACTATAATGTTTCAATTTTCCCATTGTTTGTGATTTGTACGTAACAAAAAAAAAACGTAATGATGTGGATCTTATTAGATTCATCTTAATATATGCTTTCTAGATATCAGTTTTTATAATTTTTTATTTATTGGTGATTAGAGATATTAGGGCTCGAAATATTGTATAAGCAAACGTGAAAGTCAAAGAATTTGCATGTTGCATTTGTTCAAGAACAAAGAAAGTGCTATTGTTTTCTAATTTTGGGATAGTATTATTTCCGATCCCTAGAACCTAGATATTTCTAAAAGTCTAGATTTTTCCAACTTGGAGAAGAAGTAGGCCCAATCCGTATATAGAGAGGGGTTGGGGCTACCAGTTTTTGTGTGTGTTAGCTTGGTTAGATATTACAACTTACAATACCTTGAGTGCTTTGTTGATAGGAACATCTTTGTGCGAGATTACTAAAAGTTCTAGCTCAAGAAACAGAAATCATAGAAGGAGGTTTTTCCCTGCTTATTAGTGAAAGGTTTTTCGATGTAAATGATTTGTCTTCTCAAACTTCGCATTTTATATTTGTTTCATTGTTCTTGTTTTGTATTACAACTTCCACAATAACTAACAGGCCTAGGATCAAATTTCATCCATATTACACAAAAGGCAAGGTTAATTATTTTGAACGCATCAGGTGCACACCTAGATACCCCATAGCATGATTGAACGCAAAACCATTTTCTTTTCCTTATCGGCTTGTTTGAAGCTCTCGCAAACTGCTTAGTTAGATAAATTGAAAAACAATATGCATTATCTTATGGTTGGTGGCCTCATAAAAAAAACTCAAACAAATAGCCGCATAGTTGGTATTATTAAATGCAATATCCTCAATATTAATCATATCACATGTTTCTGTCCAAGACAGCAACAGTGTATGTGGTGGTGGGTACTTGGTGGAACGTGGCTCCCAAACGTCCTTCGTGGTGGTGGTTACCTGCAAAACAAGGAGAAACCTCGGGGGTAGTTCCGAGGATCGCCTCTCCGATGCCTAAGTCAGTCCAAGTTGAGCACAAGATCTCTAGTAGAGAGAAAACGAGTATCAAGTGCAAGTATTTTGTGAGTGTTTGATTGAACGTACCTTACCCATGCATGGGCATGGGTATTTATATGAGACATGGACTTGCAACTGACCTAGTAAAGTGAGTGGGCCTCTTTGGAAGTGGACCAAGGTGGAACAAGACCTTCATTAAACTCCAGCCTAGAGGTTATGTCCGGAGCGGTCTGCCTGAGGAGGTCTGCTCTGCTCCAGGCGCTCTGACGTGGAGTGGTGGGACCAATGGTCTGCTGCCAGCTGGAGGTCTGCTGGGCAGACCCCATACATCACAGATTCACTATTTATATCTATTATTCTATTGTTAGGCCACTATTCATCCTTATTCTAGTACCTTTTTCTTTTGAAGCAAGATCATTACTCTAAACATTCTCAACCGAACAAAAAATCCATATTCACACAACAACGAACATACAAAGATGTCAATATATATACATCACTTATTTAGGGTGCGTTCTTACATGACAAAAACCATGTTTTTGGCCCAACGTTGAGTTAGATTCGCGTAGTTGGTGAAGTTACAATAAGCTCTAATACGTTTCAATAAATTCAGAAAGATTTAAAGAGACTTTAATACGTTCTAACAATGCCACAAGATCCTTCACATATATAAGTAAGTTTAAGAGAAATAAGGTGAATAAAGAACGCAACTTCAGCGATAACATAAAAGTTTTTGGCGAAACGTTTCCAAAACTCCAGTAAACGTATGATAGTGTTTTGTTAAAATTAAAAAACTTTCTCACAATATATCCATTTCTTTTCCTTTGAAATGACTAAATCTCGCATACTTCACATATATTCCTTCTCATTATCTAATTTCTTCCCATGACAACATGTAGTTGCTCTAATTTTTTAATTTTTATTGAGTTCCCCCATGTTTCGCTACGTGTCCTCATTTTGAAAAATTACGTTTTCCAGTTTTTACGTTTTCGTGTTTCAGTTTTCCGTTTCCGTTTCGTGCAACCTAGGAAATCACCACCCTGCAATATGGGGACCATAGTATAATGCAGCAGTAAATTCTTATCAACTAAAGAACAAGTAGGAGTTGATGAATTCGTTGTCCCAAAGATCACTTTCACCATTTTCTTTTCTTGTGGTTGGCTCACGCTTACTGTCACTCACTGCAAAATTCTGTAAAGGCATAAATCATACATAATGATAAACAAGACAAGCAAACATCAATACCCCTTGATTGTAACCTCCTTAAACCTACTTTTTCTCTATAAAATCCTGCAATTGGCAGTCCTATGTACAGTCTAAGCGGATCACAAAAGGTCTAAAGTCTAGTTCGATCAAGTCTGAAATTATCTGATTATTAATTGGATTAGAAAAGTTCGAACTAGACTTAAACTCGAATTATTTGATTATTAATTTGGATTGGACTTGAATTCGGACTCAATCCTTTGGAGTTCAAACTTTTCTTTTTATGTACATATATATCATCAGACAAACAAATTAGAATGAAATTTTCATTTAAAAAAGTCCGGCTACAAGTTAGAATAAAGTTTTCATTAAAAAAATCCGGCCTTTGAGCGATCCTACTCCAAAAAACTTTGTTTGTCCCTTTCAAACGCTAACAACGAGTAAGGGCATGTTCCCTTCAACTTATTTGTAGTTCAGTTCAGTTTAACTCCATTATATTCAGTCCAGTTGAGCACTTGAGAATACTTTTACTCTCACCTATGACTATTTCTTTCATTTCAGTTTAGTTTAGTTTAACTCCAATCAGTTCAGTTCACTTCAGCTAGATTTAGTCAAAATAGACCCTAAATGAAAAGTTTTTTGTTGTTGTTGTGGACCTTGCGGTGGTTAAATGACAAGTGAAAATTTGTTGTACGACAACTCCAAATAGATTTTATCTAAACGACTGTAGCAGTTTTCATTCTCCCTCTCTTGATTTTTTCCCACCAACATACAAATTAGATCTAGATTGTTTTGAAACAAATGTTATTAATGATAAGTTTATTATGTTAGTAATTTTCAACCATGCGGATACTTATCCACCGTTCCAACCTCCAAGACACTTTTCAATTTCCCAACTTCTATCTCCTTATAGTCCTTCATGTGACTCAGGCTATGTTCTTTTCAACTTATTTAAGCACTCTAGTGCTTATTTCTGAAATGATCAGATCAGATCAGAAAAATTCAGATCAGATCAGATCAGAAAAAATCAGATCATATCAGAAAAGTTCAGATCAAATCAGAAAATAATAATAACAAAAAACAACTATAATAAGTTTAGATCAGTTCAGATCAGAAAAATTCATATCAGATCAGATCAGATCATAAAAATTCAGACCAGATAAGAAAAGTTCTGATTAGATCAGATTAGATCAGAAAAGTTCAGATCAGATCAGACCAGATAAGAAAAATTCAGACGAAGAGAACATAGCCTCAGTCATGACTATGAGTATGCTGCTCTTTTACCTCCTTTCCTCTTTTCTTTTTCCCTTATCTCGCTCAACCTCTTTAGCTAATTAACTAATGAAGGAATTATGTATTCGACTCTAATTCAATTACTAAATATAATATGGATCGTATTATGGAGATAATAATTCATTTAATTGGGTCGTCTTTACATCTTGCTAGAGAACGCTATAGACCTTTGGGTTAGTAAATAATAAATCCGAAGCCCACTTGAATGGATCCTACAAGGTCACACATAATATTTGGATCAACAAAAGAGAAACCCATAGCCCATAAAGGCTATAGGATAGTCGGCCCAAGAGGGAGATAAAAGGAGATTATTTGACCTAATTATTCCTATATAAAGGTCATGCAGTCAGAAAATAAGATACAATATATCTCATTATTTTCTCATGCTCTTTCTCTCTCAACTGACATTACTCCATAAAAGAAGAACGCTTTTTTTTCTTCCTTCCAACTAGCATTGGTAGAGTGTTGATCTGAATTGGTTGACTAAGTAGAGGAATCACGTTTGAGATTTTTTCTCCAAGATCATTTGCTATACTTTGAAGTATTCAATCCCGTCATACCAATTGAAATCACGCATCAAGAGGTTGGTAATTAATTATTATATAATCCTTAAATATATGTGCATGAGATCCTGTTTTAGGTGCTTATGAATTAGATTCATGAAATTCCGCTTATAGTACCTATAATCCTACAACGAACACTACAACAATAAACAAATCATTCCTCAAACCCTCCTTGTTGCTAAAAAATTGCAGAACATGACATTTGATGAAACTGATTATCAGATTATGCTTTATTAATATAGATATTTCGTGAACAAGCATTTATAAAATTTGGGAATGCCATAACCGTAGGTAGTGATCTATATATAATATATATATATATCATATGACAAGCTACAAGAATGATACTGCCTTCTTATTGTACTTGCTCGTTCTTGGCTATATTTACTATATGTGGAACAATATGATGAAATTACTATCCAGCTCAAGAACAGAGGTCCAAGTTTTTATCATATCCTCCTATAAACGGTGTTGGGAGTCAAATATATGAACTTATATTGGCCTTGTCAAAAGCCTTGCTCCATATGTTAGTGGGTGATTTGTGATGGCATAATTATATTTAACTTGCCACCACTCACCTTTTCCTACAGTGTGTCTAAGGAAGGTGATTTAGTTTGTTCTGTAAACTTTAGTCACTCAAGTTACGATTTCTATGAATTCTCCGTGTTTGATTGATATTTGGCTTCATTTAACATTTAATTTGATAGAATTGGAGACTTGGAGTTGCATATGTAGGTGAGGTTGTCTTTGGTCATCTTTTTTCCGTTTCTTTGGATTAGTGAAAAAACAAACACAATCCAGTTACAGTGTAAAGCCAATTCAACATGCTGTGAATCACACTTCGTCTAGGCAGTTTGTTGTTCGTATAATTTGCAATTGCTCTGTTATGAATTTACTAATTTCATGTTAAAATAACCTAGGGTTTGGTGTAATAATCCAAGTGCTTGAGATACTATTGTTGCTATAGCTTTTTGGTTATGCTTCCATTGAAGAGTTATTTTTTGATCGTTATTGACTTGATAGTTCCTCCATTAGTAACCAATATGAACTTTAAGCCTCTTTTTGGTCTACGTCGTGCTTGAAGCTGCTCAATGAACCAACAACATCAATTGATAATGCAACACACATGTATATGTGAATTTGTCTTAATGGTTCATTTGAAGTGAATTTATATGATTTTTTTGAGCTTAGCTGAATTGTTGGAAGTTGAAACTTATGACTCCCTCAATTCTTCAATAATAGACTACCTTCTAGATTTACTAAGTTAGGTTTAAAATTTTTCTTCTTATCTTTGACCAAGCATTGCAAGGAACGACTATCTTACTGTGCTTAGGGTGAATTAGGCAATTAGCATTTTTTCCTTCTCTAAATTGGATTGGAATTAATCAATAGTTAGCGGGTCTTTTGCAGGATTTTAAGTTAGTACCCCATCCTACCATTTTTAAGATGAAATAGAAGTTGAACTTTAAGATGATTGAGAGAGGAAGAGGAAAAAGAGAAGCATGCTACAAAGGGGTAAGAAAGGTTTCAAGCCTATATGATTTTATATTTTATTTGTTTATCATTGATATTCAATCATTAGTTACTTAGTTTCTCATTTTGCGTTATTTAGGTCTCACAGTTCCAGTATATCACCCAGTTTTTTGTACATTTGTTAAATGCTTGTAAAGGCCCATAAATTGAGTTATTCATGAGACTCCAAGGTTGCACTTAATTAAGCCGAATTTTCAGGGGAGGCAGATGATATGTAAGTGAAGTTGCACTTTCCAATGTGATTGTTGCTGGAAAGCCGAGGCTTTCTTTAGCTACATAGAAATTTCTTTGAAGTTGATGTGTCACTACATATTGAAACTAATATCTAGGCGAGTATCGTAAGGCGCCTTAGTTTTTTGCTCTTAATAAAAAAAAAATTAAGGTTTATGTTGAGCAAGAACATTATTGTACTTTAACTTAGTAGTTAAATATGGGCTTTTTAGAGGAGCGACCAGTGGAGCGAAGGATATGTAAGTGAAGTTGCACTTTTCAATGTGTTTCATGACCGTGAATTACAAGAGAAGCATTAATTTAACTTACAACGTTTCCTAAACATATATTAAGTCACCTTTAGTTTTTCTAAGCAAAGTGTTATACCTTGGGGGGTCGCGTGCTACGCGCGCGGACCAACAACTAGTAACTATAAAACAAGAAAAATTCATATTCGATCTCATCAAATCAAAAAATTCAAATCAGATCAGAAAATTAAAGACGAAATGAATGCACCCTAAGTGTTCACAATTAAATTAAATCCTTATAGTAGACTATTTCTGGAAGTCTTTTGTAAAATTAAATTTTCAAGTTTTTAACACAATCATACGTTAACACCAACTTCAAAACTAACCACAACATCTATCAACTAATATAGATTCTCTCCAAACGAGTAAATGTTATATACTCCTACTTATAGATTACATCCGTTCCATATGTATTGCAACATAGGGAGTTTTACACCTCCCAACGTGCTACTTTAGACGCTAATATCTCTAATTTTATTTAGATGATACATGTTATCGCATCTCCTGACTTCATTTAAAATTCAGAAATTAAATGCAACATTTCATTGCGAGTCATAAACTTGGCTTGTAAGGGCTTGGCCTTCCACATGCTAACCGCAACCATTTCTTCCATGTCTAATTCTTCCTCAACACTCTCCCACGTAAAGCACTGTATTAATGACCCTAAAGTCAATCCCACCACACGCATCGCCAAATTTTCACCAGGGCAAGACCTTCTTCCGGAGCCAAAGGGCATGAACTTGTATCCAACTCTATCACCCTCCACATTTTCGAACCTCTCAGGCTTGAACTTACTCGGTTCGTCCCAAAGTTCAGGGTCATTTTGAATAGCCCACAGGTTCACCATTAGCATGGTGCCTTTCGGAACTCGATAGCCTCCCACGACACAGTCTTCCGACGACTCATGTGGTGGTAGGATCGGAGTAGCAGGGTACATTCGTAGTGTCTCGTTTATGATGCAATGTAGGTAAGGAAGATTATGCAGGTCTTGTTCCTCGATTAAACGATCGTGGCCTACGTGCTCATCGATTTCTTTCCGTGCCTTATTATGAATTTCTGGATTTTTTAATAGCAATGTTGCTGCCCATTCCATTATACTCGAAGACGTTTCCGTTCCAGTTAGCAATAATATCTGGTCGCAGAAAAAGAAACCAAAAATAAATTGGAATGAAAACTCTTGTTATTACTTGATGTTATTGTTAATCTACGGGCCTGTTCTCTTCGGCATAATTCAGCTGAACTGAACTGAATTGAATTGAATTGAATTTATTAAATATATAAATAATATTTAAACATTAATAATATGAATATTAAATAAAAATTATAACGATAAGTAATAATAATGAATAGTAATAGTATTTTGGATATTTTTAAATGATAGTTACAAATAAATAATATTAATAATCATAAATTAATAATAATAATAATGATTAATGATTATAATGATAATTAATAATAATTATTTTATAATCTTTGTATTAATATATTAATACTTGATGATGATTATATAATAACAATATTATCTAAAAAGTAAATTAATATTACTATTTTAATAATTAGATTTAATAATATAATAATATTTAGTAATAAAATAATGATTTGGTCGGACCGTGCAAAATTGCATCATAAACTGTATGTTCCTCCTTAATGATAATAGTAATAATAATGAGTAAAGTTATAATAAACAAAATAATATATAGATATAATAATAATACTTAATAATAATGATATAAAACTAAATAATAATAATAATAAGAGTTTTTAGTAAAATAAATTACACCAACATAATAATAATATTTAACAAAATGGTTATACAAGAATGGAGCTGAACTGAATTGATTGGAGCTGAACTGAAAGTTGTTGAGAACTACCATGAAAATGTAACTTTTTAAAAAGAACTACCACGATTTCGGTTTATTTCACTAAACTACCACAAAAATGCGACAAACTTTTACGGCACTACCACTTAACGGACCGTTAAATGGACCCCATGCCAAGCCACATGTCACATTTTGGTTGGCTGCTTCATTTTCTTTTCTCATAGTACTTCATCCCCATCTTTTTAGTTGCTATACTTTCTTTATTTGCTTTTTCCTTCTCCTACCACATGGTCCCTCCTCTTTTTTCTTCTTTATCTCTCTCACATCAAAAAAAATGCATTGAAAACCGCAAAAAAAAAGTGTAGCAACTAAATTGATACGGAGGAAGTATTTGATTCTCTGCCTCTGAATTCTTTCCTAGTTTCATGTTGTGTCTCTTTAATGGCGGGAACTAAAAACTGCTCAAGATCATGAGTTCATGACCCCAAATTTCACAAAAAAACCCCAATTTTCATGATTCTTTAGCTCAGTATCCTAAGCCAACTAATTAGACCCATTTCATTTTCACGCCAAGTAAGCAGCTTCTCTTAAATACTTCCTACGTTTGAGAATACTAGCATCATTTTCCATTTTTAGAAGTTGCAAATTACTTACATCATTTCCTTTTTGGGAAATAGATTCTCTCTAACTCTCTCATATGACATGGGCCCCCTTTATTCTTTCTCTCTATCTCTTTCTTCTCCTTAAATAGCGTGCCCACCTCCAATGATGCAAGTATTAAAAAGCGGAGAAAGTAAATAGGAGTAGAAAAAAACAGAGAATCAAAAAAAATTACCATAACAAGTCCTTTGATAATATCTTCAGTAAAGAAATCGGGATCACTCTGCTGCAATCCAAGCAAAACCTGAACCAAGTTCCTGTTTTTATTGTTTCCATCTTGTTGCAATTTTCCCCTTTGCTCATCCACCAGATCCTGGAAGAACTTATCAAGTTTAACAAATATAGCCTTCCATTTGTTTTCATTAGCCTTATTTAATCCCAAATACTTGAAAAATGGGAAAAAGTCTCCACCACTAAAAGCACCACCACTAGACAATAACTCCTTAAACAGCAACTTAAACCTTTTGGAATCTTCATACTCATTTGGCTCACCATATATCCTCTTCCCAGCAATCATCCTCATCATCACGTTATTCGTCAGCTCGAAAAGCGCCGGCTTAATCTCCACTGCGCGATCCTCTCCCTGATCAAACAGTCTCTTAAGCAATAACCTCACCTCATCGGCTCGTATGTCAGCTAACAAGTTGAGCCGATGAGGGGAGAGAATCTCGGTCGAGGCAATCCTACGATGGTTGCGCCATAATGGACCGTAGGGGGCCCACAACATGGTGGTGTAGTCGTATCCTAGTATCTTGGCCCCTAGGAGGCGAGGACGGCTGGCGAAGATAACATCATTATGGTGAAGGCAGTCCTCCGCAGCAGGTGCTGATGAGACTAGGATGGCACGTCGGAACCCCAACCATAGTTGGACCACCGGGCCATAGCGGTCCGACACTTTCGCTAGGTCCCGGTGAATCCGGGTTGGGGTTTTTAGGAGGTGAAGGTGGCCCAATATTGGTAACGTAGGAAAAGGGGTGGGTGGTAGGTTTTGAAATTTTTGTAAGAGTTTTATGGTTAATATGTAAGTTACTAAGAAGATTGTAGCATATAATGAAATGGTAAAATCCATTTGCAAACTAGCATTCAAAGGACATCATCTTGATCATACGTATTTATTGAAGAACGAAATAATGGGCAGAAAGAAGATATTCAATTTGGTACGTCCACAGGCCACAGCATAAGACTTTTCTAACATAAAAAGGAAGAAACGAGACTTCATTCTTTCCTTGGTGGCTTCGTTGGTCTTATTTTGAGTCTAAGTCAATTGCATGACTTTTATTACTTGGCCACAAAGATAATTTATGAGTTTGCACGGACTCCTCTTACTGTGTTGATTACTTCCTCCGTTTTTTATTAGTTGTGACACTTTTAATTTCACGGACTCCTAGACAATTTTTGGAGAGGAAAGAGATAGAGAGAAAGAAAGAAGAGGACCCATGTGATAGGAGAGAGATAGAGAGAAAGATTTGCCTAAAAAAGAAAGTGTCACAATTAATTCCAAACTTCCCTATATAGAAAGTGTCACATTTAATAAAAAACGGAGGAAGTATTTGATTTTAGGCAAACTCTTGGGTGGACCCGGTGCACACTAAAAATATTAGACCCAATACCTCCTCCTTCCTCACACCAACAATAATCAATATTTTATTCTATTTCCGGCCACGATAGTGGTATCAAATTCTCATCGTTTCAGGCAGTTCGAGGTCACCGTACAGAGTCACAAGAAGATCAAAATGGACAATACCAGTGAGTTTCATGATGACGTCAATTTTCCGGAGAAGTTGAAGGTTCACGCCTGTTCGATGGATCGGAGGATCGGCAGTCACATGAAGCGACACAGAGCAGCTACTGCTACAAGTGGTGGAGGATCGGCGGCGATGAGTAGTGTGACTACCGAGAACAGTATTGCGGTAACGACCGTAAGAGAGTTTGTATGGATTTGGATTTAATCGTTGTGGAGGAAAAGAGATGTTGATGTTGAACAGAGGAATGATGATCATCATGAGGTTGAAGAAGGTGAGGTAGTTGAACATGGTGTGATTTATTACTTCCTCCGTAACGAAATAAAGGCAACAATTGTACATAGCGTTTCTAGTGTGTCCAATTTATACAACAGTGAACATTAAATCAACACTGTTGTATATCCAAATTTTCTACTATTGTGTCCAAGTCAATGACTGGTAGCGAAAAATTTAAACCTATCCGATCATGTCCGCTCCCTTAACCTGCAGAATCAGCTAACTAGCAGTTCCAATCCTCAACTTTGGCGGCCAAATCAGAATCTAATAGTATACGTGCCACTACATTTGTAACGCGTAGCAAAGATGGCCTCAGTTCAGAAAACAATCAATGAACTTACCAACATAGTAAAGATGACCAATAGCACGGGAAACAAGTGAGCATCTTCACTTGCAAAAGCGCAAAAACTTTCATTCTCATAGTTTCATTCAGGCGTCCTAACCCCACGAACTTGGCAAGTAATAATGCGGTTTTTCATCTAAAAACTAGTAACTTATTCTATGGAACAGCTAACTAAGCGGTATATTAATTAGGATTACAGATAAATGCATGCAGCCGAACCCCCTTCCAGAATAGCTGCTGTGAAGCTTTACTCTAAGTTCAAACTGCCACATCTTCAACAGATGTGAAACTCGCCCAAAATAATTTATTAAGGGGGTTTGGTTGCAGATGAGGATCTTTCACTCGAGCGATTTATCGTTCATTTCTGATAATTGTACACCTCACCTTTGTTTATTAATTGCTGGAGAGCAGATTTGGCTTCCTCCAGAGTCTCGACAGCATGTCCTTCTTCAAAGGATATCCTTTGTATGTTAAACTGCAAGGCGAAAGAGGAATTCAATAAGAACACGATGTTTAAGAAGAGCCAATCCCAGGCCTTTTGTGATATTCTTGAAATACATAGGGCTGTTTTGGGTTTCCTGGCTTAAATAGGGGGGCATCTATCGAAGAAAACCCAGAAGCGGATGATTTGGAAATCTATTGAGATAAAGTTTTGATGAATCATGCAGATTGCAATCAAGCTGGAAAAGAAGATATACCTGGGCCCCTTGACGAACTCGGATATCAGTTCCTCTGCTGTCTATAGAAATAAGTGCAGCATCATCTACCTCAATTTCGGCGGATAAAAGCTTTTTCAAGGGCTTTGAGAATATAGCGTTCAGCTCCTGGATATCACATGAGATTAAAACAAGTTGGATACTAGGGCTATACAGACTCGAACCGCAGACATTCTCGGTAAAACAGATCAAACTTGTTATTCTCAAAATGATTTGAATGCCTTTTGTAAGTGAATAAGCGTGAACTTCTTTGCATTACATTACGTGATAGTACAAGTATACCTTTAAATACTGTTCCCCTCCTTCAAGAGCGATCTTATCTGGTTTAAGGTTTTCGTATTCCTCTACGTCAACCCAAGCGACTGTGCCGAAGCCACCAATGAAATAGATATCACTGTTTTTCATCATACAAAATAGAAAATAATCAGCAACACAAAGATATGAAACAAATGGGTTAAGTAGACAAGATCGACTAACCGGCAACAACATATAAGCAAGATCTAAAGCAAGAAAGAACCCCCATGCTTGGAGGCAAATCTATAGCCATCAACGCATAGCAACTTTGTAAAACATCAGGAAAGCATTGTTTCCTCCGAACCAACCATACCCAACAACTAAGAAACAGGTCAGACATTCAAATAAGTAGCCTAAACAACAAACAGAGAAAAGTTTATACAGAAGATCAGGCTCGTCATATCAGAGAACAGTCACGCTTTGGTTATGGTCATTATCAGCACCAGAAGCTGATACAGTTCAACAACAAATTCATAGTTCCATTCAAATAAAAGCACTTTTAATCATATAAAAAAGATGAAAGGAGGCTTTCTTCGGCACAATTTAGTATTTTCTTTTAAGAAATTGTGCATCCATCAGCTGAGTTACAAAAAAGAAAAAGTAAAGAAAGTATTACCTTATGTTTTGCATCCGGAAGTAATAGAAGTTTCCCCACTGTTGAGATGGCCCTTGCTGATGTTTTCTTATATACTGTTTATGAGCCCATCCCTAAAGACATACAATGAGAATAATTATTGGTGAATTATTATGATCAAAGAGGATCGTTATTTGCAACTATTAATCCAAACCATGGTTTCAAATCTCAAGAGGTGGTTGCTGAACCACTTTCGCGGGCAAGGCGACTAATTCACGACTGCTGCTGCCATACCACAGTCGTCTCAACCTCAAAAAATTTTATATAACAGTCGCTATGCAGGTGATGCAGTAGAGATTTGATACCATGCTCCAAACAATACTTTGAAAAACAACAAAACAGAACGAGCAAACTAATGATCATGTCTAATGAAATCCCACATCTTAAATAATGACCAATTGCGTGTAAGTGTTAGTATTACGGAAGCAACTTTTGATTAGCTTGTTTGGAAAAGCCTGCTGGGTATAACTCTCGGGCAGACAGTGCATCACATTCACAGGTGACGTAATAGTAAATTAAAAGTATATATATTAAACAATCAATCACCTGTTCATCTTCAGGAAGGGGAACGATGTCGCCAAAAATTGTCACTCTTGCATTGGATAAGCCACTCCATCCAGGTATCTATGAATCCTAACGGTCAATAAAACATATAAATGGAGAACTTACACTAGTAGACATACACAAAGGTAAAGAAAGAAGGACAAACCTGTACAACAAGCGTACATCGTGGATCAGCCAACAAATTTCTTGTGTGGATAGCCAATGGGGAGAAAGAGAAAATTGGATCTGCATCCAGAGACAAGCTAAGTCATGGTTTGGACATGACACTTAAAGGAATCCGGAAGTACTTTTTTTATTACCACTTCGTTTCTTAGAGGGGGAGAACACAAACTCACTAGGAAATTAATGGCTTCGTACATCTTCTAAAATAAGTAGATATCATCAAAACGGGAAGAAACAAAATAAAAAACCAATCATCCCACCTTGTACAGTTATATTCAATTCTAGACATTTCAATGATATTAGGAAGTACCTAAGTGCTCAGCAGACAATAATAAGGAACTAACCTCTGCTCAGCTTTATAATTCATTTCAAATTTTAAATAGAAAGGGAAGTAGTATACTAAACACACGAAACATTCTGCTACACACAGTCACTTACGTCCCATGGCATCAGGGGCAAAATCCACCAGTGAACCGAATGGATATCCTTGCCTTCGATGGTGCATACGAGACATGACGGTGCACAAATGAGCAAACCGAGCCTAAAACAAGAAACACGGATCATTAGTCCTCAGGTTTTTGCTTTGGATTACAATTTTTTACATTAAGAAATCTGGAATCTTCACCTGTTCCATCAGATTGCGAACTGCCAATGCCGGTCTTGGTAATCCATGGGCGGAGGTCGCACTCTGAACTCCACCAGAGATTGGTGTTCTAAATAATCCTGCCCTGGAGCTTCCACTTCCTGATCCACCTGGTGTTGGGACCACCTTTGGGGTGTCATCAAAGCTTCTCTTGGGGATTTGGATTGAATTAGCATTAGCCTTCAGAACGTGAAAGAAGCCATCATAACAAAGTCGAAGCAGCCATTTCATAAACCCGTTCACAGACTAAACAAGAAAATAAATTGTTCTACATCTAATCAGGCATACCCTTGGCCAAAAAAGAAAAAAAATGCACTTGGAAGAATGTTTTAATTCACCAACAAAGTTGACCTCAAACCAGGTGAACCATAATCCAGTGCACAGTCAAAATAGACCACGGGCTCCAACATATGAACTACAATCCGACTTCCAGAACATATGGAAGTCTTTGATAGTCTATATTCCTCCACACACATACCCGGCACGCGGGAAAATTGAACCTAAAAAATATGAACTAGAAGACTTACATCTAAGATCATGGTCCTTCCAACTCTTTCATCCCTTGGGTTTATAGCATAGGTTGAGATTCATTGTTTTGCCCCCATAAGAAGGGATAAATTAAGGACGGTTTTGTTTTCGTCAATCACTCTTTAACTCATTCAAAAATGAACAAGGAGAACATATAATCAGACAATATCCTTGGATACACCTTTAGGGCTGTAGCTCTCTACTTTGTTCGATTAAACCACCGTGCAACATAAATTAAGGACGGTTTTGTTTTCGTCAATCACTCTTGAACTCATTCAAGAACGAACGAGGAGAACATATAATCAGACAATATCCATGGATACACCTTTAGGGAGGTAGCTCTCTTTAAACCACCGTGCAACTAGAAAAGACTGAATATATTATCTCTTCCAAATATTACCACAGACGCGGTAGGCAAAGACAAAACTTGATCTTCAACAAAACAAAGCCAAAACACAAACACTACGAAGGCCAAAGCAGGCCTGATTAATAAATTCTTCAGGATCACATGCACCAAAACAGAACACTGTAGAATTAGCTTGATCAGCTGAAATTCATCAACCTTTTCCGCAGCATAAAGCATATAAGAGTACATTAAAGGAGCAATTTTGCAAAAAAAACTTGTAATTATTTGCCCTATTTGAATCTTTTTAGTGATCAGACTGCTATCCACTCATGACCCTTCCATCATAATGGAAATGCCCAAAGTACAAAACTGTAAAATGAAACAATCATTTGGAATCCAAACCCTATAACATTACTCTTAAATTATCAGAATTTCAACTCAAACAAACACAAATTCTCAATCATAAATCATATATCTTTCTCTCATACACTCCTCTATCTCCAAACCCTAAATAAACAGTCTTCAATTTGAGCCAAACGCACCGATACAACAACAACTAAGCCTTATTGACAAAATAATTTGGGGTCGGCTAACAGAGCCAAACGCGCCAATGATCATGTAAAAACTACATCGAGAAGTTTCAACAATATCAATTTATCCACATTATACAGTCTCATATTTATGAAAGAGGGTGCAAATTATTGCTCTCCTCCGCAACATTAACTGTTTTCAAAAGTACATACGAGTTTTTTCAATTACAATTACAAAGTGAAAACACATAACTACTTCTGAAAAGCATGTACATACTATTAAAAAGTGCACAAAATAATTACTAGTACACAAAATAATTACTAGAAAGGGAAGAGAAAGAAGAGTTCTTTACCTGAGCAACAGTGAGAATATCCTCAGAGACTAAACCAAGCCCATCATCAGACCCGGGCCCGGACCCGGGCCCAGCAGGGTTTTTCTCACTTTCACCAGAACCTTTCTTTGAAACAGCCATAATCCTTGATGACCCACAAACCCCAACCCTCTCAGATTTCACAATCCATGAAGAAAGATTCAAACTTTCATTGATTTTCAAACACCCAATTGGTTTATTCCATGGTTTGATCGAAAATTGGGGCAATTGAGAGGTTATATAAGTGTTTTTTTCTGGGTTTTTTGGGATGAACACAGAGCTTGAAAGAGCTTCCATGGTGGAAAAACAGAAATCTTTACTAAAAATCTAGAAATTAAGAATATTGCTACTATGATATTGAATTGAAACCCATCTTGATATTAATATTATTATTATGCTCAAAAACTCAAAAAGTAGTGAAGATTGAAAGATTACTTTTTGCTTGATTTGGAATAAAATGAGAGAGAATCTGTAGGTGGGTAGGCCCGTAGAAAAACGGGTAGGGCTGTTTAAAGAGTCTCAAAGAAGGACCCGTATTTGATTGGAGTAATGATAAAGTGTGCGGCTAAACACAGCTCGTATTTATGATTTCACAGTCCGTATTTTGTAAGGAATTGTCCAAATTATCTTTACTAAACATAGATCGTGTCCGGTTCTGTGTTTTTTAAAAATAAAAATTTAATTGATATTTACCGAATGGAGTTTCCGATATTGTGAAATTCGATTTAAAAAATGCCGTCACAATTATGGAAAATGGAAGCGGAATTTGGATGGAATAAGTAGGTGGTGGTGGTTGGGAGGAAAGAAGTTTAGATTGAAAGGGTATAAAGTGACCAAAGAGAGAGGAGGTAACATAAATATTTCTACCACGCATTCATACGTATACGGGCTGTGAGCTGGTAAACACGACATGTGTTTAGCCGCACACTAAAACAACTAGTACTTCATTACGAAATGATAAAACAACAAATGAGGATGTTTTGGGATTTTTGAGGTTATGATTTAGTAATAGTTAAAGATAACTAATGACATTCATTACGAAAAATATATTGAAAGAAAAGAAAGTAACTTATCTCATTTATAATAAAGATTTCAAAAGTTACAATTTAAAGTTTGGTTTTCATGCATACATCTAGAGGTGGCAAGCGGGTCGTTCGGGTTGGGTTCGGGTCATGTCATTCAAATCAAGCTACTTTCAGGTCAGATTTGGGGTAGGTCAGGTCTATTCGGGTCAGGTCAATATATGAATGATGTCCTGATCGGGTCAATACATTTGGGACATTGGTACATAAAAATAAAAAAACATTTATAAATCAATTTGTTCTCCCTCCCAGATTCGTTCCAATTGTGTTGTTCACTTTTATAGAACTCTATGTATTTGCGGTTTATTTTCTAGTGATTGTCTTTTTCTTCGTATATCATATAACTTTGGTCGTGTCACCTAATTAAAATAAAAATTTTAATCTATCTCTTTTCCCGAGATAAACAGAATAAGAAGTATTAAATTTACAATTTACTATGAAAAAATAACAATAATATTGAAAATTAAAAGAGTATTACAATAAAATTATGAATTTCTATTTCAGGTACATCCTTAACTTTTTTTCACGTCATATGAATGCAAAATACTAAGGGGTTTTTTATGGTTCGAGATATAGAATGAAAAGGGGATGGAAATAAATAAGGGAGGTGAATAATAACAACAATGGTTATCTTTACTAGGTGTTTGGTTCAAGCCATATAGTATGAAAAATGGAAGGAAATTATAACCATTACCACCAAGTAGTGGATTTTGTTACTTGAGGGGGAGGAAAAGGTAAGAAATCGAAGGAGTCCATTACCACCAAGTAATAGTAAGGATTGATGAAGGGTCAAATAAACAAGAAGAAAAGGAACTGGTAACTAATTTCGTTTCTTGAAACCCAAAAATAGTGAATCAAACGACCTCTCAATACATAAATTATATCGCACTAGTATTATCAGAATAAGCAGGTTTACGTTGAAATTTAATTTCATAGTCACAAAGTTGTTGCTTAATCCAAAGCGGGAAGTATGTATAATTCACTATATAATGTTAAGAATTCATGGTCAAAATTCCTCCGCTCCACAATTATTCTTGCAACATTTACTATTTTTGTTGCCTCCAGACTCTAATGCATCACCATTAGTATTTTCTATAATGAATTAGGAAAAATTATGAAAAATATGTTACTAAGAAATTACACAATGACATCAGTTTAACAAGACCACACTAATTATTTTTCTTCTTATATAAAGTTAAAGATTATGGTCAAAATTTATAATGTTCCTACCTCCTCCCTTTCTTTCCCTCTGGCTAGCTTAGTGGGAAAGGATCCCTTGCAAGCAACTTAGCTTCTCTACACATATCACTTAAGACGATATTTTCCCAAATTATTTGAACGTGAAATCTTGTTGAAGTTTTGGCCCCATAAAACATCACATGTGAGAGTCTCACATTAACAATATCGGAGAGAGGGTTGTTCACCTAATAAGGTTAAAGGGCTACTCCAGTCTCCAGTCCTCTTATTATCATATGGGTTTAAGGTGGAACCTCCTTCAATCTTGTAAAGTGCAATATCTCTCCTAATAAGCTAGGGTGTGAATCGATGAATCAAATTTTGTCGAGCCTCAGGCTCCGATCTGTTTGTTTTAGTGGAAAACCATTTTCTTTGAAATTGATTTTCCTCCATCTTTTCATTTTCCTTTGTTTGTTTTGGTAGGGGGTGTAAAAAAAATTTTAAGGTGGAAAATGCTTATAGAGGAGGAAAACCAATTTCGATTTTGTAAAGAAGGTGTGCATCATTTTCCTCTTGATTCTTTTCTCTCATCTTTCCTTCTCTTTTACTCCATTTACCTTCTCTCCCTAAATTTTCCGCTAGTAAAAAAACAAAGGAAAACTTTTTCTCAAATCATTTTTTCCATTGAATATTGTTTTCCTTGAAAAATAATTTTCTTAAAATTGTTTTCCATTAAAACAAACGAAGCTTTAGTCCAATTAAAAGAAAAATTGAGTTCAAATCTAGTCAAAACTTGTTTTTATAAGTAGGACTCCTATCCAATTCGAGGATGGACTTCTAGTAACAGCTGATCTTCTAAGAGACCACCTACTTTTAAAATAGAATTCGGCAACGGCCCAATAAGCCCAATAATAAGAAGAGAAAATCAACAAATCGTCCTCTAAAAATAGATACCAATTTAATCCATTTTGTGACCTATTTAATTTATTTCGTGACCTCTTTAGTTTATTCAATACCCGATGTTAATTTATTTGGTGACTAGTTTAATTCATTCGGTAAGTCATGTGCTTCTTTTAAGAATCGTTTGTTATATTTCGAGACTAAAATTGAAATAGGGAAAGGAGAACAGAATGAACAGGTAGAGTGTGCTAAATGTCTAGGAATAGTATTGGGCTAGAGTAAGATAAAATGGACTTGTTAATAGAATGTAGGCTTTGGTTGGTCTAATTTAATATTAAAATTAGACCGTCTCTTTTCATAATTTGTGTTCTAGTAATAATTTGAGGAATAATACCAAATAAGTCATAAAAGGTATTAGTAGATATCTTGCCCGTAACCGGATATGTATTATATTTATGATCGTATTATTAAATCGGATTTATATTTCAAATAAAATTGATTTGTTTCCAAAAAAAATCATGCAAGATACGTGCAACTAACAAGTGAGAAGAAAGCTAATCGGGTGGCCGACTACCTTTCTAAGTAAGGGCACCATCTTACAACAAAATCACACTCTTACGATATCTTTGAAGATCAAGAGCTGCATTTTCTTTTCTTGTAACTTATTCAAAATATTAAAAATAAAACAAAAAACTAACAAGTGAGAAGTGATCATGCCTTACTCCTTCAAGGCTTCAACACCCAACAATCTCAATCCCGACATTGAAATATTGCAATGGCCGAAGGTATACCTCTTTCTATTGCTTACTGCTTGCACTTCCTTTATATCTTTCGTATCAATATAATAATATGTCATGTGTTCATATAATGAAAGGGGAATAAGAAAAACATTTGTCGTAGTTGAAGTGAGAATTCACTCAAGTAAGGGAGGATCGTCCATCGGGTCAGTTGATGTCCGACCTCGAATAATTATTTGAGTTAGGAATTACACAAGCTCAAAAATACGTAGAAATATTATTATATATAAGTTGAAAGCACTCCTATTGAATTAAAATTGAAGTTTTAAATCATAGTCCATTATATTATTTTGACCAGGATCCACCATTGCACTCACGTCAATGCATATTACCTTTCCTCTTTTCGTGTGTGTGGGCATGTGAATATGTAATGATATATTAATAAACGTATTTGTTAAAATTCTAATTTTTTTTTATAGTAATACTTACATTGCCATTACTTCAATGATATATGATGTTTTTTTTTCAATATGTTTAATCACGAGATTCTAAGTGTTAATTAGAACAAACAATATGGAGAGGGCAGTACATCAAAATGGATTTCTTACGAAGGGGATGTTGAATTATCAGCTACTAGCGTTATATGTAACCGTTGCATGCTGAATCATGTAAAATTTTACATAAAAAGATATCATTTTTATTTAGAGTGTTTGCTATTTCTTTATTCAAAATTTAAAAATATGAAAACAGTTAATTATGTAGAGTTGTTCGATTTATTTAGGAATTAAAAAAAAAAAGATAAATGTTGATTTTTGGTGTCCCCTCCTCTTCACTTATAGACTAGAGATAAAATATCATACAACATCTACATATTAACAATAATAATTATCTTAGTATAATCTAAAACATCAATGTGTAGTTTTTTTTTAATCCAATTTACTAGTATGTACGCTTTGATGTTGCTCAATAAACGAAATACGTACTATAATTCTACGTCTTTAATTTCCGTATCGGAAGTAAATTGATTTCTAACTTGCATCTCCATATTCTTGATCTTCAACGAATAAAATCGACTTAAAGGAAAAAAAGGTTGGTGTGGAAATTTGAACCCGGGTTTTATGAGTTGCTTACTCTCTTTGTGATGAAAACCAACTAAGCCAACTCTATTTCGCGTTATTATAACAACATTAAATTTTTGGACCTTGGGGGGCGACCGCCCCCACCAGCCCCCCTCTGTCTCCGCCCTTGGTCATACATCACTTATTAGTTTGTTATTAAATCATAGCTTCACTATCTTGTTTCTGTGTTATGTTATGTAGGATCCTTGAGAGTGAAAATGAAGATGTCTCTAAACTTGAAGAACCACTTTTGAATCATGTCCATATAAGCTCAAATAGTAAGCCTAAGGTTATTAGAGGGTGTAATACTGTGACTCCTTACGAAAATGCCGGGTTTTTCAGTACTCTCACTTTCTCTTGGCTAAATCCTTTACTTGCATTAGGAGTTAACAAAACCATATTAGACATTAATGATATCCCTCAGCTTGGCACTTCTAATAATGTATTTGGAGCATTTCCAGCATTTCAAACTACGTTAATCAAGTCATCGTCAACAGTTGATAAGCGCGATAAAATTGGTGTTACGAGTAGTACTAGTCGTAGTAGTAGTAGTAGTAGTAGAGTTGTGACTAATGAGCTTGGGCTTGTGAAGGCATTTTTCTTGTCAGCTTGGAAAGAAATTTTAAGGACTGCATTTTTGGCCATAATATACACAATATCTTGTTATGTTTCTCCATATTTCATTGATAGTTTTATTGATTGCCTTTGTGGGAAAGAAAAATTCAAGAATCAAGCTTATATTCTTGCTTTCACCTTTTGTGTTGCAAATTTTCTTGATGTGTTCATATGGAGACACTATATGTTTGTGATGCAACAAGTTGGGATAAGGATTCGTGGTGTGATCATCGTAATGATCTACAATAAGTGTTTGAAGCTTCCATCTTGCTCGCGTTCATCACAAACACACGATGAGGTGGAAGACGGCCAAGCAACTAGTGGTGGAATCGGAGGAATGGCTATTAATGTTGTGGCTTCTGATGTCGAGGCAATAAAAAGTTACATTGTATTCATGCATGATACATGGTTAATCTTTTTTCAGATTGGTTTAGCTTTACTAATACTATACAAGAAGTTAGGAGTTGTTGCATCAGTTGGTGCTTTTGTTGTTACAGTAAGTTTTATGGTTTTGAACTATATTATTACGATACGACAAGAGAAGTTTCAGCGTAAACTGATGGAATCCAAGGATAACAGAATGAAGATGACTATTGAGACATTAAAGAATATGAGAGTTAGGATGGGAAATGAGTTTTTTGTCGAAGATTCTTCAACTAAGAAAAGAAGAAACACAATGGTTGAAGAAATATCTATGTAGTTCAGCATTAATGAATTTTTTGTATGGCATAGGTCCAACTTTAGTGGCTTTGTTGACGTTTAGTTTGTGTGTATATATGGGAATCCTGCTTGATACAGGGAACATTTTATCTGCACTTGCAACCTTTCGGATACTTCGAGAGGCAATCAGCCTCCTCCCTGATACAATTTCTTTGCTAATTCAAGCCAAGGTTTCTCTTGGAAGAATTACCTCATTTCTTTCTCTTGATGAGCTCAACGACGATAGATTATCGAAACTAACATTAGGTAGTTCAGATACATCAGTTGAGATTGTTGACGGCAACTTTACAATTAAAGACATAAACTTGAAAGTGTCCCATGGTATGAAGGTGGGCATATGTGGTAGTGTCGGTTCAGGTAAGTCGAGCTTGTTTTCTTGCATTCTCGGTGAAATACCAAGGATCTCTGGGACGGTCAAGTTGTGTGGGACAAAGGCATATGTTGCTCAGTCCCCTTGGATACAGAGTGGTACAGTTCGAGACAATATACTATTCGGTAAGGAGATGGATACGGAAAGATATGATCAAGTAGTCGAAGCTTGTTGTCTAAAGAAAGACTTGGAGGTCCTCTCATTTGGAGATCAGACTGTTATTGGCGAGAGAGGTATCAACTTAAGTGGTGGACAGAAGCAGAGAATACAAATTGCTCGTGCTGTCTACCATGATGTCGATATTTATCTCTTTGATCACCCTTTTAGTGCTGTTGATGCTCATACAGCCTCTCATTTGTACAAGGTGAGATGTCATTTATACCAATATGACCCTCTCTTGAGTTCTCGAAACTTCTGTCGTTCCATCCCTGCAGGGGCAGAGAACCTGTCAGTGCGGCTTCAACTATAATGAAGAGAAGCTAATTGAGAATACTAACTACTTTTCTTTTTCATATTGGATGACATACAGGAAGTTTTGCTTGGTCTCTTGAGGTGGAAAACTGTTATTTATGTTACTCATCAAGTTGAGTTTTTAGATGCTGCGGATCTAGTTGTGGTGAGTTCACCAATACAGCCTACTTCTTTCTTCATTTCATTTCATATTGAGATTGTATATCAAGTCTATGTTATATTGGCTTGGGTATTCATGTCGTACATGAGTACATGTCCGAGTGTCCAACTCGTCCATTTTACAACAAAAAAATCCCTTGATTTGGCCTAAAATAAAATCCATAACCATGTCCAAGTGTCGAGGATCTGACACAGGTACTTGAAGTAAAATAAAGAGTCCGAGTAACATAATCACTAAATAGTTTGCACCAAGGGATGCAAAACAAATTTACTCTAAAAGTTGCAGTTTTTATCTAAGAAATATCAATCTGGTGGTTTTTAGAAAAGCTAGAAGTGTAAGAAGATAAAAATATATATTGAGATTTTGAATGTCTAAATGTCATGACAAAATCTCTATACTTCTTATAATTAAGGTCATGAAAAATGGAAGGATTGCACAGTTTGGAAAATACAACGACATCCTCGTTCCAGGGTCGGATTTTACACAGCTTATAGGTGTTCATAATACATCAGCTATGTCATCATCAATGGCTACACTCGATTCCAACACAACAGCACGTGTCGTTCAAAGTGTTAACGATACTAAGAGCATCGAAGAAGTTTCTAAGTCAGCAGCACCTGCAATAATATCACAGCTAGTAAAAGAAGAAGAAAGCGAAAGAGGTAGTGTCGAGCTTTCAGTCTACTGGAGATACATCACAACTGCATATAGAGGAGTTCTCTCACAATTTTGGTCTTATTTCTCTTACAACTCCTTCATATTGGAAGCAATTATTGGTTGACATCAGCTAGATCAAACAGTAATGATAAACATACTAGTGGATTTACACTAATGTTTGTTTATGCATGCTTGGCTATTGGTATATGTATCTGCACTATTGTTGCAGACATACTTGTTCTAACCACAGGATATAAAACTGCTATTTCACTCTTCACAAAAATGCTTCAGAGTATTTTCCGTGCTCCAATTACGTTTTTCGATGCTACTCCTACTGGTAGAATCCTCAACAGAGTAAGTGATTTTCATGTAAGAGTATTACTTGTTTGTTTTCGCGAACTTTTTGTCATATAAGTATGCCTTATTACTACTTTTTTTTGTTCATTCATACCACTTCAACAAATTCCTGTTAGAGTTCAGTTGGATTCTTGGTCTTGATGTACAATGAGAAGTAGTCTTTCTAACGATTTTTTTTATCTGACAAAAAGTTCTTGTTTTGGCTGTCGGTTTTTCTCTTAACTAACTAGTTCCATCAACTTCCTCAAATTTTATTGTTCAACCGATCAACGTGTCGTGGAGACTCAAATTCCGTCGTTACTAGAGGCCTTATTTCCAACACCATACAAATTTTGGGAATTATTATTGTGATGTCTATGGTAGCATGGCAGGTTTTGCTCATTTTCATTCCCTTGGTATTTGCCTCCATCTGGTATCAGGTAATTTTTTTTGAACAAAAGACCCTACTTTCTTCTATTGAGTTCTTCTCCTAAGTATTATTCTGAGACACTAATCAGTGTTTACCTATAATGTTGCAGCAATATTATATAGCTTCATCTAGAGAACTAACACGACTTAGTCGAGTATGCGAAGCTCCAGTCATTCAATATTTTTCTGAAACAATTTCTTGAATAACAACTATTAGGAGCTTTGATCAAGAATCAAGATTCCAACAAACATATATGAAAATAGTAGATGCATATTCTCGCCCTGAATTCCATCTTGCTGCTGCAGTGAAGTGGATGATGTTGCGACTTGATGCGTTCTCTTGTATTACATTTGCCACCCTTTTGGTTTTCTTGCTGCACTTTGCTGAAAGATTAGATCCTGGTATGTTCTTGATTTTAAAGATGTTGGAATGCCTTAAATATGTTTATCTGGTGCTTCGAACGAACACATTGTTAGTGAACCACGTTAAAGCTCTCCTCGAAAAAAATAGTTTCCCTGTGCTTGTGGACGTATCTAACATGTTGTTAGTGAACCACGTTAAATCTTAGTACTAATCTTTTGCGTTCTTAATTATTTTCTTGTCAGCTGCTCAAAATCTAAAATTATGTATGTATATTCATGTACAGCAATTGCAGGCTTAGCTGTGACATATGGGCTCACTCTAAATGCTTGGGTACCTAATGTAATACGGTTTTTAAGTCATTGGCAAACTGAAATGATATCAGTTGAGAGAATTCTTCAATACATGATCATTCCTAGTGAAGCCCCTCTTATAATTGAAGAAAACAGACCCGATGCTTCGTGGCCAACACACGGGGAAATTGTTGTTCAGAACTTACAAGTCCAGTATGCTCCGCATTTACCACTCGTGCTACATGGTGTGACATGTACCTTTCTGGGAGGGGTGAAAACTGGCATTGTAGGAAGAACAGGAAGTGGTAAATCGACGTTGATACAAACACTTTTCCGGATTGTTGAACCTACAGCTGGTCGGATATTGATTGATGGGATTGATATATCATTCATTGGACTCAGAGATTTGAGGTCACGGTTGAGCATTATCCCGCAGGATCCAACCATGTTTCAGGGAACAATCCGAAGCAATTTCGACCCACTTGAGCAGTACTCAGATGAGCAAATATGGAATGTAAGGCCTTATTTATTTTTGCTTGATGGTTGAACACTAACCATGCTTGGCATGCTAACTCGAACGATGTATATACTCGTAGGCTCTGGATAGTTGTCAACTTGGTGATGAAGTCAGGAAGATGGAAAAAAAGTTGGATTCAAATGGTGAGTCCTAACCACACTTATAAGTTCATTTGTCAAATTCACAACTTCTTTTTGTCCATCCTTGCTAATGATACTAATCGGTTCGTTGTTGTTTGCAACAATGCATATTATAGTTCATGAAAACGGGGATAATTGGCGCATGGATCAGAGACAACTAGTATGTCTAGGGCGCATACTACTCAAGAAAACCAAGGTGTTGATCCTCGATGAAGCAACCGCCTCTGTTGACACAGCCACTGATAATCTTATCCAACAAACTCTTAAACTTTATTTTTGTGATTCTACCATCATCACCATTGCACATCGTATCACTTCTGTTCTTGACAGCAACATGGTTGTGCTTCTTAGTCATGGTAAAATTAGTATATTGTTCATGGTCTTTCTACATTCAAATGAAGTTGATGATAGATGCTTTAATTCTTCTGTCCTGCTATTAGTTGTTGGGAATAAGGCTTAGTTGTTGTTGTTGTTGTTGTATCTTTGATAGGGCTTGTCGAGGAATATGATTCTCCTACAAGATTGTTGCAAAGCAAGTCCTCTTCGTTCTCAAAGCTCGTCACAGAGTATACAACAAGGCGCTCCAATTCAAATGATGCTTGCCTTTAGAGTTTAGACCAACCAACTCGTGTACAAAATTGGGTTGACAACATTATATACTTCCTCCGTTTCTTTTTAATTGCAACAAACTTTGTTGCTATTAAAAAGAAACGGAGGAAGTATATAACAAGTGACATAAGGTAGTGTATAGAGTATTGCCAACTAGTAGCATATACAGTGGCATCAATACAGATTTGTCATTTTAAAGAGCTGTATTAGTAGCTAATTTATACTTAGATTTTCATTTTTGATAAATGTTAAAACTCAATCGAGTTCGATAACTCTACATGTACATTTGTGATTATAATAACCATTCGTTCACAAAGGGGTGACACTGTACTATGTTTGTCAAACACTGTACTATTATTGGTGTGTCTAATGGTGTAATACTCCGTATTTTTACCATTTAATATTATAATCTTTTAAGTTTTGATTAAGTTTTATACTTTAAATTATGATTATCTTAATAAATATATTTCATGAACTATTAAGTTTTATAATATATTTTAGGAAATTTTGTCAAAAAAGACCTTATAAGTTGTAAATTTTGTGAAAAAACACCTTTTATAATTTTTTTTGTGAAAAAACACCTTATAAGATATTATCTATCAAATTACACACCTTGTTGTCATATTTTGGTAAAAGAAAGTGAACATTTGGGTCATTGACTCTCTTATTTTCCCTCCCTTTTTGTGCATTGGATTTTTGTATGAAAATTTGAGTTGATAGGGTGACTTCCATACACAAAAGGGACAAAAAAATATACGCAAATGTTGACTTTTTGAGCTAAGAATCATAATAAGGTGTTTACTTTGATAGATAATAACATATAAGGTGTTTTCTCACAAAAAATATTTTAAAAGGTGTTTTTTCACAAAATTTATAACTTATAAGGTGTTTTTTCACAAAATTTTCTATATTTTATAATATATTTAGTTTAAAATATTAGAGTTTTAATATTTTCTTAAAGAGTTTATGAAAATCAGGATTTAATGATTTTGGAGCTTGTTTGACTTTTCTAAACTGAGTTTGACTAGGTTATAAAACCTAATTTAATTAGTAATTTAAAAATAAAAAAAAAGAAGAGAGAAAACTATAAAAGGGCCTCTCCTCCCCTCTTCACATCACGCTGCACAGCAAAAAAATAAAAAAAACGGCGCAACCCCCTTCCTCCTTCCTCCTTCCTGTTCCTCTGTTAAACCAAAGAACAAGACGGCGCTTCCATTGATTCGCCTCCATCGCCGACAGTCGCACCAATCACACCAGTGTTCTCCTTTTTCTTGGTTTTGGTATCTTTATCTCCCTCTCACGTCTTCGTGCTCTATTTCCTTGCTGTAGTATTACTCTATTTTGGGCCGTTGTATACTCGCCGGTCAGGCGATGGTTCGTCGCCTAAGCCGCCTGAGTTGACGAGCCTCCTTCTTCCCCTGTTATTCTTAGTGTTGTCGTGAGTTATTGATTGGAAGTGTAGCGCCATGATGTTCGTTGGTGGCTTCGTTACACGAAGCCAACTCTTCCTTCGTTTCAGCAGCGTGGATCGCCGCCGCGGTGGGCCGACTGCTGCTGTCGTTGCCGTCGACAGTGGTGGTCGGGTTAGACCACCGTGAAACTGTTGGTTGGGCCGAGAGTTTAAGGCTCTCATATAGCATCACAATTCAAGTTATACAAGTATATTTAGGGAAAATGTTTTGTGACAAGTCTTTGATTATTGATTATGTATCAATTAATTATAGGTTATGTAAACTAGTTTATATTTTATGTAAAAGCTATATTATAAGTATGAAGTTAGTTTTAAAAAGAGTTTATATTTGAAAAGTGAAGGATAGTTGTTGAAAAGGTTCATATGGCTTAAAGAACCTAAATTTCATATTACATTAAGGTTTTAAATTGGTTATGAGTTTAAATAGTAATTTGATGTGAATTGAGTATTGATTATGACTCAATATATGTTTTAGGTACCCAATTCGTAGAAGGGGAGTTTTAGTACGTAGTTGTGTGGAATTCACGCTTCAGAGGTACGTACACGTTAGCAAAATTGTAAATTAGGAATCATGTTAGTTTATTTATTGTCGTAGATTGTCGTACAGCATGAAAAAAACTTAGTGTCATGATTAGAGGATTCGATTGTTTGGCCTATATGACGATAAATCATGTTTTAAGTGACTTGTATGTTACGTGATCCATATGAGTTAAGTATGGAAATACTATAGTAGCATGTTGTCTAGTAAGTTTTATTGGAATGGCAAGTTTATCATGTTAAGCGAGGTCTTACATGTTTATTTATGGCAAGTTGTCCTTAAGCATGCTTTCTTTGTAATCAAGCAATTTTAGTCTTATTAAGTAAGTCAAGTATAGTAAGTTCAATTGAGAAGTTCGAGGTAACTTCATGTTAAGTCAAGGAATTAATCAAAGGAATGTTGTCTGATCACCTAACGTGATTTAAGATAAAAGAGAATGTATATGGTTATATGAGTAGTCCTTGTGTCATGTGTGTATTTATGTCATTCTGTACATGTGTATACTTTCATAAAATACTAAAGCACTTAAAGAGAAAGAAAGAATGGCATTAAAACTCGTAGGATGGATCCCCTATGAGTATTGAACAATGGGGGGGATGACAACCGCAGTGTTGTACATTTCTTCACAGGCTTCTACATGACGATGTAGATGACCTATAGTTTTAGTAATTCGTCGAGATGGCTAAGGTTAGCTAGACTTTCTGAGTAAGTTGATCCAGGTGAGACTCTTACTTAGAGGTATGATCATACTGACGTTGTAGGCAAGGTTATTTGATTTGAGGTCGGTCCTAGGGACGCTCTTATCACTTTCAAGGTTATTCGATTTGAGGACGGTCCTAGGGACGCTCTTATCATCTTTTAAATAGTAGCCCGTACGATTCCTGGTGGATGACGGTGCCCGTTCAGTGCCAATTCAATAATAAAGTAATTTAATCGTCTGGATGATGAGTCAAGAGTCGAGTTGTTAAGTCATGCTATGTTTTAACTTGTTAGTATCATGCTAGGATGTTTTGTTATGCTTTAAACTTTGTTAGTATGTATGTACGTCAGCCCGTAGCTGACGTGTACTTTCTTGTGTGTCGTCCATTGTATTATGGACCTGCAACGACCCATCTCAACCTTATGTTGTATGGCGAGCAGGATTTCTTTTCAGGTATTCGTGATGAGCATCATTGGGAAGGGATCTTTCAGCAAGTTGTTTTTCACCATTATGATTAAGCAACATTGATTTATTTGATTTTCATTCAAAGAACATTAGTCACGTTTTGGGACTGTTTTAAATATTAAGTTAGGAGTTGGAGTTCTAAGGACTTTAATAAGGGGCCTTAAAGGGTTTCCAGTTTGTCTTTGATTAATTTTAAGTTAAGACTTCCGCTGTTTTATTTGCAAAGGTTAGTAGACTTATTTAATATTTTGTTTTATCAGCCGTATACGTATCACCGTGGCGGTAACACCTCTAGATACCTCTGGTTTACGTAGAAAATTATTTATGAAAAATAGAGAGGAATTTGGGGGTGTTACAAATGGTTCCTTTTTAGCTATTAGTCTACCGTATTATAGCATTTTTATGCAAAAAGTCCATCCGCCTAGACCGCCTTACTAGTAAGCCAAATAACAAGCGAGGCGAGCTGAGCTGAGCTCGGAACAGTTATCGAACAAGCTCTTAACATCTGCTTGAATGTTCAAACTGTACTTAGGCACTCAGATGTGGACAATATTGAGTGAACCACATTGACATTTTACCTACCTTAATTCTCGTATGAAATGTGAACGAAATCATAATAAGAGAATAAAGAGGTCATACACAAAACACTAATGCAGTTTCTTTCATTAATGAGATCAAACATACAACATAATGATCATCAGAGTACAATAATGTTGACATACTTTACTACAGCACATTATTAAGGCCCTGTTCAGTTAAAAAATAATATTCAGTAAAAATAAGTTCAGTTCAGTTCAGCTAAGAAATAGCATACATGAGGGCCTGGTTTGGCTTAAGGACGATAGTCCTTCTTGTGACATGCGATCACTTGATGCCGTATTGTCTTAATAGGGCCAACAACAGTGTAGAGTTGCCATTTCCCAGCTGGGATAAACATAGGCTTGACGACACCTTTACCCATCAATCCGCCAACAAAGTTCATCATAGGCTCGAATGAGTCTACGCATGATCTTACTTCTCCTCGTACTTTAGATTTGCATAATTCCGGGTTGGGACAATATGGGCTCACCAACTTTGGTAGTGCCTTCTTACGAAGTCGAGCAGACCTTGGCCCTTCGTTTGTGAAAAACAAAGGCATTTTTTTCTCGATGACAATGTCATCGTATCGATGGAATATTGTTAAGTTTATGAAATCGAAGTTTATGTTTGGGTAGAGGATGTCATTGTTTTTAAAGCTTGTTGGAAAGACTTTTTTAATAACTTGGTTCAGTTCAGTAAAGTTCAGTTCAGCAAAAATAAGTTCAGTTCAGTAAAAATAAAGTGAACTAAACAAGGCCTTAGAGTCTTAAAGTGTATCTTACCTTCGTATTTTTCTTTATCTCCGATAAAATGATAGAGTTGTTGGATATCGTCAAGGCCAACTCCACCAGCATACTTGTCCTTATCGACGATTATATGATAGACAGAATTGAATTGGGCTAAACTTGTTGAAGGTGTATTATTGTAATTGAGCATGGCATAGAACTGATCAAGCTGGTTAGCTGATATAGCCCATATAGGGAGGAGGATAAGAAATGAAGTTACTAGGAAGAAGAAGGTTATTGTAACTGCAAAATTATGATTTGATGGTAGTTTGTGGAATGTGGTTTGTGAATGAAATGGAATGGGGGATTTATAGAATGATTTTTTACCGTGATCCAAGTTTTCTTCCATATTTTGGGGTTAAATGCAATGGTAATTATAGTAGGTGCATGTAAGCAACTTAGGGAAATATTCAAAATTAATTTGGCTTAATTACATGAGGAAATTAAATGCAATTGAGCACTAAATTGGCTAAGTTAGATGAGGAAATTAAATGTAGTTGAGCACTAAGTTCGCTTAATTAGATGAGAAAATGCCAAAGGTGTAGGAAGGGAGAACGCACATGCATTAGCTACTAGTAGATATTTAATACATAATGCTTAGTTTAATGACATTTCCAATTCTGTAAAAGCAATCAATAAAGGAGAACAAGCTTTAGAATTGACATGATTTTAGAAGTCTTTCAGACTATGGTGCGTTCTCTTCACCAAGTTTCACGGTTAATAAGTCCTAACACCTTATGATATGACTTTCAATAAGTTAATATGAGTTCAAATAAGTTTCAATAAGTTTAGGTAGATTTAGTTTAAATGAGTTTAGGAAAAACAAGGTGAAGAAAACGCGCTTTTAGATTTTTACTCGAAATAATAAGATGAATGTCACCTATATAAGGTGGATACTATGGATGTGATGGAAAGACTTATCCTATTAGGGTGCCAAGTAATCTTTGTATAAGTAAATAAGTAGGGTTTACACGTCTATATTTACAATCGTGTTCTTTGTTGACTTAGTATATTATTACACCTCCTCAATCTGTATAGGGGTTACCACGTGCAAATTGAACTTTAAAAACTCAAAACGTTGACTCGAAAACCCAAAGTAAAAATGTTAGCTAACTGTATCTGAGCAGTGATGGATCTAACAACAAGATCACCATGAGCAACATGCTCACCTAAAAAATAATACAGTCTAAATACTTCCTGTTAGATAGTTCTCGTAAGTTTGATTCAAGGACTTTTCGGTAAATGCATTGATTGAAGGCTTGAAGCTGAAGGATCATCTTTGAAAGAAGGCACATATATGATATATGTAGGCCATGCAACATAGAGATTCTAGTTCTTGTTTACTGCAGTAGTTGAAAGTTTTTCCTCAAGATTTATTTTGATGATAAAGGGACAAAAAACATTAAGATATTGAAACTTTTATGGTTGTTTTCTATAATAACTATTATTTATAAGTCTTTTATATAATTATTTATCTAGTAATGTCCTATAACATAATAGGACATTAGCATCAATAAACATGTAATAAAAATAAATAACGGTAATTCTTTTTTCTGTTTAAGGACATAACCAATTAAGACATGTAATATATTATCATGTTGATGGACAAAACCGAATTAAATGCTTATGGTCATCATTGTTTCAAACAACCACCATAAAATCATCCGTGGAGTATTTTTTTTCCCACTATCAATTAAAGAAAATGTGCGAAAACAATTACATATTGACATGATATCTGAAATAGGTTTCTATCGGGTTTGAGATTGGTTTTTCATTATTCGGAATTATGACCAATATGAGTGAAAGCCTGATGTGAGACAGAGACCCTACAAGACCTGGTAGCATAATAATCAAGGATCTGAAATCGAGAATAATAAAAGAAATGATTTAGCCAAGTGAACTATTCCTCGCTCTCAAATATTCCTCTTCATAAAGTTGGCATTTTATGATTGCAAACTAAGGATAAATTGATAAGGCTTCCTTTCCGAACATGCATGTATGTAAGCCCATTCAGCCTCATTACTACTACTCCCTCCGTCCCACAAATTTATACCTCACATATATTTAACAAATGGGAAGAACTTTGTACAACGGAGGGAGTAAAGGATAAACAAACTTATACTGACATCCCAACTTCTTCAGAGTCCTTCGAGTTGAGTCTTTGTCAAATTGTGAGTTCCACTAAACTTGTCTTCTTCTCACCATCCACAAATACTCGTCCTTCGCCACGCAGATGTATTTTAACTCGTTGTCTTCAAAATACGGCATAATCTTAACCACAAACTAAGTAGTGGCTTCTTTAATTAATTTACTAAACTAATCAATGTCAACAAGATGAGATAGGACTATAGGAGACTAGCTAGACCTGTTGTTTAGCTGTCCAACTTTGAAGCGAAAGTTTAAGGGTCGAATCTCATCAAACTCATTTTATGAAGAACGTTCCTTATTCCATATTTCCAGCATGGTTCTTATTACTAAAAAAACACAATTAATATAAATAATATATTATGCTTGCTCTCTTTTAGAAAAGACGTAGCTCTATTATTTAAGAAATTCACTTTGACTAACAATATCTTGCAAAAAAGCTAAGTGTGAAAATTGCGAAAACATAACTTTCAATCGCATAAAACCGATACGAATCTATCGTTATAATTTTCATAAATTTTGGGATGGTAGATTTTTGTAAGATTGAAAGTCAAAGTATTATGTATGTTTAGAGCTATTATATATGAGAACGACATCCATTTAGGAATAAAGGAGATATTAACATATATGCAAAATAATGAACTATTAATAATATTATTATTAGCTTAAAGTATATGATTTAAAGAACATTATTTAGCCTATACTAGCAAGAAGATTATTGGGATTAAGATGTGTGTTAGTGGAGGGAAATTATGGTTAAGATTTGACTACAAGACCCTACAAGGCAATATAATGCAATATTAACCACAAGTCAACAACTTAATATATTCACCAACTTGGACATCTGGTGGTGGAAAGCCTTGTAGGTAGGTGTACTTAATGTCTTATCAATTCATCCAATGGTCTTCTTCTACTAGCTATCTTACAATAATGGGAATTTCGAAAAACTTAAAGTTCCTAATTGTTATCACAATAAAAATATAGAAATTTAACAAAATCCTACACATCAATGGTTAAGTTTTTGTATTAGTGAAACTAACACAAATTTAATTCTAAGGTGACTTTTTAAAGTAAAAGTGAGGCCAACATATGAAAACTTCCTCTTAGCAAAGAATATGGTGTATATGTTGTTGTATGAAGTGTAAGGTTACCCTACTCGGCCTACTGTACTCGCTACTCGATAAGATATTAGTAAAATGGCAAAATTAAGATGAAGCCAATGTCCATATGAGCAAATAAGATAAAGTGTGACCTTTAGAATAAGATAATGTTACAGTTTTACCAACAAGGGTTCTTAAAGAAGTCGATTAAATCTCTAAGCATGACCTTGACTCGTCATAGCCAAAAATTAGGACCTTCTTTTGTAGAGTAGCCAAAAAGGTTCGAAAATAATCAAGCAAAATAAGGTAGAACGAGGATGTTAACATAAGAAATTCATGCAACCGACCTTATCATCAAAATATAAAAATATATCATGGTAAACTTAAAATTCCTAGGTACTAATAACACGTGTATGGTAGTAGTATGAATATGATTAGATTAAGAAGTAGTATGACATTCTTTAATTTTGTCATAATTAGATAGATTATTCACCTCTTTTGTCATAAGTATATATATAAGCATCAGCATTATTACACCCATGCATATCCTATGAATGTGATTATTGATGAATAAAACGTATAATTAAGTGATAATGATAGATGATGTAACCAGATACTTATGCATCGACAAAGCTTCTAATTAATATTAGCGGAATTTGTGGATCACTAAAAGACACGCCAAATATGTGAATAATAAAACAAGAATGTGTCGCCCCCAGCTTAAACATGCATGGCGCAACGCACAAACTGCTCAAAAGTCATTCTCTTAAGTATTGTTTAATCTACTAAATAAGTGGCTGAAACTACTTAACTAGGTCATGGTGTTGATTGATTTGCGGTATAATTTATTTGGACAAGTTTAGTCCTGTTGTTTGATTCATTTGGAGGACCATTCACATAATCACATTTCTCCAAACTCTTAATAAGGTGATTACACTTGATTAAGCTAAGGTAATTGGTACTTTAGATAATTACTAATTAATTAGGTAGTTCAGTTCAGCTCAGTTCAGTTCAGCTCAGTTCAGTTCAGTTCAGATCAGTTCAGCTCCAATCAGTTCAGTTCAATTCACTTCAATTCAGTTTAGTTTAATTCACTTCAGTTCAATTCCTACTATGGGTGTTCATTTCGGATTATCCGATCCTAATTTCGGATACCCATTTTTTTGGATATCCGAAATTTTGGATCAGATACCCGGATTATCCGATCCGATTTTTATGGGAAAAAGTTTAAAATCAAATTTATTTAATGCAAAAAAATTACAGATATTTCGGATATTTCGGATCGGATCCGATAATTATCCAAAAAATATCCGCTTTTTTTAACATTTTTCGGATAATTCGGATATGTGGAAAAGCCAAAAGGGTGATCCGAATCCGATCCGAATTATGCGAAACACTATATTTCGGATCGGATTGACCGGATCGGATTTTTTTGAATACCCCTAATTCCTACTTTATTTCTTTGATAATAAAACAATGATTATAATAATAATAATAACAATAATAACTTATATCTTAATATAAGAGACTATGAAGCCTAGGTGCATATGGATTGAGAGAGAGAAATGTGTGTATATTCTACATTGAAATAACTATTAGGGTATTTGATTATGTATTTAGACTCTTATTTTAAATTTGTTAGAGATTCGATTATTCTCTATATATGTAATAGCCTCATGCAACTTAAACAGATTAGCCAATGGTTGCAATATTCGTACAACACATATGACTTAGCTGAATGAAAGTACGTGACACTTTTCTATGCAGTTTGTCTCTAATCGTCTTTCCACTCGTACTCATTAATCCATATACTTGTTGACTACTAACCGTTTATAGTTATATAGGTATGGTATACGATTCATGGATATGATTTTACTTCATGGATCATCAATAAATTTGACTCTTCTGTTTTCAACATGTATATTTTTTGCGAGTAAACTATTTATTTACGATGTTGAAGTAATGTTTAGCTTGTAATACATACTTTACTCAATGTTATTGATATCCCAAGCTAAATCTTACAATCCTACGATTCTACTATCTAATTAGGTCTCTCCGCTCCTAATCCTAAGTAAAATCTTAATTATGTAGGATCTTTCAATCCTATTCATCTGAAATACTCACATGGTAGGATCTTATAATGTAATTCTATAATTCAAGATTCTACGATCGAATCCTATTATGAAAACTAGAAAATAAGTTCATACATTAATTTTTCTTCCATTAGATTTCAGTTAAATGTATACACTATATTTTTTCGTATATACTATAATTAATGGGGAAATTTTGATAAAATTGGTAAGACTCGACTCCAAAAATGTAAATAGAGTAAGCATCTACGAATTAAAGGAGTGTATAATTACTTATCATATTAATCCTCCTTATATATATTTTTTCTCGTTTCCTAACATTTAGTATGTATTAATAACGATAGTTGTTGCTAGAGATAAAAGTTCGTTTGCTTTTCTTTTTACTAGAATCACATAGGTTTGAAAGATTAAATATATACATACAAATATAATAAAAAATTTACAATATAAATCAAATTGCTTACCTAAAATGAGATCAAGACACTTGTTAGTTTTTGTTCAGTTTGTGTGTTTTATAATAGTTCGAATATTTTTTCTAATTGAATTCAAAAAAAAAAATTGTCATATGTTTTTTGTAAAATCTTCTAGTTGTGTATATGTATCAATATATACTACATATTCTGATACTTTGGATCAAAACTATAAGTTTCAAAATCAGCCCCTAATCTCAAACACCGACAAAATAACAAGCATAAGAATTACAAACTTTGAAACTACAGACATTAAGTTTGAACATTAGCAACTTATCAGTTGATCTAATGTAATCGAATGACAATATAAAAAATTGAAATTTTCAAAAAAAAATATATATCAATGTTTTACTTATTCACAACTTTGATGTGCAACGTTGAGGTGATTAAGTGTAGTATGACTAGTCGCTCTGGAAAGGCCCAAATTGGGTAGAATTTTTTTACCTGTCTTTAAGTCCGGTCCCAAGTTAGCCCATAAAAGGAATTTGGACATGATTTTCCGGTTTGCTTATATTTTTTCTCTAAAGGATCGGAATCGAGTTTCTTACCTAGAGTTTTCGTCTTTTGGACATAAAACTTGGTCTGAAATGGACCACTAGTTTGGGCAAAATATGGCTCGACCCATAGATCAACTCTAATTACAAAAGTGGTCTACGTAAAACATTACTCAGACTATATAACTAATTAACAGCCAGATCTGATAAGAAAAACCGATTCGTGGTTGTTGAGAAAAAATCAAGATTAAAATAGTGAAGTTCAAATTAGGTGGTGTTAACTTTAGTCTTTAGCTATACTTAATTAATCTCAAAAATCCTCCACTCGCAATTGCCCTTCAAATTACTCTTCTCATTATTAAAATAGGTAGATCATCAGATTCCTCAAAATATCTCATCTAACATGTGGATTGGAGCAATTTACTCCAGCTTGCACACATAATTCTTTGTGACTAGTGGGGTTTGAAAAGTTAAGCAATCTTCTGTAGGGTACAACAATTCTTAACCATACAATTATTAGTAAAATAGATTATGTTAAATAATTGATTAGGTCCGTCAAATCTCATAATCCAATAGTTTAATCACCCTAAAAGTCATTGGTCATAATTGAAGTTGTTAGTACTAATCTATTATTAAGCATTCTTTTCTTCATGTATTAACCTTTGTTCATTGTTTCTTCAATATGACATAGAGTTTTAATACCATCATGATTTCATGTGGTTCATAAATTTTATTATTAATCATAGGAATCTAATGCTTTACATCACCTTTGAACTTATGCCACTAAAATTGGTCTATTAAATATGTGTGAGGTTGTGACATTATATTACAATAACTTATAAGAAAATATCTAGTTCTACATTTGTGACATGTAGAAGTCTATTGTACAAGAAATCTACTTGTATATCTTCTAGCATTACGATTTTTATTATATACTCGGGTGTACCATGTGCATATTTATACTCAATTCAAATTAGTAGAATTTAGAATTCAAATGAGCAATGAGCAAAAAAAATAGCCCAAGTGCTATATTTAAATGTATGATGAATACTCGGCTTACACTTCACACTAGACTTTGTATATACTAATGAATTAACATTAACTATGTGCAAGCTCTAGGGTATTGTTAGCTGTTGATAATGCAGGGGGTTGTAGTACCACGGAATGGTGTGAGCCTGCTGGGTGCTCTAGTGATGAGTTGGGTACCAACCAGACCCAGTAGTGGCCCGTCCTTACAATGATGCAACACACTTCACTAGCTTAACATTGATTAGGTAAAGTTGCTTAAAAAGTTTGTATGTTACTTTTGTATTTAAGAAAATACCACTCATTACTTTTTCGTTAGATATCCATTTTCTTGAGGAGAAGATTAAGATATCCTTACACAGTAGCATCTCAGGTCGAACAAATTTCATGGACTCAAACATTTTGATAATTGGATCTATATCCAACGGATCAACCGTACTAAGAAATTATTTTGTTTTGGTTCAACCCTTAGTCCTATATGAAATAACAGATATCAATTTAGCAACACTGTTTCCCCACGATTTGTTGCAAAAAAATGAATAATATGCAATTTCGGAGTTATCTTTAAACTTACACATATTTGGTAAAAAAGAAGTTAGTCCTCAATTCCTTATGGTTGATGTTTAAATGGAACTCCTTTATTTTTGTTGAGAAAAACAAGGAACAAATTACGTCAAAGTTTGGTTGTTGTCTATTCAAATGAATAAAGTGTATGGTTGATCGAAAAATAAAGAGAATATTTCGACCACTAAAGCAATAACTTGTCAATTACACGGCTAAATTTTAAACAACTCAATTGTCTATTCTACGATTCAAAGTATGCACAATACACATTTCCTAACACAACTGCTTTCACAATCACTTAAACAGGACAAAACTTTCAACCGTCCATTTCATGCAATTTTTCATTTCAACATTAATCAAATTAAGCAAGCAAGCCAGCTATGTACTAGCAACATTATTATAACATTCTCTAATTCATTTTACACCAATTATATATGTGACCTGTGAAAATACTATGTTATTTTTTACTCATGTCTATTTCAACATCTACCTATACCCCCCACTTCTTTGAGAAACTACTACCATAAAACACATAAAAATCTTAGTTTTGCTTGTTTATTAATCTAACAACTAGTTGTGTTGAAGGATATCAAAAATTACTACCAACCAACAAAGGTTGCCACAGTTAATATAGCTACCACGCACAATATTTACTTTTCAGAAAAACGCCCTAAATATTACTTAACAGATATAACGCTCTAATTTTTTAAGTTTCAAATATTCTAAAATTACCTAGAAAGTTGTTGAAACACGCCTAAAAGTTACTTCATACGAGCTAAATTACGTATGCTACATAGTTTTCTTTTTGTTTCTTTCATTATGTCTCCACTTTGCATAAACTTGAGATGAAACATTTATAAGATTGTTTCCCAACAAGCCTATCAGATGAAATCATGCAGATTTAAAAAAATTGAACCATAGTCATAGTAGTAACAAAACTAACAAAATAACATGGATCATCCCAAAAATCATCATGATATATCTTCAAATAACAAATTAAGAAAAGAAAAAAGGAAATCTGATTTCTCAAACCTACCAATTTACCATTCCACATTCTTTAACTCTAATAAAATTTATGAACCAATCACATACAAACCCCATTCCTACTAATCTTTTTTTCACTAATAGTGGAATAATACTAATTCTTTCCACTCTTTTTTTTTCGTTTTTCGAATTACAATTAGTAGCATCTCTTCTAAGACCAACTCTTAGCACTCGGCCCACCCTTCCTCGTGATTCTCACGTGATCGCCTACGTCTAATAACACGCGCGAGCCTAACTTCCGTAGCCAAGATCAGCTTAGCTGGCACCCCGGAGATCTGCTCCACCCTCTTCAAATCTTGACACGTGTTCGACGAACAATGGTCCCCACCGCCTCGGCAGCAAACCCTAAGCGCCACCCAAAACGACGCGGCTAACATAACCCGAAAGGGCAAAACCGTAACTCTATCCAAACAACCACTTAACAACTCAACTGCCATCTTAACAACTTTTCCAATATTTTCCTCTTGTTCAATCCCCATCTTCTTACACCAATTTACCAAAACACCCTCCACTTTCAAATCCACCACCACCGTACTCCTCCTCGGACCACCACCACCACCCTTTTCTTTCGTTTTCCTCGTCGTCGAACTCGTCTCCGCCTCCTCTCCGGTGCTCGAAACACACGAAGAGCACGACGAGAGGGAATCCTCTCCATCATCATTATTCGCATCATCCTTTCCATCCTCCATTCCAGGAGAACAGTTCCTACAAAACGACGTCGTAGACGTCACCGGAGGAACTCCGGTACCGGAAAACCGGTTTCCGTCGAGGTTACGACAACGAGGACATATCGAAGCACGAACATGACGTGCAACGAGGAAATTAGCACAGTGAACCTTTGAATCACATGTGTAACAAAGAAATGCATTATCAGATGGACAGTATAGTAATGCTTCTCCATTGCATAACTCGCAATTTCTCTTCATTTCCTCCATTGCCTCGTCGGTTTGAATCAAAAGATAAAGATGATGATAATAATACTAAGATTTTGAGAGAATATATGGGTATGAAGTATAGAGCAATATAAGAGGAGGAAATGATATGGAGAGAGAGAGAAAATCTGTAAAATATAGGAGGAGGAGAGAGAAAGGTGGAGGATATTGAGTGGTGGAATGAGAAAGAATCAAAGTGTTGAAGGGAGAAAATAACGTTGAATGAATAGCACTTTGAAAATATGTGGTGGATTATAGAGGGGTTTTTTATATATACTGAAATGAAAAAGATTTGAAAGGTGATACATTTTAATGTGTGGCTTTGTGGGGGAAAAGAGAATAGGGGGGTTCACTTTGTTTTTTGTCCACAAAAACCTCGTTTCTCTCGAAACACTCACTTGAGAGAGAAGGGAGAGATGTTTTCCACTATTTCTTCTTCCATTCCTTTTTTTTTTTAAAAAAAAATTTAAAGTTTGAAAGTAATGGTTGGCGAAATGGCTAGGTGTGTTACTTGCCACATTAATTTTTTACTTGGTTTGTGGGTCCTACACATGGAGAATGAATGAGTTTTTGTTTGAATTTTTCATATGCCTACCACTCTTTAATATTCATACTACTATGTTTACAAAAATATCTAGTTTTAGGTTGTAGAAGAATAAGAATTGGTGGGTGTTGTATATTGAAAGAAATTACATTATTAGTGTACATATTAACACATAAAGGATATTTATACGAGTAAAATTGTTATCCTTGGTTAATCTGGTATTGTAAATATATAGTTTATAATCTTCATGATTATCATTGTTTAACTATGGTGATACGATCGAGTGCTCGTAAAGGTTACCTAAGTCGACAGTCGTTGAATGCAATGATGTGTATAACGTGTTTTAATTTAATTAGGAGCTCTAGAGCAATCACCCACCACTTATTATGAGTCACATATATATTAGCAATTTACCATGCAATAATAGATATATTAAAATATAAGTAATCAAATTTCTCTCTTTTTTAAGATTGATGAATATCTAGTCATTTTTTCTCCCGTTAGAAGTGGTATTGACTCTTTGAGTTTGAAACATTTATAAGTTAACTAGCTTATTTACGAACTTATAGAAATAACCTATCGAAAATGGTTTTTCAACAAAGTTCCTTTATATACCTATGTGTAATTATGTATGTTATGTGTCTCTAAATAATATATTACATTAAATTGTAGGATTAGATTATTATATAAGTATCCTTCTTGATCCAAATCAAATAATGATGATACAAGAAAGTTCGGGTTTAGTTGATGAATGCTCCTAAATCTCTAATAATGACCACAACATTTCTTGTGAGGTAGTACTAAACAATTTATTTGAATATAAGTTTTTATCTTATACTTTTTTTTATCTCTCTAATTATTAATCACACAAGTGTCATGAAAAAACATGTATTTCCTAATAATTAATTTAAAAACTAACCCACAATTCTGAAATGACTTTTTAAAATGTGGCTGAAGAGAGTAGTAAAATAATAATGTACCACCACACATGCAAAAACAAATGGTTGAAATGGAGCACGTCAATCAAAGAATTCTTCATGAAAGAATGGGTACAAGTGTGTGATTATAAGGCATGCAAGTTCATAGCCAATATTTGACCACCCATATTTCTGAAACAAATTCAACCACCCAACCCAAGAGTTTGTTAGGTACGTTGCAATTTGTGATAATGGCCAATGTTTCATCATTACCTTTTTATTACTATTTCCCCATCTCATCAAATAAAATATCTTAGTAAAATAATATCTTAGTAAAATAATATCTTAGAGATAATTCAGTTGAGTTAGGGGGGGTTAATGTCTTACCTAGTTTGAAAACTATTCGAGTTCGGCTCATGATTTTTTAGAGTCGAGCATAATTAAATTCGGTGTAAGAGGTTCAGAAACAGGTTTAAAAATATTTTATTTATTTTGAATAGTTGATGACAAACTTGTAACAGATTTGTGCAAATTTTTTTGAAAATTTAAAAATATTATTAAAATTAATTTATATATATAATAATTTTAATACTTCCTCCGTTCCAAATTAAATGCAACAGTCAATATTTTGCACTATTCACAGTATGTACTTTGACTAAAATTTGAGCTTTACACATAATGAAAAACATAGTCAAGTGGGATCTTTTATATTCGTCTCGTTAAATATTTTCGTAATATCAACTTTTTATAATTTTTACTTATATATTATATTGGATATTAATCGTTAAAGTTATGTCTCGGCAAGCTTAAAAGGTGAATTGTTGCATTTAATTTGGAACGGAGGAAGTATAAGAATATTACCTAACTTAAATTTTAAGTTCAATTATACATTAAAATTTGGGCTAATGAGGCTCGACTCAAGTTCGAATAAGATGTCACGAAACAAGCCGAGGTAAGACTCGCTCGGCTCGTTATTCGTTAACACTCCTTTATTCAGCTATACAAACAAGACTTTTTAAAAGTCGAATTACGATAAAGAAAAAACCCTACTCTCAAAATATCTCCGATAAAATTTGATCCTAGCTACAAGCTCATAATTTGTGGCTAGGACTAAATAATGGTTCTATTAGTCATTAGTCAACTATTCACATATTTGAAAGTAATAAAGCTATGGTAGCCGTCGAAAATATCTTAGAAATGTACATAAGATAGTAATTGATTATTTGAAATTTGAGGCTATGAAGTAATGTTAAATTCTTGGTGTTTTCTTTCCTCTTCCATTATTAAAGACCATATATAACGTGGCAAAACTTGACCATATCTAAACTGTAGTATGGAGACGCGTCAACTATTTTGGACACAAGCTTGAGGAAATAGGAAGCTTCACTAATACTAATACTCTATGATCACCACTAAATTACATACGTTGCATTCATATTAGGAAATTCTGTTCTTTTGCCTTCTTCTCTATACGTCTCACTAGTGACTAGTCCCTACACTTTTTCATGATGTTGTAGAGTTGTGGGGCAACCTTCAACTAAGTAAAGATGGACAATGGACCGGGCTGGTTCGGAACTAGGTGTGTCGTAGGCTTGGATAGCCGCCGAGCTAGACATGATTCGAGAACGGTACACTAGTGTTGTGACTGTGTCGGGTCGGGTTGAGTAGACCCAAAATTGGAGTCTAGGAATGGCATGTTTGTTAGAACTAGATATCGGATATATACCAAAGAGAATAACCACAACAATGATGAATAATATTAGGGTAATTTGGTAATTAGACTCTTAGCTTGTAAAGATAGATTTTCATATCTCTCTATATATATAACAGTGCCAGGCAACCTAAACAGGTTAGCCAATTATTCAATACTCGTACATGGTATCACGAGCCTAGGTTAGAATTTTTTTTTATTCAATACTCGTACAAATAATACTCCAGGCGTGTTGGGACAGTTTTCCAAAAGGAATATTCCAGCCTTATACAAAGCACGAGTTAAACGGAATTCGCCTTCGAGATACAAAAAAGAAAAACGTGAAAGTCTTGGTTGCCAAGAATTTCAATAAATGAGAACAAGTGTTTGAGAGAATTGCGATGATAAGAATGAGATAATATAAGTGCTTGAGAGAAGAATATTTTTCGTAATGCCTTCATCAAAGAGAGAACACTCTTTGTGATGATGAAGAATGAGATAATACGTGACTAGAGGGCTTCCTCGATCGCGTGCTTTGCTTCAAGGGATCTTGAAGCACGCCCATGTCTCTTTACTTGTTTTCTAGCTCGTCAAACCAACTACGTATATATTCCAATGTTATTTAAGTAGTGACACTATAACAAAACGACTTAATATAACACTACTTGAAACTTAACCTACCAAATACTCTAAATATCCAACAATGTCCCACGAGCATGCCGTAGCATGCATATGTCGTATCCTATCTAAAACCTTGGTATGAAAATAATTATAGGCTTTTTCGTACCAAAAGTTGCGCCATGCTTTTTCAACAAATTATTTGTCGAGACACAGCTTGCCACCAATAGGATTTTTACGTATTGACATTATGATTCTCGAGGTACCTTCCATACTAGCACTCTAGATAAAATTGATGATGCAAAGATTGTCTCCTTCAATAACCAAAGTAAAACGTTGCAGTTGTTTGAAGAACGGTTGCTCCTAGGGTTGCTTTCTCCTTCACTAACCCTCCTAAGTGGACAAAGCTTTGGCCATTACACTTGTTTGAAGAAATGACATTGGAACTAACCAACATCAACTTTTCGCATATGACCCTTCATGCAAAGCCCAGAGCCGACACCATCTTTTTTAACTTTTATTATTGATAACTGAAGACTTTATGGTCAATGATATGAGTTGCCAAGTGTGAAAGTCAAAGTATATAAATAGATAAGTATAAAGGTGGTATTATCGTGAAGATAATTACATTTCTTTTTGGACAAAAGATGATATGTAGGCTTATTTCTGTAAAAGAAAAAGGTTAAAACTCTTACTTTTCCACTAATTGAGTTACCATTATATTAATTTTTTTTTTTTTGAAAGAACACCACTTAGACAAGGCATTTTACCCCGTGCAAGATGAAAACAATGTCTTCACTTCATTCACTTGAAACCGTCTTGTAAGCCACTCATTTTAAAGATCATAGAGTTTAGGTGTCAATAATGTAAAGTTAATATCATAAACAAAAGAACAAGCATGAAGTCCATAAAAATTCCTACTCCAATTTAATTTTTGGGTCATTGTCACTAAACCTTCTTTAGAATTAAAGAATCTTAACTTATGTACTTTCTTTTTCTAAACGTTTAGTTGATAGTATTGTAACACAAACCTCATTCACAAATAAAAGTTGTACATGTTGTTAAATCAACTAGAAGAATCTCAAAGCAATTTTACCGTTACAAAAGAATGTACTTCATATAAAAAACGAAAAATAAAATTACACTTAAAATTATACACTCATATTCCCAAAACAAGGACAGTTAGATTAAGGTTATTCATTAGAAAAAAGTGATGTAAAAGGGTTAATATAACAATGCCAAAATAGTTATAACTATTATCAGCGCAAATCAATATATTTTAATCAAGAATACGATTCAGATAGTCCGCCTGATTTTTGTAAAAGTAGATACTAGGGTAGTAGGTAGGGATGGCAACGGGTGGGATTTGGGTCGGGTGAGCCATCACCCGCATCCATCACCCGGTTAGACCAACTCTTATCCATCCATCCGTCACCCGGTAAGAGCATCACCCGCATCCATCCATCCACCACCCGCGGGTGAAACGGGTGGACAGGGTGAGCATCCATTTATGATGATTAGACGAGAAAAGCTAGATCATACTTGCAAAATCACAATTTATATATAAATTTCAGTCAAATTAAGATAAGTTAAGTTTATGGAAACATATCGATAATAATTGAAAGGGAAAAAAATTATACTAATGTAAATAAAATGATAGACATTTAAGAAAATGTAACAAATGGGTGATAAACGGGTGATGAAGCGGGTGATGAAGCGGGTGATGGATGAAACTTGCTCACCCTAATCCATCCATCACCCGTTACTTGTTCACCCGTCCACCACCCATTTAACTCGGTTTTTCACCCTTTTAATTTTTTCGAGTGGAGCGGGTGATGGATCATCCATTGGATATTGTCATATCTGATAGTAGGGCCATAGGTGCCCTATCTTTGTCTAAGCCTTTAGTTACCAATGCTGGTAGCACATTGCTTTTACTCCAATTTTATTATGTGTGGATCAACTTGGAGTATTCACTATTTAGCAAAAGATAGTGACTGACCCATGGGCCCATAGCCCATAGCCCACAACTCATACCCCCACAAGAGGATATTTTACCCTCAAATTGATAACACTTATGGGTCCCACAACTCCAACATAAATTGAACACGTAATGACGTGGCTATTGGACAACGGACCGTTAAGCTTCATCCAATCACAATTCACATGAGAAAGCAACCCTAGGAACAACCACATATTAGCAAAAGATTTCCAATTTCAGCATAAGAGGAAAGAATAATGAATATCACCTTAATTCAACCACCATATTATCGACACGTGCTTTTTAATAGTGGCCGCTATGGAAGCCTCAGGTGAACTTACTACGGAATTTAACGGTTCTGCTCAATCACTCGATTTACCTTTTATTTTTATTTGTAGAAAGATTTATTACAATTGTGCATTTTCTTCGGTTAATTTATCACAACCTTATATCGGTCATTTCACAACTTTTATATTCGCACCTATATTCTTGATCATTGCTCATTCTGATAAATAAATAAAATTCTAGCTATATGGGGAATTCTTAGAAAAGGTTGGATTAAGTACTTGTTTGTTATAGTAGCTAATAACATGGAAGCATAATTTACTAGAAAATAGAAGAATGTGAATTTGTTTAGTTAACAAAATTATAACTCTCTAAGTGAAATTTCCTATGAACACTCGACTATATTTTTTAAAAACTTTTCAAATAGTTACAACTACAAAAGGAGTGGCTTTTTCCCTCAAGTTAGATCATTTTGACTATAATTTGGCATGCCTAGAAACAAATCAAATTCGGATTAGGCTATTGTATATCTTTAATGAAGAAATAATTTACGATGGCTACAAAAATTACACAATGTTTCATTAGTCTCATACTCTCGTTAATTCCCTAATTAATACTTCATTCGGCATTCCTCTCATACTCTTATTATTATAGATATGTAAATTTTAAAATACGCGCGAGATACGAGAAATGGCTAGAATTAACGAGACCCGTCTCATACTCTCATTATAGAATAGGAAAACAAATTTCGAGAATTCTGGCTATCCTACTCCGATTAACCCTTCATTCAACATTCCTCTCATACTCTTATTATAGATATGTAGATTTTTAAGATACGAAATACGAGAAATGGCTAGAATTAAAGAGATTCTTCTCATACTCTCATTATAGAATATGAAAACAAATGTCGATAATTTTGGCTATCCTACTCCGATTAACCCTTTTTTATACATTAATTATAAAAATGGTCTAAAAAGCCATATCCTAACGTCTTTCAAAATCGAGATAGATGATTTAACCAAATAAACTATCCTCACTCACTAATTACTATAGTCTATACTATTATTGACTTAACGTGGCCATAGGTAAAGGAATTAATTCTTTAGAGGTTATGGGTCCACAAAGTTGCCTTTTTTTTTCTTTTTGATATCTCTCTTTTAGCATTCTTTGATTTGGTCCACAAGAATAAGTAAGGCAAAATGGGAGCCACAAAATCATTTCCATGAATGTGTTTGGTGATGATGAAATCCAGAAGATTTTATACGTTAGTGTTCTCTGGTTTTTAGCCCACAGATTGATTGTTTTAGGGTAAAGTTTTATCATACACACAAACACACCACAACATAAATACACCTCAAGCACAATATGTGTTGATGAATTATGTTAGGTGGTTGGTGATATATACTTTACCATTATTTCTTCTTTTTCCTTTTTGCTCTTCTCTTGTTGAACATGTTGTGGCTAGGACAAGAGACTCATGGTTGGGGGTGAACCAATGTTATAAGATATCTTAAACTATGGGACAATGTTTGCATCAAGTTGTTGTTATTGTTGTTGTTATTGTTGTTGTTATTGTTGTTATCGATATGATGCTACATATGAATGAATGCTAGCCATATGTTACTAATTCACTAGTATGTCATGATTATGAACCAAATATTTGTGTAATATTATGTGCTAATGAGTAATATCTTGAGTAGAAGTATATAAATGTTTCGGCATTTTATTATTCTCTTTATGTATTTATAACTTCTCTGATTTTTCTAAAAATGTCACTTTCACGCGTATAATATTGATTATCGATTAACGAAAAAATTTATATAATGTTGATATTTTGTAGATTGGGTTATCTAAGTTATGCCACAAGGCATAGGATTAGAAGGACCATTTGGTAATAAACTTCTTTTATATAAGATCTTTTATAATTTTATGATCATCTTTCCCGTAACAAACCCAACAAACTTAATATCTCTCCTCCTTAATTCATGCACAATCATTAATATAGAATCTTTTCTTAATTGGACACACTTAATATTTTCTTAGCAGTCCTTCTTAATTAGACCTGGTAAACGTGTCGTGTCGTGTCATATTAGTGACACCCGCTTACATAAATGGGTTAAACCCCCTCAACCCTAACCCGACCCGTTTAATAAAGGTGTCGTGTCGTGTCAACCCGTTTACTTAAACGTGTCAAAGAGCTTTGACCCAAACCCGTTTATTCCGTGTCGAGTTCGGGTCGTGTTGGCGTGTCATATTGTTTTTACATATAGAAATTGAAAAATGAGTAATTTGTGTTATGTCGTGTCAACCCGCTTAGTTAAACGGGTTGAACCCCTCCAACCCTGACCCGACCTGTTTATTAAGTGCGTTGTGTCGTGTCAACCCGTGTATTTAAACGAGTTAACACCTTCCACCCAAACACGCTAATAACGGGTCGATTTCGTGTCGAGTTGGCGGGTCGTGTCAGTTTTTTAACACCTCTATTCTTAATCTATGCCTTGCTAAACCATATTTTTTTATTAACACGTGGTCAAAATCTTAAAGTTTTGACTCCAAAAAAGATAATGGTGCATATGTTTAAGACGCGTGAAGTATGATATTCCATACTCTAATCAACAACTTTGGGTTAAAGCATTATATGAATGCTCCAAAAATAAAAGTGTTGCGGCTAATAAAAAGCCTAGCAATACTACTAATTTGTGCATCACCTTTTTAGGCTGACCTTTATCATGATGAATACTACTTAATTCCCCTACTCTCAAAGTGCCCCTAGTGGGGATTGAACCCCCAACCTTGAGGACTTTGAGGTTGGAAGGGTGCTCTCCTTACCACTAGACCAAGTACTACTTAGTTATCATGATAAATACGTACATTTGTGTATGATCCAATATATGTGTTCTACATTTTGTACCAAAAGAAGAGGGGGGAAAACAAATCTCACATAAATATATACAAAATAATGAAATTTAATCCATCTTTATTTATCTTAACTTATTGAAAGTTCTTAAATTTACTTGAAATTAAGGTGTCTCTTCTTATGTTCACGTGAAATTTGTTGAACTTATTAAAACTTATAGTACAAATTTATTACACTTGAATGAACCTCATCATCCTTGATCCTTGATTGACCCTTATTTATGAAATTTTGTAGTTAACCCATGTTCTTCGTTCCTTAAATATCTTTCTACTTTCTACTTTCTACTTTCATCCATACCTTAAAACTCTTCCTACTTTTACTTTATTCCTAATTTGATATGCACATTTTCTCTTCATACCTAGCATTACCCCACTTGTTGGCCCACTTTATTCTATAACCTCTCAAACTCACATTCTTTCTTCTATTAAAACAACATAAAAAGATCTAATTGTGTGTTCTTTCTCCTCTTTGCCTTTACTTCTGTTGCTACAATAAATAGGAAATTTTTTAATGAACCCATTAATTCATCAAATTGAAAGAACTTTTCTAAGGAAAAAGACTTTAATAATCGTTTCTCAAACTTGCAATAAATATTTCTAAATTCTAATAATAATGTCGTTCTATAAAATAAATCTATGGTCACATTATACCGTGTTAAAAGCTTTAGATGAATCATTGGGGTTAAGTTTTTTTTGTTTTAAAAGAGACCAAAAACCCTTATGCTTAAAAGACCAAATTACATGTTTTGAAGGGTTTATATAAATCAACGTGGGGACAAGTTTTCTTTTTAAATGGAACCAAAAGGCTTTAGGTTTATGGCCACACTATGGGCTTATGTAAACAAGTTGGGATTAAGTTATTTCACAAGGGATCGAAGGCTTTGTGTTTTGGGCAAATTCTGGAAATTGGGCCTAATCTTAAACCCTTAACTAAGTTTAGTAAGCATCAAACCTATAATAATGTTATTGTGCACAATTTACAAATGGTAAATTGGTAATGTTAATAAGATAAATGAGTTACTTTGGTATGAAAAAGGGTCACTTTAATTTTAGCAAACAAAACATTGAGAAAAATGATAATTCTAATGAGAAAAGGGTCCCCTAATTAAATATTACTGCATTGTAAACGAGTTCATTCTCGTATTTAGAGTTGGTGCATAATATATTTATCATGTACCTGATGCACGCAATAACTTTCCAAATAAGCTTAAAGGTATCTAGTTTAACCGGTTAAAGTACTAATCCGTTCACTATATTCCATTATTTGTGGCCCTAGATGGTTCAATCCCGACAACAAGAAGTTCATACAGTCCAGTTGGGACATGCTCGTGCAAGGTCAAGCTTAGATCACATATGCGATATGCATCTTCCCTGCCCTAGCCTACATTTCGAACTAACCCTCTATGCCTCTATATTTTTGTAGACCACTATGGCTATTGTAATAAGTAGACATGTTCAAAGGTTCGAGATCCCAAAAAAATGCCCTGAACTGACCTTATATTATAGGATTATGACTTGACCCTATCAAACATGGGCAGGGTCATTAAAGGTCTGACCCTATAAACAACATAAAGGGGCGGGGAGGCCCAATTAAGGGTTAGTTCAAAGGCGCATGATTAGTCTCAAAATTAGGGTATATAATTTTCCTTTCCACTCCCTCTGTCTCTCCTTTTATTTAAAACAAGATCTCTCTCCTTTTTCTCTCTCTGTTATGATGTGCTTTTGATTCAAAAGAGTTTTTTAAGAGATGTAGTGATTGATTTGTCGTTGCACTACTTGGCCAATGTTAGGAATCTGGTCATTAAAGGTGTTGAGAGGGATGATATTGAATTTATTACTAACCCCTTGAACTGTTTGCCTATTGTAGATGTTAAGCATCTTCAGACAGAGAACTTGAGACTTTTTGACATGTTTATATAGTTGAGGAGGTCCTACTTGGTGAGTCGAAGATGACTAGGATTAAGGATATGACAAGGATTACAACCGTTTTGGTTCAAAGATTCAAAAACTAGGTAGATGTCAGGTTTTACACTATTAGTGGAAGTCCCTGGTACTAGGTTAGGCGAAGAAAGGCAAGTGGTTCTAGTTCACCTTCTTTCTCTCTCTGTTGTTAAGCCTTGGCGGCCACATAAAAGACAAAAAAGAAAGCTTTAGCCTTTAACCTTTAAGTCCTTAGTTGGTAGATTTTCAACCTAACCCGTTAATATAGTCATCTAACCTTACTCAACCCAACTTTTTTATACTTTAGCCCGATCCATTCCGCTTTTACCCCGTTAAACCGGTCTAATCGTAAGTAAACCTTTGGTTCAATTTTAGGGTCGCTAATAGGAGTACAATCAAACTATCAAATAGGACTCCACAACTTATCACAAACATTCACAAGTGTTCACTCCACTCCAACAACAACAACAACAACAACAACAACAACAACCTCAAACACTTTGACTTCCAAGTCAAACTCAAACCACACCATCCCCATCTCTATCTTCGTCAACTGTGGTCCACTCCACTCCAACAACTCCAACAACTCCAACAACAACAATGGAACAACCTCCCTTCTCTCTCAAACGCCACCACTCTCACTCTCACTCAAACCCTAATTTACCACCATCATCATCAACTCCATCTCTGCAACAATCTAAGCTCATCAATGGCGGAAACGGCAGCAACAGCAACAGCGGCGGAGGAGAAACTCAATTCCGCATCCTTTGCCCCGCCGAAAAAGTCGGCGGAGTCATCGGAAAAGGCGGCGCAGTAATCCGACAACTCCGCGAAGAAACCGGAGCTCGAATTCGCATCATCGATGATCTTCCCCCTTTCTCTCGCTGCGACGAACGCGTTATTCTAATAATCGCCGATTCCAAAAACCCTAACCCTAACCCTAATTCTGATGGTGATTCGGAAGAAGGATCAATTGCGCAAGTTGCGCTTGTTAAGGTGTTTGAGAGGATATTGAAGGTGGATGAAGAGAGGAGTGAGAAGAATGATGAGCAAAAGAGTGTTGAAGAAAAGAGAGAGATTGGTGATGGTAATGGTAATGGTAATGGTGGTAATGGTGGTAATGGAGGACATGTTGTTTGTCGATTGCTCGCGCCGAGTAATCAAGTTGGATGTGTACTAGGAAGAGGAGGGAAGATTGTTGAGAAGATTAGGTTAGAGAGTGGTGCTCAAGTTAGGGTTTTGCCTAGGGAGCATCTTCCTGTTTGTTCTTCACTTGGGGAGGAACTTATTCAGGTGAAGCTTCTTTCTTTTTTCCGATGATTTTATGGTGGTCGTTTGGAATATGATCATTATAGGATGTTAGGTCGTTAACTTTTGTTACATGTTTATTGCAGGTAATGTCGTATTTTGATGCAGGACATAACTAGTTAAATAGTAAATATGATGGTCATATTATAATTGTTTGTGACTTATCTGACTTATGTTAAATGCTTTGATTGCTTAATTGATCCTATGTCATTGTGGTTTTAAACGAGCTCTCTTATTCCTAGTAGTTGATGAATTAGAGTTCTCTTATTCCTGTTTGTTCTTCACCTGGGGAGGAACTCATTCAGGTGAAGCTTCTTTCTTTTTTTCGATGATTTTATGGTGGTCGTTTGGAATATGATCATTATAGGATGTTAGGTCGTTAACTTTTGTTACATGTTTATTGCTGGTAATGTCGTATTTTGTTACAGGACATAACCATTTAAATAGTAAGTATGATGGTCATATTAAGATTGTTTGTTTGTTTAAAGAGAGATTATTATGTGACTTATGTGAATTGCTTTGAATGGTTAATTGGTTATATGTCCTTGTGCTATTTTGCTCCGACACCCTGCTTCCCCCGGTGTATCGCGTGTCGACTCGACACGACGCTCGACACGCCTGGGTCGAAGTGTCGACACGCGTATCAGGAAAGTATCGGATCTATTCTTCAAGTGTCGTCGTCGATTGACACAAGAGGACCGAAAGAGGGAGAGGAGGAGAGAAAAGAAGATGCAAAATTGCAGATCTAGGTTTGATTGACAAGGAAAAGATTAGAACTAGCATAAATTACCATGGGGCTTTTGTTCTACGAGAAATTCCGAGCAAGATGGTGGCTTCATCTCCGATGATGTCGTTCACTGGTGCTCTGGCCGCCGTCTGGCACTTTGCCGTTCAATGTCCTTCTCTTTCCCTTTCTCTTTCTGTTACTCTGTTAGGAAACTGATGACTGATGTGGCCAGTGGCCCTCCCCTTCTCTGTTTTTCTTTCTCTTTTTTCTTTTTGGCTTTTTTTTTTCTAAAAGTTATAGACATGGGCTTTATTCTATAAAATGGGCTAAGCCATATTTTGGCTTTTATTTGAAAAGAAGCTGCCATTGTATAAAAATAAGCCACTTTAACACATTTTTATATAATAAGAATATGCTTACTAAACAACAATTTGTTACTCTTTATTATTTATTGTATTTTTTAATTTCAAAGTACATGTATTATTAGGACCATATCCCTAAATATCAAATCTTTTCCCGACACTTATCAGATACCCGTGTCTAGAAAATTAGTCAAGACACTATTTTGACCGTATCGCCGTATCCTTAAAATTTTAGGTCTAGAGTGTCGGATCCTCGGATACGACACCCGTATCCGAGTCTGAGCAACATAGTCCTTGTGGTTTCTAATGAGTTGTTTTATTCCTAGTAGTTGATGAACTTGAGACACATATTGACACACAAACAATACATTATTTGTGGGAAGCATGTCCTTTGAACAAGCGTGTAACTCGATGTGGACTTATGTTTTAGTGCATGTTTGATTGTGATCAATGAAAGAATGGGAATGGGGATTCAATTCTAGTGTTAGTTTGTTGAAGTTAGGGAAATCTAAAAGTGACTAATTTATGTTCTGTTATACGTAAGCTAGCGAATTGAGGAAAATTTTCACTTGTTGTGTTATATTGGACAAGACAAAGTTACAAAAAGAGTTACCGGCAAGATGTGAAGGAAGTGAATTATGTGATGGAAGGACCCATGATGAGGTTAGATACTCAGAAGTATGTAGAGAAGGCTTTCCGATGCCTAGGTGGAGGTGTGAGAAGATTGACATTGGGATCTGAGATCTCTAAAAGTATAAAACAAGGCATAGGAGATGATAAGGAAAATTGTCCTAGGTACACTTCACTGCCGGCATGACCTTGCTAATTCTTTGTAGCACCATTTGGTCTATACACCTCTGCTTCTATCCCTAATATTACTAAGGAGTTAGCACAGAGGTTATTGTTTGAATTTTGGATCACAACCTTTTGACTTTTAATGGATCACAACCTTTAACATCTGTGTTATCGAGTTCTTGTGTCCGGGAACTCTTTTGACTTTTAATGGATCACAACCTTTAACATCTGTTTTCTACTGGGATGTGAATTTGTGAGTTGAACCCCTAAGAACTAGAAGAGGCTTTCATGATTTTATGTCTTGCATAGCTCAATTTGGACTACAAAATCATAATCAACAACACCAACAACAAAGCCCTATTCCCTAAATGATTTGGGGTCGGCAAACGTGAATCGTCATCTCCTCGATTTGGACTATACCTTGTTGTTATTCGCCTTTTTTATTGGGGGAATTTGAAAATGACTTTTGGGTGGCTTTCCATTGGTTTGTAGCTTCTTTGTATAGAGGCAAATGAAATGTTTGGTAAATGGCTTTTCGGATAGCTAAAAGTAAAAAACTTGCTAACTTCATTTTTTTGGCTTTTGCTTTCAATTTGCGTAAAGTAGCCAACTTTCACTATCGATTCTAACAAATATTTTTGTGAATAATTTATGGTCAAACAACCAATATTAATAGCTAATGCAAACAATTGCTCAGACAAGCCAAGTAAAACATAGCCAAGAACCAATTGCCAAACACCCCTTTGTGCCTTCTGCATATGATTTGTTTTTTAGCACCTCTAAATGTATGTTAGCTGACAAGGGACTATAGTATCTTGAGACTTCAGAATAATGACTGATTTTATGATCTAACTTAGTCTTTATCAAAGTAAATTTCCTTTGAATTTTTGAAACGATTAGATTCTTTGTTTAGATTCAATTAATCGGCTATTTTGTTCTTCATAAGAATAGTATTTAAATTGTAAAAGGCAGTCAGATGACAATCACACAAGACATATAAAAATTTGATACTAGTCAGTTCTACTTAATATAATCTTATTTTCATTGTTCTGATGGCTTGTCTTTACAACTGCACCATCTAACCCATCACAATGATGACATGCAGATTGCGGGAAATTTCCAAGCTGTAAAGAAAGCTCTCTTGTTGGTTTCAAGTTGTCTGCAGGAACACCCCATGGCTGATGTATTCCAAGGAGCTAATAATGCTAGCCAGACAGATTCTTTTCCTCAAAGAGGCTCACATGCTGCCGATCATCACTCCAGGAGTTTCTCAACAGTGTCCTCTTCTGAAAACAATGGACATAACCATAGGATGATTCCAGAAGAGGACATTGTTTTCAGATTGCTATGCCGTGCAGATAAAATTGGTAGTTTGATAGGAAAAGGTGGGTCCATTGTACGGGCGATTCAAAATGAAACTGGGGCGTCAATTAAGATTGGTGATCCTGTTGTTTCTGATTCAGATGAGCGGGTTGTTGTCGTATCGGCACGTGAGGCATGTAAATGATGAATTAAATCTTGTTGTTCATGCTTGATTTGGTTTAGTTTCATATTACATTTAAGTGAAACATTCTCCAATCATTACAGAACATGTGTTTTGCACCCATAAAAAGGACTCATATATACTATATCTCAAGAAACAAGACTTGATTATGCTTTCATGAAGTATTTTTCTTTGAGTTCCAAACTTCCAACTTCCAGTGTAGAAGTAACTATGGCTTCTTTCTCTGCTAGAATCTTCAGTGTCAAGATAAAAAAAATTCCCGATGTTTTATTGTATCAGAGATTAGTAATTACGTATCTTGTTAATGAAACAGAGCTACACATAACCATTAGATGAACTAGCTTCTTATCGGTGCTTATTGGCATTTTCAGTGATAAAGTACATTTTTCTATCTATGCAAACTTTCGTGAATGGATAATACGCGGGCAATGACTTGTTTTCTTTTTCATTTGTGCTTTGCAAACTGTTGCAGAGTATGGACCTGAAACGCTCTCCTGCTCAGGATGCTGTCATTCGTGTGCACAGCAGAATAGCAGAGATCGGATTTGAACCAGGTGCTGCCGTTATTGTCAGGCTTCTTGTCCATTCACAACAAATAGGTTGTCTGTTGGGTAAAGGAGGCTTCATTATTGCTGAAATGCGAAGACTTACTGGTGCTAGTATTCGAATTTTTGGCAGGGAACAGGGCCTGAAACTCAGTACGCACAAGGATGAACTTGTGCAGGTAATATTTTGGTTAACCCAGAATTGAAACATACTAATCATTCCTCAGCTTCAATGAACATAGAGCTTTCTTCTATCTATTATTCTTTTTAGCTGCGTCATATATTAGATTGTGAAGGCTGTTGGTGGAAGCAGTAGCACTGCAGTCTAGAGGTGTTATTGGGTATGCAGTATGCACCTTATGACTTTGTCCACCCCCCCCCCCCCTCTCTCTCTCTCTCTCTCCCTCTCCTAAAATTGAAAAGGAAGCTTGGACATGGCATTAAAAATTGAAGAGAACATTATGTAAGGACTATCTTTTGCTTGTGTTTTTTTTGGAACTGCATCAGAAAAAGAGGGATTCCACTTCTCAAAACTAGATTTTAAGAATGAGTTGAGAACATAGGCATTATTGGTAGTTAGCAAATGTTTTTTTGGTTGAGATATTTAGCAACATATTGATGCTTATATGAATATGTTTGGCAGGTCATTGGGAGCGTGCAGTCAGTCCAGGATGCTTTATTTCGGATTACTAGTAGGCTTCGGGAGACTACATTTCCATCAAAACAACACCCTTCTCATGTCAGTTGCGCGCCGTACTTCTCTACTTATCAAGATTTACAATCGCCTTCATTTCGGCCTAGGCATGATCAAGCTTCCCCGAGTCATTACCATTCGTCAGTTGAAATGCCTCATTCATATGATAATCGTGCTACTGGTCAAGGGCAAGCCCATCCGTCCTTTCCACATGATATTGATAGAGCTAATGGTGAACATGAGCACCATCATTACAGTAGTGATAGAGCATCTTATGGCCTTTCATTTGAGCGCCCCCCTTCTCCTAAAGCGTGGCATCCTCAGGTATTACATGTTGCTTCTTTGGTGAGTCAAGATTTATCTGAAAATGATCACTGAATTTTGAACTTGTTTTTTCCAGGCAGTTGACTATGGGAATCCAAACAGATTTTCTGATGCAGCGTCTGGGCCTTCAAGTATAGTTAATAATAGCGAAAGGTGAGGTTGTGTTTCTGCTGTATATTACACACTGCTATTACTCCTTCAGCCCGCTTTTGTTTGCCCCATTTTCCTGTCGTGGATGTCCTCCAAAGTTTGTCAAATACTAAAACCAGTTATAGGGGGCCATAACTTTACTCTTATACCATTTTTATCTTTCATAAATTCTACCCAACCAATTGTCAAAAAAGCGACCAAATGCAAATGGGGGCAAATATATAGGGAGAGAAGGAGTATTAGGCTGTAAAATGTGGAGCATTTTGGCTCCTTGCCGCACTAGAACCCATGGTATACAAGGTATGTGTGTATACCATAACCATATTTGCTGGTGGTTTCGGTGTTGATGTGCTGGATTTTATATAAATCTGTTGGTCTAGATGTTCTCTTTCTGACTGTAGTGCTTCATAATTTTCGAAGCAACTGTTGTCCACCACCCCGATTGTTAGTTATTGAAATTTGTGCTTATCATTGAACCATGGTCAACAGAAAAAATTATAGATTTTCTGATGGTTTGATTCGCTGCTTGTTTGGCTTTTCTCTGTTGTGCAGTTGTCAAATGCCAATGGTGACATCTGTAGAAGTTGTAGTTCCACAGATATTGCTTCCTCATGTTTACGGAGAAAATAAAACTAATCTCGGTCATATAGTACAGGTGTGTTTGAAACAGCATCTTTTTGTGGTAGTTCTTGCAGAATTGCAGAAATTACTTTATTGTTGCTGAGCCATGTACTAAATTTTTCTGTGCAGTTGCATCAGTGAATCAATTCTTGATTTGGCTTTTGACATATTTGCTCTATGTGGTTTCTTGATTCCAGTTTTCTGGGGCAGAGGTAATTGTTCATGATCCAATGCCTGGCGCTTCAGAGGGTCGGGTTGTAATATCAGGAACTCCCACTCAACAACACGCTGCTCAAAGCCTCGTTCAAGCCTTCATCCTCTGCGGTCAAGCATTCTGATTCACTTCATACAACTCGAAGATAAGAATCATTGAAGGTGACTATATAGTGAGATGTACATTTTTGTGCTAACCTCTGTAAATTATCCTCAATTTTGTTTGTCGAGTCAATGTTTGTCAGAACAAAGAAGCCGAAGTTCCACATATTGATGTTTAGTTTCATGGATCTCTATAAGTTGGCCCTTTCGTTCTTATTCTTTTGTTTGCCTTAAGCTCCCTCATATTGATGTGTAATTTTATATTTATGGGTTTTGCTATAGGTAGGTCTAAGGATTAGCCATTGTATGTATTTCTATATCAATGATAAATGAAGAAATAACTCGTTGATAAGTCGTTTTTTGTTTTTGAAGGAAGTATTAATGGACAATTTTCAATAATCGAAGCTATACAACGATTACAAAATTTGGAGAATCCCTACGAAATGAGTACCTACGAGTCGGGTTTTTGGGCACGCACCTCGAAAGGATCTTCTCGGCTACTTCGAAGTGCGTGCTCAAAAACTACAGGGTTCCATTAAGAAGTCAAAAAAAAGTGTACCAACAAGAAAAGCCAAAATCAGGAGTGTTCCATTGCGAATTTCTTATATTTTTCTAATCAAGTAAAACATGAAAAATGGAATTAGGGCATCGATTGGGCCACAAACTCGTTTATTTTTAGAAAAGATTAGTACAGTCACATACTTGCCTTTTCTATTTTTGAAGTTTGTCACATACTTGCCTTGTGCTGAGCTAAATGCGGCAAACTTTCGGAAATGGGCCTAATTGTTCCACGTCCACTTGCATAATTACAATCTCTCACATCGACCCTTTCTGAAATCTCATGGTATGAAAGTTGAGAGGAAATGTAATAGAGTATAATCTTGCTTATGTTCTTTCGAAGTGAAAGGAGTTTAACCGAATTGAAATTAATGGAGGTGAATTAAACTGAAAAAGGTAAGTCATGCGTTCTATGTTTAAAGTCTTCTAATCCACCAACTCTTGTACATTTGTGTAGAGCCTCGCGGTTGAAAGTGTTAGATTACAACAACCAGATATCCAAGTTTTAAAGTGTTGGTACTTGGTAAAATTACAACAACCAACTAACCATGTTCAATTTACAATACAATACAATACATATTATTTTAACGTTCAAGCCACAATCTCGTGTTCCCAACTTGGATCAAACATACAATACATGTCACGTACTGAATCATCCTCAAAACATGGAAGGAAAATTAGATCACTCAAAAATCATTCTATAAATTAACCCATCCATTTGATTCACAAATCACATTACGTAAAGTACTACCAAATCCTAACTTCGCAATGGCATTCTCAAAGACAATAACAAATCTTCTCTGACAAATTTTGCCGACTTCAATTCACTGTATCACATATAGTTGCTGATAAGGACAAGTATGCGTTAGGCCTTGATTAATTGATTAAATCCAACAAATCTATCATATTATCAGTGCCAAAGAGAAATATGAGGGTGGAGTAAGCCTCACGAGTGTAAACTGACTAAACCATTTTATGAAAAATGTCTTTCCAAAAAAAAAATTGATGATAAAAGACAATATAAATTAAGAATATTTAAAAAATAATTGTCCATAAATTTAAAATAATAACAAGAAATAAAAAAATGATGGATTGGGATTTGAAATTGAGTCTTAAGGAAAGCGAAGAATAATTACCCTCCAAACAATTTAGCTACAAATTTTGTTTCCTTTTGTTAAGCTTGAAAATCAATTTTAATCTAGAAGAGAGATTTTAGTAAGAAAGGTCGTTTCACCCCTAACAATCTCGTTTTTGAGTAATCCTAGAATAATCCAGCCTTTGCTAATCATCTGCCATTATTAATTGACCTTGACCAGTTGTTACATGTTGAATATGTAAAATGCCCAAGTATAATGTTATAAGTGGTTGGTAATTTGTTTTGCCTTTTCTTTTTAGTAGGAAATTTCATCTTTTAATTAATTTAACTAGCGTGTGGTCTCCGACGATGCCCACACTTATTTAAATAAGTTGGTCTAACTTGATATGTTTATTAATAAGTTACATTGAGATTAATATTTTCAACCAAAACATAAACTATTTTGATCCATTTATATGTAGATATAACATGAAACAATTTTGATAAAAGTAAAATTGGTGAAGAAACATAAAAAAGTCTAAACACCTTGTAATTATCATAATTTAAAAGGACGATAAAATGTATTCGTTTCATTGTAAGTTTTTTTCATTGATTTTTTTAAAATGTAATTATTTATGATAGTACATCAAAGACAAAAGAGTATAAAACAAATGTTTAATAATATATAAGTTGGATTAGAGTTGTGATGTTCAATCTGTTTAATAAATCAATTTATAACTCAAACTTTTCAATTTGTTCAAAATTGACTCGAATGTGAACCTAATCAATACTTATCCCCACCTATTTACTAACCCTAGATATGTCATATCAAAATTAAAGCTGTAAATATTTAGGTTAGCATTGGACTTCATCTCAATCATAAGTGCCAAAGATCCGTTATTTTGACTTTTTTTTCTTCTTTCTATTTGAACTTATTATGACTTAGGGCCTCTTCTCTCCATCTTATTTTCAGTTTAATTCAGCTCCAATCACTCAGTTCAGTTTAGTTCAGTTCAACTCTAATCAGTTCAGCTCCAATCAGTTCAGTTCAGTTCAACTCCATTTTTTGATAATTTATTTTACTAATTAATCTTATATTTATTATTTTTATTTATTTTATATCATTATTATTAAGTATTATTATTATTATATCTATATATTATTTTGTTTATTATAGATTTACTCATTATTATTACTATTATCATTATGGAGGAACATGGTTTAGGTCAAAAGAATAAACCAATCAAATCACGTCAAAACGGTTTATGATGCAATTTTGCACGGTCCGACCCAATCATTATTTTATTACTAAATATTATTATATTATAAATCTACTTATTAAAATAGTAATATTAATTTACTTTTTAGATATTATTGTTATTATATAATCATCATCAAGTATTAATATATTTTTGAAATTTTTTATTTTGGGAATACATGAGTAATTGTTTGTTCATGAATGAAGGCACATTTGATTAAATTGATCATGATAAAGTATTTTAACATGAGTGAGAAACATTATAAAGTATTTTTATGTACTTTTGAATTCTTTCTCATTTGGATAATGAGCAAAAAATACCTTACCATAAAACAAAAATTATTGTAGTTGATGGTGGGGAGTAAGGGATGTTTTCAAAAAAATATGAGCCAAAATGAATTTAGCTTGAAAACAAAATATGTTGTGTACCTTCACATTTTATCATGTTACAGTAGCCAAAACACACATCGTATGCAAATAAAATTTGGATTTTTTGTTCAAAACCATCTAAAATTTTCACCTATTTAAAAACTCCCACCTTAATGAATTTTTCTTTCAAATTTCCACATATCATTCCCATTTTTATTAGAAACTCCCACCACTTAATGATTTTTGTTAAATTTCGTTAACAAAACCGTTAAATGGGCCCCACATATGCATTTTATTATTAGTTTATGCTGAAATTGAAGTCAATTTCATCAATTTAAAGGCAAATCCTCAACAAATTTAGAGCAAATTTGGAACGAATTACAACTATTTGGAAAGAATTGCAACTATTTCAAGTTCCATTTTGTTAACAAAATGTATATGTGGGACCCACTTAACAATTTTGTTAATGAAATTTGACAAAAGTCGTTAAGTAGTGGGAGTTTTTAATAAAATTGTAAATGGTAAGTGAAATTTTTATTAAAAAAAAATCATTAAGGTGAGAGTTTCTAAAAACCTGAAAAGTTTAGGTGGTAAGATGTGACTATCTATAAAATTATTTATTGTATATTATAAAATTCATAATAAAAGTGTTGTCGCACGCATCGCGTGCATAGAAATCTAGTAAGCATATAAGAAAACGTAAGAAACTGACAACAACGAATAAAGGGGGAAAAAAAGGGAATAACCGAATAACGTTTGAAACGAGAATTTTAACAAAAAAAAAAAAAAGCATTAGATTTTAACTCCCTTCCAAAATAATTTCAAAAAAAAAAAAACTCCCTTCCAAAATGCATATCTATTATCTATTGTGAAAAGAAACAAAGCTTCCCCTTCCCCAATTCCCCAGTTCCTCAGAAATCAGAAATCAGAAATCAAAACCCTCAGTTTCGCCGGCGGAGTTTGGGCTGAATTGGTAAGGTAATTTTGATTTGGGTTTATGAATGTGTAACGCAATGCAATTTCTGCACATAGAGATTGATATCTGCTTCTAAAATTGAGCATCCTATTCCTAACTGCAAATATTAAGTCCAAAGTTTCAATACAATCTACTAACAATTAATTTGCTGTAATTTGATTATTTTGGGCTTTTAGGGGCCAGGCCCCAACTGGCCCCCACTGAAAATCCGACCTTGATTATATGCACGCGATGCATATGAAAACGGTTAAAAACTTAATTAGTGAAATGGGTAATTATCGAATTAGTAAAGCGGTTAGTATTTTTTCTGGGTGTCACCTCATGTTCAGAGATATGATTAAAGTCAAATTAAAGTAGAAAATGGATAAAAGTTCTTTTTTTTTTTTTTTTTTTTGGGGTTGGGTTGGATTCATCCAAATTTGATAGAATATTAGAATTAATGTGGTAAATGTGGTTGCAGATCGTCGGACGAGTTACTTTGGAGTTGCAAGACAAGTAACTTGAGAAGTGTAGTAGTGGGGGCTGAGCAGAGAAAGAAGGAGATAGAGGGTAGAGAGTAAGAGGAAGTGACCTTTGGTACGATTGCGGCGTTGCAGTTGATAGGATGTGAATAAGGGAATGCTTCTTTGCTGAATTTGTTATTTGTTCAAAGGAACCAGCTTTGTTTTGCACTGTATAGTATAGATAGTGTGTTGTGTTCATAATGTTGTAAAACATTCGAAGTGGAAGCGCATTGAGGGTTAGTGTTGGTAATAAAGGGTGTTTGACGGTATGGATGATTTACATGGTGATGATGCTCAAATGCATATGACAGAAGCTGAGCAACAAATGCATGTACACTATATGCATGATCAAAATCATGGGATGCATCATATGAGTAATGGGAATGGAATGGACGATGATCATGATGATGGGACTACGGTCGCAGGTGAGGGTATGGATGGAGAGCTTCATAATGACCCTGGGAATGTTTCTGATAACCATGGTGGAATGATGGTGGCTAGTACTGATAACAATCAGCTAACTCTTTCTTTTCAGGGTCAGGTTTATGTGTTTGATTCAGTCTCACCTGAAAAGGTAAGTCTTCTTTCACTCAGCTCTTTCTTTATTATTGGTTATGGTGCTTGTTGTTCTAGCTACTGCGGTAAGTAACTAAGTATGTTGGATGGGAGTCACTCTTGAATATATGATGTTTATAAGTTGTCATCTCACTACATCTATGTTAAATGCAATCTTGAGCATTATTGGCCAATTCAAGGATTGTGGATTTGGGATGATTTTTATGATTAGTTAGCTATACATTGGGAATGTTCTTGTGCTTGTGCATTGATTGACTTTACTAAGTTTATTGTGCATCTTTTTTGCAAACAAGTTCAAAGTGTGACCAAATGGGATACCCCCAACCATGAGAGATAAACCTGTGTGATGAATAAACTTGCATCAACCTTAAAAATCAAGGTCAATGTATTTACGAAGATTTCCGGATTGATAAATATTTTATAGCAAGTGAGCTTACGCAAGATGACATTTTTTAACATAGGAAAGCAATAAAGATTTGGCTTTAAAGGCTAAAATTCTGCTCATTTGCCACTCTTGGAGGCTGAAATTCTGCCACTCTACGTAAGTAATAGGGAATGCTGTCGTCATTAATGAAGTGGTGAAGCAAGGAGTAAGTTATATCTAGGTTTTTCAAAGAGTTTCGCATTGTAAATGGTAGCACTTCTACTTAGAAAGATAAAAAGTTTTGTGTTCGCTTTGTGAACAAGAGGAAACATTAGTTCCCTAGGAGGATTGAGGCATTAGCTTCATGAAGTACCCAAGATGGTTCTTGCATAAAGTGATCTTGCTTACGCCAAAGGGCTCCTAAAATGTTGTAGATAGGTGATTTGCATTTATTAAGTGATCATATATACATGTTGTGTAGGAAGATACTTTGATAAGGAGATTTTAAGTAATAGGCCCAAGATTGGATAAATGTGTGGAGGCAAGTAAATGAATTGAGAACACTTTATTGAAGAAAGAGATAGCTTGTGTGTGCTATCCTCTCTTATGCAAAAGCTATCTTAGGGTGCATTCTCTTTACCTTACAAAAATAAGTTTTAAGTCTATTAGGTTCATAAGTTCACAGAAGTTCAGTTTAGTTATATTAAGTCCTAGCACCTTATAAAATGAACAACAATTAGTTTTAATAAGTTTTGATGAATTCCAATAAGTTTATCGTTAGTGCTAGTAATTGGGAAAGAAATAAACAACAAGAACGACAACAAAATTCTCTAGGTGTGTTGGGAAATACTTTCCCAAAATTAATATTCCAACCAATACCAACACGGGTTGCACGGAATTCACTTCCGAGATACAAAGAAGAACATTGAATATCATACTCGTATGAGATTCATCAAGAGGAAAACCTCTTATTATAATGTTAGCGAGGTAGGAAAAACAAGCTATAACCGCACAAGTGCTTAAAACCGTCAACTAGAGACATACGCAGAACTGGAATCAGTTCGCGACGTTTCACGACTCGCGACCAAAACCACTTTGCAGAAGCACCGTCGCGATTCGCGAAACAGACCGCGACTTGCAACTACAGCCAACCTGGTGTTTTCCCCCTTCCTTTGCTTTCTTGCTTCTTTTATGCTAGAAGCTACATGTCTCTAGTCTTATTTCCTAACATATTTAGCCATTAACGAACATAAAGAGCGACACCTTAATCAAGCTACTTAACGTAACATTACATGAATTATATCTACCAAATACTCAAAATATTCAACATTTACTTCATATCAGGTGCAGAGAACGCACCCTTAATAGGATGTAGGTTGGATTTATGGTTGGTATCTTGCCCTAGTGGAGAAAAGGTAAAGCCATGCTCATAACACTATAAGGTTAGATGAAAGTTCAACATGAAGAACAGTTCTTGTTTTTGAAGTTCCAAATGGCTGATGTGGCTGATGATGGTGCTTAATTTTTTTGGATAATCGTTCGGGCCTAACTCTTCCCTCAAATTGTTTTTGAGAAATGTTATCCTGGCTTGCTTTTGTTGCGAGTAGGAGAAACGAGTTTATATCTCCAACAAGTTGATGAACTAATAAAGAAGCTCTAGATGAGAAAGCTCCAATCACTAAGAGGTGTAGCTTTGCATATCCTTTTTTGGGTCAAATATTAGTGGTGAAAAGTGATAAGATTTTCTAATAATATTAAGATACCAGAGCTCATTGAGAACACTAATGTTGCTTCCTATGAGATGGTGCCATAGTGGATCTTAGATAAGTACGCTATACTACAATACTAGTTTCAATTGGATAGCCCTAGCTAAGAAGATCATGGAGATGGTTGATAGCATGCAACGGAACCATGTACCATATAATGTTGGATTAGATCTGCCACTTTTTTCAAATTGCACTTTGTCTCCTTTAGTAATTGCCTTCCTGTTCTTATTTTTCTGAATAGACGTGGAATCTATGCATAATCCTATGCAGGTCCAGGCTGTACTTCTTTTGCTAGGGGGTCGTGAAGTACCTTCAACTGTTCCTGCTGCACCATTGACCTCACCTCATAATAATAGGGTAATGGGATCGTAGTAGCCTTTTGTTCTGTGTTACATTGTGTTCTATGTATACTCACCTTATGGAGTATTTGCTCAGGGGGTGGCTCCAACACCACAGAGGTTCAACGTGCCACAAAGATTGGCATCACTACTCAGGTTTCGTGAAAAGAGAAAGGAACGTAATTTTGACAAGAAAATACGATACACAGTTCGCAAGGAGGTGGCTCTTAGGTAACTTATATTCTTGTAGTTATCGTTGTGTTCTCTCTTATGGTATATCTTACCGTGTCAAACTATGGCGCGGGAAACCTGAATAAAATTTGTGTTGGGTGTGTGCTTTTTGATCTATTTCCTCCAAGTACTTCAAGTAGTATGAATCTATGATCTGGTCCGTAGCTGTTCAAGGAGCACTTAGGGGAACTTTTATATTCAATTAGTTTTTATTTTTAATTTTACTGAACTATTTTGAAGAAACACTTTAAGACTTTGAGATTATAAGAGGGAATTTTGACGCTGCAAAGGTTGGTTTACCTCTTTGATGCAAATGTAAAGCCAAATGAGTGGTGGAAGGAATTGTGTATCCCTCTTGAAATCAGGAGTACATTGTTTTTTATCGGAAAATTATATTGCGAATTGAAAGGAAGCGTGGATGAGATGTTATATTCTCAGGAAGTTGGTATCACATCAAAAGTTGAGCTCATTAAACAATTGAAATGCACGGATAGGACCTTTTTTTTGCCTCTAATTGGATCTCTTTGAATTTCCATCCTTGCACAGTTTTTGGGTCATTTTCTTAGATTCCTGACAGCAGTTGTTGGATTCATAAGCACTCTCATTGGCAATTTTTAGGGAAACATATCCTGTGTTTACAGTAGTGTAGCCTTGGTAGAGATTGCATGGCGCAGTTTTACTATCTCTTGAACCAATTCCTAAAGACACCTCAAATTATTGTAGAAGGTTTGTGAAAGGTTGCATGACTGACTGCCATCACTTTATAGGAAATCTTGTAGAATGTTAGCTTCTCCAATCTTATTGAAGAATTTGGATGATCTAGATCTAGATGTAGCCAGAAGTGCTGATCTAGGTCTAGAGGTTGGACTCATTAACCAAAGGCTCTTGTTAAAGAAGACAAATGATAGATACTCAGTAGCACTTGGCTTTGAGCATACAATGAACTTAATGAAGAATCTTGATTCTGATGTGAGCAAGCTTTGCTGTCAAAAATTATGTTGGCTCCCCATCCACTCTTACCATCACGTTGCCAAAGGTCTCAGCTTTGAGACTTTTAGAAGCCTGTGCTTGTATGTATCAGGCCACTAATACATGTTTGGATGCAGAATATTAGCCAATATAGTCCTAGTTTATTTTCTCTGTTATTGCTTTGATGGCACATATGTTTATTTTTAATGCTTTCTCTTGTTCAGGATGCAGAGAAACAAGGGCCAATTCACATCTTCAAAACCTAACCAAGATGAGTCTTCGTCAGGTGCAACAAGTTGGGAATCTAACCAGAGTTGGGGACCCGACGGACCAGTACCACTACAACAAGAAGTTTGGTGAGTAATGAGCGCTCTCTCTTGCCAATCTTTTATGTTTGTGTTGTTTTGTTCCCCATTCATTTTCTCTGTTATTTTGTGGGGTGGAGGGAGGGGATGGTATTTGCTGATGGATTTTCTATTATGGTAGTAGTGCATTGCATGTCGTTATGACAAAGATGTTAAATAGTTGAATAATTTAAACTTGGCATAGAGATTCTCTCCATAGTGAGAAAGCTTAACATATAAATATAATAAAAGGGCTGACTGCTCGATGAAATGCCATGTGAAGATGTGATACCTTTTCATGAAGTAAAAGAACAAAGTCTTCCACTCTTTTCTCCACATAAGATTCACGTGACACTAGTAAAATACATTTAATTAATGAAGTTATTCTGCAACTAATTAGAACAACGATTGAATTACGATTTCGTGCCTAAGTAGATATCTAGTTGTTTTCTTTCCACTGAAAATGCGACAAGTCACTTTTCCTTCAACATAAAACAGGAAGAAATTGGAGGTGAATAGAACTATTCCGTAGTTGAGGATCACTACTCAACGTCATTGCCTTAACGTCAACACCACATCTCCCTTGACACCCTTTTCTGCAAGCTCCTTGAATTGATGTCCTGAACACCTTAACCACCACGATTATCTGTTTTTATCATTTCATTTCAGCATTTAAATATAGTGTGATTGCATAACGAAACACAAGTGTAGTCTATAAGCAATCACCTAGTTGTTGTATACTAAATTCCTAACCAGTGTTTGTCTGTGGCTCTGTGCAATGCTTAATGTTGATAGCTTAACTTTTTGTATAAGCCAGTGTTATTACAATGCATTTTGATTTTTTGAAATTGTTTGTCTAGCAATTCCTTGTGTCATCGCGTCTTTGTCCCTTGTTTTTCTTTGTAATATTTGAAGGCCAAAACATATGACATTTTATAGATGATGATTGGAAGATGTCAAGTTGCACCTAAACGTTTTAACTTGTAAGTATAACATTTGGGGTTCCAACATCTTAAAAACTGCTTCGAAGTGGGAACCGAATACTAAAAGGGAGGCTCATAGAATTGCCTAACGTGCAAAATCGAGAAAAGTGTGATGATACTATGTGACTTATAATGTAAATATTAATCAACTCGTTTGATGGTTTTTTAGGCCGTGATTGGTCATCTCTTGACCATTCATGACCTTCTCCTTCTTTCTAAATTCTAATACTGTTTTGTCATTTTTCTTCATTTAATTTCGAATAAATTGGTCTTTTTTTGTGAAAGTTAGTTTTACTGTTTGGTTGGAGTTCTTTTCTCTTCTCCAATGAAAGTTTTATGGGTTGCAGGGTTGAATATTCGAAATATGAAGATGAAGGTTGATAACCAATTTTCTATAACAGTTGTAGGGATCTCCGCAACTGAAATGATAGTTAAGTCATTTCTTGCGGAGATATATATATAAGTTTGAGCCAAATTTGTGTTCTAATGTATAAACACCTTATTTTAAGTTACTTTTTGAACTTGCTTGCGCGTCACTTGTAAGCACCTTGATGAGACATAATTACATGACTAAATAGATATCGATTTGATAGTAAATCAGTAAATTCTGACATTTTTGTGGGCAATTTTCAATGCTATTCGAAATATAGCTTTAATTGTAAATCATATCTGTAAACAGTTTCTTAATGTTTTTTTGCAAATATGTTCTTTAGCTGCCGACATTGCGGCATCAGTGAGAAAGGGACGCCGATGATGCGGCGAGGACCCGAAGGACCAAGGACTCTTTGCAACGCTTGTGGGCTTATGTGGGCTAACAAGGTACTTTAGCAACTGAAAGTTGCTATTATCCACTTGAAAAGAACTGATTTATGACATGGAATATTTCTTTCCTAATATTGCAGGGACATGTTAATTCTTCTGTTGTGTTTTCTTCTTTATTGATCTCTCCTTTTTGACTTGCTTTTAGTACTGTACTGCCTGTTACCTGCTTTAAGATGGTTTTCTGGGTTCTTGGAACTTTATAGGGAACTCTTAGAGACCTATCGAAATCAGCAGTGCCCGGTGGACAGAATCTTACCTTCACTAGGACTGAAGAGGTAGACTAATGGAAACTCCTCATTTTCTGTACTGTATGTAGCTTTTTTCTCATGTTTGTTTCTCTCCCTTTCTAAAGTTATGTTGTCATTTTTTTGGGCAGCAGAATGGGAATTTTGAGGCTAACCAAATGGTTAGAGTTGCCGGAAATGTTAGCGATTCCACATGATGGCTTATTCTATGTGCAGCCGATGCAGTTGGGACTGCTGATCCTCGATTCCCAATTAGAGGGTTATCGAATTGCTCGCGCAATTCTTTATGTCTTTAGATCGGCGGTCACTGAAGACGAGATTAGCACTGTACCCTTTTCTATTTGTGTCGGGCTTGAGGTCTGTTTACTGAAAGCAGATGAAATGTACCCTCTTGTACGCATTTTCGACTTAATAATACCCTCTTTTAATGAAATTTTTACTTCTACAGTACTGAACTGTTTGTTAGAAAGCTAGAGTGTGCTCTTCTGTATCTTTATCCTGATGTTGTCTGAGAGTTGGCTTCTTGCTCTTTTGTGAAAGTATTAATGAGGTAATGTAGTACTTCATACAAGATAAAGCTATTGTCTTCACGATTATGCGCTGCATCTCTTGCATATCATTTGGAGGTTCGGTATACATTTGATCTCTTGCTTGTACGTAGAAAACTGTGTTTAATAAGGGAGAGGAAAGCGGGCCTGTGTGACATAGTGCAGTTGCCTATGTTTATGTATGGTATAGTGATTGCTGTGTTGACAAATGCTGATGGCCAAGTCCTTGAAGCCGTAGCCTACAAATCGGGTTCGTCTTCCTTTAATCGCTGAAGAAGCCATTTTTGCGGAATGGCCTTATCAAGCTTAGAATAGGGCATCCAAGACCTTATCTTTGAAGGTGACAATCGAGTTGTTGCCAATAGTTTAAATGGAATTTATGGCACTCAATGATGAATTTAAATTCTAACACTAATTGAAGATATCTAGCATATCCTTTATGCTTTCAAAACCTTGACGATTGTTGCCAAGCTTGGCTTGGCCTAATGGTTAAGAGTTTGACCTCATGATTTTAAGGTTATGGGATCAAATTCCACTAGAGGTATTTGGGGGTGGGGATTTTCTTACCATTTCCCTCTATTCCCAAATATTGGGACTGGTAAATATTAGATTAAGAAACTGTGCTAGTTGAGATCTGGTCAGGGATCCATCACATAACCTTCCAAAAAAAAGACCTTGGCGATTGTTCGCGTCTTCTTCGAAGCCAAACGGCTAATTGGTGAGCTTTCTTCGTAATTATATCATCTAACACAATATCAATCATTTGATGTCTACACACATTTTGAACTTCATAATCTTTCTCTTTTACATCATTTAAGTTTCGTCGTAGTAAAGTCTGTTAAATTTTCTTATATAACGTGAAAAAAGAACATAAGTTAGTATTGTCAAATCTCTTACTTTTATTTTTAGGATTTGTAAACTTTATTGACTAAAGAATGGACTCTATCAAGAATAAAAAAGCGGAACAACTAATTGAAAAGTCAGAAAAAGAATTTTTAAAAAAAAGACTTGGTTGACTTGTACAACCTACATGTAATGTCATGTACGTGGCGCACTTCCATTGGACAAGCCAAGAACCTATGCTTGACTTGCAACTCAGGAATCAAGCTCTTACAAATCAAGATTTCCAACAAAACCCATAAATTACGATTCTCACTTTTCCCCTAATTTCTCTCTTTATGTTTTTGATGAAACAATTGCTTATTTTAATTACTCGTTATTCTCGAACTTCTATTAGTAGTAATCTTAAGAAAACATAGTTTGTTGTAAATAATTTAATAAAATAAAAAAGAGTTAATTTTGATCAGCATTTTTTATCATAAATTAAGAGTCTGTTTCATTTTCAATTCAGTAAGCTAGTTACGTATAATACTTTTATTTTCAAATCTCACTATTCTCTTTCTATTCAATCCACATTGTTTTTACTTAAATTTAATTGTATTCAATCGAAAACAACATGAATTAAGTCATATTTTAAGGATAACTAGTAAGTTTCTAACATTACAACGAAAAAACTTACCAATTTATGTTCTATATATTTATTTTCAGTTCGATACAATACTTTTAATCCGCACATTTCACTAATCCATACCTAACTCAATTTATATACTTATTTTTACACTCTAATTCAGCTAAATGGAAAAAACCGATAATCATATCAGATACTTTATGTTTCGCAATGCTCGCAACGTTTCTTGTTTGCACACTTTCCAATGCAATACTTTGAACCTTAATATCTCGAATTATTGATAAGTAAAAAATATAAAAATTTGATATTATAATAGTATGCATTAAGACGAATCAAATAAGACCCCACTTGACTATATTTTTTCTTATATACTTGTGAAAAAATATAACATAAGATTGGTAGATGAATAATGGTTACTATACTAATATTGCGAGTATTGCGAAACGGAGGAAGTATCAACTTTATTAATGGTAAACTAAAAGGTATTTAAGTAGTATTTGTTTATTAAGCAAGTAAGTATTTATTTATCTATCTCTTTTTTCCTCCATTTTTAGTTGTAAGAGATTCTTTTCTTCTTCTTCTTCCTCATCTGTCATCATCTTCTTCAATTCCACTGGCGATCAAATGGGGAAATCGTGAAATCGGAATTAACCCTAATTCTTTCTCATTAAAATTGAGTGCATAATCAAACATTATCTTCAAGATTTGATCCTTATCTTCTGTAAATCAACCTCTTTCATGGTTGTTCAGCTTCATTTTATCTCCAATTCACTCATATTTTCCACCTGAACCGCCATTTTTAGGGTTTAGGGTTAAATTTTTCTTTGCGCAAAATGGCGAGGACTAGATCATCATCTTTATGGAGATATGTAAATCCATCATATTATTTGAAGAGACCAAAGAAGCTTGCTTTGTTGTTTATGGCATTTGTTATGGGCACTTTGTTTGTTTGGGATCGCCAGACTCTTGTTAGAGAGCATGAGGTTACTCATTTCCTTTCCATTTTTTGTGATTATATTTTTGGTTTTTTGGTAGATCTGCCTTTGTGTTTTTGTTAATGGTTTTTGTTTGTGAAATTGTTTTGAGGGGTTAGTTTTATGTTAATTGGGGGAGGGGATCATTGGGAAGGCGGGATGAGGATCGATATTAAGAGACCGGTTGGAACTGGGAGGGATGCTCTAACCAACTGAGGTATATCGTACTCTCGAAAAAAGGTTGAATCTTTGTAGTGCATTGTGAGAGATGTTTTGAATTTGTGTGGGTTGGTGATGGTGGTGGTGTGGGTGTTGAAGTTTGAAGTGACAATTTGATTAATGAGTAAGATATAAACACTTGTGTATATGTCATTTAAATTTGATTTTTTGCTAGAAAGGTGGGATGAGAATCGATTGTAAGACTGATTGGAACTGGGAGGGATGCTCTAACCAACTGAAATATCGCGCATTCTCGAAAAAGGTTGAATCTTTGTAGTGCATTGAAGAGATATTTATCATTTGGGTGGGTTGGTGATGGTGATGGTGATGGTGATGGTGATGGTGATGGTGATGGTGGTGGTGGTGGTGGTGGTGGGGGTGTTGAAGTTTGAAGTTCGAAGTAACAATGTTGTTTAGCTAGTATGGTCTAACACTTGTGTATTTTTTCTTTGATGTGAATTGATACAAAGACCTTTTGGGACTAGGAGGGATGCTCTAACCAACCGAGCTATTCCCACTTTTAGAAAAGGTTGAATCTTTGTAGTGCATTGAAGAGATATCTATAAATTGGGTGGGTTGGTGATGGTGGTGATGGTGATGGTGGTGGTGGTGGTGATGGGGGTGTTGAAGTTTGAAGTTCGAAGTGACAATGTTGTTGAACTAGTATGGTTTAACATTTGTGTATTTGTCCTTTGATGAGAATTGATACCAAGACTTTTTGGAACTGATAGGGATGCTCTAACCAACTGGACTATCCCCGCTTTAAGAAAAGGTTGAATCCTTAAGTGCATTGTAGAGAAATTTATAACTTGAGTGGGTTGGTGATGGTGAAGGTGGTGGTGGTGTTGTTGAAGTTAAAGTCTTAAGTGACAAACCTGACAATGTTGTTTAATAAGGTCTAACAGTTGTGTATTTTTCCTTTGGGACTGTTTTGCTAAGAATGTGTTTGTGGTTGAAAGTTTTTGTGATCAGTGGAGCGGATCATGCTAAAATGGAAGGTGTGGGAGTGAGAGCAAATGTGTTGGGCATTGTTTAACTGCTTTGCTGAAGTTTGATTTTAGTGATTGCTGTTTTTGTTGTAAGCAATGATGTGAGTTGAGGTTTTCTATTTGGAAAGGGGTTTATAGTATGAGTAAAATTCTATCATATTTAGAGAGTTGATATTTGAGCTGTTTCTAAGTGATAAGTAAGCAGAGATGTATCAGGCCGATTTAGGGTCAGGTAATGTTGGTATTAGATTGTCTTTTCCAATAGTATATATATGTGGCATACCGGTCATTCCTCTTATTGAAGCTTGAAGCATTCATTGATTGATGTTGTATACTTGTACAAGATGTTAGTGAGATCACTTTGTCGAATTGTTGATACTAGCAAGTGTTTTAGGTAGTGTTGACTGATATCTTCATCTTTTGGGTAGGTTTCCTTAGATTATTCTGATGAATTTAAGGCGTATACATGCTTGTTAGTGTATGGACTAATCATAAAGCCGTGGATTGTCAGGAACTGATGTTGAATTAATATTTTTCATATTGTGGTTGAAGTTTGAGTTTGGTGATTTATGCGATCACAGTGGTTGCAAATTTGCAATTGTAAGGTTTTTGTGGCATTTAGTTTTTTTTTAGGGTTATTAGGGATAATGTCACTCTACGTTTACAGTCGCTGAGGTGTCATCTTATCTAGGGGCTGCAGCCTATTGTGTGTGTCTATTTAGGGATTATATCATACAGAGGTGGAACCTTTGAATTTGATGGGGTCAATGTGGTGAGAAGGTTTCATTTTGGTGCTTAGTCAAATTTATGAAGCTACAATGGCCAATGGAGGGGTGAAGCGTATATTTGCTGATGATTTGCAATTTCTATGGAAGGACAGTGAAGCTTTATGGGTTTCCAGTAAAGCCACCACATTACTGGTGGTTCGTGTAACATTGTTGTTACGTAATATACCTCATTGTTTAAGATTTCCACGGACAGCTTGGGAATGAGATTAGTGGTTCATTTTTAATATTGAATGCCTGAGACATGACTCTGCAAATAGATTGATAGTACTTCAGATAAAATGCATGCACACACACACACACATAATCTCTCTCTCTCTCTCTATCTATCTATCTATCTATCTATCTATCTATCTCTCTCTCTCTGTGTGTGTGTGTGTGTGTGTGTGTGTGTGTGTGTGTGTGTTTTGACTCAGTCTGCTTTGAAAGAATATTCTGGCGTTAGTTTAATAGAATCTTTCTGATTGCAGGAGGAGATTGCAAAGTTATACTCAGATGTTAATCGGTTGCAGGAAGAGGTGAAACATTTGCTATGTCAATTTTATCCCTTTGTTTCTGTGTCCCCATTTTATCGACTTGCTAAATTTGTGTGACGTCATTATTTTCACTTCCTTGAAATGGTAGTATCTCTCCAGGATGATTTCTTCTCCAAAAAGAGGAAAATATTTTTGTTCGTTCTCATGGTCAACCTGTTTTACTGCTGCAATTTTCTTTGCCTGAAAGTATTGAGTGTCTGATTGTCTGGCTGAGTATTTTCCTTTTGTAGTATTTTTCACTACGTGAATTAACTCTTCTACTCTTTGTGGACTGATTTTCTGTTCTTGTACAGCTTGAAGGGATTAAAAGTTCTAAAGGGATAAATTATGATCATCCAACAAAAAAGATTGTTTCAGATGATCCTATCGATGTTGAGCGAAGACAGAAAGTTAAAGAGGCCATGATTCATGCTTGGAGTTCATATGAGAAATATGCTTGGGGGCAAGATGAACTGCAGGTATTTCATGGTGAAAATTGCTCTTGTACTCTAAATATCACACATTCTTGAAACTTGTAAATAAAAGAACTAGTGTACATTTTATTTGATGTTGAAAATTTCAGCCACATGACGAGTGCAACCCGCCTTCCATATTTAATTAATGGAACCCTGTCCAATGGCAAACAATAAACGTCAAAAATGTCTGCCATTTGTTTTTCTATTAAGGAATTCCTGGTCTCCTGTAAATTTTTGTTTTTGATCAACCAACTCAATGGTGATATCCCTTTTTTGTTTACACCTGTTCTATTTTGTGCTTCCTGTACTGATGAAGTTCATTTTATCTATACAGCCCCAGACAAGGAGTGGTGTCAATAGCTTTGGAGGTCTTGGAGCTACGTTGATAGACTCATTGGATACATTGTATATAATGGGCCTGGATGAACAGTTTCAGAGAGCCAGAGAGTGAGTTCTGACACTCTCTAATATTTTGCGCCCCTCTTTTCCTTCTGGGCAATGTATACAGTCAATGTTGTAGATCTTATTTCCTGAAAATTAGTGGTTCTTCTTTGGCCTAATAGTATACTTCTTCCGTTTCTTTCTAGTTGCAACTAAAGGGTTTGTCAAGGTGGAGGGGAGAGAAAGTGGAAGGGGCATGTAACCCGTAACTAACAAACTTAATACTTTTACTACTACCTCACAACTACGACTAGGTTATATGGCGAGTCCGAGCATTACACCAAAATACATTTACTACCACCTTACCACCAAAAATGCACTATATCACGAAAGCTCCTCCCTGGGCCCAAACAACTATTTTCTCCTATGAGTATCACCTGCCACTTATTCCCACCATACACCACAAATGTCCCTCTCTAACCTTCCGCGACCATCCATAACAATTGAAATACCTACCTTGGCCAAGGCCAACATCACTAACAAGCATAGAGGTATGAAGAATCTAACACTTCGGCGATTTGGTTGGCTGTTGTGGTTTCAAATCTAGAACCTTTGGCCAAATTCTGAAATCAAGAACTCAAGTTATCTCATGCGACTAAACAAATAAATAAAGAGAAATATTTGTGGAGGTTGGTGGTGTTAATGGTAGTTAGCCAAGTTAGGTAACCATGTGGGTCAAGAAAAGCAAGATGATTATTGCTTTGCGGGGATGATGTTTGGTGAAATGATGGTGGTGGTTTTTGCTTCTGTTTAAGAAAAAATGATGTTGGTGTATGGATCTAGTGTCGGATTAAGAGGTTGGGTGCATGGTTTGAAAATGCAGTGTTGGTCGCGATTGGGTAAGGGCCAAAGTGTCGCAGTAATGGAGATGATGTGATTGACGTACAACCATATGTTAGTCGAGACTCGAGAGTCGAGACTATGAGATAGTGCTTGATTCGGCCTAAAACGCGTTTTTCTACACCTTTACAATGGCGACTAGATTGGTTTGGTAGATTTAAAAACCTTTACAATAGGTTGATATGATAAACTGCAGCCTTGTTTTGGCACCATGGTGGGCCTCACGTTGGATGTGTCAGTATTGGAATTTTACCACATAAAGAGTTTGAAATGTTGCAGCTGTGACATCTGCCCAAGCTGGGAAGTGTTGCAACTAAAAGGAAATGGAAAAAGTATTAATATTCTATCTTAAAGCTTTTGTCATGCAATCATATACTACCTCCGTTCTTTATTAATCACTACATATAGAGTTTTACGCCTCCCAATGCACAACTTTGAATGCTAATAACTCTAATTATACTCAAGTAAAAAATATAAAAAGTTAATGTTAATTATGTGCCGAGACGAATCTAACAAGATCCCACATGACTATGTTTATCCTTGTACATAAATCATTATAGTTGATTAAAGGGAAATGGATGAATAGTGTAAAAAGAGAAATGTAGTGATTAAAAAAGAACGGAGGAAGTATATGATAGATGTTGTTCTCTGAGAAGTAGAAAGATTTGTGGATCTCCAAAAAAGGTTCATTAAACTTCTTCCGTTTTGGACATGTGGGAGACAAGTGGTATAAAAATCACATATCCCAAATTATTTTGGGAATAAGCCTTTGTTGTTTTTGTATGAGCGAGGAAAGTTACGAAATCTTGGTATGTTGTGATTAATAGTAAGGCTCCATATAAGGGAAATGTAGTGATTGAAAGGGAAGGGGGCAAGTATAATTTTCAGCGGTATTATTATCTATCCCTTTTATTTGGTTTATTTTGTTTCGTTTGACGTTATATGGATTTTCTATATGGTAATTGTTAAGCCATGATGTTAAGAATTTATTGTCAAACACCACCGATTCACCGTGGCTGTATTTGGCCCAAATTATCTGGTGGGTGTTTAGCAACCGATTTTTAGATGTTTCACTTGGCTGGTTTACTTGCCTAGTTTGTCTAGCTCTTTATGTTGGCTGTTTATATAGAGTTAGTGATCCAATGAGAAGGATCTTAAAATGAGAAGGGTGAGAAGGGTCGGTGATTCCGTGTGCATATTTTTTAAACTGGATATGCATATCTTTTAAATTGGATACGCCATATTTCACTTTGCAAGCTAGATCACTTTTGGTTTGCGAGACACGAGTTTGGCCTCTTGACCACTTGAAAAAGCCACAAGCCACCAAAGTTTACCAAACACCCCCATTATCTTATAGAATCCCGCTTTTACTTTTTATTGATTATCCTGGACTGTGAACTCATGGTTTTACGTCGTTGGCTCCCTTTGCTTTCGCGCTTGTTACTTTATCCTTTTTTTCATCCTTTTTTTAATATTTTCTTTTGACTGCTAATCATTTGTCCTATATGATTCCTGAGCTTGCTGATTGCTTTGTCTTTTGGCAGGTGGGTTGCCAATTCATTGGATTTCAACAAAGATTATGATGCTAGTGTCTTTGAGACAACCATAAGGTTGCTTTATAAGGTTTAATGTCAATTTATTTGTCAATTTTTTTCTCCAGCTAAAGTGGTTCGAACTTGCTAAATCTTTGAGACCAATTCTTTGTATGTATGTTTGTTTAACAGAGTTGTAGGAGGACTTTTAAGCGCATATGATCTTTCCAATGACAATATGTTCCTTGAAAAAGCCCGAGACATTGCTGATAGATTGCTGCCTGCATGGGACACATCTTCTGGTATACCATATAACGTTATTAACCTGGCACATGGAAGACCACATAATCCAGGATGGACTGGGGTAAGTTGTAGATTGGTAATCCATTATACCTTGTATATGGATGGACAGGGGCCTGATTGAATAATGATTATGGAATTTTTTTTTGGCACTTATGGATAGCCAATGCTAGGTTTGTGCATATCTTTAAAGAGAGGCTTATGTATTAGGTGCTTGGCTTCTTATCATGCGGTTCATGTAGCACTCTTCAAGAAAAGCGAATTTTAAAATCTGCTTTGCACAGTCAAAATAACTGTTACTGCTTATTAGCCCAAGTGTCTTGGAGTCTCGGAAGGGCAACATAAATGATGCTATTCTTTGGCGAAGAGATACATGATGTGCATATGCAGCCGATGCATGTTCTTTGGTCATTGTAGAGGACTGCTTTTTTTATGAAGCTAAGTTATATATCCTAATCGCCTTTGTTGAATTTTTTCTTTTGCAGGGCGACAGCATATTAGCAGACTCAGGCACTGAGCAAGTTGAATTTATTGCACTCTCTCAGAGGACAGGGGACCCCAAGTACCAGCAGAAGGTAATTGTAGAGTTTGATTGAGATTCACGTGCTTTAAAGAAACTAACTCTTGTCTGTGCACACTTTCCACAATTTGTATTTAAAGTGTCTTTTTCTAATATCTAGGTAGAAAATGTAATATCAGTGTTCAATAAAACTTTTCCGGACGATGGGCTGCTGCCTATATATATAAGTCCTGATAGTGGGACGGGATCACGTACAACAATCACCTTTGGTGCTATGGGTGACAGGTAAATTTTGTTTGTACCTTGTAAGCTCAAATTTTTCATTCTTGACATGATCAACTTTCTGTCTTCTTGCTTTTTGATGGATAAAGGGCTAACCTAAGGATTTGGTTGCAGCTTTTATGAATATCTGCTCAAGGTATGGGTACAGGGGAACAAAACTGCATCTGTAAAGCTCTACAGGTGTGTTAAGCTGATATAACTTTGCATCATACAGTACTTTATTGTCTTAAAAAAAGTAAAATGTGGATCAATCAATCAAGCATTCCAAGGTCTCTTTAGTCATATTTTACCGCTAAGCCTATTTCAGTTTGCCATACAACTAACCAACTTATGGTACATTTTTCTTTCTTTGCTTCAATACTTCGTCTTTGGTGACACTTTTACTTTTAATTCATAAATGTAAACATTGTCAAAGGCGGATTGACTGCTATTCATTTCTTCACCCTTGAGGATGATTGGAGTTCTAATCTTAAACAGAATTTTGTCAAGTAACTAAGTATTTGATGACCTCTTATTTTTAAATTATCGTGTCTTGTGACTATGCTACTGCAGAGGAGAGTGATATTTTATGACCCGAATCATGTAATACTTAATGCTGTTATGATATATGCTTAGTCATTTCACGTCTCTTCATCTGCTGGTCACCATCAACCATATAGTATGGAACCTAAGATTTCTGATACTTTTTTTGTAATAGCATTCATAAATTCAGATGAAACTTTTTTGTGTTAAACTTTCTCTTTATTGCTTTTCTTACATCTTGTGAGCTTCTTGGAAACAGAGATATGTGGGAGAAATCAATGAATGGCCTTTTAACTCTGGTTCAGAAGACAACGCCTTCATCCTTCACATATATTTGCGAGCGAAATGGGAACTCCTTACATCATAAGGTATATTTTTGTTTTAGAATAACACCTTTTTTTTGTGAATTATTCGTGTGCTTATATTTCTCTTCATATCTATCTGTGCAGATGGATGAGTTAGCATGCTTTGCTCCTGGAATGTTGGCTTTAGGATCATCTGGTTATGGCCCAGGAGATTCCGAGAAATTTATGTCGCTTGCTCAAGAGGTATTTAACAAAATGTTTGATGCAATGCAAGGTTCTAGTGCTTGATTCCCTTCTCTAGATGCAGTATCTTTTCGAATTTTTGATAATCATGCTGTTAGTATTAGTCAAGAAGTTACACAAAACAATAACCTCGGAATGCAACTTGGACTATGTCGACTGTAGATAACGTGAAAATGACCTTTGTTTAGTATGAAATTTTGGACCCATGAAAGTCGTTCAATAATTATTTATTTCAAGTCTTCTCTAATCAAGCTTAATCATTCATAGTGCTGCTTCCTGACAAAGTAGCCTGACAAGGGAGAAATTATGATTTTTTTTCTTTGCATAATGCATGCCAAATAAATTATAAATGGGATTGTGTCTGTCCGCTGGCAGCCATGAAAGATAAGGGAGGATACGTGTTAGTGGGACAATATTTGTGGCCAAATCTACAACAACTCCTCTTGTCAATCCTTCTGGAATTGGGGTCTAGAGAGCTCAGGATTTACGTAATCATCCTTCAAAAGAACCCTAAGATAAAACTGCTTTAAGAGATTCTATTAAGTACAGTATTTTATTTACTCTCTTGGTGTAATATAAAATGGTTGTGGGAAAATGAAAATAGTCATGTGAAAAGTGAAGGTCCTGGCTTACTGACTTGGATACTGAGTTCATGGTTTAATGTGACCAAGAACTGACTACGAAAAGGGACTTGGTCTTTGTTTGCAATAAGGTCCATTCTTTTGTTAAAAATCTCTACTTGGCAAATCCCTGGGCTCCCCTGCCCCCCCTATCAAAAATCTGACTTGTTTTTGGATGTTGCAGCTTGCTTGGACATGCTATAACTTCTATCAGTCAACACCTACTAAATTAGCTGGGGAGAATTATTTCTTTCACGAGGGAAAGGTGAGTCCTCCTCATATTAGGTACGTTATACTGGGAAGTTGGAATACTTGTCTTGTTAATCTTTGAATTTATGTGCAGGACTTGTCTGTGGGTACATCGTGGAACATTTTGAGACCAGAAACGGTGGAATCACTGTTCTACTTGTGGCGCCTGACAGGTAATAAGACGTATCAAGAATGGGGTTGGAATATATTTCAAGCATTTGAGAAGAACTCCCGTGTAGAGTCCGGCTATGTGGGGCTCAAGGATGTAAGCTTCTGAAATCTCAAACTCTTCTAGCTTCCGTATATTTTTATTACTTGGTAATGAATTTTGTGAATGTTACCTAAATGCTGAAGGATTATGTACAGAAGAACTTCCGTTGGTTCATTTTTGAGTGAAACTCTTGTTGATTATAATTCTTTTACATTTGTCAGGTTAATACCGGTGTTAAAGATAATATGATGCAGAGCTTTTTTCTGGCAGAAACACTCAAATATTTGTATCTTCTCTTCGCACCCCCCTCAGTCATTCCTCTAGATCAATGGGTCTTCAATACCGAGGCTCATCCATTAAAAATTGTAACACGATCTGATAATGGGGATCAACTACATAAACCCATTATTCGACCGCGTCAGCGTGCTAGGAAGGAAGGTCGAGATTGACCAATTCACAATTTTGAGGCAAGTTAAAACTCCCAAGAGTAGATGTTGTACTGAGATTAGATACCTTTTCCAACTTCGTTTCGATTCGAGGTTCCAATCAATCCACGGCTCAGGGTTTAAACTGAACTGACTCACAGGTATTGGCGCCATTAAAATACCACATTATGCTCCGGATTAGCTTCATCTTATATCTTGTAGGTTTGTAAAGTAGAACTATTGTAACTAAAGCTTTGTTTTTCATTGTCTTGCTTCATGAGGCATTCATACAAGGATACGCTGATAGTTATAATTTGAGCTTTTTGTGCTTGCTTTAGCGGATGTCTGATTTCGTACTTAATCTTTGCCCCTCCCTGCATTGTGCAGATATGTAGAAGGTTTTTTTGGTGTCATCTCCTTGACCATAAACGCCTTGTGTATAATTATGCAATCTGTTTAGTTTCAGTTCTGAAGCACACAACTACTGATAATGATGAATCATGAGTTCTACGTCGCTCTAAAGGTTTAGGGAAGCATTGTTGTATCTAGCTCCTGTACTTTCACCCTCTCTCTCTATATTTTACGGCTACGAGAAGGACTTGTATCAAATCTACTCTTACAATTTCAGTCGAGTATCTGTCGTTACACACGTTAGTGGTCTCACTAGCCAAGTTCGAAACCGCAGATATGGTCAAGTCTTACCAAGTGAAGTATGCCTAGCATGATTAGCTCTAGTAGAACTAATGTCCACCTTGTATGGTCAATTACTTTAGAATCATATAATGGCTAGTTTGTGAGTATGACATTCAGTTTGATGGTACTCTCAAATTATGAGAAAGTGCTACTTTGGAAAATGATCCTTGATTTTCCAGAAAATACAACTAATACGTCAACCTTAATTTTTAAAGTACACATTGCATCAATCCCAATCCTCAAGTCAAATTAATCTTTAATCAAATAAATCACCAAGTATTTAGTTGGTGGAGTTTTTCTTTATGATCTCAGGTTCCATGATTCCTACCAGTTTCTGTCTTTGGAAAATAAAATTTTCCCTTATCATATCCTTCTTGCTCCATGGTTTAGGCCACAAATTTTGACTATATTCGTCTACAAAAGAAAAGTCTCGCTCTAGTAGAACCCGTCTATTTACGATATTACACGTAAGAAATCAAATAAATTTATTAACACTCGAAAATATTTTAGCTTTCATGTGATTATCAAATAATATTGCAAAACCGCACCAACACCACGCCCACACCAAAACTTATGGACTTTGGAATTGAAGTATATTGCTTAAATTTGGTAAACTTTATGAAAAAACTCTATAACAATATCGGCAATGCCACACTCATGTTAGGACAACCGTATTGAAAGCTTGACTAAGTACTGGACAACACACTAACCTTCTGCCTAACACCAAGACGCATCACAACCCTTCCGCAAACCAACATGTGAGTTGTGACATTATGTTTATATACAACCCGTCCTACGAGCCCATATGTGAGTTGTAACATTATGTTAATACACAACCCGTCCCACGAGCCCATGTGAGTTGTAAGTTGAAAATTATATTCAGTTCAGTTTAGCTCCCGACAATATATTACACTCACATAATCATATTTCAGTATCTCAATATCCCTTTCGGTTCGGTTCAGTTCAGTTCAACTCGTTTACGGCGAAGAAAGAGAAGAAGCCTATGGGACTCCACAATGACAAGCAAAGTACTCTCCTTTACTTCCTTGCTTCACTCAACTGAAAAATTCCCCCCAAAAAAACTTCATCTTCCTCCATTTTCCTCCATGAAAATGGAGTAACAAAAAGTGTATCTGCAACAGTAATACATTATTATGCAGTGGCGTATACGTTCTTCGCGCATTTTCTCTCTCCTCTCTCCTCCTCCTCCTCAACCTCCACCTTCACCTCACTTTCTCTCTCAAACTCACCATTTTTGCGACGATTTCATTTCTTCGACGCCTCCTAAATCAGACGTAAACCTAGGGTTTGACACTTTTTTGCGACGTTTTTTGGTGTATAATTCTCCGATAAGAGTTTCGTCATTTGCGCAATTTCCGTTTGATTATAATCGACATCATCAGCTCTCATTTCATCGAAGTATTTGATTTCTGCCTTTTCTCATTTTGTTAATTTAGGTCATCTTTTTTTGTTCTGATTTTGTAACATTTTTGTTCTAATTGCTATGTTTTGGTTATTCTCTGTTTGTGTTGAGCTGCAGATTTTTTGACTAGAGCTAAAGAAGTGAAAAGGATTGAAGTTAATGATCAACACAGGTATTTTAGCTTTGTTTAAAAATCTAATTTATTGTTTTGTTCTACCTTGAAATAATTTGTTATGCTTGCTTCATGTGTTTAAAAAAAGGTGTTTGTTTCGCCTTGCTGATTAAATGTTGATTTTTTTTATTCGGAAATCTACTAGAAAATACTACCTCTGTTTCGCAATGCATGCAACATGTTGACTTGCACACATGCCAATGCATTACTTTGACCATTAATAACTCTAATTATGGATTAGTAAAAATCATAAAAAGTTGATATTTTGAATATACATGTCGAGACTAATCCAACGAGATATCATATGATAGATTTCATTTTGAATAGTGCAAATTTTCCAATGTAGCATGTATTCAGAAATGGAGGTAGTATGTATTTTGCGAGAAACTACTTATAATCATCACGGCGAAATAAACATAATCTGACTAAAGAAGACAACTTTTTACATGCGATTAACCATGTAGGATGTGTGTGCCTACTGATTTCGAGCATTTTCTCTCGTTTGGCGTTCAATTTTCATCTTAACGAACAACTTATAAATCGATAAACTATTGAACTAGAGACCTCTACTGAATAAGAGGCTACCTGAGAGGCTGAGACTAGTGAGAATGTTTTCCCTTGGTTGTGTGGTTAACTTTAGTTTTTGCTTCAGTAATTAGTTGTAAATTTGTTTCTTTTTAAGTGTTTTTGTGCAATGGTTTCATTAGTGAGGAACACTTGTTGCCTTCTACGGATTCTACAGTAACTAATTTTTCATGTAAATGAGGAAAACGTAGTGATGCCAGTTTCGATCATGTGTTTGGATACTAAGATTGAAAGGTTGTCATTGATACCTAGTTGGAAATTTCATAGTATGACATGCTTTGTGCGGATATCATATACCTTTAGCAATATATGATAAGTGACTTATGAAGTGGGCTAAGAACATCTTGGTGATGTTGCATCCTGCATGTAATATTGATCATTGTGAAGCCATCAGATAATGAAATTATGGTATGCTTAGTAATTTGTGTATTATATTAATACATTCTTACATTGTAATTGCTCATGAGGAATACCTTTTGACTTAGAGTGACTTAGAGAAGTTCATAATATGAAATGCCTTTTGTTGATCTTGACTTTTGCAGTTTCTTTTCTTCATTTGTTGATTGGCTTTGTGTAATTTTCTAGTCAACGAGCCGTCACCACTGCATTATGGTGCAATTTTCTTGTGTTTTCACTCAAATTTGGGGTTTGGTGGACAACCTCTAGCCATGTTATGCTGGCTGAAGTTATACATTCTCTTGCAGATTTTGCGAATCAGGTACATTTCTTTGTCTTGTTCCTTGTTACCTCCAGGACAATGTATTGTGTTCATAAAGTTTGGTGCTTTGAGATTGACTCTGTCCATTGATTATTAAATGCAGAGAGACTAATTCGTCTTCACATTGTAGGCGCTTCTTGCTTATGGATTGAGTAGTTCAAGACGTGGCCCAGACGCTCTTCATCCGTAAGTTACTATGGAAACTAACTCCATTGGATTATTTTTTTCACGTTTGATTCATGAAAACATAAATTGACTCTTCCCGCATGAAACATCTTATTACATCTAGGCTTGTAGAATACATACTTTAACTGAATCTTTCTAATTAGAAATCTTTTTTGTCAAATCACAAAATAGTGGTTGGTCGCTTAAAAATTAGATAATAGGCGGATCTGTTTTGAAGCACTTGCTTGATTACAGTGTTAGGACATCTCAAGAGAGTATTCGGGATGAGAAACTGGACATTCCAATTTCTAGTTTGGTTCGCTGACACTTCTATCTTCAATATCTTTTGCTTGTGCAAATTCCTAGTTTTGGTTCTGTTACACCTTTCTTCAATATCTTTTGCTTGTGTGAATGCTTTCTTCTGCTCCTTTTAGATAGTTCTAGGGATTATTTTTGTTAGATTGGTGGGCTACCCGTGACTTTACTTTTTGATATAGAGGCAGAATATCCAGCTGAATAGGTTCAGCATAATACAGCGAAAATATACTAAGAAGTTTTTTTTCTGACGGTATGGTGGGTGATGGGGACATGAACAGCTGAAGGGATTATTAATCTTCTTCTAATGTGGGAGAGCAATTAAAGTAAGACAATGTGAATTGTGAACAGTGAGATGGATAGTAGATCAGTAGTAAACAAGATAAAAGGCAAAAATGATGGACAAAAATAGTTTCAATGTTTTCTTCCATAAATTGGGGGATTGTTCACTTAGGAGCACAATCCCTTCAAGAGTGAGATAACTGATAATTGAAATAAAAAACTGGGGCCTTTTTTTACAGAAGACCGGTGCTATTTTGTAACTTCTATCGTCATGAACTTGATAAATGCTTCCAGTAGGATTTTATGATTTAATAGTGATTAGGCTGAAAAATTAAATAGGAATTGATTTTGGTGAACTTAAGTCAAGCTGGTGAGATGAGTTTGGCTGTTGATCACTTCTAACTCTTTTCTCATTATATAATCTTATGTGAAAAATGTTCTCTGGATCTCACTTCTGAATCAGTATCTTCTTGCTTTTGTCGTGCATAGGTATGGCTACTCAAAAGAAAGATTCGTTTGGTCTTTGATATCTGCTGTTGGCATATTCTGCCTCGGCTCTGGTGCAACCGTAGTTCATGGATTTCAACACTTGTGGGACTCACAGGTAATACGATTGGAAAAAGGAAAAGAATACTGAATGATGAATTTTAGTTGCAGTGCTTCAAATTCAGTCTGGTTTGTAAATATATGATACGTCTTACAGCCCCCAGAACATATTGGATATGCAGCCCTTGTGATTGGTGGTTCCTTTGTCATCGAAGGTACGGTCAATTTTATCAAGATTTCTGGTCATTTTTTGATGACTTGTTTGATTTTTTTTCTTACATATCAGCAGTTGTTCAGGTGCTTCTCTTGTTGTTGCTATACATGCTGTGAGGAAAGGTGCAGCTGCAGAGGGAATGAAGCTTAGGGATTACATCTGGCGTGGGCATGATCCTACTGCTGTTGCAGTCATGACTGAGGTAATGTTCCTGCTTGTTGCTGTTGCATTAACTAAATATATGCTGTCTTAAACTTGTCATGTGTAATGCGTATTCCTGTTTTGTTCAATATCGATCTATCGATTTATGTGACAGAGCATCCTAGTTTTTCTTTTTCCGGTTTGCTTTGCGTGTTTTTCAGAACCTATCTTGTTTTGCTCTCTTGTACTTTACTCAATATTGAGGTAGAGTTATATAAAATTGGGAGTGAGATTCATAGATAGGTTCTTCAATATTTGATTGACAATCAAGACTCAAGACGCCCTTGGTTATAATTGAGAGCTAAGACCCAAGAGGCCCTTGGCTAATTAGGAATGTGGTAGTATTTCATCTCATTAATGTGGTCTTTGTAATCCCTCTTTCTTTGTTTCCCATCTCTTCTCTCTCTTTCTCTGTCTCTCTATCTATATATCTTTTGTTATTTTTCTAATTTGAAGGAGAGAACAAATTATTCTGAATTTAAAAAAAAAGGATCAATTGCTAGGAGCTCAAAACTTGTGGGGAAGGAGAAATCTTTCTTTGGACATCTTTCTATTATTCTCGTAGACCTGGGACTTTTGACTTCATCTACCATCTATAGAATTGATTGACCTAAGCTCCTCTAGCATTTTTAGGTTCAACACCGTAATCTGAATCCTGTTCTTGCTACTCAAAAAGAACTGGATCAAGATTATTTAAATTTCGTTCTCAAAATAGAGTATGTGCTACCCCTCCAGTCTACTGACCTAACATAACTAGTTTCCATAACCTAATAATACCATTGGTTGCTGAAATCTGGATTGTTTCCGCTATAGCTGTGGACCTTAATGTTGCCTTCATGCACATGCATTCATGCGAGTTGCTTGTGATGACACTGGTAAGTTCCTATCAGTAATGGCATGTTGCATGTACCCAAGCACTTCATTGGCTGTGCTGACTTCTACTCTTTTTGTGTGTGTGTTCGTCTATTGATTTGCAATTTATTCTCACTGTCTTTGTTTTGTCTATTTTCTGAAGGATGAGGTCTGGAGGTTGTGTTGTTTGATCTGCCCCTCATTGTATTCCTGATCCATTAACTTCTAATCTGCAGGATGGTGCTGCAGTTACTGGCCTAATTATTGCTGGCGCGTCCCTAATGGCGGTGAATGCTACTGGGAATCCAATTTATGACCCCATTGGCTCAATTATTGTTGGCAACCTGCTTGGAATGGTGAGCTGAATGAATTGCTGAATGTGGCGTGCTATAAGTCATTGACTTTTGGTTTCGCCCACATTGTTATTGTGGTTTTATGGCTTAAGCTATTGTCAAATACAGTTTACTTTCATTTTGTCTACCTCTCTAGAACCTGTATTTGATATTTTTTTGATAGCCTGCTTATTATTTGTTTCGGTTCCGTGAGAGAAGTATGGAGTGATACAAAGAATAGGCTCTGCAGACCACAGAAAAACAGTCAAACAGATAGAAAATAAAAAGGAACTACCGTAATGTGTTGTAACTTAGAGATTGATTAGCACCATGAGTATGAGTCACAGAGAAGCTGTCTATACAGCCTATTTCGCAAAGAAATTAGATTTAGATACACGATTGTGGAAGATCCTATCATAAAATTCTAACCGAATCATTTACAATAACAGCAAATAAAGGATGCCGCGACAAAATCTTGTTTCATTGGAACCTCTGAACACTCACATAATTAACCTGTAAGCTATGCTACCCGAAAACTGCTGATTTTCTGGCATATGTATGTACGACAAAATGACACTCCATCTCACATCTAGACACGACTACCTCTCCAAGGAGTGAAAAAGAGGAAGAGAAAAAACATGACGGAAGTTCAGACTGAGCATTTATCATTGTCTTTAAGGCATATACTTCCTCCGTAACGATATTATTGCACCAAATGAGCTCGACACGAACTCTTAGGCAAAATTTCATAATGAGAGATTAGGGAGATAACTAAGGTTTGGAGGAGAGATAAAGTAAGATTAGTAACCTTCAACTCCAACCACCACCTTCAACACCCATCACCATCGCAACCACCGCCTTCAACTCCAACCACCACGTCAACCACCACTTTTAACACCAACCACCATAACAACCACCGTCTTCAACTCCGACCACCACGTCAACCACCACCTTCAACACCAACCACCATAAAGCCACCACCAAGTTTGATCGAAAATACCCACAAAATTTGAACAATTTTTGAACTTAGATTTCGACCACTAAAACCCAGGATTTAACGCCAAAACCCAGAAACTCAAACCCAAACCCAGAAATTAGAACCCCTAAACCGAGAAATTTTGAATTATAAAACCCTTAAATTCGAACTCAAAACCCAGAAATTCGAAACCAAACCCCATAAATTCGAATCTAAAAACCCAGCAAATCAATCTCAAACCCAGAAAATTCGAACCCTAACCCAGAAATTAGAACCCCAAGCCCCAAAATTCGAATCCAAAACCCATAAATATGCACCAAAAACACAAAAAATTCTAAGCCAAACACAGATTTTCGAACCCAAAGCCCCAAAATTCAACCCCTAATACCCAAAATTCGAAAACTTGGTTCCCTAACCCCAAATTTCGAACCCTAAAACTACAAGAAGGAGAATAAGAACTATAATTTGAACCCCAAAACCCATAATTTGAACCCTAAAATCCAGAAAATTGAACCCAAAACTCAAAAAACGGAATCCAAAACCATGAATTTAACCCCAAAACCCATAAAAACGAAACCAAAAGAAAGAAATCGAACCCCAAAAACCCAAAATTTGAACTCCAAAACTCAAAAAAAAAAGTAATCCAAACCCATAATTTTAAACCTAAAACACATAAAATCGAACAGAAAACTCAAAAAAATGAACCCAAACCCAGAATTTTAACCCAAAAACCCATAAAATCAAACCTCAAAAAATCTTGATTGTTGAAGAACTTGGATTGCGGTTGTGAAGATGGTGATGCTATTGTTGTTGGTGATGAGCAACGGTGGTGGTGTTAATAGAAATGGTAGAGATGAAATGGTGAAGGGTTGAAGGATGGTGAAGGGTTGAAGATTCATTGAAGCTGAAGAAATGGTGAAGGGTTGAACTGTTGAAGTATGGAGAAGGGTTGATTAATTGGGGTTAGTTAGGTGTTTGAATTACTATATTTGATTAGTTTGTAATTAGATTTTAGGAGATATAATCAGGTTTTCATTTTTTTAAATATGGGTATTTTAGTAATATCACACTAAAAAACTTACTAAAATTAGAAAATTTGAAGTTTGGTGCGTTTATTGTGTTACGGCCTAAAATGGCAAAAGGTGCGTGTATTTTGTTACGGAGGAAGTAGTAGGGATTGGATACCAAGAGAGGCCCTATGAAGAGACTGATTTCTTCTAGCGACGGTTCCAGAGAAAAGTTCATAGATCTGTTAATTGAAGGTGGAAACCTTGTTATCAAGAAGTTAAATGCTAGTTGTTTGCTAGGATAAGGCGAGTCGATTAAGGACGAAAGGTGGGTAGCTGGATAATCTCCAATATCCCTCCCCCCACCCGCTTCTCCCCTTTGTGTATCTGGCTGGTTCCTAAGTTTCTTCTCCTCTCTTTCCTATTCGTTGGCTTATGGCTATGGTTTGACGTGAATAATTGCCCCGATCTTTTTAGAGAAGAAATTTCCTTTTTTTTATAAATGTGTTGTTGCCTCGCTCTATTGCTATTCTGACAGTGTCGTTTAGTTGTAAAATTTTGAGTTATGACGAGTTGAACACCTCGACACATACCCCCAAGTGCTTTAGCACCGGAGATGTAAGCTATTATAATTCCAACACCAAGGTGTTTGCCTACGACCCGTTGCTAGATTACAATTCAAAAACAAGGATTTACTGATGCTGCTGGCAGAACAAATGTGTCAATGCTGTTTCTGCCTGTACCTTCTGTTTATCACAAGTATGAAGTTTCTTCGGACCAACTGCCCATCCAGATGCTGTCAACTAACTTTGGAATTTTGGCCTTTTAGATGATAGAGTTTCTTATTATAAATCAAAATAATTGTCCATTTAATGCTGGGCTGATATAGCTGTCTTGTTTGGTCACCGGGTCTGGATATCGAAATTAGAAGTTCTGATAGAAAGTTCCATCACTGTTCTGAACAGGCGAAAAACATGGATTATTTGGAGTTAGTGGTACAGACTTCCATAGCAAATTTCTCATCGTATTTGTTGTGGGAACTTCCGATGTCAATGCATAAAGCAAACAGATTTTCCTTGTAAAACCAACAGAACGTTGCACAAATAGAACGTTTGTAGCTGTTTTATGCAACAAATGTACATTGTGCTGACAGCTTCAGGAAGAAGATCAACTAAATAATAGTAGATCGCTCTAATGTCTTTCTAGCCTGTTTCACTATTCAGTGGGGTTTTTACATTTGATTGTTGGAAGTTCTTCTTTTTTCCCTATTCTTTGCATAATTAGTTCTTTTATCGAATTGAGCACGGGTTTTTCACAACCTAAGGGCCTGTTCTCTTCGGCTGAAAGCAATGAGCTCAACTGAATAGTGAAATGTGAGAGTAAAACTATTGTGCTGAATTGAAGTAAACTGCGAATAAGCTGTAGAGAACAGGCCTTAACTTTCATGTGGACCTCTGCTGACCTTGGGTGGTATTTTATTGGAACTGGAACAAAGCTCCTGGGAAAGGGAAACATGTTAACTCATTTTATAGAATGCTCTAGTTATCTTTTTTGTTTGAATTGATCAATGTTGCAGCTTATGGCTCATGAATACTTCTGTAAGTTTTATGTTTCTTTTTGGGTTGTTGTGTGTGTGTGTGGTGTGACTGTAGGTCGCCATATTCTTGATTCAAAGAAACCGACATGCTTTGATTGGAAGGGCAATTGATGATCAAGATATGCAAAAGGTCTTGCAGTTTTTGAAAAATGACCCGGTATGTCCTCGTTGGGTGTCATCATTTCCACTTGAGTCATTGTATCTGTTAACTCCATAACTGTAGCCTCTTCTTTTTCATTGCATGTCCTTGATGCTTGGCAGGTAGTAGATGCTATATATGACTGCAAAAGTGAGGTGATTGGACCTGGGTTCTTCAGATTTAAGGCAGAAATCGGTAAAACTTTTAACTTCCATTCTGTGAATTATCTGGCTGAAAATTTCTTATATAGCATCATATATTATCCTATTTGCATCCAGTAGCTACTTGCCTACTTGCTTAACTTGTTTGCATGCAGCCTTTTGCGTTCATAACAACTTATCTGAACACTGAATGGAGATTAGAAAACTTATGCTCATGTTAATTCTGGTGCGTTTAGGGCATTAAAAATATAATGCAAGTAGTTACTGCACCTATAGAAATTACTTGGACTGTCTTCTGCGTATACAGAATAAAAAACAATTTCATGTTCGATAAATGAGGCAAATAATTCTTCATTAAGTTGCCAGCTCAACAAATGATGCTGTAGTTAATGAATACAAGTACTTGAGCAATGACTAATATGACAAATGAACCCCTTTTTCCCATCACTTAATTAAGCTTAGCTGCACTCATTGTGAATTAACCCTGACAAAGTGTTGGTGCAACAGATTTTAATGGCGTTGTGCTGGTGCAAAACTATATTAATCGTGCTGGGGGTGAATCATGGGCTAGACAGGTATGATTTGCTATTTTGTTCGTATCACCATTCTCGTTTGACTGGCTCTAAGCTCTATTATTTCTATCAAATATATTACGCTTTTGTGATCACTTCCCTGGCATTTGTGCTGTGAAACTTGAAGTAAACTATTTAGCTAAGAGCTACTTCCTCTGTTTCTTTTTAAGTACTACATTTCTTTTTTCACACTTGTCGAGACACATTTTGTATGGTTTTTATCTTTAATTATGCATTTGTAAAAATTATGACAACAAGATATTAAAAATGTATACATCGAGACGAATCAAACAAGATCCAACAAGACTATATTTTTTCTTATGCATAAATTGTAAAAGCCAGTCAAACTATAATGGATGAATAGTAAAAAAGTCAATATGTAGCACTTAAAAAGAAACGGAGGAAGTATTTAGCTAAGAGCTATTGAGCTCTTCAAAAAAAGAAAAACTACTTAGCTAAAATCTTCTCAATATGTGCAGTTTCGAGATGCCGCAAAAGGGCAGGATGAAACCGAATTGCTCAAGGTTATGTCGAACTATGGTATGTAATTATGGATTTGGTCTTCTTAAATGAGCATGCACCGTCTTCTAAAGATTTATGTCGAAGCTATATTATTGTAAATGGCAGGGGAGGAAGTTGTGACTGCTTTAGGAAGTGAAGTGGACCGACTAGAATCAGAGATCCAGAAACTTGTTCCTGGGATTCGCCATGTTGACATTGAGGCTCATAATCCAATCATCCCGTCGTCTTGATATAGCTAGTACACATTCGTCCATCTATAGATGTTAGAGTTCTGGCCATTTTGCATTAAGCTGATATGTAATTACCCAGAATTTTTGCTGAAATTCTTGAAACCTTGTGTACATAATGCACGGAAGATATGTAATTTTTTTGGGCCACACAAGCTCAATTTTGTGGTCCTCTGGTTCAGTGAAAATCAAAGAGAATGTTTGATTTGTGGTTTTCTTCATTTCTTTTGTTTGTTCGTAAAGGGTGTAAAATGATTTTCTATGGAAATATTTTGTATTTCAGAAAAAATAAGCTCAGATGTAATAACTATTAAGAAATACTAACATCTCAGAAAATAAGTTTAAATAAGCTTAAAGAAGTTAAAGTTTAGATTAGTCAAAATAATGAATAAAATATGCTTGAAGAGTAAAAACAATATTTTCGTTTTATGAGATCCCTTTATTTCAACTAGCCTTATATGCACACAATGTGTGCAAAAATTATATCATAGTAGTTTCGGTATTTTGAATCAGTTTCTTTTATGTTATTTATTTATTGAGGTTGGATGAGTGGGTGGTGGGTAGTTATTTTTTGTGATGTAGTGGGATTGTGGGATGATTATAGGTGGTTTATTTATGCAATTGTTCTCATTAATTTTTTATTTATTTTTTATGATAAATTTTTTTTCTATAAATTATTAATTAAACAACAAAGGGTAAATTAGACAATACATTAAGTTTGGTGTTCCACCCCTTTTCCCTTACAGTATAGAGATATATATTTAAATAAATTTTAAATATAAAATATTTTCTCAAGTAAAAATAAAATTCTTTAGAAGACAACCTCAAAGGAAGATTATCACATTATCTTTCCAATGTTTTATGTTTCTCATTTTGTCCACCCTCCATCCCTCTTCCTTTTTCATTTATTTTTTTTCTCTACTTTTCATGCAATGAATTAGATAGAGGAAATTTTAAAATTGGCAAAATACCTATGATCAGTATATACTTCATATTTTATTGCTGGGATGGACTATATTAGGCATCAATACTATTTTTTAGATTGTAGAATTTGTGTACCTGCTATTAATGATAGTTGAAAGCCAAAACCATAATCAACCGACTCTTAATTTCTTAATTTCTTAATTTTTGGGCCTAAAACCAAACCGATATAATCAATTTTGCAATCAAAAATTTAGAACCGGCACATTCTAACTAGTTCTAAGTCCGAAACCGAATACTCAACTATTTTGGTCACCGTCACCCTACCGTAAACCTTCCACTGGGTACATGTACATTATTTTTTCTTGAAAAAGTCTAGTAGTGTACTTCTGTACTATTGATATAAATATGATACCACCATTAAATAGTAATCCTAGGACTATAAAGTCTATAAGGCGTGAAATTTCTTCGAAACTTCAAATTGTACCAAATCATCAACATTTTTCCCCAATATGGCATGTGTATACGGCAAATTTCGTAGTCTAAATAAATAAACCAAGAAATAACGTAACAAAGATAAATTTATATGGATAATGTGTTGGGTACAATCTCTGTATTACAGTTTATATAAAATAAACTAAGTCCTCTGATTCTGTTCCGCAGCTTGATGTCAACACGTGTTGATGACGACCTTGACTTGGGTGTAGGACAACGTTTTGTCAACGTCAACCTGAATTTGAATGTTGGATGACGTTTTGTCAACGTCAACCTGAATTTGAGTGTCGGATGACGTTTTGTCAACGTCAACCTGAGTTTGAGTTTTTGTTTGGGTTTATTCGAATGAGGGTTGACACAGCTTGAATCTCAGTCGAATGTGTTTGAGTTTCTCTGAACAGTCGGCACGAATTTGATGTGCTTATTGACTACTTCTAGAGAGGATTTCCAAGAGAAATTTGTGAGCTCTTGAGAATAATGATTTTTCCGGCCCCAGCAACTGAAGGTGGAGAGGTCTATTTATAGGGGATGGAAATCCTTAATGGACTTTTGGTGGTGTGGGCTTGAGCCCGTTTATGACTTGGTAGTCTTTTTGTTTATCCATTTAACCATCTGTTTTGGGCTAGTAATATGGACTGACCCAAATATTTTACAACCCAGATTATGTTTATTCAATTTGGACTTTTATTTAGGTGGGCTAATTAATTAAATTGGGCTATTATTTATCTTAGCTCAAAACTAATTAATTTAATAATAATGTAAAACACTAATAAATTTTTTAGTGTCTACAAATTGCCCCCTCGAGACTATGTCACGTACACGTTTTGAGGTGTTTAATCGTGACGGGGTCTCGACGAATTTGATTTTTGACTTGGGATTTTTTTTTGGTTTTGTGTTATGAGTTATTAACTAAGTATAACTCCAACACGTCTTGGATACTAAAAACTTAATCATATTAGCAATAGATTTGTTTCCTCCAAAAAATTAGAGAAAATCTATCTTTTTTGTTTTATTTAACCGACTAAACATGATTTATTTTGTATAAATACACAAGATAATCTCACAATCCTAACAATCTTGCTTGGCTTGCCGCTGAGAACATCAGGTAGTTAAATTTATTTTCCTTCCTTTGCTTCATTGATCTTGTATTCCATCCTTTTTTTTATTTTATTGATGTATCATCATCCAAGATCAGCATCAATATTCATAGTGCAATTCTCTTTATACCTCCTTTTGATGCTGGTCTTTTTTGCACGCAACAACGAGTATTTAGAGTCATTAGTTCATATTATTCTTCGTTTAGAGTCATTAATTCATGTAATTCTCTTGTTTATTTTTCTTTTTTTTGCGCGGCTAATATCATCAGGTTAGGAAATCTTATTCTTCGTTTCCGTCATGGCCATCTTCCTGTTATTCTCAAAGTCTCCAACTTTGATTCAACATGTCATCATTCATAAAGATAGCTTCTTTCTCTAATTTTTTTTTTCTTCTTTGTTTTCTTTTATTGAGCATGGTTGAAGAACAACAACTTCTTGTATTTGAACGAAAACCTTCTTGCTTTTACAGTCGCCGAGAACCAGTCAGACAATGACCAAATTATTCATTTTAGTTTTTGGTGTAATTGGCTTCAAGATTGATTGCTCGTAGTGAGATTGTTATCAGCCTGCAATCTTTTAATGTAACTCTTCTTATCTGTTTATTGAAGGGCGAAATGTAATTTGATGATGAAATTCGAGATTCTGTGCACGTGGAAAGATAGTGTATGAACCTATTGAGAGGAGAGAGTTATGATGTAACTTGTAAAAGTCATAATAGGGGCCAAAGTATTCTCTTCGTTCTTGCTTTATCAAAAAAAAATAATAGTTGAATAGCCTTATTTCCATTGTATATGTTGGTGAGACCGATAGCCTAGAAGCAAGCAAGTGGACAGGAGACAAATATGCTATTAATTTTGTTTTGCCATGTTTCCAACTCTATTTCTTCTGTTGGGTACTAATTATATCATGTGATGGATTGATGCTGAACAGTCTCCCAAATTGATTTTTTGTTTGATTGACATCAAGCCCTTAGCAAATATAAATCAACATCTAAGATGAGTGATGATTCATGTGTTAATTTTGCTTCTTGTTTGTTTGTAGCTTTTCCCTTCTTTGTGCGCGACTCACCTCTTGCCGTTGACACATACAATTTTACGGGATACATTTTGAGTATGTCTCTATTTTTCTTTTATTTAGTTAAATGCCCTTTTTTCATATATGTATTGCATTTTTTTTTTTTGCTTCCTGATGTTTTGCAGGATGTGAGAAAAGTTGAAGGGGATCCCATCGTGATTGGCCATTCGTGAATACACATGTGAGCCAATCAGAGGTGTCAGGTCATCGTGTGTGCACTGTGAACCTGGCATCTTCAGATGGTCCTTATGAAGACTTGAAGAGGGGACTTCATCGTGATTGGCCATTCGTGAGTACACATGTGAGCCAATCAGAGGTGTCAGGTCATCGTGTGTGCACGGTGAACCTGGCATCTTCAGATGGTCCTTATGAAGACTTGAAGAGGGGACTTCATCGTGATTGGCCATTCGTGAGTACACATGTGAGCCAATCAGAGGTGTCAGGTCATCGTGTGTGCACGGTGAACCTGACATCTTCAGATGGTCCTTATGAAGACTTGAAGAGGGGACTTCATCGTGATTGGCCATTCGTGAATACACATGTGAGCCAATCAGAGGTTTCAGGTCATTGTGTGTACACGGTGAACCTGACATCTTCAGATGGTCCTTATGAAGACTTGAAGAGGGAACTTCATCGTGATTGGCCATTCGTGAATACACATGTGAGCCAATCAGAGGTGTCAGGTCATTGTGCATGCACTGTGAACCTGACACCTTCAGATGGTTCTTATGAAGACTTGTCATAATTTAATGTTTTGCGTTTTGCTTTTCTCTCTTTGTGATTTCATTTTTTTTTAGTCATTTGATCCATGTATTATTCATGTACAGGTTAACGAGAATGGTGTTCATCAAGGAGTTTACATTAGATGGCAAGCTCCATCTTGCAACAGTTGACAAAGAGGAAGATGATCCACGCACAGCCGGCTTCCATTTCATCATTCATCAATCATTACTTCGCCCACAGGGTATGCACACACATATTGACCAGGGATCTTTCTCAAGTGAAATGTCAGTGGAGGTGCACCATGGATCACGAAATGAGATTCCCTTTTACATTCTTAAGGGTACTATTCGTGACGGCTATGAACTGGATCCTCCATTTCCAATGCTTGGTCGATCGATCATTTCAGGTTCGTCGAAATGGGGGTCCAACAACTTGAGGATAGTCGGCGAAGCAACTTATTTGTCTGGGTATTGGGAGTGGACGTCAAACGTCTTATCCCACTTCGGAGGAATCCTTGACACTTGTTTGATCCACTCTGCAGTTTATGCTTCCCTTTATTTATATGACAGGCGTCCAAACGTCATTCGTGCCTTCTGTGAGAGTTGGTCTCCTATCACTAACACACTCCATACCATGAATGGGGAGTGGTCCATATCTCTGTGGGACCTTTTCAAGCTTGGAGGGTTACCAATTCTCGGACGTGTTTATGATGAGACAATCCCTTGCTACCGCCAATTGGATGCGCGAGATAAGGAGGGACACAGAATAGTGCCTCAAACTTGCGAATTCTTGTTAATTGCCTACCACCATCTTGCCAAGGATCCCCAATCCAAGAGAGGAGTGACTGCTCAACAATGGATTGATTTTTGGTGCAAGAAACACAGAGTTTACAAGCTTCCTGCTAAGAGGCAAAGGTATTCTGAATCTCGCCCAAAATCCACTGCTAATCCTACTGTCAACGTTGAGACTCGATCGATTGTTTGGGAGAAGGGTGAGCTAGAAGTATTTGATCTACTTGGGATTACGGGTAGTACCAGAAGAATAACTACCTATATCGCAGCTTTCATCTCATGTTGGCTATGCACGTTTGTGCTTCCTGAAACTGATGATAGACTGATCAGACCAGGTACCTTCGAGATCGCTTCCTTGATGGCCCGAGGGCAATCATTCAGCCTTGCAATTCCTGTGCTTTCTAGCATATATCGTGGTTTGAATGCGATTTCAGATGCTCCAAAACCAGCTTATTCGAGAACTTTATTTCCAGCTCATTATCTTTATGCTTGGTTAGCATATTATTTTAACACTCACCATGATGCTGACCCTGTTCCTTCAGGCCCCTTGATGGTCAAGTACTCTGGTGCTCAAGGGTCAAAATTCTTCAATCCCGACGACGCTCATACTATTATTCATGTTGGAGCAGGTGTTGACGCTGGTTGCCTCATGAGGAGCAAAAATAAACTTGATATTTTGCATGATGATGGGAAACTAAGTTATGAGAAACTCAGCTATATGGTTTCTCTTCGTTCATGTTACCTTCCCTTGCGCCGTCTCGACACCTTTCATGTTGAGCCTTATGCCCCACATCGATTTGCTAGGCAGTTTGGTTTTTGCCAAGACGTTGTGGGTTTGCATCGTCGTAGTGTAGAAAATCGAACAGCGTCCTATTATGAGGCCTTGCGTTATTGGACATTGCTTTTGTTTAGCGGGAGTCAATCCCGCGTAGCTACACCGAGTCAACCACTTAACTGGAGGGACTTGGTGACACCTAAGTTTGCTAAATGGTGGCCCAAAGTGACCATTGGAGATTTGAGAACTCATGTTATGGTCCTTATTTCGAGCACCACATCTGATTCATCTATACCTAAGCAAGACCATAGACATTGTGTCGACAGAAGTGTCATGAGATCCAAGGATAAACTCCCGCAACCTGTGAGAAAGCATACCCATGTTACGAAGGGTAATCCCAGAGTTTTGCAAGACGAGGACCTCATCGTCAACCAGAGTGATACAGAGTCTGAGGTTAACTTTAAACATAGGCGAGGAGCAAACGGAAGTCGCTTCCTCAAGACAATGCCTTGGACTTCGATCGATTTTTTGATGACATGCCCAACTCTCCCATTAATTCTTCACACTTTAATCTGGTAAGACTTCATTGAATGGTTTACCCTTTTTTTTTTTTTTTTTTTTAATTTATATATGTTCTCATCCGGATTTTTCTTTTAGGATGATGTTGACACCAACTTGCGAGATGTCGAGCATGGAGATTTATATGAGGATGACGTCCCTCCTCTTCCTCTAAGGACAACTCCTGGAAAAGGGAAAGAATTGAGAATCACAGAAGACTTGCATAAAAAATCTTCCTCCCACTCATCGGATCATGATCATACTGTCCATATATCATCCCTCTCTCGCAGTGAGGAGTCTATTCTGGGTCCTAACTCTCTTGAGGTTGCTGCGAGATCTCACATGGTCCAAGTGCAGGAAGTTCGTTCCCCTGCAATCTCAGCAATGACATTTGGACCCGACCTTTTAGCTAAAGACATTTACACCGAGGCCACTAAAGTTATGGGTGCGCGATATTTGAAGGAAATAAAAGAGGCACCTTTCTCTGAAGTTTCTAAAAAATATGAGACAGCCACCAAGATCTACAAGGGCATAGAAAACCTCAAAGGAGATCCCAAACCTTTGAAGCGCATAATAGATTCTTATGTCGGTGTTGTGTGCTCGTACCTTGCTTTGGAAGAAGTCGCAGCGAAGCGTCAGCGGTCCGAACAGGTGGCAAAGGATATCCTTCACCAAAATGAAGTAATTAAGCAATCTAAGTCTACGTATGATGAGATGAAAAAGGAGCACTTTGACCTTACACAAGAGAAGACTTCCATCCAAAGTGAGAAAGCTGAACTTGAAGTTAGGTTGGCGAAAGTCTGTAAAAGAGATGATGAGCTGACAAAGATCTTAGAGTCCAAAGAAAATTCTTTGACAGCGCTGGAGACACAAATGAAAGGTCAACAAGAAGCCCTGGATGAGTTAGAGGTGACCCCAACTTTGGGTGCTGAGGAGGTGTGCTTGCTTGAAGGGCAAAAGAAGCAACTCCAAGAACTTCAATCTTCACTCAACCCTTTTGAGTGGATGGATGCATAGCGACTTATTTTCTTCATTTTTTTTTGTTTGGTTTAGAACTAGATTTTTTCTTTCTTTCTTAGAACCCTTTTTTTTTTTTGACAGACTTATTACTTGTTACTTGCATTTGTGAACAATAAGTCTTTCATTGTTATTTTGTCATCTATAGTATAAAGTATTCCATTTTTTTTGTTTCGCCGTTCACAGTTTATACTCTTGCGGGCCAGGAGTATTACAATTGAGATTTTTTTTTTTTTTTTTTTTTTTGGTGGTGGTGGCTGCACTTGAAGTTTTTTATTTTCCAAGCTGCCTACGTACTTGCAAAATGATTATCAAATAACATTGCAAGATCAAGCCAACGTAGTTCGAGTGATGCAAACTTTTTTTTTTTTTTTTTTTTTTATGCATGAGCAGTTTACCCTCCTACTTAGGAGCTTACATGAGCTTACAACTCTAAGAATAATATCTCTTTAGGAACTTGCCATTGATAGGTCCTACACGTAATCCTTCAGCGTCGACAATTTTGTAGGCTCCATTAGTGTAGACCTCTTGTACCACATAAGGACCATCCCATTTTGAAGTGAATTTACTCCCTGTTTTGCGAGAAGTAATGATGGGCCTTCTTACAGCTAGAACCATATCTCCCACTTGAAAGGAGCGACGTCTGACTTTCTTGTTGAAGGCGCGTGACAGACGGGCCTGGTAGCACTCTGATTTTTGTTGTGCTTGAATCCTTTTTTCATCAAGTGCTTCTAACTCGGCCAGTCGAAGGCTATCATTTTCATCACTTGTCAAACCTTCTTGTATGGCTATTCGTAATGAAGGGATTTGAAGTTCTAGGGGTAAAACAGCCTCAACACCGTACACTAACGCATATGGGGTTGACTGTGTTGCGGATTTGTATGTTGTTCTGTATGCCCAGAGAGCTTCCCCTATTTTTTCATGCCAGTCACGTTTGGATTTGGCAACAACTTTGCTCAACAACTTGCACAACGTCTTGTTGAAAGCTTCGGCCAAACCATTTGCAGGTGCATTGTACATCGATGACTTATGTTGAGTGAACTTGAACTTCTCACATAAATTTTTCATCAACTTATTGTAGAATGGCGTTCCGTTGTCAGTGACAATTCGTCGGGGTACTCCATACCTGTATATAATGTGAGTACGAATGAAGTCAACAACATTCTCCTTTTTGACCTCCCGAAGAGGGATCGCTTCTGCCCATTTAGAAAAGTAATCTGTAGCTGCCAAGATGTATGTGTGTCCCGAAGACGATTTTGGCGTGATTGGACCAACTACATCAAGTCCCCATGCTTCAAAGGGCCATGATGCCACAGTGGGATGCAAGGGCTCTGGAGGTTGATGTATGAAGTTAGCATGAAATTGACAAGCTTCACATTTTCTTGCATAATCCATGCTGTCTTGCACCATAGTTGGCCAGTAATAGCCCATCCTTTTTATTCGGTCATGTAATTTTGGACCTGACTGGTGAGCACCACATACTCCAGAGTGAACTTCCTCTATTGTTTGCTTTGCTTCTTCATCTCCTAGACATCTCAACCATAGTCCATGAAAGGATCGTCGGTACAGTGTTCCCTTATAATGTATGAAGCGTGGGGCTCGACGACGGATCTCCATTCTGTGCTTTGCATCACTTGGCAGTTTTTTCATGAGCCAAATAATCAATAATTGGTTGACGCCAATCTTCTTCGTCAATTTGATAGACGGATATGATGTCAACTTCTTCAACATCCTCTTCGTCCGAGGCGGCAATCCATACTTCTTCCATATCTTCTTCATCTGGAGCGACAACCCAGCGTTTGCAAACGGGTACTACTGTAGTGTCCTCTGCCCCCAGTGCCAAGGTGGCTGCAAGCCCAGCCAGTGCGTCAGCCATTTTGTTGGCACTCCTTAGGACATGCTTTAACTTGAAGGTATCGAGCTTGTCGAGTAACTTCAATGCTTGTTTCTGATAGGGGACCAAATCTTCTTTTTTTACTTCATATTCCCCTGAAAGTTGCTTTAGAACCAACTCCGAGTCACCATAAATGTCTAAGTCTTTGAGTCCCATTTCAATTGCCATTTGTAGACCTAGTGTGAGCGCTTGATACTCAGCCATGTTATTTGTGCATAATTGAGTCAACACGAAAGAGTAAGTTAGTACATGCTTCTCTGGGGATATGAAGACAACTCCTGCCCCTGCGCCGTCTCGACGAGCAGCACCGTCGAAGTACATTTGCCAAGGCGGGAGTATGTCAATGAAAAATAAATCTTCGCCTGGCAAGTCATCTGAAAGTTCCCACTCCGCTGGCACTGGATGATCTGCAAAGAAGTCGGCTATTGCTTGTCCCTTGACAGCCTTTTGAGGGACATACACGAGGTCGTATTGTTTCATAAGCATGGCCCACTTCGCAAGTCTTCCAGACAATACTGGCTTTGAAAGGATGTACTTTATTGGGTCAGCTTTTGAGATGACACGGACTGTATGAGCTTGCATGTAATGCCTTAACTTTTGAATTGCAAAGACCAAAGCAAGACAAATTTTTTCCATGGGTGAGTAGTTCAGCTCGGCACCTACCAAGGTTCGACTTAAGTAGTAAAGTGCCGTTTCTTTGCCATTTTCTATTTCTTGGGCACACATTGCCCCCAGGGATCCCTCTTGAGCCGCAATGTACAAAATGAGAGGCTTTCCTTTTACTGGTGCCCCCAAGACAGGAGGAGAAGACAAGTACTTCTTTATGCTTTCAAAGCCTTTCTTACATGAATCATCCCATTCAAATGGGGCATGCTTTCTCATGAGATGACTAAAGGGATGACATCTCCCAGCTAGATTGGAGATAAACCTTCTGATGTACGCAAGACGTCCTTGTAAACCGCGCAACTCTTTAAGGTTTCTTGGTTCAGGCATTTCTTGAATTGCCTTAATTTTGGCTTGGTCAATTTCAATACCTCTATGCTTGACAACGAAACCTAGAAATTTCCCTGAGGTAACGCCAAACGCACACTTAAGAGGGTTCATTTTCAGTTGACATTCCCGTAGTCTTTGAAAGACTTTACGAAGGTCACATAAATGGTTCTCCCTCTTTTTGATTTGACCACCAAGTCATCTACATAACATTCCACAATTTTGTGCATCATGTCTTCAAAGATTTTCTGCATTGCGCGTTGATACGTAGCTCCAGCGTTCTTTAACCCAAATGGCATGACCACATAGCAAAATATTCCTTTTGGGGTACGAAAAGCGGTGGCCTCTTGATCTTCAGGTGCCATGAGTATTTGATTGTAGCCAGCAGTACAATCCATAAAGGACAAGGCTTCATGACCAGTAGTAGCGTCAATCATGATTTCCGCCACAGGAAGTGGGAAATCATCTTTTGGACAAGCTTCATTTAGGTCACGGAAATCTACGCAGATTCGCAGTTGCCCGTTTTTCTTTCTCACTGGGACAATGTTTGCTACCCATGTGGGATACTTAACTTCACGAATGAACCCTGCGTCAATGAGCTTGTTTACTTCAGATTCGATCTCGGGAATCATTTCAGGTCTGAAACGTCTTTGGGACTGTTTCTTTGGGCTCATGCCTTTTTTGACGGCCAGTCGGTGGACAGCGACTTTTGGGTCGAGTCCGGGCATCTCCTTGTAACTCCATGCAAAGACATCTTTGTATTCAGAGAGCAGATTAAAGTACTCTTCTTCTTCTTCTTGTGATAGATGAGCACTAATATAAACGGGGCGTGGTTCGTCTGGAGTTCCTAGGTTAAACTCTTTTAGATCATCCACGGTGGCTTGCCCCCCGTCCTCGAGAGATTTAGGTGCCTCGTCTGTCTCTACTTCTTCGTCGCTATCATGAGCTTCATGGCCCGTGATATGATTTGAAGACACAAGTTCAAAATTTTCCTCTTCTTTTCTGTCAGACGGAGTACTCTGGTTGGTATGTACCACAACCCTCCCCTTCACTTTTAAGGGTCCATGCTCGATGATGTCTACCACTTGTGTGCGCTTCATGCGAGAAGGCACAACACTCTTAAGTTCACTGTCTTCTTTAATTTTGTCGTCCCTCCTTCCAATGCGACTCATCACTGATTGCCTTTGTCGATGGTTACTTGAGGCTGACACGCCTAGACGATCAAAAACTTGTGCTTTCTTCTTAAAAGGGAGAGTGTTTTGATGTGGAATGTGACCTTTTAAAACTGCACTCTCTTTCTTTCCATTCCCTCTAAGCCTTCCAAATACGGATTCACGCTTCTTAGGGGCAGGTGGTTGCAATCGATCAAAAACTGACACCCTTGGATTAGCTGCATTATTTTCACCTTCTTTTTCTTCGGCCTCCTCAGCAGTAATATACTGTGTAGAAGGAATATTCTTCCTATGTCGTGCAGAAATCCGAATAGGTTTTGGAGGATCGAACCCCAAACCTAATTTAGTCGGTTGAACCACAGTACCGTGCTCTTGTAATCTCTTCTGCGTGTCATTAAGTCCATGAGATTTTGCTTCAATTAGCCTCCCCATAGGTGCTGGGTTTTCAAAGTCATACCCAGATTTTGCTAAGAGCTTATAGGCATTAGGATCAAATCTACCCTTATTAAGCCATTTTCTTCTAGTTGTCTCCTCAGATTTTGAGATTGGAGGCTTGCAAATTTGACTTTGGTTGGCCTTAGACAAGGGAAGCATTGTTTCAGTCTTCAAAGTTTGAAGAGTACCTACGTCCACCCGTGCATTTATCTTTGGTTCAACTTTTGTATCTTGGCATCCTGTGAATGGGGACTCCCCTTCCTTACGACGAGACTTAGGAACATATCTCAAGACTGGAGTTCTTGACGTTGCCCCTACGTCTTTCATAGGTTGAGTAACACCTTGTTCATTCGTCATTCCCATGTACTGTTGCTTGGCATTACTAGGTGGCTTGCTAGAGTTTGAAGATGAAGGGACATCTTCATTTTTCTTAACGCCCCTTTTACCTGTCGAGGTAATTTGGGATGGTAACATCTCACTTGAGGCTCCCCCATCTTCAAAAAACTTAGCATCAGCGAAGTAGGAATCTGCTTTGCTAAAGGGTTTAACATCGGCATTTATTTTCTTCTCTCCTCCACGATAGTACTTAAGACATTGATGGAGGGTTGATGCGACTACACCATTTTCATGTAGCCAAGGCCTTCCAAGCAACATCTTATATGATGTCTTTGTGTCAATCACATGGAAGAGGGTGGATGAAGTTAGTTCTCCCATACTCAGGTCTAGGCGTATGATGCCTATTGCACGCTGACTATTTAGATCGAATCCTTGAATCACTATACGACTATTAGACAACTCCTCCATTGTAATCCCTAATTCAATCATGGTGTTTTTTGGCATGATGTTGACAGCTGAGCCTCCATCTACTAAAATGCGGTTGATCCTTTGCTCAAGTATGTAGCCAGAGACAAACAATGGTCGGTTGTGAGGTTTTGAACCCAACAACAGATCCTCATCTGTAAAGGCTAAGGCAGAGTTACAAGATGCACAATTACCAGAGCTTTCAACGAGTTCCTCAACACCTTTTATCTTGTCAACATATAATTCTGGTTGTTGAAGTGCATGAGCCACTTGCTGACACATTTCTCGAGGCAATTTGAAGATTTGCCCCCAGCCCATCCGCGTTGGAAGAGCCTCTAATACAGTTAAAACTTTTGGGTCCATTTCAGTTCCGGAATGTTGAAGAGTCAGTTTGAAAGACACTTTGCTCTCTTCAGTAGGAGAATTATCTTCCTCATTGTCCTCCATTACTTCTTGCTCATTCTCCACAAAGGAGACAATGTTGACAGTAACCACAGTGAAGTAATCTTCAGGAAAGAATTCCTCTAAGATTATGGGCGTAAGCGGTTCTTGTTCAAGTAAATCAATGGGAAGGACTTGTGTCTTGACACTTTTCTTTGGCTTCTTCTTCCCTTTCGAGCGCTTAGGGCCCTTCTTCCTTTGTTGCTTCTTTTGTCGGCGGAAAGGTTGTGACTGTGGCCTTGTTTGCTTTCTAGGCCTCCTTCTTGTGACCAGTGTCCACCCTTCGTCATCTTCTTCGTGAGGGGCGATAACCAAAGTTTCATGCTCAACATGTGACATGTTGGCCATTGGAGTACTTGGTCTTGCCACATACACAATCACAGGCTCCAAACTTCCGAACTGCAAAATTTGAGCTTGCCATGGAGATTCTATCACGGCGGATGCGTGATTAGTCTCAACTGTTTCATCAAGGTCCAACTCGATTCTTCCATCCTTTGCTAGCTGCATGATTTTTTCTTTAAGTGTTATACACTTCTCGATGGGATGACTAACCATCCTATGGTATCGGCAGTAGTTGGGGTCGGCAGTCTTGCCAACATCCGCAGGCCGTTTAGGTTCGGGAAGCTCGATGACCTTATTCTCAAGCAAGTCATCTAGCATTCCAGACAAGTCAGAATCTGGGAATGGGTACTTCTTTGCCTGCAATTCTTTTAAAGTGGGCCTATCCTTCTTAGGCTCTCTTGAGGATGAGCTCCTTTTGTCTTCAGTGCTCGCCTTTCCAGAAATCTTGACAGGCCCAGAAGTGGATGTGATCGACATCGACTCCTTAGTTGAACTTTTCGAAGATTTGTCGCCTTTCTTGAAATCTTTCTTTTCCTTCTTCATTTCATAAGAAGCATGACTTTTACCACGATTATTGGCTATGGTGAGCTCCATGTCATGAGCTCGAGTAGCCAACTCTTGAAAAGACCTAGGCTTTATACCTTGCAAGATATAAAGTAAGTCCCAGTCCATTCCCTGTATACACATCTCAACAGCAGATACTTCAGTCAAACGGTCTTTGCACTCTAGACTCAGAGCGCGCCATCGGTTGATGTAATCAATCACCGGCTCGTCTTTCCATTGATGAGTTTTAGTTAACTCAATCATGCTAACTACACGTTGAGTGCTGTAAAACCTATTCTGGAATTCTATCTCCATTTCATCCCAACTATCAATAGATTCCGGAGATAAGTCTGTGTACCAGTTGAAGGCGATGCCTTTGAGGGAGCGAACAAACTGCTTAACTAGCAAGTCGCCTGTAGTGTTGGCATTATTGCACGTCTCTATAAAGTGGGCGACGTGTTGTTTAGGACTTCCCTTCCCATCAAACTGCTGAAACTTGGGGGGTTGGTAACCCTGAGGCATACGCAACCTATCGATTCTCTTGGTGTAAGGTTTCACATAGCGCTGACTACCTTGAGAACCTTCCCCAAGTTGACCCTTGACAGCGTTAGCTATCATATCCTGGACTTGTTTAGCAGTCAATGGAATGTGAGAGTTGTCTTTTACAGATTTATCACTCTCACTTCCGCTTTCACTGTCACTATGCTTAGATGATCCCTCCATTGAACTTTTCTCAAGCTTCTTGTTCAGGGTAGCGATTTGATCATTCTGAAGCTTTATTTGAGCATCCTTTTCTTCTCCATCTTTTACCAATTTCTGCAGTAGATTATTCATCTCAGCAAGTTGCTCTTCAACAGTTTTTGTTGAAGTCACCATGACAGCAGCAGTGAATGACTTAGAGACTTGAGATGATCTTTCTATGTCAGGGGTCTCCAGAGGTGAAGAGGCAGAAGAATCACTACTGGATTCAGCATCACCGTCAACCCTAAATGGGCTAAAGAGGGGACTGGTACGAACGACCAATCTCTCTGACCGTTCAGTTGCAGTTTGCTTCCATTTGAGGGGAGCAACAGATGGTTGGTCAGATTCAGCTGCAGAGCTAGAGCCAAACACTGGCACTTCACGCTCTTTGCGAAAAGAAGACGTGATGGCATTTTCAGAAACAGTTTGCCTAACTGATTTGCGTTGACGGGTAGGGATTGTCGCAGCTCGAAGGCTTGCAGCAGCAGTGGCGACAGCAACTTTCTTCATTCCTCTTGTGTTTACACCAAGAGTCTGGTCGGCAATGAAATCACCCAGCGTCACAGTCTTTCGCTGGGTAGCGTCAAAGTTGTCAGTGAACTCAACAATGTTCTTCCTTGAGCTCATTGATCTTATAGTAGTTGATTTTTTTTTTTCTTTGTGAAACAGAGATGAGAGGCAGAGATGTCCCACCGGGCGTGCCAAAATTTGTATACGGCAAATTTCGTAGTCTAAATAAATAAACCAAGAAATAACGTAACAAAGATAAATTTATATGGATAATGTGTTGGGTACAATCTCTGTATTACAGTTTATATAAAATAAACTAAGTCCTCTGATTCTGTTCCGCAGCTTGATGTCAACACGTGTTGATGACGACCTTGACTTGGGTGTAGGACAACGTTTTGTCAACGTCAACCTGAATTTGAATGTTGGATGACGTTTTGTCAACGTCAACCTGAATTTGAGTGTCGGATGACGTTTTGTCAACGTCAACCTGAGTTTGAGTTTTTGTTTGGGTTTATTCGAATGAGGGTTGACACAGCTTGAATCTCAGTCGAATGTGTTTGAGTTTCTCTGAACAGTCGGCACGAATTTGATGTGCTTATTGACTACTTCTAGAGAGGATTTCCAAGAGAAATTTGTGAGCTCTTGAGAATAATGATTTTTCCGGCCCCAGCAACTGAAGGTGGAGAGGTCTATTTATAGGGGATGGAAATCCTTAATGGACTTTTGGTGGTGTGGGCTTGAGCCCGTTTATGACTTGGTAGTCTTTTTGTTTATCCATTTAACCATCTGTTTTGGGCTAGTAATATGGACTGACCCAAATATTTTACAACCCAGATTATGTTTATTCAATTTGGACTTTTATTTAGGTGGGCTAATTAATTAAATTGGGCTATTATTTATCTTAGCTCAAAACTAATTAATTTAATAATAATGTAAAACACTAATAAATTTTTTAGTGTCTACAGCATGTTTCATGGGGGTTTCATACCATAAACTGCCACCAATCAATTAAAAAAAAAAAGAACAAGACATAAAATGTACCTCTATATAGGGAACACATCATCTGCGAAATACTGTATAGTTTACTCAAAATAGTAAATAATATTCGTAATTTTTTTTATTTATGTAAACTTATGATTGCATTCTTATTTTGCTATATTTAGTAAACAGAACAACTATCTAACCGTTATTATTCATACTAAATTTTGGTTTTTTTACATCTCTAACGTGTATAACCTCTCCTTCATTTACTCCCCAACATCCATTTTTTATGCGTTTCATCTATGTGAATTTTTCTACCATTTTTTTCTTCCTTTTTTTCCTTTTTTTTCAATGATCCAAGTTCATTGTTGGTTGATGATTCAGTTGTTGCATCAATAATAATTTCATTTTTGTTTGTTCATATTTTTTTTGTTTAAGGGGGTGGTGGCTCCGAACTGATTTGTTTTCCCCAAAAAACAAGAAGTTGGTGCCATCTCTCCTAGAGAAGGCTCCTTAAAAAACTTTGTAACGTGAAGAAAAGAGATAATATTGACAAGAAAGAAGGGAAAATAATCATGGCGGGCGGCGAGGAGGCGGCCCCGTACAAGGAGGTGTCACCGCCTGAAAACGCCAACGACGTCGAGCTAGGTGGTTCTGCTTCTCATCATGATCCTTATGTGGATGATGATGAGGAGGAAGAGTTCTTGGATGATCCTTTTGATATTGCTAATACTAAGAATGCACCACCTGAATCCCTTAGACGTTGGAGGGTATGATGTTCTTTTTTTTAACTTATTGCATGCATGGATATGTAATGGTAGTATGGTAAATTATGATGCATGGACGTTGGTTACACTTTCTTCCTAACGTACGATAAATAATATTTCTAATCGGGTATTAGTCAGAATTTTGATTTGTAATTTGGAATTACATGTTGAAATGAATCTAACGGAATATTTAATTGTGAGCATTGAGGTCCGACTTTTAAGAAAAAATATAACCATTTAAAAAGTAAAAGGAGGTAGTGGACCTAATAGTGGTAGGGTACGTGGTATGTACCATGATCATATTTGTTTTTGTGGTTTTGTTGTGTATTGGAAAAGAAATGTGATGAAATGAATTTAATCTAAGGAAATAGAATTAGATGATTGAATTCATCTATTAGGCTTGGTAACAATATGATGATGTTCATTGTGGTGCTCAATCAATTCATGGTGATTGAGACGATTTCTTCGAGTTAAGGTCTTAAGGAACTTCATAATTTTACGTTCATGGTTACAATGACTACGACAATGACGAGCTACTATCATTTTCGAGACAAGGAGAGGATGCAATATAAGACCACTAGATTTTCTATGGTATAAAAGAGTAAAAGACCATCACCTTAAAATTTTCAACTAGTTTGGAGTGTTGAAATTAATTGGTGCATAGGATGAAAAAATTGCGCCATATTGGATTTTCACATACTAATATGAAGTACTATGTTCATATAATCATATGGTGGCTTGCAACGGAGAAATTTGAGGTATTGCCAACTTGCCATTGCCCAAGATCTTACCTCTATGGGAGTCAAAAAAATAGTTTTGTTTATGTCAAATAAGAAGTTCATTATTTTCCAACTATTTGGTGAGTTTTTAAGCTGATATAATTTCATTTATTGGGGAGTTTTTGGTTTAATGTGGATTTTTACTATCATACTTCATATGCAGTGTATAAGTAGTATAAGTAGATTATTAGGTAAGAACTAGTGAAAAGTTATGTACTCGGATGTCCAACATTAATGTGACATTTTTGTATGTTCTTGAAACTAATCTTAGCTTTGGTTATTATAATCCATACATATATTACTCTTACTTTTCCAATGTAGTTTAGAAGATATCTTGAAATTTGTTTTTGTCTTTGGGCTATGGGGTTGAGGAACTTGATATTTCTGATACATTTATCTCTATTGCAGCAAGCAGCACTTGTGCTAAATGCCTCCCGTAGATTTCGCTACACCCTCGATCTAAAGAAGGATGAGGACAAAGAGCAGAGGAGGAGAATGATCAGGGCCCATGCACAAGTTGTGAGAGTAAGTACTACCAGACTTTTTCATGTTTCGTGTACTTGTGAAATTCGAAATTTTCTGTCTTAACGCGATATGTCTTTACACTAATGTTGTTTCTTTCGGTGGCTCGTTTATTAGGCTGCAATGCTCTTTAAATTGGCTGGGGAACGCGATATTGGTAACCCCTTGATCCTGTGCTTTGAGCTCTATAACATTTAGCCTGTGAACTACTATGACATTTGGCTCGTTTGACACTTAATTTCTTTTCATGTGATGTATCTAGTGAAAGGGCCTTCCGTGTCACCTCCAATATCAACTGGGGATTTCGGAATTGGACTTGAACAACTTACTTCAATGACCAGGGATAACAATTTTTCAGCTCTGGAGCATTATGGGGGTGTAAGTAAAATCATTACAAATTTCAGTCCTTTTACGATTACAATGTTAACTAACCTCACAACATTGTATCGTCCAGGTTAAAGGGCTAGAAGAAAAGCTTAGTACAAACTTAGAAACAGGAGTCTCAGGGGAGGTCGATGATGTTGTAAAGCGAAAGAGCACTTTTGGATCTAATACATACCCTACCAAAAAAGGGAAGGGTTTCTTGGTAATCAGTTTGTATTTTGTTACAGTTTCAGAAGCAAAGTTTTTTAGCTCAGTCTATCAGAAAATTTTCTGATCAAATTTATTTCTTGTTTTACAGTCGTTTCTGTGGGAATCTTGGCAAGATTTGACACTTATCATCTTAATTATAGCTGCAGTTGTATCACTAGTACTAGGGATAAAAACTGAGGTGAGCTTCACTTCTTTTCTTAATCCATTCCCTTATTTCCTGGTTCCTGAAAGAGTGTTTAACAATGACAAATAGGTATATTGAGATTTTTTTTTGAATAGTTTGTCGAGCAGATGGATAGTTTTCTATGTTTCTCTTGGGAGATACTTGTCACTGGTTGTCATGACAAATCTGCGGGAATGTGATCCATAGAGTTCAAAGTTTGTAACAAATGTGCTCTTTCAAGGCTAAGCTTTTGACTCTAGTTTCTGCATGCAGGGTCTCAAGGAAGGATGGTATGATGGAGGAAGCATTGTTTTTGCAGTTTTGCTTGTCATATTTGTTACTGGTAATTCATCAAACCATATGTTATTAGACAACAAACTATCCAGCAGAAAGGTAAGACTTAATGACTGAGGGTCTGGGGCGGGGTTGGAGCTAAACAACGATGCTGTGGTGTAAAAGATTATACTATGTTTTAAGCTTTGCTCCTTTAGCTCATTGCACTATGTTCATTTTGTTTTGTCACTGCTTGCACTTGCATCATTTTACAATTGAAGAGTCATCTATCCTTTTACTATATGAAAAAGAAACTGTTCTTCTCTAACGTTAACCTTAATTTGCTTTACCAACAGCCACCAGTGATCATCGACAATCTCTTCAGTTCAAAAATTTGAATGCAGAAAAAAGGAATATACAGCTAGAGGTCTGTGATCTTTTCAACATGTAACTTTTCACTTAAGTTTTCCATGTACAAAATTATTGGATTTACAGTTTTATCTGCACTAAAGTGACTGCACAATATCGTTAATGCAGGTGATCAGAGGTGGCAGAAGGGAAAAGATCTCTATCTATGACATCGTTGTTGGTGATATTGTGCCTCTTAAAATTGGAGACCAGGTGCCTGCTGATGGAATCTTCATATCTGGTCACTCCTTGGCCATTGATGAATCCAGCATGACTGGAGAAAGCAAGATTGTAAGCTTATTAGACGACTTCAAATTTATCTAGGCATAGTTTTATTGATAATTTTCAAGAAGTATGCTTTTCTGCGCAGGTTCACAAGGATAAAAAGTCTCCCTTTCTTTTATCCGGTTGTAAAGTGGCAGATGGCTTTGGAAATATGATGGTATGAGCTCTGCACTCATTGGCAGCATTGATTTGAGTCTTAAAATTAGGTACTATGTGTTCTATGCTGTTTCGCTTTGATCTTTAGCATGAGCTACTTTTACTTGTTCTAGATAACTGGTGTTGGAATTAACACTGAGTGGGGATTGCTAATGGCTAGTATTTCTGAGGACACCGGTGAAGAAACCCCCTTGCAGGTTCCCTCCTTTACCTCTGACCTTTATCTTGGCGTAACAATGTTACACCCTCATAATAACATGTTTGATTTAGGTGCGGTTAAATGGAGTGGCAACTTTTATAGGCATAGTTGGGCTCTCTGTTGCTGTAGCTGTGCTAGCCATTCTGTTGCTGCGGTAAGTATCTTATGAATCAGTGTACTGCCTGTAGGAACATCTTTTAACAGGAGTTATTAACTTCTTGGATAATGTTGCAGATTTTTTACAGGTCACACCAAGGATCCTAATGGACAAGTGCAATTTACAAGTGGTAAAACAACCATTAGTGAAGCAATCGATGGAGTTATAGAGATTTTCACCATTGCGGTATGATTAATTCTTCCGATGTTCACCAATTATTGTGGCACATCTTCTTGACCAATTGCTGCACAATATAGGTCACTATTGTGGTTGTTGCAGTACCTGAAGGACTTCCCTTAGCTGTTACGTTAACGTAAGTGTCTTCTTTTCCCCCTCCTTTCTTGGGTGTGTCTGGACTTCTTGGTGTCTCATTATCTATATCTGTTGATTTTTTTTTTGACAGCCTAGCTTATTCGATGCGCAAAATGATGGCAGATAAAGCCCTGGTATGTATATTTCAGCTTTTTTTCTTGCTGTATCCTAAATGTTGGGAACGCACTCGTAATGCATCCCAGACATGTGTTACTATACGCGAATATAATCTCCCTTTCAGTTATACTCTCTGTTATATCAGAAACTTACACACTTGCCAATCCTCTGCTTGAATAATTTGGAAATGATTTTCTTGATCATGTTACTTGACACTTGAGTAATAGAAGATCCTTAGTCGGTACATACTGAGACAACTGAGTCATTTGATCATTGTAATATGGTTTCGGTTTCTAGTAATAGTAGTTCTCACTTAAGTAAACCTGAAGCGCATTCTATTTTTAATAAATTGTGAAATGTCATTGCAAGTTTATGTTGTCTTCAACCAAATATGAAATAGCAACATAAAAGATTTCATGTCTATGTGATTTGGTTTTCTTCTTCATGGTATTTCGGGTTCATTTTTTCCAATTTTCAACTTTCGTCATTCTATAAAACATGTATATGCTGTATGCAGGTGCGAAGGCTTTCAGCTTGTGAAACTATGGGTTCTGCAACTACTATTTGCAGTGACAAAACAGGAACTCTAACACTGAACCAGGTGAATACCGGTTAAACCTTTTTATCACTACACATAAATAAGCATTACTCTAAAGTTCTATTATCGCAATGGGTTGAAAAGAAACATACTGAAGTTTTACTTTACAAATCAATGAAGAGAGAAACATTGGAGAAAAGCCAACTGTAACTGTTTAAATAACAGGCTGTTTTTTTTATCGTATAGATGACCGTGGTTGAGGCTTACGCTGGTAAAAAGAAGTTAAATCCAGCAAGCGATCCTTCTCAGATGCATAAAGATCAATCCACTCTTGTTATTGAAGGTGTTGCAGTTAATACCACTGGTAGTGTTTTTGTCCCCAAGGTATGCTTTTCTTTTTAGTAACTCTTTGTTTTGTTTCTGAAAAATTCATATGTGAATGGAGTATACACTTGAGTCATTAAGTATACTTTACTAGGCTTTAATCCTTTCCGTCGATATCTAAGAGGACATTGTTGTGACTTGTCTCTCATCCACAGGAAGGAGGTGCTGCAGAAGTTTCTGGATCTCCCACAGAAAAGGCTATCTTATCCTGGGGTGTCGAGGTATCTCCTTTATTAAGCTTAAGTTTTCTGTGTCTTGTTTATAAGACTGGTCCTTTCTGACATCTTTGTGAACTTATTTTTGTTTATCCGTAATATTTTCACAGCTCGGCATGAAGTTTGAAGCTGTGAGATCAGAGGCCATTATTCTCCATGTTTGCCCTTTCAATTCAGAGAAAAAGCGAGGTGGAGTTGCATTGCAGCTGGTAATTGCCTCTCTGCCGTTTCTAGTTACTTGTAGATGGACATATGGTTGTTACTGTTTCTAAGTTAACAGGTTTAACATTGCTTTATATATATAATACTCCTTTCTAGGAAAGTTACGTTGCTTGTTTTTATCGATTCTATAAACTATTCTTGTGCACTTCTAATATTCTAATTATGCTAATTAACTTTATGTTGCTGCAGTCCAACTCAGATGTTCATATTCACTGGAAAGGGGCAGCTGAGATGGTTCTTGCTTCATGCACTCAGTATCTTGAGGCTGATGGTTCTGTGAAGCCTATTAGTAGCGAAACGGTAATCACTACTCTTATAAATATTATACTAGCTCATCTAGCTGACGAGAATTATGAGATTGAGCTGTACGAAATTGTGTAGTTGAATCTTATCTAGGGGCTATCCACAAAAATCAGATGGTTTCATAGTCTCTTTAGTTGCTAGTTGAGATGTCAGTTCCCCCACCTCAAAAAACTGTAGAACGCTTAACGAAAACAATGATATAGATTGAGATATACGCATCTGTTTTCATTTGGGTTTGATTGCCCTTTAAAAGATATAGCTTGTATATTCTACACCAATTTTGACAAAATCTGATTAGAGACATCCGATAATCAGTTGCATGCTTTTTGCTCACAAGTTTTGTTTATTGACATTCAAATATCGATATGGACCTTTGGAGAGTTACTGAATAAAGTTTCTGCAGTCATATTTCAAAGGAGTCATTGATGATATGGCAGCAAAAAGCTTGCGTTGCGTTGCCTTTGCATATAGACCTTATGACAGAAATGCTGTTCCAAACACTAATGAGGAGGAGTTAGCACAATGGGATTTACCAGAGGAGGACTTGATTTTGGTTGCTATCGTCGGCATAAAGGTATTGAATGTTAATGAAGTTCTTTAGTGCATAAATTATATGCTAAAAAGTAAAGTGTTAATGTCTGAGCTGATTTCTTCACTAACATTATGCATGCCCTCTCTGTGGAAAAAGATTGCTATAATTCTAACATCCGCTTCTGTACGTTGAAATCTCTCATCTACCTTTATGACCCTAAACTTTTAAAAGTACACATCTATGCAAGATATTCATCATTGTGACGGTGTTGAAGGAACGTTAGAAGGAGAACGATGACAGATCTAACATATGAAAAATTGAATATATATGTGCATACATTTTCTGATGCTCAAGTATGCTTTTATCTGTTTTCTAATATAATAGGGATGTGACTGTATTTCATTGTCTTTACACTAGTTCTGCCTCTTTCAGTAACTTAGTATTCCAAATTTCTTTGATGTACTTGTCTCAGCTATATTTACATATGCTCGTGTAGGATCCTTGCCGACCTGGTGTAGATGAAGCAGTGAGACTCTGTACAGCTGCTGGTGTAAAGGTACAATGTTCTATGCAATGTTGATTTGTCTCCATCAGTATGTAGAAAGATATTAGCCCTGTCAGCTTAGGATTTAAGGTACTTCCAGATTCAGCACTTAACTATATTGAGTTGCACCAACAGGTTCGCATGGTAACTGGAGATAACATTCAAACAGCGAAAGCAATTGCTGCAGAGTGTGGGATTCTTCCTCCAGGAGCTGATGCATCAGAACCCACTGTTATCGAAGGGAAAGTATTCCGTGCACTTTCTGAGCAAGAAAGAGAGGAAATCGCCAAGAAAATTACAGTATGTATAAATGGCTTGAAAGTGTTCTTTTATTTATGTCTTTGTTAAGTAGTTTTTTCTTGCATGACGATCAATATGGTTTCAATTATCATCATACTCATACTAAAAACTGTACAAAAACATGTTAATGCATTTATATAATATGATGTTTGTTGATTGCATACAGGTAATGGGAAGGTCATCTCCGAATGACAAACTATTGCTTGTGCAAGCTTTACGCAAGGGAGGTGATGTCGTAGCTGTTACAGGAGATGGCACCAATGACGCTCCTGCACTTCATGAGGTCTTGTTCTGGTCCGAAAACAAATCGTTCTGCGTTCATACATAAACTTCACATATATAAACTTGTGTTATAAACCTTTACAGCCAAATACAAAGTTTGCATCAATTGTATCTAAATGCTGCTAACACATCAAGTACATTATAGTGCCCTAGTGTCATTGTCTTAGGTTTCCCTTTTTTAATTAGTTGATCTCTGTTCTTACCTTGTACTGTAGGCAGATATTGGTCTTTCCATGGGCATTTCTGGAACAGAAGTCGCTAAAGAAAGCTCTGACATCATTATTTTGGACGATAATTTTGCTTCAGTTGTAAAGGTAGTGTAACACTAATTTCTTTTACATTGAACCTTTTCTTCTTTCCATGTCTCAGATAACTGAAAGTTCATATGAATGCAGGTTGTGCGTTGGGGGCGTTCTGTGTACGCAAACATTCAAAAATTTATACAGTTCCAGCTCACAGTTAATGTCGCGGCACTGATTATTAATGTTGTCGCTGCTGTTTCCTCTGGCAGTATTCCTCTAAATGCAGTACAGGTTAGTCTTTGATTAATTGATTTTACTACTCTTCCTTTTTCATCTTTTGGATAAAATCCCACTCTTTTTCTGAAATGTATGATGCTGTTGAGGCAGCTTTTGTGGGTAAATCTCATTATGGATACTCTGGGAGCACTTGCATTAGCCACTGAACCACCAACCAACCAGCTCATGCGTAGAGCTCCTGTTGGCCGAAGGTAAGATTACGGACTTCAGATTTACATACTGATTCTTACAAATTATATACTTTTTTTCGCTGTTGAAATTTCATGGCTTACAACTCCTGCATTCTATATGACGCTGAGCTATGATGATTAAGACATGCTGATCCGTGCACTCAATTATGATCATTTATGGTGTTTTTTTTGTTTTTGTTTAGGGAGCCTCTTGTTACAAACATCATGTGGAGGAATCTAATTGTACAGGTAAACATCTTTCTGTCTTATGTTACTAATACACTCTCCATCCTTTAGTTGCAATGTTTGCTTTTTGACGGTATTCAAGACGCACCTGGAATCATTAATATCTTCAGTTACGTATTAGTAAATGTTAGAACTAATTTGGAACAGGTGCAGTATTTTTCAAAAGATGTATTTTTGTGGCTTTGCAGGCTTTATATCAAGTTGCTGTCCTCCTTATATTCAACTTTGGTGGCAGCAGCTTTCCTATACTACAAGAAGGTGACATTGAACATCAGAATAAGTTGAAGAATACATTGATTTTCAATGCATTTGTTCTATGTCAAGTAAGCCATAGATTCCTTCTAGTATCCATTAGTTAGATTTACCGATCTATTCAGATGATATTCAGATATTAAACTACTTTCTACGGTGCAGTTGTTCAACGAGTTTAATGCTCGGAAGCCAGAAGAACTGAACGTCTTTAAGGGTATAACTAGTAATCGCCTGTTCATGGGAATAATCGGAGTTACACTTGTGCTTCAGGTGATGGCTTTGCTTCAGCTGTTCACTCATTTATAATATGATTCCTAAATTTTCTGCCATTTCCTGATTTTAATCTGCTACCTTTCATCTTCAACAGATAGTTATCATTGAATTCCTTGGGAAGTTCACAACAACTGTTAGACTGAACTGGAAACTATGGCTTCTTTCAATCGCCATCGGCTTGTTCAGGTTGGTATTTTTTCTTTCAGAGTCTCGGCTAATTACAGAACATTACAGGAGGCAAAATGTCAATTTCCCTAGCTAGTTAAGGTTATTTAGCATTGGCCCTCTGCTAGTTTTACCTAACTAGACATACAAATAGACTTCCTTACATTGATAAGGTTAAACTTCAGCATCAGCATATTCAGCAGCGTTATTTTATGACGAGGTTCGAGTCTTTAATGCCTTTGCTTCTTTCCTTGTTTATGCAGCTGGCCTCTGGCTATTATTGGAAAGTTCATACCAGTTCCAAAGACGCCCTTGTCCAAAATGTTGAGGAAACCATTCCAACGATGTAGAACAACACGTAACGCTAACGCATGAACATTTATTTTTGATAATCTTCGATAACTTGCAGTAAACATATTACAGGAGCTAAAATATGTCATGTTAGCTTCCCCCTTCTGCTTTCCTGTAATGAATATTGTGCTCTCACTACAGAGAGTCGAGTGACATGTTCTTGCAGACTGTTTCCGGAGGAAGACAACTAAATTCTCGCTCCCATCCCTACTACTATTCTAGCAACAATTGTGTGCTGATATTACTGATTATATCTGTAAAGAAACAACTGGCAAAATGGGCAATTGTAAATGCAAATGTGGCAGTTTATAGCACTTTGTTTCATTTTTTGTTTGAATTCATCGAGGGTCATAATTACAGAGATGATCCTACTTCTTCCTCCAAGAGTTTCCAATTCGAAATAGCAATGGGAGCAAAAATCTGGCATGTCATATTGCAAATAAACACAAACTTAACCAAACTAACATGTGGAAATCACACTGTTTACAATCACTAAAATACAACTTAATAAATATATTACAAGCTGTATCGCTAAAGATATTGTAACCTCGAGTTTTATGAGGTTACCTGAACCTGAATTTTAAGTATGAAAAATCACTCAACCATCAATTGGCTAACCCAAATTGGTTTGACGCATCTGTTTATCAGAATTCTGAACACTATATTATAGAAGGTATGGCCAATGTTTTTCGTTGTTTTTTTTCTGAAGAACTATGAGCAGAAACATGAATAAGCCAAGTGGTTCTGCTTAGTGACATAATGTGAAATGTAGTTATCTGGGGAAGCAGAAGAACCAGGTATATTGGCTGGAACAAGGATCTGTGTTTTCCCCGTAGAGATCCTCTTCCCGGCAACATTGGCATAGAACAGGCCAGAAATGGCTGGTACAAAAACATCACTTTCAGAACAGATGTGGAAGTCAATAACCTCTTCTAGAGTTGGGGCTTCTGGATTGAGGAATTGGTCCTTTTTATCCATAGGCATTATTCCCTCCTGCAATGATTGACAATATCGTAAGCATCTAAGCAACTTAATACGTGTACACTCAATCACTACGTCGTTTACAATGTAGCGTATGAATAAGACTATGTTTTGATCTGCATTTATAGCAATGAGCTTTATCTAAACTGAAGTTATTACACCTAATTGCACCTAATATTTACGCATGATTAGACCTGATCAGCCTTGAACCGTTTGTTTTTAAGTGAAGAGAACGCACTCTTAGTGGTTCCGGTTAGGGCTCTCGGAACAGTTCTGGTCTCAAACTAGGTCAAGACCTTATTAAGGAGTTGAGCAACAGACGAGGAAAAGAGTGTTACCTTCGTGTAAGTTTTGGGGAAGAGCTCCTTTAGAGCATCAAGACTGCTGTCCCATCTTGATTGGGTCAAATAGATTGTGGTATCCTTGCCAAAACCAATTTTCCTCAAAAACGTAGCAATTTCTCCGGCATCATAACAACTTTTTGATCCAGAACCACTTTTATCTTTGCAACCCTTCTTTTCTAAAACATCGACCCTCAAATCCACAGCTACAAAGCGGCCATCTGACTTTCGACTCAATGTTCTTAACCGCTCCACCATCGAGTCCACGACTCCACGGACCTCCGGTTGTAACTCTAATGTACCGAACATTGCCATGCATGCAACCGAGTCGATTTCACTTTTAACTTTAGATTTTCTCATATTTACAGATTTAAAATATGTAGCTAGCCTGATGTTGCCCTTTTCCCTGAACACTGGTTCAATATTTTCAACAATGTGTTCTTTAGTAATGCGATTTGGAACCTTCACAACTGCAAGTTTTTTGGTTGATATTTTTGTAGGTGGTTGCCTTACAACTCTGACCGCTCCATCCAAGCTACTTATAAATTTCTCAGCATCATAGACATCATCAAAATCCCTGCACATCACAATGGATATAAGGTCAAGAAGTGTACATGAACATCAATAAAGCAAGGATTCGGCTGGGTCTCATACTCCATACTCCTATCATAAAACCAATCATACATTCCTCAAAATAATTCAAGTATACAACCTAAAGCAGTTTAACAAAATAGTTCCGTTTAACAGATCCCCCCCCCCTTCCGTTCTACAGAGTTCTTCAAAGCATGCAATTGCTAAACCATCCATTTGGATATAATAAAACTTTCAGCCTCTCATGACTCATGTTGTATTTATTATCACACCACGATAATAACACGCAGGATCCCAATTTTTCGGTACAGAATGAGAAATGAAAAAACTTTAATATGTGATCATGTCAAAAACATGGACGAAAGAACAGAATATGCTTTGTATTGCAAGAGTTGATCACCAACCTCTTGTCCCCTAATTTGCTTCCCCTAATATCAGGAATTACAAGAGTTGCACCAAGGCTTTTTGCCACCACCACTGCATCAGCAATCTGTGTAAAAGGGAATACTTAATCAATATTGACAATCAAAGAAATGTCTACATTGTACACGTGGACAGACTATGCGCCACCCTAGTTACAGACTTACAGTGTGTATATATATATAACCTTGGAATCCTTAATTAGGAATACAATTAATCTGTGAGAACAAACCAAAAACCAACAAACTAAATACTAATTGCAGTAAACAATGTGAATGATCCAACACTCAAAACTCAAAAGTCTTGATTCTATGTATGCCAATTAAGCAAAGGCTATTAGCACAATCCTGTAGCACTAATTTAGTGCTTCTCAACAGATACTCAGATCACACTCTAACAAACAACAAAATTGTGTTTCCATTTTTATACTGCAAGAAGAAGGCAATAAAATACGTACATCATTATTACTAACTTGTTGAATGTCATCTCTATAAAACATTCTATAAGTATATCACATTCGAACAAACTTCAACTCGTCCACAAATGATAGTTACCAAGTGATGGACAATATTATTGCAGTTTCGAGATTTAAGCGTAGTGTGAATAAGAGAAGGAAAGGGATTTGGTTAGTCACCTGTGAAACATGGTATTCTGGACCATCAGTTAAGGAGAAAGTAACATATCCTTCTGATTGTTCTCCTTCTTCTGTAAGAAAAAGATGGTTCACTTTAAGAAATTGACATCATAAAAAAACAATTTTCAGAGGTTCAAACATCAAATCAAGTATAGAGTCAATACCCAAACTTGGTTCAGTCCAACAAGGTTTTAATTCAGGAGCATCATCTCTCCATAAACCATTGCTATCAGCTGAAATAGCAGTGTTTTCATCAAATTTGGATCCTTCAAATGAGTTCTTTTGCAATGGTGATGACATCTTCACCTTCAGAAAACAAAATTTGCAACAAAATAAGATCTTAAGAACCCAAGTAATATACTCTATGAGAAACTAGATTAGATAAGAGAAGTTAAAACCAAGAATTACATAATTAGAAACTAAATTAAGATCTTATGAATGTCAGAAATCTAAAACCAAGAATTACATAATTCCTAAATATTCTACCAAACATTCACCAAAAATTGGACTTTAAGTACTTCATGTTTTCACCTATGTTACTCGGACTCAGGTACCCATATCGGATACTAGTACGTGCCCAAGTGTCTGACTTGTCTATTTTTAAGAAAAATGTCCTATGTGAAAGTATCCATACTCATCATATCCACGTGTCGAGAATCCGATATGGGTACTTCAAGTAAAATGAAGAGTCTGTACATTAGCTCAAAAGTCAAAACCCACAAATGGAATAGGAAAACCAAACAGTATACAAAGATCAACAACATCATATTGAATGAATTGAATTAAAATCTAACAATGGTGAAATAAAAGCAACAAAACCCATATAGAAAAACCCATAATTAAAGCAAAAAATGAAAAACCCACCTGAGAATGAGAAGAAAAATGGTCTCTTTTGATCATATGAGCAAGCATAACAAACATAGTAACAGTTAAAAACCCAGCAAGAATCTGTCTTGGATCAACCATAATGCTAGAGATCCAATTTCCAAAAATAAAAACACAATTTGTAGATTCTTTCTTTTTATCTCTTGGATTATCTCTTTCAGATCTCTGCATTATCTAAAGATTAAATCTTTCTTAGAATTCAGCAAAACCCAGAAAAAAGTGAACTGCAAATCTCAGTAAAAAAGCATTGGAATTGAATGTGGTGATGATTGGTTGAGTTGGTTGCTTTGAAGATAAAAAAAAATGGGGTATTGATGAAAGAGAGGAAATGGTGGGGGAGAAGTAGAGAAGAGCAGGTGAGAGCAGAGAAAAGAGGAAAATGTAGAGCTCAAAAAGAGTGAGAAAGAACACCACCGACACCCCCAAGAACTATACACAACTTGCTTGTTTTTTAACTACTACCTCCACATACAATGCCCCGCAGTGTAGTTCTTGCATTCGCGACGCAGTTTGACTTTTACGCTGGTTAATGGGGATGTTTAGCAAACGGTTTTTAGCTGGCTTTTTCATTGGGTTCTGGCTATTGGCTTTTATTTCTGGTCAAACAGCTAAAAAAAGTGTTTGGTAACTGGCTTTTACAGTGGCTGAAAAGCCGGTTTTTCAGCCAAAAGCCAAAAGCTGCTATTACCAGCTTTTATGGTTCGCTTTTGGCTTTTGCTTCCATTTTGTACTATACAGCCAGCAATAACAGCCAGCAATAACAGCCAATTTTATCAAACACTTTTTTTAACAGCCAATAATCATACAGCCGGTCAAACAAGCCAGCATATAAAGCCACCAGCCAATTGCCAAACACCCCCAATATGGTGTATACGACTATTATTATCTCTAGTTAAGAATGGTTACAAATTGTTATAGATTATGTGAATTGGTATTTGAAGTAGATTTATTGAGACGAATTTAAGAATTTTTTTACGTCTGTTCTTTTGGTTGAAAATAGCTGAACGGAGTTAAAGTAAAACTATACTGAAAGGATTGGTAAGATGTGAGAGCAAAAGTCATGTCAAGAGCTGGACTAAACTGAATTGAAAATAATTGACTGGATTGCATTGAACTGAACTGAAAATAAGCGGAGAGAACATACAGGCCTTGAAGTACTATTTTTTCTACTTATGTATAAATCATAAAAGATGGGAAAGTGAGGTATATGAATAGGGTTTCCCTCAAAAAAGATATGTGAGTAGTGATAAAGTACAATCCCCACTAGGGACACGTCAAGAGTAGAGTTTCCCTTACCCTCCCCTACTCTCAAAGTGTCTAGACTGTTTATTCGGACTGGGTGAACCCATGCGAGATTTCAACCCGGTAAGATAATTACATACCTTCCAAAAGAAGAATAGAGATAAGTACAAAGTGTGTGAATTAAGAGAAGAACTGAGATGGTAGTATCTTCTTGATCCTTTGGGGTTTCTTGGGTTTTCTAGCTCCATTTTAAGGACAAACCTAATGGGGTAGGCTCCTTAATTGACTTTAAAATGTTGTCCACACACCTCATTTATGTGGAATTGAGTAGACATGGTGAATTGGTTGATTGGGAAGTTATGCGTTTACTTTTAACTTTTTATAGTTGGCCTTTAGGAGTACATACATTTTAATAAAGATTTAGGGTACGTTATCTATATGTAATTTTCAATTCAGTTCAATTTAACTTACTTATATCGAAGGTAACAGGCCCTTATATATACAGTTATAAAAGAATCCTTAGTTTTTTGAAACTTAGTGGGAGTCGCCGAGAGCCTCGGTTGAGGCGCCCTCAACTTTCGTAAATCATTTATAATTTTTTAATGTGAAAATGGTATTTTTTAATTCAAAGTAGATTAACTTTTTAACGTAGCCCCTTTAAAAAATAGATGAGCCATTTCAAAAAAAAAACTTGCCTCAACACAAAGTTAGACCACTCAAGCCCACATTCAACTAACTAGCTCATTCTTTCTTATTCTAGCCCAACACTATTTTTAAACATCTCGTACCAATTTAATTATCTTTTATCTTCTTCGTTTTGTGTCATCCTTCTAATTTCGAACTACAACGTATAATTTTAAAAAATAGCCTAGCAGACTTAGCAAATGAATTAAACTAGTCACTAAATAGATTAAATTAGTCACAAAATGAATAAAAATTATGATTACTAAATGAATTAAACAAATCGCGAAATAGATTAATCTAGTCACGAAATACATTAAACTAGTCATTTTTATTAAGGAAGACAATCATTCTTCTAAATATTAAGCTTAGATTATTGTCTAATTTGAATTTAAATGTAGGCGATCTCTTACAAGACCAACTGCTCGTGCTGGTTCAACCGCTGAATATCAAGTCTTTCTTTATGTTTTTTTTATAGTTAAACTTGGTCTCTCTTTTCTCGAGGACTAATCTAATTTGTTGAAAGAAATGAAATTCTAAAAAGTTGGATCACTATCTAGAGTAATCCCTCTCCCCGGATTAGGAATTAATGGCATGTTTTTGCTAGACACTAATCCGCTAACTCGATTAACTTCATCAACAATATAAATGAACATGATGTAAAACAAAAGAAGATAGATTAAACTCAAGGGTATATATATTTATTTTTTCTGGTGTTTGTACCCAGTTCACCCTTTGGGCTACATTCGGATCGAGGCCAAGTTCGGAGTGATTAGGTTTCATTCCTCTTCCAAGGATGTTGCGGGGATTCGAACACGGGTCCGTCCTACCAAAGTCAAATTGATTCGATCCGAGATCTTGGAATTTTCTCCATCGCCACTGGACCAACACTTACTTGGTAACTCTAGGGTATATAATTATATATATAGAAGCATTAAGATATGGGTATAATGTGGTAATCATAGCAAGAAAATGGAATGCAATGTTACAACCTTCGCTGAATTCCATGAGAAGCATTGACATTGATTATGTTTGCACCCAAATATAATAATTGACATTAATGATTATGTAAACTTCAAGATGCTTGCTTCTTATCACAATTCTGTTTTTTTACTGCTTCACTTTTGGTAACATTGAGACTAGTTGTCTTTTTATCCATTTTGGGTAGATGAAACTCTCCCTTTTTTACTGCCCTTTTCTGTTTCTTTTTTTTTACTTGCTCTTCAGGTGAATTGCATTGAACAGAATTGAATTGAACTGACGAAACTGAAATGAATAATGAAATGTAAGAATAAAATTGAACTAAAGTGTAAATAAGCTGTATAGATTTTGCCATAAAGGCTCCTTGGACGGAAAACTAGTTTTCCTATATTCCTTTTATTTGACTTGGAATTAAAGGGTAGAAAATAGTTTTCTTAGTGGTAGAAAATGAGGAAATATTTTCCTCCCTAAATAGACGGGAGACACATTTTCCTCCGTATTTTTTACCTTCCTCCTTTTCTTTCATTCTATTATCCCATTTCAGTCTTCCTTTAAACAAAAGTGTTGGAGTTAAGGCTTGTAAAGTCTTCTTTGGGTTTTTCCCAAAGATTCCATATCGGCTATGGAAGGGAGTTTTCTTTTGTTTATTAACTTCATTCCTCTACTTGGCTATTGAGTTGGTTACATAGTTGACTTTTATGGTTGAAGGTCATGCTTGGGCTTGGACTTGCTACCACACACCCGCCCGGGCTCGCCTGGTTTTGGGTTTTGGGAAGATTTGGAGCTTATCTTTTTGGACGCGGGTGCGTAACGGTAACTGCTATTGTTTCAGACACACAAAAATACTCCTTCTCTTCTTCTCTTCTATCTTCCTGGGTACGTGTTGTACAATCTCCAAAACTTTTCTCTGTTAGTGGTGACTTGAGGAACTTTCCGACCAGTTGCGATTACCACCATAGTCGGGCCGTAATTGCTTTCAAGTCAGTGGTCTTCTACCACGACACAACCTTGAAATCCTTCTTTTATCCGCCATTACAAACAATCAGTTTCTAACAATAAGAACATTAATCCTTATAAAATAGTTTTATGAAAATTCATTTTCATTTCCATCCAATTATTTCATTTTTACTTGATTTCCCTAAAAAAATAAATTTTTTGGTCGCGTTTAAAAGAATTTTATACTCATAACCGCTGATGTCATACTTATGTTATAATTTATAAATAAAATATTGTTCCCATTACATCAAATAATAAAATACCACTACCATTATCATTCTCATCGTGACATTACACGAGCATTCCAATCTAAGATCCAAATAAATGTAATATCCGCATTCTGTAAGGCCAAAAATATAGATCTAAGTCAGCTTAATTTCATAGTTGTATAAATTAAAAATATTATAAACATTAAACATTATATTAAGTGATGGTCCCATCCCATGTGAAATCTTCTTGCTACTAGAAAAAAATTGAACAACATTATTTAAAAAATGGATTCAACACAAAAGACAATAAACTTGATTTAGATTTGGATTAGAAGCGTAAGTGAAGGCGTAGATCTTGCCATCTTGGCAAACTAGTCAATCCACTTCGTAGGAGTAAACCAAATGGGACCCCATTCGAGAGTGATATTTCATAGAACTCTCCAAAAAATGAAATAAATGTAAGTCATGGGTTGAATTTTTTGAGTTCGAACTTGCTTTGAAATTAAAATTAGGTAACGGCATAAATTAATATTAAGAAGAAAATATACTGTTATTCTAATATAATGATTGATCTAATCTTTTATTATTCACATTTTTTGTAATTCAATGATTAGTCAATCTATATTTTAGTGACTTGTTTAATCATTTGGTATGTCTGTTAAGTTATTTTAAAAATATGTTTTACTTCGAGAGGGAAACAAGGAAGGAAAAGAGAGGGGCGGCTAGGTTGATGCTAGAAGTCTAGCGATAGTATTGTGTTAAAGTAAGACGAGTCAAATTAAACTTGTTAAGAGAATGTGAGTTTGAGCTGGTTTAATTTTATGTTAAAATGAGACTGTCTTTTTAAATGATTTTCTATTTTTTATTATATTATCCACTACAATAATTAATTTATTCAAGAATTACAAAGACGAAAAGTGGAAATTTTAATCTATATTTTTACTCAATACATAAGTTGAAATTGTTATGATTTTGAAGTAAAATTTTATAGAAAGCTTATACGTAGCTCTTAGCGCTATGTATAAGCATTTAATACTTTCCCAAACTAGTAAAAACAAGAACTAATACCGATTGAAGCGTGATTTGCCAATAAATTCCCAACTTAATACTATTTTGGGTGAAATATTTAATGCTTAAACATAGCCCTAAAGGATTATGAATATCAAACCCTAATATTTAATATCATCCATTTGAATTCTAAAATCTCAAATTAATATTAAATGTTGATCTTAAAATATGAAGTTATGGTGTGATAATTTTGTATTGTATGTGAATAATTGATGCACTACTTATATGATTACGACAAAATCTATTATTCGTTAGTTATTTGACTAATCACCAAAAACTAATGCACCAATCTACCTAATTTTGTATGGCATTTGACCTTTTATGGGCTAAGGAATACGACTACAAATGTACAAAATGGGCTGCCTCGTGTTTATTTTGCTTTATTTAGCACAAGTTAGCTTTATTATTGTTTTTATTTTGGAAACTTCCAACTTTAGTGCTAAGGAATAGGGCCCAATCCAAAATACTCAAATTTAAATCATAGCTTTATCACAATTTTTATTTAGTGACTTGAGGTTAAAGTAATCCAATTTTTAATAGTATGAATGTTTACATTGTTAAATTTCTCTTAGATATATATGTACGATTCTATGATCCCGTATATCAACTAAGTATACCAAAATAATAAAGTAATTAACAATAACAATTCTATCTTTTTTTTGGTACATATAGAGCGAAAAAGTGCAAATAGGTAGACGGGATTTAATCTCAAATCTTCAGTTCCAAATCTATAGGCTTTTCAACTAGTCTGGTTAAGAGAACGTCTACTTCTAAATTTGATTAGGTAGTGACGAAGCCCAATATTAAGAAGAAATCAAATATTTTTTCTAAAATAATGACTACTTGAATCCATTTTGTGATATTTTTAATCTATTTCATGACTTTAAAGGATCAATCACAATGATTAATTCGTTCAGCTACTAGTTTAATCCATTTTATGACTAATCTAATTTGTTCGGATAGGAATAGAGAAGAGACAACTAGATTTGTTGGGACACATTGTCCATGTGTATTTTGATGATGACAAATACAATTAGTTGATCTAACATGTTTGGTGAAGTTTTGTTGCAGATGCCTAAACGAAGTCTCGAAGAATCAATTGTCAAACGCTTTAGACTAAGGCCAATTTCCAAATATGTAAAAGTGTGTGTTCGTAAATAACGGATCAAAGTGCTAATGTGTAATATTAGAGATTGTAGGTATTTTACTTGAGATAGTAAAATAAATGCAATCTATAATATAACACCTAAATAAAACGATTTGCGAAACTTGAAAAGAAAAAGGGAAATCGTTTTATTGTTGAAGATTGTTTTGTAGAAAATCTGGAAAATCTTTTTTGTGGGAAAAGATAAGTTTTGGAATAAAAAGATTTTAGTAATATTCTGATTTTAAGGAAAGAATTTGTCTACAAAATCAGTCCTAATCCTATTAGGAAACTAATATCTTAAAGGAGATAAAATCTTCTTTAAAGATAATTGTTTACTTAGGATTAGGAAACTATCAAGAGGAAAATTCTATCTTTGTAAAGCTGAAGAACTGATTTGAAAACGTGAGCCTTTATAAGAGCAAAAAGATTTCTGGAAAATGATGCGTATTGTCTAGGAATAGTGTTGAGTTGGGTGCAATGGAATGAAATGATTAATATAGACTTAGGTTAGGACAATTTTCTGTTAAAATTAGCCCGTCTATTTTAATATACCGTAAATTACCGCTTCTTAGCCGGACTGAAATATTCAAAAAGTAAAGACTCTACCTTTATAATGGACCAGAGAATTTGTTGAAGTTGGACCTCATGGGCATATGAGTAATAGATAGACCGTATTAATTTGGGCTTCTTTCAGGTGGATTGGAAATAAATTAGTTCGTTTGGGCCCTATGAACCAGAGCATTCTGATGAGGACACAATGGTATGCTTAAGTATATTTCGAAAGAGAGAGCCTCAATACGATTTTAATCTATCTATACCAACTTTACATCTTTAAGCATTTATAATTTGAAAATTATATTAATTGGTTTGTCTAAATAATTATGGATATATTATGATAAAATAAAAAAAATTAACTTAGTACGACAAGGTTTTAAGCTAATCTTATGTATGGACATAAGGTTTTATTTAACATAAAGTGTAAGATATTAAAATTTAACAACCTTAAATATTAAAAGTAGATTTTGACCCTATATACCGAGAAAATTTATATGGTGGGAAAAAAACTTTGTATTTCTAAGGTGACCATGAGTTTTGTTAAGGTAAAATAAAATGATATTCATGCCACATTTTTGCCACTAAATCCCCTTCAAAAAACTTTCTTAAATTTTGGGATGCATGATGTGAATAGAGACACATATATATACTCAATTCGATCGTGTTCTCATGAATTTTTCGTTTAAAGTGTGGTTGGCGGTATGCTTTTGCGAAAAATGTTGTTTTGATGTCAAAACACCTTTTTATATGTTTTGGCATGCATGCCATAAATGTTTACATATTTGTACTTGTTTCGAAATTTTGTCGTCCTTTTTTGACCTTTAAGGGTACAGACAGAGTCCATTTTTCCAAAAACAGTCATTAAGATTTATTAGTTCACCTAAATTAAAGTAAAACAATATTAAAGTTTGTTTTATCGCTAAAGTTTAACGATTATTCTCATTAATATCAATCTTGATACTTTTTAAAACAAACTATTAGGCCACTTTAGAAGAAAAAAAAGTTTGCTTACGCCACACAAGATTTACCAAACGACAATGTCACTATGTAGATTTTTTCGTATAATTATATGTTTTTTTATAAATGTAGATTTCTAAAGATAACCAACTAAGATAGGTCGTAGTCTCGTAGATAGGTGGTTGGAGAGCAACTGATTCATCAATCGATGAATGACTCAACATTCATAAATTAGGATTTTTTTTAGAAAAAAAGCACAAAAAATGAGCTTATCTATTTCGATTTATTTCAACATTTTCAAATTTATATCTTTCCTATTTGAATAATCAAGGCATAATTAAGCATTAATGAACCATTTTCTACATATTATTTTCATTTCATTTCAACTCAGTTCAATTCAGGTGTTTTCAGCCGAAGATAATACACCCTAAGCAACCTTAATCTCTATCAAAATAGCATTTAACATTAAGCAATCTCTACTACCACGCGCAACGCGCAGGGCTAAGGCTAACACAACTCTCTCTCTATACAAATTCCTCAATTTTCTTTCATTTTGCTCACTGTAAGAACACTCGAAGAAACACCATCCAGATCTGCGCTCTCAATAATCCTCAACACACAAATCGAAATTCAAATTCGCTTCAAGATCTGAATATCAATCTTATGAACTGATTCACACACAATTCAAATTTTCAATCAATCAATTTGATCTGCTCTCATCGTGCGAAAACAGGTTCATTTTCTCTTTCTTCTTCTCCGATCATTTCAATTTCAGTTTCTAGATTGATAATCATCGTTTAATCACGAAAAACTGTAGTTAATTGAGAATGAAATTGATTTTTATTAGCGATTAACTCAAAAATGTCTCAAATTAGGTTTTATTTCATCATTTTGTATTACGATAATGAATCTACAATCTAGTGATTGAATTTGTAGAAATGTAGCTTGTAGAATGTGATGATTGTTTGTTTGATGGAGTAAATTGTTCAAAATCTGAATATTGATTTGTCGGTGTTCAGATCTGATCATGGAGAAAACTTGTACGCTTTTGGTGCACTTTGATAAAGGCACGCCGGCGTTAGCGAATGAGATCAAAGAGGCATTGGAAGGAAACGATGTACCGGCGAAGGTCGAGGCGATGAAGAAGGCGATCATGTTATTGTTGAATGGAGAGACGATTCCGCAGTTGTTTATTACTATAGTTCGGTATGTTTTACCGTCGGAAGATCATACTATTCAGAAACTTTTGTTGCATTATTTGGAAATTATTGATAAGACTGATTCTCAAGGGAGAGTGCTACCTGAAATGATATTGATCTGTCAAAATTTAAGGAATAATTTGCAACATCCGAATGAGTATATTAGAGGTGTGACACTTAGGTTTTTGTGTCGATTGAATGAGTCGGAGATTGTTGAGCCGTTGATCCCGTCTGTGCTGCAAAATTTAGAGCATAGGCATCCATTTGTTAGGAGAAATGCTATACTTGCTGTTATGTCGATTTATAAGCTTCCGCAGGGGGAGCAGCTCTTGGGGGACGCACCTGAGACGATTGAGAAAGTGCTCTCTACGGAGCAAGATCCGTCAGCGAAGAGGAATGCGTTTCTTATGTTGTTTACTTGTGCACAAGAGAGGGCGGTTAACTATCTTTTTACTCACATTGATCGGATCTCGGATTGGGGTGAGCAGCTTCAGCTGGTGCTGTTGGAGTTAATTCGTAAGGTTTGCCGTACTAATAAGCATGAGAAGGGGAAGTATATTAAGATCATTATATCTTTGCTTACTGCCCCTTCAACTGCTGTCATATACGAATGTGCTGGGACCTTAGTTTCTCTCTCGTCAGCTCCTACGGCTATTAGGGCAGCTGCTGATACTTACTGTAAGCTGCTGCAGTCGCAGAGTGACAACAATGTTAAGCTCATTGTGCTTGATCGTCTTCAGGAGCTGAAGAATTCTCACAAAGAGATCATGGTTGAAATGATTATGGATATTCTTCGTGCTCTTTCTAGTCCCAATCTTGACATCAGGAGGAAGACGCTTGATATTGCTCTTGAACTGATTACTCCTAGGAATGTTGATGAAGTGGTTCTTCTGTTGAAGAAAGAAGTTGTTAAGACCCAAAATGCAGATGAGAAGAATGGAGAGTATAGGCAAATGCTTGTTCAAGCCATCCATACATGTGCTATGAAATTCCCAGAGGTGGCTGGCACAGTTGTCCACGTACTAATGGATTTCCTTGGAGACACAAATGTTGCTTCAGCTATGGATGTTGTGGTCTTCGTACGAGAGATCATTGAGACTAACCCCAAATTGAGGGTCTCCATCATAATAAGGCTTTTAGATACCTTTTATCAGATCCGTGCTGCAAGAGTTTGTTCTTGTGCTCTGTGGATTATTGGGGAGTATTGTCTGTCGCTGTCTGAAGTTGAGAAAGGGATTACTATTATCAAGGATTGTCTTGGGGAACTTCCATTTTACACCGCTGTCGAGGAAGGAGAGGCCCTGGAGGCTCCGAGGAGTGACTTAGCCAGCGCTATCACAGTCTCTTCTAGAAGGCCCGTGGTCCTTGCAGACGGAACTTATGCCACGCAAAGTGCAGCCTTGGAAACTGCTATGTCCCCACCCACCTTGGTTCAAGGGTCGTTGGCTAATCAAGGGAATCTGCGATCGCTGCTGCTTTCTGGCGACTTCTTCCTTGGGGCTGTCGTTGCCTGCACTTTGACAAAGCTTGTCTTGAGATTGGAGGAAGTTCAACCATCCAAGGCTGAAGTGAACAAGGCAACAACACAAGCCCTATTGTATATGGTGTCGATGATTCAGCTGGGGCAATCTCCTGTTCTTCCACACCCAATTGACAATGATGCTTGTGATAGGATAGTTCTCTGCATCAGACTTCTGTGCAACACCGGGGACGTGAATAGAAAAATATGGCTACACTCTTGCAAAGAAAGCTTTGTTAACATGCTTGCGGACAAGCAATTCCGTGAAACTGAGGAGAGGAAGGCTAAGGCTCAAATTTCTCACTCTCAACCTGATGATCTGATTGACTTCTATCATCTGAAGAGCAGGAAGGTCAGTTTGATCTATTTTTTTAAATCTATTTGTGCATCAGAGACTGGTGGATTCTTGTTTTTTTTTTTTTGATAGATATTGAAATCTGAGCAGATACAACCCAGAAAATTTTTGTTGACTTGTATCAGTTTTATAAGTCTCTTTCAAGATGCATTTATCATTTGGAGTGGTTATTTATACTTACAGAAATGCTATCATCCATTTTCTATGTAATGCATCATGTGGATTGGGCACAATTCTTGAGAAAAGAAAAAGAAGTACTGGGAAAGGGGACCATAACTACTGCTTAATACAAAAAGGGAAACTTTTTTATGATGCAATATATTATATATATGCAACCTCTATAAATTGAAATGGTGCAATAGAAAATAAAAGCAAGAAACTATTAGCTATTGAGGATGACTACATGTGTTTAACACAAAGGGGAGGTAGATACTAGCTGTTTTCTTGTTTAAAGATAACGTCATCACCTCATACTTTCCATGCTGCTAGTGTTGAGGATGACTAAGTGCTGGTGTCAAAATGTGCAGTAGATCCTTCTTCACTACCGTCAAGTGTGTTTGATGTGCTTTCTTGAAAACATTTCGTGCCAGTTGATGTCTTCGCATGCTTATGATTTTGTATAGTTGATATCTTCCTTGTGATTTGGGCTGGGCCTCGCTTTAACTCTAGGATGCAGTTTGAGTAGTTAATTGCAAATGAACATATTGTTAAGTATTGACTCAAATAAGCACTCTCTTAGAGTTTCCTTGTTGCAGATGAAACTTCCATTAGATTGTCATGATCACTGACCACCTAAACACTTTCCATTTTGCTTGTCCATATTGGAGTTCGCTTTGCATCTCATAATGCTTGTTACTTTTCAGGGCATGAGCCAGTTGGAATTAGAAGACGAGGTTCAAGATGATCTTAAGCGTGCAACTGGAGAATTTACCAAGGACAATGATGATGTGAATAAACTCAATCGTATTCTTCAGCTCACAGGATTCAGTGACCCTGTTTATGCTGAGGCTTACGTGACAGTTCATCATTATGACATTGTTCTTGATGTTACTGTAATCAACAGAACAAAGGAGACCCTGCAAAACTTGTGCTTGGAATTGGCAACCATGGGTGACCTTAAACTTGTCGAGCGTCCGCAGAACTATACTCTGGCACCAGAGTCTAGCAAACAAATTAGGGCGAACATTAAGGTCTCTTCTACCGAAACAGGAGTTATATTTGGAAATATCGTCTATGAGACTTCAAACGTGCTTGAACGCAATGTCGTTGTCCTTAATGACATCCACATTGACATCATGGACTATATTTCTCCTGCTACCTGTGCTGATGTTGCATTCCGATCTATGTGGGCCGAGTTTGAATGGGAAAACAAGGTATGTCTTGTTTTTACTCTATATATACATATTCAATTTGCTTATAGGTCTTTGACAATGACAGGAATATGTTGAATATGAAGTTGTTTGGATTACTTGATGTGTTTCAAAATGTTACTTAATCATGAGTCCCTTTTGTTCTGTGTTTCCGGCTTTCCGCCTTTGTGGCGATTCTGGAGTTTCCTACTAGTTTTCCGCGTCCTTGCACGGCTCACATTTTTTGAGGAAATCCCTGCTTTTCCCCTCCTCCTCCCCCCCTCTGTCAAACTGTTTGATTCTATTTCTACCATCATCATCTTGTAATGCCGCTTTGTCAATTAACATTTGTCTTGTTTTGGAGTTAGAAATAATTAAAGTTTTACAGTCTGGAATTACTCTTTTCTGCTATGTTAATCAGACACGGATCAAGTGTCTACTCGGATACGAGTGTCGAAGTATCCGACTCGGCCATTTTGTAGAAAAAATCAAGTTTCTAGTTAAAAATGAAGTATCCAATTAGAGTGTCGTGTCGGACACGACACGATACGACACTCAATTTTTAGGCTGAATGAGGGTGTCGAAGTAACAGAGCTTTTCTGTCTACGTTCAGTTGCATGTTTGCTGGGTATGGATATGCACTTTGTAATTGCTCGTTTGATACCTCTATATGATGATGTTTGCTTACTGCTATATCTGATTAACTTGCATGTCTTTTGATGGTTTTTAAAAAGCTATTACCCCTGTAATCTTATTGGAACTTGTTGTTAGTAGGTTTTCAAGTCTTTTGTGATCGAACTAATTGATTATGCACTGGTTTCAGATGACTGGTTATTACTAAGTGGTTGATTTATACTGACCACATTTTACAAACTTGTCTCCTTTTTTTTAAGTTTAATACCTTATATTACGAGACTTGATTCATTTCCTCTAGTTTGCTCGCGAGTGCCATTCAGGGAATAAATATTATTCTTATACAGGCTTCTAACCCTGATTTCCCCCAGGTTGCTGTGAATACTGTTATTCAGGGCGAAAAGGAATTTCTAGACCACATCATCAAGTCAACTAACATGAAATGTCTCACTCCACTGTAAGTCTTGTGATGACTAATAGTTTTTGGTGAGACATACTACTGGATTCATATGGCAAAATATTTGATGTTTACTACTTTCTTTTTCTCGCTGCATCAGATCGGCATTGGAAGGAGAGTGTGGTTTCCTTGCGGCAAACCTGTATGCTAAGAGTGTCTTTGGTGAGGATGCTTTGGTGAACGTGAGTGTCGAGAAACAAGCAGATGGCAAGCTGAGCGGTTACATCAGAATAAGGAGTAAAACACAAGGCATTGCCCTTAGTCTCGGGGATAAGATAACCTTGAAACAGAAAGGAGCTGCATGATCAGCTTTATTAAGTTGTTGCATCCTAGGAGTTTCCCTGTTCCTGCTTCACCATCATTCATCGGGTCTTGTCGCTACGGCCATGACCATTGCATATCCTTATAAGCACTTGTTTATTAAGAGAGGGAGATTTTTTACTTTTCTAGTGTTCATTTTTGTATTTTCAGGTTTCCAGTTTCGGAAAGTTAGCTTAAAACTGATATTCGTTTCTGTAATTCTTGAGATGTATGTCTTGTCTTTCTCCCATTTTGTGTTTTTGGCCGAGGAATACTTTGTACAATGTAGACCTCTCCCTCGAGGTTATATGACTAGCTCTTCAATCTTTATTTTTTCATTGTCTATCACCCTCTTTATCAACATTCAACAGTGTTGTGCATCTGCATATTTCAGTTGATAAAAAAGTGAACTCATGACCTTTAATATACTTTTTCTGCACATATTTTTTCTTCTATATTTTCCTTAAGGAGGGTAGAATGAGCAGGGTGCAGTAAATCTGTGCTGCAGATCACGGTGAGAAACAACCCCTTACCATGCGCCATAAAAGCCACAATGATTTTAGAATGAGTAGGGTGCAGTAAATTTGTGCTGCTTCTGTTAGTTGCCCTTTCCTGAGGAATGATACATCATGCATTGTGCATGAGCGGACATTTTTTTGAAGTTATGGCCTGATGGGATATATATACAGGACGAATGAGTTTTTACTGACCAAATTGGGGGATATTTTGATATTTGTGTACTACTGTTAGCATCATCAACTAACAATTGCACGAATTTGCTGGCGGATGGATGATCTTAAGCGGGGTAAAAAGGAAACAAGGCAATATCGTGACTCTAATCATGAAGATTGAGATAACCATGACCTTGTTGCTGTTGCTTTCTTTATCTTTCAATGGTCTGGAATGCTGTTTATGGTTCACTAAATTGGTACATCTGTTTTACTGTCATGCCAGAGACAAGAACAAAGAACAAAAACTAATTGTAAAAAACTTGCCATAAAAGCAAAGTCAATAATTTTTGCCACTTGTATTTTATCTTAATGTTAATTATATTAACTGCAATTCTTATGTTTAGGTGTATCTGTCAAACTTGTTATTTCCTCCAAATCTTCGACAGAAGGCGCTTATGCATCTCTGTTCCTTATTTTGTGATAACATAAGTTAATGGGTTGGTTGAAGTTAAGTGAGAAACTTTCCCTGAAAGTAAGGATTTGTTTGTTTAGAATCAGCTGGTATCTCCCCTCTTCTTCTGACTTACTATTTGGTAAAGTTTGGTGAAGATAGTAGATACTGATTTCTCAACTCCCAGCTTCAAGGACAACTTAAGATAATGATTTATTTCTCTGCATTTGTTTCAGAACTCAAAATAAGCCAACTTAAATACATCAGCCTTATGGTTGTTTCTTTACGAGCAACATGGACAAGCTTTTAGCTGCGCGACAGTGTCTAAGAGATGGCCTAGAGATATCAAATTCTATGGCTTCTCAGATTGATGAAACCAAGTCAACATTACAGAAGATCAAGGCAAACTTGCCGTTGTTATCAACTGATCTTCGCTCTTCTTACACTCGTAAAGCCACTCTATATGCGGTGGGAGAGCATGCGGACAGAGCCTGTGGACCTGTAGCTGCAGTTTTGAAGATATATGATTCGGTACGTGGGCTAGAGCGTTCAATCATGGCTGGGCCCACAGGTGGTGATATTGTAGGTTACTTGTCAGTAGTGAAGCAACTCGAAGAGGCGCTGGTATTTCTGTCTGACAACTGTGGTTTAGCAGTGCAGTGGATGGAGGATATAGTGAAGCTCTTGGATGAAAATGTAATGGCCGATGACAAGTGCATATTGAATGTGAAGAAATCTTTGAGAATTCTGTTGGAGATGAAGGACAAGGATGCTCGTGCTAGGCTCAACGGAGGAGTCCTAAGCGATTCATACAACACTTTAGAGCTCGTGTTCAGACAGCTGGTCAAGGAGAATCCTTGCAACTCTCAACTTCAAGCCATCATTGAGAGGTTAAAAGCTAATGACAGGCTTGAGAATTGCAAGACTATCTTTGTTGATGTGAGGAGCTCAAATGCAAGGGCAGCCTTACAAGCCCTTGATTTAAGCTACCTTGAAATAGAAATCTCAGAATCAGATTCTATACAGAAATTTGAAGATCATACAGTTCAATGGGGCAAGCATATGGAATTTTCATTGAAACACATACTCCAAACAGAGTACGAGGTTTCAAGGAGCGTGTTTGAGACGTTTAGCTCGGAGATATCTCTTGGATGCTTCGCGAAAATCACAACTCAGTCGGGTTTCTTAACACTTCTTGCATTTGGCACTCGAGTTACCGAGGCCAAAAAGGATGCAATCAAGCTTCTAAAGTTGCTAGACATATTTGCAATCTTGGATAACCTAAGAGTGGACTTCAATACGCTGTTTGGCTCAAAAGCATGCCTAGAAATCCAAAATCTTACTAGAGACCTCATCAAGCGGGTAGTTGATGGAGCGTGCGAAATATTTCAGGAACTATCCCTTCAAGTGGAGGTCCAAAGGTACGAGATGATGCCTCCATCAGATGGTAGTGTACCTCGGTTAGTGACTTTTGTCACTAACTATTGCGTCATGCTCCTGAAGGACGAGTACAAGCCGGTTCTCTCGCAAGTTCTCACAATCCATCAAATTTGGAACAAGAATAAAACCCACAATGGAATTTTAAGAAAAGAGTTCCAAAAGATACTCGATTCCTTAGAAGTTAACCTAGAGACATGGTCAAAGGCCTTTGAAGACACCGTTTTGTCCTACTTCTTTCTCATGAATAATTACATATACCTGTATGAATTCTTGCAGGGAACAGTTTTCGGCGATCTCATGGGAGAAAAGTTGGTAAGCGAATATAAGAAAAGATTACAAAACAATGCTGGGTTATACCTCAAAAATAGCTGGGGAAAGCTACCGGCTATTCTAAGTGAAGACGACTTAATATTATTCTCGTCCGGAAGAACAAGTACTCAAGATTTGGTGAAGAAAAGGCTTCGAGAATTCAATGACGCGTTTGAAGACATTTATAAGAAGCAATCCAAATGGGTGGTGACTGACAATGCATTGAGAGAGAAGGCATGCCAACTTATAGTTCATGCAGTTGTTCCTACTTATAGGTCTTTTGTTCATAACCATAGTTACTTAATAGAATATGGTTCCGGTCCCAGTAAATATGTTAAGTACTCTGCATCAAGCTTGGATTCTATGCTTAGGTCTTTGTTCTTACAATCTAATATAACTGAATATGGGCGTAGCAACAGCTCTAAGTCCAATCCTTTGATGGGTAAACTTAGAAATGTTGTTGCCAATCAGTTTCGTGTTGCTCCGATTACTACATGATCTGTTGTAAATATACAGCTCTTAAATCCAGTTGTAGTTTGTTTGAGCAGAAATGCGTTCTGCTGGTGTCTTGTCTTTGTAAATATTCTTAAGTTGAAGATTGTTTATACATAACCTGAAATTGATACTTCCAATCTTCTGATAAGGCAATGAAGATCAGCAATTTTAGATGTATATAGGGATTTTCCCACTTGTACTCTTTTTGTATCATCATATTAAGTTTGAGCTTTGCTGTAGTTAAAATTTCATAGTAGTTAATGCTAAGTCATTGTTATTCCACTTTGAAAGTTGAAACTCATAATTTATAGGCCCCCCACGTTATTCGAGTGTATTCATAATACACTGGGGGAAGTGTTCAGAGCATGGTACACCCGAAGCTACCTTTTGCTCATTTGCTTATTTTATCTCTCCTCATTATGTGAATTTTGCTCATCTCATTATGTAAATATTGCTCATTTGGAGTCATTCAAAAGAGCAATGAGTCAGAAAATAACCTTGGGTGTAAAATTATCATGGTGCGCTCGGGGTATGTTAAAGTTGTAAACTTACTCTCCATTCGTGATAAGCCTTCACTATTAGTTGTGTTATTATTTAAGAGAATGTTAAAACCGTACAGTGATTTTTCCCACTTATAGAGCTTTACTTCTAAGTTCGTCGTGGTCTCATTTATAGGGTTTGGCTAACCTTAACCTAACATATCCTACATTACTCGGACTCGGACTCGGGCACCAAATACCAGTTAGTGTTCAAGTGTTGCCTTGGCTATTCTAAAACAGATATTATGATTTTGGCCCAGAATGAAGTGTCGAAGAGTGCAAACCCATGCCGGAGAGCCATCATGGATCCTTTCGGTAAAATGAAGAGTTGGAGTAACACACTAACACACTTGCATTAAGCACATTGTTATCTCACCTTGACATACCGGCTTTCTTTGAGCAAAATCATGGTATATGCTATTAACATTGTAAGGTTATGTTTTTTGGTGAAGAATTCGATTATTTCAATAACTACAAAACAATATAACAAACAATAATAAACATTAAGTTCTTAATTCATTAACAATATTCAATTTGTTGCTTCTTATGCCTTTGTGTTCAATAAGACTGACCAGCAGAGTGGATATGAGACCAATATTCCTTGACGAGTTGGCCAAATAGCGAACCTTCTGTGTTCATAAGCTTCAGTGGCTCATCATACTCCACCAGTTCTCCTACAACGTAATCAGAGTTTTTTTTAGCATTTGATATCATTTTAGTATGTCAGAAGATTATCCATGTTTTTTTCAGTATTCTGTGATTTCTGTTACAGACATATTTAAGATATAGTAGAGAAATTCAACATCTTTGAATCACATTACTATGGCTTTGTTCATTTCACCGTAACTTTATAAATTCAACTAGTTTTTACTGATTAAAACTTATCTTTTACTGATTGAACTTGATTTTTCCGATCAAAACCAATCTTTGCTGATCAAAACTAATTTTGGCTGATTCCCTAGTGTTTTCCTCTTCTGTTTACTGATTTCTGCAGACAATTTTTCAAGTTGAAGTTTTTGAAAGAAATTTCTAACAATGCTGAATAGAATTGCAACATATTTGGATCAATGTTGAAAATAAGTAAAGAATTACCATCACTTATGGCAAGGACCTTTGTGCTGTCCATCACAGTGGGTATCCTGTGGGCTACAGTGATCACAGTGGAATCAGCAAATTCTGTTCTTAATGTTTTTTGCACGATCATGTCAGTTGCATTATCGATGGATGCAGTCGCTTCATCAAGCACTAACACCCTGCTTCTTCTCAGCAAAGCACGCCCTAGACAGAACAGTTGCCGTTGTCCCATGCTCCAATTTGATCCATCCTCCACAACTGATGGTAAAATAGATCGTGCAATCCATATATAATCAGAGAGTAACATTATCGTATTTTTACTATGACATCTCTAATAAACTGATGGTAGAATGTCTGTATGTGCTTTCGGAAGAATGAAGACTTACCTAGGGAATCTAGCCCCTGACTTTTCACTTTAACTGCTTCTTTAAGCTGACATTTGACGAGCACCTTCTCAAAGAAGGCAGAAAAATTAGTTCTGTTGCATTGAGTTCGGCTATTTACTGAACTGTTCTCGACTGAACAAAAAGAGGGGGAGGGGGAACCCGTAATTTTAGTTAAATTTGGGCCCCACCAATACCATCCTCCTCTTCTTGTTATGTCGGGAACATGCTCTACATAAAAATGTCTTTCTTTTGTTAAATCCTACATCTAAGAAGGGGGAACTGAAGGGTACCTCCCAGATTTCTTCATCATTATGCTGGCTTAATGGATCCAAGTTGAATCGTATTGTGCCATTGAATAGAGTAGGATCTTGAGGAATAATCCCAAAACGTGACCTTAGATCATGAAGTCCGATTGATCCTATATTGATGCCATCAACTATAATCTTCCCTCCTACCGGTTCCACTAACCGAAACAATGCCCCTATCAGTGTACTCTTCCCACTGCCGGTCCTACCAACAATGCCAATTTTATCTCCCCCTTCAAATGTGCAACTGATTTCTTTAAGAACCAGTGGTGTGTCTGGTCTATATTTTATCTGTTTAAGACACGAGAAATCTTAGTATTCCACTCTTCAAAATGTGTCTGATATGAATACAAATGCAGAAAAATTTACCTGCAGATTGCATATCTCCACTTTGCCAACAGACGGCCAGCTTTGTGGAGGACGACTATCATTGATGACTTCAGGAGCTTCACTTGGTATATCCATGTATTGATTGAGCCTCTCCATGGAAATGATATGGTTGGCTAATATGCACTGACTCTGAATTGAGTAAACCATCCCCAAATTCAAAATAAGACCGTACGATAGTGCCATTCCGATGAAGCCTGCATTATGGATGTATCAGCATTACCTTGCAGAAATTCTCGTAGATAATTCTCATTTATTTATCGCATAGAAGATTCCAGTCATATAAAGTATAAACCTTACGAAATAGAGCAAGAAAGATAAACAAAGAGCGGGTTACCTGAGCTGAAAGTACCAGGAGGAAGTAAAACCAGGAACAGTGCTGCTGCTGCAAGAACAATGGCACTAAGGGTCTCAATCCTCAGAATTAACCATTCGCTGGCTGCAAAATTGTGGAAGAATGGGCTTGCGTTTGAATCAATAAAATTTAGATTCTGTGCGAAAAACCGATCTTCCTCTTGAAAAGCTCTAATTGTCATGGCTCCAGCTAATGATTCCGCTAGATGGTTGGCAACCATAGACTTGGTTGTACCATTAAGTCTCATCAACTCTTTCGCGGTTGCAAAGTAGTATCGCTGTTCACATGTTTAGTGATGAAAATTAATTAGGTGGTTAACTTTCCATCAAGTTTAACAGTATAAGAAGCACATTTTGCTGACAGCTATCCCCAATTCTATCTATTCAAAGGGAGGTTCAATAAAAGGAGTAAGCTAAAGGTTCTCGACAAAACTAGTACAGTAATTTGCTTCTATTAGCAACGCCATGGTTCACAAACCAAAGGGTAAAGTTGTTATATGCACCTCTTCTTCTGTTCAGTGGCGGATCTAGGATTTTTCATATGGTGGTTCACCACTAATTACCGATGACACCTATAAAAATCAGTTTTTTAATCAAAAGTACTCCGCAATGAATTTAATTCCAAAGGTAAATAGAGTTCCTAAACATATGTAGTCGGTTAGTCGGTACACTCACCTCAAAAACGAATGCTATGACTATAGATTAATTACAAGTTACAACATAGTACTTACATGAGAATTGTACGGGGATAATTTCAACCAAAAAATGCAAAAAAAAATGACGTAAAACTAGTAAAAATTTACCAATTAAATTCCCGAGACAACGCGTGTACAAGAAATTAAAACTCAAATTTTGAAAAGACCCAACAAATCCCCTCACCTCTCCCTAATCTTCCATCTAAATTTACCCTTATCGGGGATGACTTTAAGACTGGAAGCATTATTTTCAATCTAATATAAACCAAAAATATCCAAATGCGTTTATGTTATGAGCGACTATAGTCATCCCACTAATTTACCCATCATTATTAGATGAGAACCTTTTCTCAAACAACCATGTATACACTCTAAAGGACAATTTTAAAAATACACACCACACAAACAAAACAATAATTTCACACATCTCAACACAAAAAAACTTAAGGACACACAACCTGACAACCACATTGACTATCCCCCTTTTAGATGGCCTCTTCAACCTCCCACCAATTCACCTATCACCGCCTACTCAAACACACACACACTCTCTCAACCCCACAACAATTACCAATTCACTACTCACCATATACAATCCCAATACTAACCATATAAATGCAAAGTCCACAACAATAATATTGAAGTCATTTCTTCACCAATTCATGTCTGACTTGCACTACCACCACTCTGGTCTAGTGGTCTCTGAGTTACACTAAGCTCCCACAAGGCCACAAACTTTTCCATACTTGGGTTTCTTCGCCATTCTCATGTTCAGGATCTACAATATTTAGAGTCAATATGTGGTTTAACAATGAAGATTGAGATTATTATGCAGTAGTATATGTCATCTCTTCGCTTCGGCTCGGACTACTTTCATGGCTTCTCTGCTAATTTCATGGAACATTTTGATTTTTTTTTTTAAAGATTGGTGGTGCACGCTGCCTCCGCCACTGGTTCTGTTGGAGTATACATAGGTAATAACCTATTTATTTAAAAAAGTTACCTGCAATCGTATTGCCATGTAAATCACTGGTATGGCAACAAAGGAGACCTGCCAAATGATGACGATCAATACTCCTAAGATAGAACATGCAATTGTAGTAGCTGCAAAGACAGTTTGGAAGCTGAAGGGGATGTCAAGATCAAGGATACTCAAATCAGAAGAGATCTGCATGCAGTTTGTAAAGAAACAACGGGAAGTTAGTGTCAATTCTGTTTTGGTGAAGCTTAATTATGACAACTTAATTAATACTTACTCGACTCAATATCCTTCCGAGAGGTGTAGAGTCATAGAATGACACCGGAGCACGAAATAGAGAGTTGGTTAAGTGAGAAAACACAGATTTTGATGATTCTATCCCTAATGTTACCACCGCAAGAGATCTTACTAGTAAACAGATTGTAGAACATAATCCAATGAAGAGGTAAACCACAATTAGTTTTGCATTGCTGACTTTCGGATCATCAACACCCGAGGCAATCCAAGTGTTCTGTAATATCTGCCCTATCAAGAACATGAGTTGAGCAAGAGCAACAATAGAGAAGTACAAATAGCCTTTATTCTGACTCAGGTATATTAAGTACGGTCTCAAACCAGTATCGCCAACTTCTCTTTCTTCTTGTTTAATCAACTGATCTCCTTTTGATAGTGCACTTTCATTCTCCACAATAGCTCTCTTAATCTCACTAGTAGAGTTATTGTTATTATGCATTTTAGATATGGTACTGACTTCAGCCAGTGTTTCTCTACCAGCTATTTCTTTGTGCGCGTTGATAAGGTCCAAAAATTCGTTACTTGAAGCTAATAACTCGTGATAAGGGCCTGAACGAAGGACCTCTCCATCTGACATTAGCTGCAAAAATACATAACTTTACCATTTGATATTAATGAATATTGCAATCTATGTTACTCAGACTCTTCACTTTACCTCAAGTATCAGTGTCAGATACTCGACAATTATAGTTCTGGACACTTTGACACTTTGTTTAGGCAAAAATCATGAGTATTTCTCCATAAAATAGCCAAGCCGGATGCTTGGTTACACACCCGAGTCCGATTAACATAGCTTGCAGTAATGCATGCATTTGAAAAAGAAGCTCACCAAACAAGAATGAAACGCAGGAAGAAAGTCAACTTGGTGTGTCACAACCAAGACAGTCTTTTCAGAAAGAGCTTCCATAACAAAATCCTGCCACAACATAGCATGTCATGTTTTTTAAGATTCTACACTAAGGAAATGAAAAGAATTTTTGGTCAAGATGTAAGAGCTATTACATTGAAGAGGCTAGTTGCAGTGTGTGCATCAACAGCACTGAATGGATCATCCAAAAGATAAATGTCAGCATCTTGGTATAATGCACGAGCAAGTTGAATCCGTTGCTTCTGACCGCCACTTAGATTGACTCCTCTTTCTCCTATCTCGGTCATGTCACCATAAGGAAGAAGTTCAAGGTCCTTCACCAATGAACACTTAGCAAGAGTTTCTCGGTATCGCAGGTCATCCATGGCAGACCCAAAAAGAATATTTTCCTGTATTGTCCCTGTTTGAATCCAAGCTGTTTGGGAAACATACGCGATTTTCCCATAAACTTCCAACTATAAAGAAAACAATGCAAATATTTCTCATTAAACATCAAATATTAAATATACAGCAAATTATAATAATTTTTAGCTTGATGCTTATGGGTGCATTCTCTAAACCTTAAAAGAAAGTCAGATAACTTCTGATAAGTTTAGATAAGTTCACTTCAAATATGTTCAACAAGATTCATTCAGGTGAAAGAGAACACACCCTATGGTGTCACTGGGCCTACTGGTTAATTACCTATCCAAATTATGCAAGATTATAATTAAGAAGTATGAAGGTTACTCAAGAAGCTTACAGTTCCGTGTATATATGGCACTTCTCCAAGAATTGATGCTAGTAATGTTGATTTTCCCGAGCCAACTTCTCCACATATAGCGATCTTTTCACCTGGACCAACATCTAAATTAATGTTTCTTAGTGTCGGCTTTGATGGATTCAATTCCCATGAAACATTTGCCGAACTTATGAGAATGACCTGGTTATTCTTTCTGTTTGTCATATTGCTCATTTTTCTGACATTTTCAGTTTGAAGCTCTGGTGCTGCAAGAAACTTCACAACTCTTGCAAAGGCCACTCTTGCTTGAATCACTACACCAATGACATCAGGGATAATTCTGATAGGTTCTTGCACCAGTTGTAACGTTGCAAGAAACGTGAAAATGTTACTGGCATGTAAAGGAATTCCAAGGACATAACATGTCCCAAATGTAGCAGCAGAAATCAATGCAGGAGACATCCAAAACAGAAGCACATTGTATGCCTTTTGCAACTGCACTGCTGATAACCTTTTAGATTCCACTTTCCTCAATGTCTCTACTACATTTTTAAAGTAGGTCTCCCACGCGTATAGCTTTAGAACCTTCATGTTCACAAGAGCCTCTGAGATAATCTTCAGCCTATTATCTTGCGCAACCATCAACCTGCTTTGATACTTATGCTGTAATCTGGCAAGCGGGGTATTGCCAGACACAGTTATTATAATCACTGCTAGTGCTGCAAAAGTTGCAAGTCCTACTGCATTTATCAGAATAACTAATGCTAAGCAAAGTTGGAAGCCTGTAGTCCAAGTTTGATGAAACCAATAAGGGAATTCTCCGATCCTATAAGCATCCACAGTTACATAATTCAATATTTCACCACCCGAGTGCATTTGCTTTGCAACATTTGATAGTCGTAGTTGCTTCCTGTAGATTGCTGCCGTGAGCATGGACCGCACTTTAAGGCCAATCAATCTGCTTCGGAAATACCATTGCCTTTGCGACAAAGATTCCAACATCTTTGAAGTAAAGAGCAAAAATGCTAAAACATAAGTTTCATATCTAAAAGATTCTCTACCCTCTGCAATCTCAATGAAGGAATTCAGCAAAAGAGGTCCAGCTGATAATGTGAGTGTCTTGAGAAATGCAAAGAGCCCGGTTATCAGAATCTCCCTTCTGTGGCATGCAACAATGCACCAAAAGATTGAGGATTCTGATATGGATTGATCAGCTCTTTTATGTTTACTGTACTGATCAAGAAACTGTAAATAACAATATCCTGCTTTATCTAAGTCGCGTAGTTTTGGTACGTCATTTTCTTCAAGAATTTTCTCCTTCCCTAAGTTCATCAAAGGGTCCAACCAACAGAATGACAATTTACTGAACCACCCAGCTTCCGCAAACGACATAACTTCAGCAGGTGAATCTGAATCAGTTTCACTGATGCTTATAGGGGTATAAAGGGTACTTCTGAAAGTACATAACAAGAGCAAACATGCTCCTAGAAAACACAAAATATCTAAGCTTGCCTTAGCTGTTAGTATTTCATGGTTCACTATTGCAGAAAACAGAACTACAAAGCTGAGAATCCCAGCACAAAGGAAAGCCAAGATAGACAAGATTTGCAATGTGGCTTTCGACATCAACTCTCCTTTTAGGCTAATTGTTAGTCCTATTAACAACCATGTAACTCCATGAAAGAAATATAAAATCAACCAATTAATCGGTAAAAAAGAATCATCATTTCTGAAATTTTCCTCCACAATCCAAATACCAAAACCAATGTAAATGAGTCCCAAACATCCATTAAAAACAGCTGATAATATCTGCAAGCTTGAAAATGGTCGTCTCTGACGAGCTTGTAGCTCGACTTTCTTGGAACAAAATGTACAGATGAAAGTCCATAAAAGGATTGCCATAATTAGGAAATCAAAACAAACAATGGTTGCATAATTGAAACATGAAAGATGATGAACAACAAACATAACCTTCGGAATACAAGGCTCGAAATTCTTTCTTGCACATCCATCAGATTGCCCACAATATGAAGTCCACAGATCCTCCATCATCATCTTTCAACTGCCTTTTACTCTGCTACAACAAACATATAGGTTACATAACATCACATACACCTGAAAAAGATATTTATATTCTTTACAGACTTAACTTTTTTTTGGTTTAATTATACAACAGAATGTAACACAACATACTTTAACAAATTATGAACAGAAATGTTGACTATGTAATCTACAGAAACAAATAAAATAAGAAATCTCTGTCATTGGTCAGAGGATAAAATTATTTATAAGCTCATGTTCTTGCCATTAATATGATACTTCACATCTGAAGAAATAATACTTTAAGCCCCATGCATATTGCTCCATATGTATACATAATTATATTTTTGCATGACTTTGTCAATGCCAGGCTATAAAAACGTTCTGACTCCAAAAATGAAGGAAGATTTGACACAAGAGCTTAGCTGCAAGAAATATATATTTGAATGTTCAGCTTAAAGTGAGCGGGTTGGCGTGCCAAGCTTGTGTCGAATTTGGAAAAAGAAGGTATTGAGTTTTACCACCGTTCTTTTCATGGTGTGCCAAGCTAGTAGAGCGCTCATGTTGGACCGGGCCAAACTTGTGCTAGAGCCATGCCGGGTCATTCCCATGTCTATTATACAGGAATAGGCTTCTACATAAACTTGTGAAGGTTTTAACCCACGACCTCAAGTATGCAACAAAGAGACCTATCCATCACTCCACCACAATAGATAGTGATGATATTATGTGTTTTAAACCAACTAACCAAGAGTTAAGCCAAAACGTTGAATGTATGTTAATGAATAAAATGACTTATTATATTCATTTTGCTAACGCAATTCCACGGCAAATGAAATGAAATTAGTTATGAACTACTCGATAGCAACAAAAAAAAACCCGAGACATTGCGTGATCCTTAAAACCAAATCAGATATAAGTAAACGTGTCCTCAATAATCCATAATGAATAAAAATGACTTATTAGACTCTTTTTGCTAACATCTTTCCACAACAATGAAATGAAATTAGTTGGGAACTACTTAATTGCAACATACACAACCCAAGACATTGTCCGGGCCTTAAACTACTACCTCCGTTCTTAAATAATCTACACGCTTCCCTTTTTTGTCCATTTCTTTTTAATCTACACATTGCTAGTTTTTTCTATTTTTGGTAACATGTCCTATCTAATTTCTCAACTTTTTTCTTTTAATATAATAACCACTTAAAATTTTCTCTCTCCCATTTTTCAATTTCTCTCTCGGTCTCTCCCAGTTCTTCTCTCCATCTTTTCACTTTATCTGTCTCACTTTTGTAATTCCTTTGTGGTTCTCTTAAAGTAAAGTGTGTAAATATTAAAGAACAGAAGTAGTAGTTCCGATATAAGTAAACATGTTCTCAATAATCGTTGTTATTACATGTAACCTATTAATCTAACCTCGTTAGTTGCGAACTCCGAGAATACGAAATGCATCTATTGAGACTAAATGAGGACCTTATACAACATTGTCTTTTGATTTAGAGGATGATAGATTTTACTTAAAATAATTTTTGAAATCTAAATCTAAGGTGCATGTGTTTGGTTGCGAAGAAAGTGTTTTCAGCAAAATTATTTTACTCGATATCCGTATCGTTTGGGTTTAAGTAAAAGAAAATATGGGTTGAAACTTATTAAGGGTGGAAAATTCTTTTTCCCACAAGGCAATGGAAGCAACACTCTCCATCCATCATTAAAAGGAAAATGGGCTTAAAAAGAAACTTTCACTTTCCCCGCAACCAAACAAAGAAAAATGAAATTGTGAACCGAGTTGACGAGTATATCGGTATTCATGTATATATGTTTAAGGATGCTAAGGCCTAAGGAAGTGAGGAATTCGACCTTGTAGGTGTAACCGTGTAAGGATCCTTAAAATCCTTCTTTAGGGCTCAATTAATCTCCACTTCAAGGTACATAAAAGCCAGTTCATTTTGGGAATTAGAAAACTAATAATTTTGTGGGAATTACGTAAAGGGATTTAGGATTTGATTGTATGACTTATATTGAAGTATATTTACTGTCTATCTTTTTAATAAACCACTGGAAATCGTGCATGTATGATGTAGTTAATTAAAGATGTGATCTATATTCTATAGAGCATGAGCATTGTGCATGTTTTATGGAATTTATGACGGATTTTGTGAGAGATCTAAATCTTTAAATGTTTGCACATGCTAGGGCCACAGATAAGCTTGTGTGCTAAAAGAGTTGCATGTGTGGTTTCAAACTTTCAATACCCAAATTTTTTTCTAAAGAGTTATGGTTCATTTGGTTAAAGTGACATAAAAGCCTCTTACTTTTCTTATTAAATTGTTAATTTATAATCATGAAAACCAAGTATTTAATGTTCTATAATTTTTATTATGAGTATCTCTATTATATAAGGGAAGAAGTGGACGCCCAAAATAAATAAAGAAAAACAACTAAAAATATATCTTAATGCTTTACTAATTTGATAATTAATCACTTACATGCATCACGTGCATATGAGACTAGGATGACAATAAAGTTAAGTTTTGAAGTTATAATAATTTTAATAATTCAAATTGCTAACAATTTGTGATTGGAATTTCCCGCTAACCGCTTTGAACCACCCAAGACAAGCCTTGTAGAGGACACCACAAAATTTCTCATAAAGTCATACTAAGAAATATTAAGGTGAACTAAGGTTGTTACAAGTGGCAATGGGATAATAGAATGATTTTGTGATAAAATAAGAGAGATAGACAGAGTAATAGTTTACCTCCATAATGAGGATAATAGTTCCCTTATCCATTTTCTACCTACTAACACCAGATTGTCCTTTTTTCATCAGCACCTCTAAATGCCTTAGTGTTTGAAAATTAGACCTTAATTATCCCTTAATTCATTACTCTCAATCCAAACGTACCCTAAAAGTCAAACGATTTGTAGAGCAACTCCACAATGCACAAAATAATTCACAAGATTCGATCGGATATTCATAACATTACTTCTTTCTATAAATAAATAAAGAGTAAGAAAACTAGTACCTAGGAGTTCTACCCAAAAGAAAATCCACCAAAATGCCCCAAATTTGGGGTGTTAAGAATCGAACTCCCAACCTCTTGTACGAGAGGTGAGAAACTCTATCATTGACTGTCCACTTGATTGTCACAACTTCTATTGATACCTAATACTTCCTTCGTTTCTTAATACTTCCAGGTTGCAACATTAATATAGTAATCAATATTCATCTATCAATTTTATGTTATATTTTTTTCCGAATATAGAAGAAAAATATAGTCAAGCAGGGTCTTATTTGATTCGCTTGAATACTTACTATTATAATATCAACTATTTGTAATTTTTACTCATCAATAATTAGAGATATTAAAATTTAAAGTATTGCATCAGTTAGGGCCTGTTCATTTCAGCTTAATTTCAGTTCAGTTCATTTCATTTCATTTCAGCTCCATTCTTTTAAAACCATTTTGTTAAATATTATTATGTTGGTCTAATTTATTTTACTAATTGCTCTTATTCTTATTATTATTATTATATTATTATTATTATTATTATTTATTTTTATATCATTATTATTAAGTATTATTATTATCTGTATATTATTTTATTTATTATAGCTTTATTTATTTTTTTTACTATTATCATTAGGGAGGAACATAGTTTAGGTTAAAAGCACAAATAAACCCGCGTTTTCAGCCCATAATCCAATCAAATTACGTCAAAACGGTTTATGATGTAATTTTGCACGGTCTGACCCAATAATTTATACTAAATATTAATATATAATTGAATATAAGTATTAAAATAGTAATAAAAAATTTAATTCTTAGATATTATTGTATTATATAATCATCATCAGGTTTTTATATATTAATACAAAGACTATACAATAATTGTTATTAATTATCTTTATAATTATTAATCATTATTATTATTAATTTATGATTATTAATATTATTTATTAATTGTCATTTAAAAATATCCAAAATACAATAATTATTATTCATTATTATTACTTATCATTATATTTATTATTTAATATTCATATTATTATTGTTTAAATATTATTTATATATTTATTAAATTAAATTCAATTCAATTCAGTTCGGTTCAACACCAATCAGTTCACTTCAGCTATTTTCAGTAAATCTAAACAGGCCCTTAGTGTACAAACAAGAAACGTTGCAATTATTGCGAAACCGATGAAGTACTATTTTTTTTTTTTCTCATTGCTCTCGTGACAAACTCCAAATAAACAAAATTTGCTAAACTTCCAAAGGATCAAATGACCAAAAAAATATAATCTTCATCCTATTAGCACTACGGCGCTAGCGATTAGCGAATTAGGAATGAATGAAAAATTGAAGATAATCACAAAAAAGAACTAGAAAATTAAATTGAAGAACAGATTATTCGACTAGAAAACAAGGAAACAAACCTGAATTCCATCTCATATAATGTTAAATTTACTCAATTATGAGTAGATTTCACAGTAATCAACCTCTGTCCGTCCAATCGTCATCATTTTCCGTCGCGATCGCCGCCGTAGGGCCCACCGGAACCGGCGGCTCCGTCAAAAGCGCCGTCATTGAAGTTATGAAATAGCCGGAAAATCGCCGACGGGAGTTTGATCACCGCCGGCGGTGACTTTGGTCGCCATAGATGATGCATGAGTAGAAGAGAGAGAAAAATGTGTGGGTAAAGGGTAGAATAGTCAAATTCATTATCCTCCATTTTCTTTTTGTTCGTTCCTATTTTCGGGTTTTCTCCGTTTCCTTTTGTTTGTGTTACAAAAAACTTTTTTCTATCAACGATATTATTTTTGTAAGAAGAATCCAAACCCGCCCGGATTCTAATGGGTTGGGCATTTTGAGAGAGGGGAATTATAATAATAATTCTACTCTCAAAGTGCCCCTAGTGGGGATTGCGCACCTAACCTCAAGGTGGAAAGGTTTTCTCAATTTTACTAGACCGAGTCTTGCTTAATGTGTTAAAATGATACTTCCTCCGTTTTTTATTAGTTGACCTGTTTCTTTTATCACGTTTGCCAACGCGTGATTTCAATCACTTTTATCTTGGAAAATTGATGAGTAAAAATTATAAAAATATGACATTTTGAAAATATATAATGAAACGAATCTAACAAGACCCCACATGACTATATTTTCTCTTATGTATAAATCACAAAAGATAGTCAAAGTAGATTATGTGAATAGTGTCAAAAGTCAAAACGTGTCAACTAAAAAAAACGGAGGAAGTATAACAAACAACTATGTAGTTGAAAACTTGAAATAATGTAAACAAATGCATTAAAGTGTTAAAAGGATATAAGAAACAAAAGTCTACTACAATAATATAGAAAACATTATAATGATACAAACTTGTACTAAAATAATACCATAAAAATGGATATAAAACTATACTAAAATGATACAACTGAAATACTATATTATACAAAGTATCAAAAACGAAATATATTGTACATATCGGTATTAATATACTAAAATAACGCAAATTAAAACAATACAAATTTATACTAAAATAATATGAAATTGTACTAAAATAATATAAAATTGTACTAAAATGATACAAATAAAATGACCTAAAAGCATCAAAAAGATGCAAATTTGTACCTAAACGACACGATGACAAATGATACTACTTCCGTTCCATAGGTATTGCAACCTTTGACATTTTGCACTATTCATACACTACCCTTTGACCCTCTTTTGTGATTTATACACAAGGATAAATATAGCCATGTGGGATCTTGTTAGATTCGTCTCGATATATGCTTAATTAAAATTTACTTTTTATAATTTTTACTTAAATAAAATTAGAGATATTAGCGTCTAAAGTAGTGCGTTGGGAGGCGTAAAACTCCCTATGTTGCAATACACATGGAACGGAGGTAGTATATAACTATGAATTTGTACTAAATTTATATGAAAAACATCAGAAATGATACAAATTATGTAAGAAGTATGACTGGTAGATTAATTACTAATCTGTAAAATTGTTGTGCCGTGAAATTATCACTGCCCTAAAGTTGAAATTGCCCCGCTACGAACACACGGACTCGTGGCAAACCAACCTCCAGAGTTAACACAACACTGACTCGCCGGTGAAGTACAGAGAGACAGTTTGAGAACGCTCTTAATATTGCCCAGTATTTGAGAGATAAATCGAGAGAAGTATGAGAGGATAATTTTCTGTGTGTTAAAAACTGTGCCAGGAAGGGTGTATATATAGGGACAGAAGAAGGGAAAACTGACTCCTAAAACCGTGTTAAAAACGGTAATTAATGGGTAATGGAAACTGCCCACTAACGGCTAGTGGAAGCAGTTGATTAAGGAGTGGATCAAGGAATTGACTGATTCCCTAACCGTCATAAAAGGATGACAGATTTTCCCGTAAAATTTTAGTTAAGTTAAGTTATTTCCCAAGGCCCAAGGCCTGGGCGGGCGGCGGCGGCGCGCGCGCGTGTGGACTAGCCCAATCAAGAACAAAAGCCTACCAAGTCACCAACTCAATAAGGAACATAACTATTAATAAACTCACCACTCACCTCTTATTCTTCCTATATGGGATCCCCAACTCTTCATATTCTTTTGAAGCAACTCAAGAGCTTTTTGTATTACTCTTCTCACAAACTCCAACAATCCCCCACATGATTCAAAAGAAGAGACAGAAAGAAACAGGGCTGAAAAAGAAGATTTGGGCAATAGATACTCAGTTTTGTAAGCATCAATGTCTTAGAGACTTGAATTGATACCCAGTGCATACAAGTATGTCATATTGTCGTATTAGGTAGATTTCTCTTTGAACCTTCTACGGAGTTCATAATCAATACTTGCGCACTAAACCTTTTTCAAAATAAGAAACGTTCTCGCGATATATATATAAGTGCCCCACAATGCCTGGATTTTCATGAATGCTCTAGAGATCCTAAGCCTTAGGGATCTCATAGGGGATTGGGCGTAACCCCCACATTCACATAGGTAAGTTCATCAAGTTTGTACTGTTTCAAACCACCTTATCAAGGCTATGAACTTATTAAGAGTATTTTACTCATCCTTACACATTTTACAGTAAAAAACAAATACTACATCACTTTTATTAATATAGGAATGGTAGTAGTATCTACTACTTGAGTTCTTTTATGACTTAGTTTGACCCTTGAACTTAGAAACTTTCTAAGAAGGGTATCCATCATAATTCACTCCACAATAGGCTTTAAACCCATTCCTTGTGCCGACTCTAGCACCATTTTTCTACAAAGGCCTTTGGTGAGAGGATCTACAATATTCCTCTCTGACTTTACAAACTCGAGTGAAATTACATTATTTCTAATTAGATTTCTAACTATAGCATGCCTCAAGCGAATATGCCTCCTATTTCCATTATAGGCTTGATTATTCGCGACCCTAATTGCAGCTTGTGAGTCACACCGCATTGAAACTGATGGAGCTGGCTTCCCCCACAATGGAATATCAGCTAGCAAACTCCATAACCATTCAGCTTCCTGACCTGCCAATTCTAAAGCAATAAATTCATATTCCATAGTAGATTTGGCAATACAAGTTATCTTTGATGATTTCCACGATATAGCTCCACCAGCAAGAGTAAAAACAAAGCCACTAGTAGATTGAATCTCATCATTATCATACACCCAATTAGCATCACAATATCCTTCTGGAACACAAGGTATTCTTTGATAATGCAAACCCCAATTGATAGTGCCTTTTAAATACTTCAACAATCTAATCAAAGCACCCCAATGCTCCTGATTAGGATTGTGAGTATACCTACTCAATCTACTAACAGCATAAGCTATATCCGGTCTAGTATAGTTCATCAAGAACATTACACTACCAATAATTTTAGCATATTGTTCTTGTGATATACTATCTCCTTTATTCTTTTTCAAATGAATACTAGAATCATATGGAGTTTTCATAGGAACACAATCATATTGATCAAACTTCTTTTAAATTTTCTCAATATAATGAGATTGATTTAAAGATATTCCATATGACGTTCTAGTAATCTTTATCCCAAGAATAACATCAGCCTCTCCTAAATCCTTCATTTCAAAACACGAATTTAGGAAACTTTTAGTTGCATTCACTATGTCTATATTGGTTCCAAAAATCAACATATCATCCACATATAGACATATGAAAACACAACCAATACCATCTGTTTTGGAATAAACACAAGCATCAGAATCATTTACTAAAAAACCCTTTGAAGTAATGGTTTGATGAAATTTATCATACCATTATCATACCATTGTTTTGGTGCTTGTTTTAAATCATACAAAGATCTAATGAGCTTGCATACCTTGTCCTCTTGACCAGGAACAACACATCCTTCAGGTTGCTTCATATAGATCACTTCATTTAGCTCACCATTCAAAAAAGCAGTTTTCACATCCATTTGATGCACAACAAGATCATGAATGGATGCAAGTGCAATTAATGCTCTAATAGTGGCTACCTTGGTCACTGGTGAATAAGTGTCAAAAAAGTCTAGACCTTTCTTTTGGTGATGTCCTCCAACCACAAGTCTAGCTTTATATTTGTCTAATGTCCCATCAGGCTTGCACTTCTTAGTAAAAATCCACTTACTACTCAAAGCCTTACAACCCCTAGGAAGGTCAGTCAAAATCCATGTGTTGTTACTCATAATAGACTCTATTTCACTGTTAATAGCCTCCATCCAAAAACTAGAGTCAACAAATCTCATGGCCTCCCCAAAAGTTCTAGGGTTCTCTTCCAATATAAAAGCACTTACTCTTTGCTCATCTAGAAATCCTTTTTCAGCTAGGAAGGAAGTAATGAAGTCAGGTCCATAGCTAGTCTCAGTTCTAGTTCTTTTACTCCTTCTAGGCTCTAAAGTCTCACTAGATGATGCAATGTTATGATGCAAAGTAGAGGAAGATGCAACAGGCAAGCATGATTGCACACTAACTTTCATAGGAAAAATATGCTCAAAGAATTCTACATCCCTTGACTCTCTAATAGGACCAAAGCCAGAAGCATCCTTAAGAATAAGTTTATATGCAGCACTGTTAGAAGCATACCCAATAAAGATTCCATCAACAGTCTTAGGTCCAATCTTACTCCTTTGAAAGTCAGGAAGTCCTATTTTTCCCAAGCACCCCCACACTTTAAGGTAACCCAAATTTGGTTTAAAACCTTTCCACAATTCATATGGAGTCTTATCTAACTTCTTATGGGGAACTCGGTTAAGCACATAGCAAGCAGAAAGAATTGCCTCCCCCCACATGTTAGTAGGCATCCCTGAACTTATAAGCATAGCATTCATCATATCCTTAAGATTTCTGTTTTTCCGCTCAGCTATTCCATTTTGTTCAGGTGTATAGGGAGCTGTAACCTCATGTATGATCCCATTAGATTCACAAAATTTCCTAAGTGGAAATCCATCATATTCTCCACCCCTATCGGATCTCACTCTCTTTATCTTAAGGTCTAACTGGTTTTCTACTTCGGCTTTATAAATAAGAAATTTCTCTTCAGCCTCATCTTTCGTACTTAACAAGTAGACCTTAGTATAACGTGAGAAGTCGTCAACAAATGTAATATAATATCTCTTCCCCTCCCCTACTCATAGAGTTCTTAAAGTCACCTAAGTCACTATGGACTAGTTCTAATAAGGTAGAGGAACGAGAAACACTCTTGTTGAATGCTTTCTTAGGGTGTTTGGCCTCTACACATACTTCACATTTGTCAAAAGAGGTATTGCTAAAGTCAGAAATAAGACTAAGTCGTTTTAGCCTTTTAATGGATGCAACATTCACATGACCTCGTCTAGAATGCCATAAAGAAACAGACTCAGCAATATAAACGGAAGCAGTAGAAATTTTATTATCAGAAATTACATCCAAAACAAAGAGTCCAGCATTACAAAATCCTTTATCCACAAAATCACCATTTCTGGTTAATACAAGTCTGTCAGATTCAAAAGTTAATTTAATTCCAGCCTTGTTTAAAAGTGCACCAGATATGAGGTTTCTGCGGATATCAGGAACATGCAAGACATTTTGCAAAGCAATGGTTTTTCCAGAGGTTAACTTTAGAAAAACCTTTCCTTTGCCTAACACACTCACAGTGCTTGAGTTGCCCATGAAGACACATTCTCCTTCTGAAACTTTATCATAAGTCTGGAACATTTCCTTGTTTGAGCAGATGTGGCGGGTAGCTCCAGTGTCCACGACCCATTCAGAAACGTTGCTAATCAGGTTCACCTTGGACACCACAGCAGCAATAATGTCATCTTCAGCAAGGTTGACTTGTGCTTTGTTGTCTTTTGGTTTGGTGACAGCAGCATTTGAAGAAGCCTGTTTGTTTCTACAATCCCTAGCAGCATGTCCAAATTTACCACAAACATAGCAGTTACCCTGAAATTGTTTCTTACCCTTAAACGCATTACCATTCTGCCTAGTCCCGTGAACATGGTTCTGACTTTTACCCTTTTTCCCTTTTCCAGAATTTTTAGACTCAATAAGGTTGGCTAAAGTGAAAGAATGGTCGGTCTTTCCTTTAGTCTGAATCCGGTTTTGTTCCTCAATCTTAATGTGGGAAACTAATTCCTGAAGGGTAAAGTCTTTTTGCTTATGTTTCATAGAGTGAACATAGTTCTCCCAAGAGGGTGGCAGTTTCTCTAAAAGGCAATTAGCTTGAAATAAATCAGGAATAACCATACTTTCAGCAGCAAGTTCCGCACACAAATGTTCATAGTCATGGACTTGGTCTAAAACAGGTTTGTCATCAGTCATAGTAAATTTTAACCAACGACTACAAGCATATTTCTTAGTCCCAAAATCATCCAGTCCGTACTTAACCTTAAGTGCATCCCAAATATCCTTTGCCTTTTTCGACTTACTATAAATCATATATAAAGGAGCAGTCATATAATGCAATAACATTCCCCTACATGTCTTATTATCTTTCTCAAAATCCCTAACTGCGTTAACAGGAGCAACATCAATAGTTAAGCAGTAATCTACCCCAATTTGGCCTAAAAAGAATTCCATTTTATCAGACCACATAATATAATTTTTTCCATCCAAAGGGTCTAATTTCGACATATCAGGAACAAAGGAGTTGACAGAATTAAGAGGAACAGCAACAGGAATACCAGCCATAATAACAGTATAATAAACGGAAAAAATTTCAACTTTAGATTGTAAGAAGTATGACTGGTAGATTAATTACTTATCTGTAAAATTGCTGTGCCGTGAAATTATCACTGCCCTAAAGTTGAAATTGCCCCGCTACGAACACACGGACTCGTGGCAAACCAACCTCCAGGGTTAACACAACACTGACTCGCCGGTGAAGTACAGAGAGACAGTTTGAGAACGCTCTTAATATTGCCCAGTATTTGAGAGATAAATCGAGAGAAGTATGAGAGGATAATTTTCTGTGTGTTAAAAACTGTGCCAGGAAGGGTGTATATATAGGGACATAAGAAGGGAAAACTGACTCCTAAAACCGTGTTAAAAACGGTAATTAATGGGTAATGGAAACTGCCCACTAACGGCTAGTGGAAGCAGTCGTCAATTAAGTTAAGTTATTTCCCCAAGCCCCAAGGCCCACGCCCCGACCCGACCCGGTCCGGGCGGCAGCGGCGCGCGCCCGCGTGTGGACTAGCCCAATCAAGAGCCCAACCACAAAAGCCTATCAAGTCACCAACTCAATAGATACTAGGAACATAACTATTAATAAACTCACCACTCACCTCTTATTCTTCCTATATGGGATCCCCAACTCTTCATATTCTTTTGAAGCAACTCAAGAGTTTTTGTATTACTCTTCTCACAAACTCCAACAAATTAGACTAGAGATGATACAACTACACCCAAGATGTTACAATATTTATTGCATCCATAACTTATAGTAGTATAACAACTACACCCAAGATATTACAATATTTATCGAAAATTGTTGCTGGTTCCACTTTGGGGGTAAATTTCCCACTTTCCAGTCATCTAGCTAGAGTTTCTTTGTGAGTTAAAATTCCCTTAACCGGTTACCTCCCTCACTTGAACAGTATTGTGCCTATTTTAGGCTAGTAAAATTCCTATAAAAAAGATAAAAGATGTATTAATGATTTTAACTAATCCATAATTGGATATAAATTTATTTAATAGATATCTTCTTTGTCACTTCATTATCCCGATAACACAATCACCGGAACAAAATTTGATTGGGTGTCATTTCTCCAAATTACACATTTTAGGAAATAGAGGTGAATGATCATTTTAAAAAATTATTTTCATTGTCGTTAAGAGTGTTGAATTGTTGATTGGATCTAATGATATAAAGTTTAGACGCAATGAAAAACAACAAATTCTTACTCCGATTGTGGAAATGGAGACCCTACCTAATTGATTAATTAATTTGAGACAACCATTAACAAGAATTTAAAAATATATTACAACGAAGGGAGCACTAAGTCTCAATACAACACAACCTAATTCAGGTTCTACTGAACACCTTTGCTTAACAAGTAGATCTCCGCGCACATAAGGTTGAGCTAAGCTAAGCATGGAAGTAAACTATACATGCAGGTGTAATATGTACATTGTAAACAGTTAGGAACCTATTGGGGTGGGGATTTCCCTTACCATTCCACCCTACTCCCAAATGTCTGGCCCGCAAATGCCAGATAAAAAAAATGAGCTAGTTGATATCTGGTCAGGGTCCTTCTCCTTACCAAAAAACAAAAAAAAGGGAACCTATATTGAGACAACGAGTTGTTGTAGAGAAGAGGCTATAGCTAGCACAAACAAAAATCATGTCAAATCTGATTGAAAAAGGGACCAAGATCATCTCCGTTGGTCGTAACTATGTCGATAGCAACCCCTCCCCGACACCCAAGGTTCTGTCCTTCTTTCTCTTCTCGTTTTCCCGTTTACTAAACTTAGTCTAATCCGGATTCAAATCAGGTCAAACTGATAACAATAACAACCGCTATAAATATTATTATTGCATATGTGTACTCAAACCCGAGACCTCTACTTAAATTGAAACAACTCGGATTGACTAATCCTTCCTAGCAAGCCAACTAGCGGTTTAGCCTCTAGTTAGCAACTACATAAATATTACTACTGCATTTCTAGGCTCAAATCTGAGACCTCTGGTTAAGCTGAAACAACTCGGATTAACTAATCCTTCCGAGCAAGCCAACTAACGATCTAGCCTCTACTTACCAATGTTTAGATTGTTATCGTTGTTTCTCTTAGCTAATCCTTCCGAGCAAGCCACATAGAACTCTAGCCTCTAGTTAGCAACTAGCATGTTTAGATTGTTCACATTGTTTCTTTAAACTAATAATGTTTAATAGTGTGTTGGCCTGTTGGTTGAATTTATGTTATAAACTTAAAAATGTAGGAACCAGTGGTGTCCATGAAGCCAACATCATCGTACTTGGCAAATGGAGGAACCATCGAAATCCCGACTTCAATGGAGCACGTTTGGTACGAAGTTGAGCTTGCTGTTGTTATTGGCAAGAAAGCTCGCGATGTTCCTAAATCTGAGGCCATGGATTATGTTGCAGGTTTTTGTTATTCCTTGGATTACCCTACTCTTTTTTCACTTTGAAAATGCACAACACTAGTTCTAAATCTGGAAAGCAAAGTGTAGTGATATCTTAGACTTCTCAAGTTATGCAATAGGACTTGACATGACAGCAAAGGAACTTCAAGCAACCATTAGGGTGATTTTCTTCCTCTATATTCCCCCTGTGTCAGTTTGTATATGGCATATAGCCTTCTTGTTATACGACATACATTAAGGGATGTCGTTTAATGAAAAATGATGCGTACAAATAAAGAAGGAGATCGTACAACTTAAGTTAACAGGGCCGGTTATTCGGAACGTGGACAATATTTCTCTACTCTTTTTAAAAGTGAGAAGTCGGGGGTACTGTAGCTTAGGAATAGTGTGGAGACAATTTTGCCCTTGTGCTTCACCTTCTCCAACGTAACCCCAGCCCACTTCCACCTCTCTCCCCTTTCACATTCTGCAACTTCTCTTCCTCCACAAGAACATCCTCTCTATCTAAACTTGTACGAATATCAAGCGATGTGGAGAACATATTCTCCGGATTCTCCAAAACTCGTGATAATCTCACCGTCATCCATGAGCTTCTCTTATACTGGAGCCTCGCTGATACTGATCGCGTTCTCGACAAACTCATAAAGAGGTTTTTCTCTCTCTTCTCTAATGGAAGATTATGTAATTGATTTTTTACGGTCTTTTGAGTTGCAATTTGGAGTTTGTGTTGTGGTTTTCAGGATTTGCTTGTTTATGATTTTGGACCGAAAGTTACTGTTAAGATTGTGGAATCTTTGCGAGAAGATATTTTGGCTGGTAAGCTTAAATCTCGACCTGAGGTTAAGGTATGGTTTTAGTTCATATGTTCAACAATGATATTGTTGCAATTGCTATTTCTTTTGGTAATTTGCCGAGCTTTTTTCAAAAAGTGTGCGTTGAGATCGGAGAAAAATCTTGATTGTGAATTTGAGCTTGTATTCACCATAGGTTAAATACTTTAAAAGCCACTCTTCCTCTTCAGAAGCCATTAGATTCATACTTCCTGGTGAACCCAGTTTTCTTCCATGGTGAAATTCAATTGTAAGAGCTTGTTGAAGATGAAGAAGGCATTTCGCAGGTTTGGGGAAAAATTGGCGAAGTTTAATTGAACATTCAGAATTGAAACATTCAGAATTGCAAATCAATTTGGGGAAATATGAAGCTTATAAATCAGAAGCCCTAATTAACAAATTTAGGAGGGAAAATCATTGGTTAACCATGGTTAACAAAAACTAAACACACATTAACGTGTAATTAACAGAGGGATAATACAGATTAACGTATTAAACCTCAGGGGCATATTTTTTTGAAGGGGTATATTATAAAAAAACGCAATATCTCAAGGATATTTTATAGAAAATTCCAATAATATAATATATCGAACGATCCTACATTTTTAATTTTTTTAAAATTTTAAAAACGAAGACGGAGCCACGGACGTGCTTTTAAGTTACGGTTTGGTTCGAATACTATGGAAAAATAGGATTTTTTGTCAGAAAGCACCTTTTATGTATGTTTTTTTTTGCGAGAAAACACCTTATAAGTTCATTTTTGCGAATAAGCCCCTTTTATAGACACTTTATTTAAAAAACACACCTTTACAAGGATTCCGACGATTAAAAGTGTAATTTCCGATCAAGCAATTACGTTTTCCCTCCAATTTGGGCAAGTGCATTACACTCTCCATTCAATCTCACGCTCCTTGGATTTCTAGTCCTTCTTCTTCTACTCAATTCCTCAGGTCCCATTCCATTTTTTAATTTATCACCAGAACTTCATTTGTCTCTCTATTCCTTTGTTTATCTTCTACCCAATTACAAAACCTAGAGGAAAGGTTTGATTTTATTCTAAAAAATTTCTCCAAAAAAGAAATTCAACATATCTTGCATGCTCTGTTTTTTTATTTCATGTTAGGATCTTCATAACCAACAGAACACCCCACATAAACAAATACAGGGGTCTCTTACAAATATATACTGAAGATGCTGAAAATTGAAGTCTCCATTACTTTGTGATGAAGTAGTTAAAATGCCTGCCTAATGAAACAAGCAGTCACTCATTTGCTAATACAAATTTCAAAAGATAATTCATGTTCCCATTTAAGACTAATGTCAAAGATAAAATTGATGTTGGTTTGGCACTAATTAAATTTGATATTTCAAAGATAGAATTTTGCCACCTTCAGCAAACCCCAAAATAAAAGCTCAATTTCCTCTATAAGCAGTCACAATTTCCACGCCATACACTCACGTTTCGCAAAAATCAGCCTTTACACGTAGTGACGTAGGTGATGCAGCACCTTCCTTTACCATCAATGGTACCAACATTTACGAAGAGAAAGAGTAGAGAAGGAAGAGATATGATGAGGTTGGTAGAGAGTAGGAGAGAGAGTTAGGGTTTTATTGAGGGAGTAGAAGTAAATGAGATGAAAAAAGTTAAAACAAGGGAGAGTGTAATGCACTTGGGCAAATTGGAGGGAAAACATAATTGTTTGATCGGAAATTACACTTTTAATTGCCGGAATTCTTGCAAAGGTGTATTTTTTAGATAAAGTGTCTATAAAAGGTGCTTATTCGCAAAAATGAACTTATAAGGTGTTTTTTCGCAAAAAAAACATACATAAAAGGTGCTTTCTGACAAAAAATCCGGAAAAATAAAATAAAGTTACTTTTTTTTAAAAAAACGAAGGAAAGAAATTATGAGTAAAATTAACAAAACACATCCTAGCCGTCCATCTACCACCAGCAATCTACTAACTCAACCAAATCTTTAACTCCCTCTCTCAAACTACTCACTTTCACCTAATCTGCCGTTTCTCTCTCTTCTGTCTCTTTGACTGACAAGGTTAAACCAGTTTCTTCCTCTTATTGTCTCTTTCTCTCATCCATATATTTTAAGAGAGTTGTTAAACCACGCCCACAAAAATACAAAAAACGCCCACACTTTTAAACAAAAAGACTAAAATACCCGTTCCCCTTCTCTTCCTTTCTCTGATTTCCTCAAACTGAAAGAAGAACACCGTACCCTTCATAATAAAATCTAACTTAATAAAAAAAGTGATCCATCCTAAATCTACTCAGTAATCACCTATACGCCATAATTATTACTCCATCTATATCACCCCGATCTATATTAGCACCATATATACCTCCCCATCCATTATTCATCAACAATAAATTCCCAACACCAATTTCATCCCTTAATCTTGCAACATTGTTGATATTTCAGCTTTTCCCTGATTTCTTCATAATTTTTTTTAAAAAAGAAACAATGAACAACCATTGAAACCGGTTCCACCAAGGGAGAACCGATCCTCTGAACCGATTCAACCTTGGATGAACCGGCCACTGAAAGCGGTTCTTCCGTGTTTGAACCAGTTTCTAGGACCGATTCTCCCATGGAGGAACCGGTTTCAGTGGCCGGTTCATCCATGGTGAGATGCGGAGGCAAAGGTCTTCAGAGCCATGATTTGGGTCCTCCTCATTTGGGTTTCTACACAACGAGGGAGTGTAAGAAAAGGGAGAGAAAGGGATTTTGAGTGATGGGTTTGAACAACGGAGTGGAGAAGAAGAAGAGTATGAGGAGACAGAACGAGATTGAAGAAGATAAAGCCGATTCAGTTGTCGGCTGTTTCAATTGATTGTTATTTACCATCCTTCTTGTTTCATGAGCAAAATCGAAACTCCCAGTTTATAAACACTAAACAAGAGCTTTTTGTTGGTAAAGGGTAAATTAGTAATTTACTTTATTTATTGCGGGCGTTTATTGTATTTTTGCGGGCGTCGTTTAGCTCCTCACTATTTTAATAAGTCTAATCTGAATTCTCCTTTGAAGCTGCTTTTGGATTTCCATCTCGATTCTGAGGTATGGTTCAATTTTTTTAAAGCATCAAATATTAATTTCACAATTTAGGGTTTTTGTTTCTCACCATCCTATCTAAAATTTAATTAACATAAGGAGTGATTTTGTTGGTAGAATTGTTTTTCTATAATTCAGTTAACTTTGATGGTTAATGAATTGCATGATTTCGTGTATAATTCTTTAATGGTAGGACAGAGCAATATAAATGTACCATTTTTCCCCTGTTTTTTTTTTTTTTGTAAAAAAATTTTTCAAGCTTATTATTGATAATTTAGTTGACTTTGGTGTTTAATACTGAGTAAGTTGCATGATTTTGTTTATAACTCTTTAATGAACCTTTAATTAATAATCTGTCATCCAATTACAGACAATGGACCTTGATAACAAAACAGTAAAGCAAGTTGTACGTGTACCGAAGGACTTTAGTGATTGTTTTCCTAATTTTGCTGTTAATACCACACCCTTAATCGAAGTGTTCTCTGTGAGCTTAAATAACAGACTCCCTGGCAATTGTTGTGAAGTATATGGCACTATTAAGGCCACTAACGGATTAGGTCATGAATTTGATCTCTACAACCGCTCGCGTGACAACCCTGAGTTTATCGAGCCCAATAGGTCTGGCTACACTCGTTATTTGTCATTAACCGGACTTAAGGATGGTCGTGTCATTATACCCTATGAATATGTCACTTTGGAAGTGGCTCTAAGGGATAGGTCTCGAAGTGATGTTGTCATTGCTTCGGGAGAGTTGACCTTGGACTACAAACAAACCTTCTACACAGAGCACGGGGCTGAAATTGTTTTAGGCGAGGCTGGATTTGTGACAGTGCATTATGCCACTTTCCCTTACGCGGTGACAGCTTCTGTGGATGTGATCTATTTCAGCAAAGATGATGATTATGATATATTAGACTATAAGAACGAAGATAAGTGGTATGATTATGCTGATTATGGTAGTTCTAGTTATGAAAATGACGCCGATGTTCATGTTTATGGAACTGTTGCTGCACATACCAATTTTCCTGGGAGTGACTCTTATGGAGATATTACGACTATATCAAGTATACTTTTAAAATTGTCACATGATCAATGTGTACCGGTCAAGTCCAGATCTTTTATTCAGCTATCAAGATCCATGGTTGCTATACCAGCTTATTCGAATTCCCCTCTTCAACTATATGTGGATATTAAGTGTAATGATGGCAGCACATTGGTGGATGGGGTCTTATTCGAATTCCACTCTAGTGACGTCTTTCAGTTTAAGAGGGATATAGTGGGACACAATGGGCGTATTAGAGTGCGAGTGACTTGGGGTCATGCATATGAGCAACGTTACAGGGGAAGTGATGTCAAACGAAGTGTGAATGAAGAGAGCAAGCTTGATGAACTGGTTAAAAGGCAGCGGGTATATTTTATTCTTTTTGTTCGTGGAATATTGGCTTATTATTATGTTCTTTGTATGTTTTAGTGGTTTACCGGTTCATTGTCTTAGCTTACTTTTGATGTTTGTTATCTCTGCAGGTTTCTGATCCGCAACCCTCAGTATCCGTGTGTGATGGTTGGTAAGTTGCTCTCTTATCTGACACTCTTATGTCATTGGTGTATTTTTATAGATTAGTCATGTCAATTGTTGTTTGGTGAAATGACTCGCAAGAATGTGCAAGGATATGGTGATTGAGGGAGGACGGGAGAAAGATGAGTGATGGATGTTTATTCTTCAAACAATAAAACTATGTTAATATTCAGAAACAACTTCCTTTATTATACATTCCATCACCTCTAAAGTTATTGCTCTATTCCAAGCATTCTCTAGATGTGTTTTTAATTATAAAAATCGTGCTCTAGATGCCTTTTGGTTCTGTATTTCAATCTGAAGTTGGACTAATCTATCTGTGCTGTACTGAATTTTTATTCACAGGTTCTCACAGACATCTTCACGGACATCTACGTATGTAAAGAGAGCCTATCAACTACTGGAATTGTTTTCAGTTGGTGTTGGTAGCACTGATTTGAAGCCTCCCTTGAAGCTCTACGGGAGGATTAATTTTTCAGACGCTTTTGATCTATTTAATAGAGATCAGAGTTCTCCTCAGATATGTTTTGATAAAATCAAGGTCAATAAATTCGCTCCTGTTTATGGCTTATATGGTTCGAGCGATTTTGGCATTTATGTTGACCTCAAGGATGCCGAGGGTAATGTCTTTATTAAAGGATTTGCTTCCTGGACTTCCCGTTTGTTTGACAAATGGTATGACAAACGGATATGTTCTCTTATTCGAGGAGATCATGGATATGTAACACAACATTTCATGATTATCTACGATGGAGTACAAGCTGATGTGAAGGTATTGGTTAAAGCTAATGATACTGCTTTGAAGTTTCTACCACCTGCCAAGTTTTATGGGAGTCTTGTTGCTCGGTATAGTAACCACGAGTACTCAACCTCATACGACGAGAAATACTATCAGAGTGTTCTGTTTGAGAGAGGTTCAGATGATCCTATACATGACCTTGAAAATGAAGGTTATTTACCACTGTCGAAATCTCGTGTTTCTGTGCCAAGAAAGTGCTCTCTAATTATAATAGCAGATTTAAAAGTTGATGCTTCTCAACCAGCTGCTGACGATGTTGATTGTTTACAAGGTAGTGCAGAGTTTATTAGTGAGGGGCAGTCTTCTGCTGAGATGCTAGGAAAGAACTACTCTATTGATATAATGGTTACAAGGCATGAGGTTAAGTAGTTTGGTTGTAACAGTTTACTTAATACTTTTTTATACTTTTTAGTGTCCTGGAGGTATGCTGGATGCCCTAATGAAAGAAATGAGAACTTCTGAAAGCGAAATAGAACAAAGAACAAGATGTCTTCATCAGCAGCAATACAAATTGAAAACCAACCGACTTCACAAAAATACGTCAACTTGAACATATAGCCATGAAATGTAGTAGCATAAGAATAGTTACAGGCTTCTGGCAGTATCCTATATCTGTGGATCAGGCTCGGTGTAGTTACAGGTGTCTTCAATTCAACCATGCTTTGGTCTTGTATAGTTACTGCTTCTTCAGGACTTGAACTGCATGGGCTCTCCCTAGTCAGCGAGAGGCAGAGAGCCCTTTGATGTCGGTTCTTGGAACTGACATTACTCTCCTCTGAATGGCATTGGTTCTTGGTACTAGACAGCTTCTATTTTAATCATCCCAAAATCAGACCTAGGGAAAACGGACAATGGGTTACCAATTAATGGTAGAGATATATGCAAGTAAAAATTATTCTTAATAAAACATTTTCACTTACTGTGTAATCATCTGAAGCTGTGGCAATCTTCCCTGCCTCTTTTGGACACCTGAGGCAAATAGTGGAAAACATGTATATGTTTCTATTTGTTTAATTTTTAAGCAGTAGCTTTGACAATTTTATGTAATACTACTATGTTAAAAAGACATACCAATCGACTGCTGTAACTTCTTTTTCATGGCTTGTCAAAGAGATGAGATTTTGATGGGGATTGTTTATCTAGTGACAACAAACACTTATTCAGGAAATTGAATCTACGATATCATTATAAGTTTGTGTTGAAGTTTCAAAGCAAGTTCAAACCTGCCATATGTAGGCATTTCCATCTGAAGATCTACTCAATATGTGAGATGCATCTTAGATCACCTGATATACACAGTTTGAGAACACGTCAAAGCCTGGAAATACTGATGAATTAAAAAAGATTGCGACTAACTCACTTCATCTTAGATCACGTAATGGAAAATTTTCGAAGTTTTAAAGTCATGTAATTCTGGCAAAAGTATGTCCAGAACTTCATAGTACACTATAAGTCCAAAATTGTAAATCTCACATTGCTGTAAATCTAATCCATGCTGTGATTGCTCACATTGCTGTAATTAAGAAATAGAATGGTTGAACCACATCTGTACTGTAATTTTAATTTGTCTGGCTTCCGTTTGCTTTATATACACAGTTTAATCACAGTAATGTGAGATTTACAGATGTACAATAGAAACAAAGCATGGCATGGGAAGGATAAGGAATGTTGAACAAACTGCAATAAAAATAATAATAATAATAAGAAGAAAACCACTCTAGAAGAGAATGTCAAATGCTCAACTGAATGTATTACAAATGACTGATAAAAAGAGGGGTCGAAACAACTCAAGTTATTAGATTTAGAAATACTAATAACTACGCCAGAAACAACACATTCAAATAGCGCCAGGGAATACCTCAATCCCTGCAGCATGTCACAAACAAGACGTACCACAGGCTAACACAAGCAAAAAGCCTCTAAGTGGCTCCTTCTTTTACACGAGCATACGGAATAAATAAACGACATCACAGCAGCAACAGTTTTAAACCAACTAAGAGTACTTTTACACAATAGCCTCTAACACAGGACAGTAAACAACTAAGCATTACCTTCAACAGCAACTGTACTGGAAGGCTTAGAGGGGTCAGGCACTTAAAATACTGCATTATGCGGTTCATGCCTGTTTGGATCAAATTGTTCGTTTGTAGGATCATATTTCTCAATACCAGCTTTTCTGAAAACCTGAAAGAAGAAAATACTCTCATCAAGAACTAATATGTAATTTGCGCATTGGGAAGCATATAATTTCAATGATGCAACTGAAAAACAGAGGAAGTGTAATCTAAAAACACCATACAACAAAGCAATTTTAAAGTTGCCGGTGGACATGAGTGCCTACGGACAGGTACAAGGGGCAAGGGGCGATAAATAGATGATGAGGATACAATCCTACATGGACTGCAACAGATTGTATGCCTAGGATCAGGGGGGTACTAAAATTTTATAGCAGCATTGTGAAGGGACTTAGAGACCTGAACATTTCACATTTGGATGACAAAGTTTAATATACCATAAAGTAATCTCAGATGGCTCTTTTCTTCAAGGAAAATGGAGGACATAGAACTGAAGAAGGGCTCCTTCACTCAAGTTTACTCCTAGCAGTATCCTATCTCTGCAGATCAGGTTAGGATTTCTGGTGTCTTCAATTCAACCATGCTTTGGTCTGTATTGTTACTGCTTATTTACGATTTGAGCTACAAGTCTACAAGGGTTCTCCTTAGGCAGCGAGAGCTCTTTGTTGTCGGTTCTTGGAACTGCCATCACTCTCCTCCGAATGGCATAAGTTCTTAATAGTCGACGGCTTCTATTATGAACATCCCAAAATTGGACCTAGGAAAAAAAGAGAATGAATTGCAGAGAATATAATTCAGCAAAAAATATTCTTAGATAACTATGTCATGATATCACTTACTGCGTAATCATTTAAAGCAGTGGCAATCTTTCTTGATTTTGTGGACGCGGCCTGGGGTAAAAAAAATGAAAACATGGATGAGTTTCTATTTGTTTTATTTTAAAGCAGTAGCTTTGACAATTTTATACAACATATTAAAGCCATACAGCAATCAACTGATGTAACTTGTTTTTCATGGCTTGTCAAAGTGATGAAATCTTGATGAGCATTGTCTACCTGGTTACAACAAATACTTCATGAGCAAATATCCTTATAAAAATGGTAAATATAGGATATAATTAGTTTGTGTTTAAGTGTTAAAGCGATTTCAAACCTGCCATATGTAGGCATTCCCATATGATGATCCACTCAATATGTGAGACGCGTCTGGGCTGATAGTAGACTACAATCAAACCCAACATCCTTAACCAAGTTAGAGAAGCACCATGCCATTGATGTGTATAGTTTTGTGTCTTTGAACCTCGAAACTATGAAAGGTTTACCTTGATAAAAAAATGATCCAATTTGGCAACCTGAGAACGAGCTGGTAGGACCTTTTTCCGGCTGGAGAACATTATATAAATATAAACTGAAACAGGGCAGAAAGACATTAGATTTAGGAAAAATCAAAGCATAACCTGGCATTTAGCTTAGAAAAGTCATTGGTACCTATTATCTGTACATGATGCAGAAAGCATCAGTCCACTGAGATCCTGGGATAGGCTAGTTATTCCATGTTGTCTCCCTTTCTGTAAAAATATCAAATAACTCTTTCGATGAATTTCAGGTCATACTGAGTGATAATGATATCAGATATTAATTTTAGGATTTCTGGTTCTAAGTTTCAAGTCAGAGAACACAATGCACTGACCGTCTCTGTCGTAGAGTCATGTGGCGGACAAGCTTGAGCTGCTGGAACTCGAAGATTTCTTGTGTCCCACAACTTTACAACACTGAATTGGAATCAATATAAACATTGTCAATTCAAAACAGTTCGAAACTCTTGAGAATAACAAGAAGAGGTATTTTTGCTAGTAGCCTTTGAAGTACCTGTCTACTGCTCCTGCTGTGGCAATAGAAACTTCGTCTTTGAGATAAAGAACTGATTTTACAGTCATCGAAGCTGCCTGAAAGCGTGACTATTGATAAGCACTAAGCAGCATAATGAATGTAATGTATTTTGCAAAATACAGAGTATAATACACACCTTTCCCTTCATGAATCGCTTTCGTTTAGCTGAGGTATGAGCTCCGTTAACTTGCTGGTTTGGCGCTTTGGCCTATAACATACAAGGAAACCACCTTATTAGATAACATCTTCTGAAATCGAAACAAAGATTCAGATAAATGGTGTCATCTACTTACGCTATCCAATTTCTCTTTTGGCGATCATTACACCTCAAGTCCCATAGCGCAAAGGACCCATCTCTTGAACCAGATACAACAAGATCTGTTGGGTAGTACAGAAAACATCAGAAGCAAATATTAACAAATGTACACAATCAAACAACATTAAACTGTTGAGAAACAGGAGCAAAAGAGTCATATTCTCACCAGGATTTGTTGGATGGCAAGATACAGATTTAACACTGCCTACATGACCTCTCAATGTTCCATAGCATTTCTTTTGTTCAACATCCCATGACTGAATCTGCCATGGAAAAACGATAAGAACAGTGAGCAATCTCTACTCATAACAGCCTGCTTCTCTTTCTTATTACTGAACTCTACATATGTAAGCACTCAATTTCTTTCAATACTAGCAATGGCTAGTTCATCAGAACAATATGTAGAAACAAGCCAAGAGTTCGCATTGTGCAGTGATCATGTATATATAAATAGGCAGACAACAAATTATTGCCTCAACTCAGTATATAGCAGCCTAATTTTTCTGTAGTATCATCGTTCATCAGTACACATTCATCACACAACATTTATTTAACACCTAAACTGTCACATCAAATATTGCAAAACAAAATATGTTGTGAAGTACAAGTAGCTTACACTATGGTCAGCAGAAGCTGTTAGAATACTTTTATCCTCCTGAAATGAAAAATAGCATTGTGTTAAAGGTTAAGAAAAAGGTTAACTGTTCATTTTCTTGAACATAGCATATTGTAATACTAATCAAACCAAAGAGAACAGTTATATATTTGACAAATGAACATAAAAATGTGTTCACCTTAGTCCATCATAAATCATAAACAGAATTATCATGAGCAACCCAACTCGAAACAATCGATTTCTCTGCATCAATCAGAAGAACACAAAGAATTAAACCTCATCAACTCATCAAAGGGGATCACTTAAAGAACCCCAAGTCAATCTCAAGCAATTAAGTCAGTGGCAAAGGGCTTGTGCTTTAAAAACCTGCATTTTCTTCAAGGGTTGCGGAAGGGCCGAGCTTCGATCGAGTATTAATTAAGTTCACTTAACCTTCTTCATCAGTAACACCCAAGATATGGGCATTTCTAATCGTCTGCAAAATTACCAAATTGACTAAGACTAATTTTCATATAATGAACACTTCCAGTATTAATAATTCAACAATTGAGCTTACATATGCAGCCAGTTTCTCTCTTCTTATTACTGAGCTCTACATATGCAAGCACTCAATTTCTTTCATTATTGGCAATGGCGGAGCAGTATGTAGAAACAAGCCAAGAATTTGCATTGTGCAGTGATCAGGTATATATAGGCAGATAACAAATTATTGCCTCAACTCAGTTTATAGCAACATAATTTTCTTGCAGTATTATCATACATCAATACATATCCATCACACAAAACACCTATTCTATCAATCATGTACACCAAAATCTGACATAGGGAAAAAAGAATAGGAATTAGCAACAAAATGCAGAGGACAAGCTTGAGCTGTTGAATTATTGGAACCCGAAGATTTCTTGTGCCCCTTAACTTTACAACACTGAATTCGAATGTCATACTAATAGATAACTCAATATTTCATCAGCAACATATCCATCCAGCCAATTCCTTTAGCTGCCCTAAAAACTCTCAGGGAGTTCTGGTTTACCAGTGGCTTATTCTTTGAAGCTTGCAAAATAAACACTGACTTATAGATAGATAAATGATCACATTTATTTGACATATCATTCCCAATTGACATATGATTCACAAGAACCAAATTAATTTGCAGTAAACGACTTCAATAGTCCAATTATATTGGGAACCATGGCTAGGGATGATCTTAGAATTCAATCCCTGTCTCTATCTTAAAATCATCACAGTTATCATATTCATCGCTTCTACCATCTCTCAAAGCAAATTCCCAAACACCATTACGTCGATAATCCAACACGTCTTCAGTAAAATGAGCCCAATCACGCATCAAACGTTTGGCATTGAGGGTGTTGTAACGGAAGCGATTAACAAAGCAATAAACAAAGGAAAGCGAATTAAGAACACACAAGATTTAATGAGGTTCACTATGAATTTGATAGCTACGTCCTCGAGGCAGGGGAAAAACGGTTTCTTTTACTATGAACGAGATGATTACAATTACAATAGGCAAGATTCAATTGAATGGATTTCCAATTGAATCTCAAAGACTCTCTCTAATCTTCTCTATTGTGTTTACGCTAATCACTTTCTAATAATTGTGGTAATATCAACTAAATATGAGTTAACATATTTATATGGAGTCTAATAAAACAAGCCCTAAGTGTTGCGGAATAAACGATCGAAGAAATCACAACGCGTGCGCCCAGCGAGGCTCGCAGACCGCGACCCGCGTCGCCCCCCGCGACCGGCCTCCGCGACCCGCGGTGACTGCCGCGACTCGCGGCCTGCTTGCGGCGATAATCCGCGCCTCGCTGCTTCCTCCACGACTCGCGCTCCATCTACAAAGTTAGATGCTAATTCTTTCCTTCGATACTTCACCAAATGAGACCCAAGGTACTCAAAGCAAACCCGACTTCGACCCATAGCGTATAAGCACTAAAGATCAAGTCATATCCTCACAAATCTCCACCTTGACTTGCATCTACCACACAACTCCACCTCGAACGAATCAACCATACACGTACCTCTTCAACAATACACGAGATACTCTTTTCCCCTCCTCCTCTTGCATCTTTAACCCGATGCCCGGCTTGCCCACTTTCTCCCGGGGCCGGGATTGCCTCCACCTAGAGGCTCAACCTCTCACGAGGTCATATGTGACTATCAACGTTCAACAAGTCCAAGCAATGTTTGAACTTCGAACTGGAACCGGCTTGGTGAACATATCGGCTGGGTTATCTGCAGTCCCAACTTTCTTCACCACTATTCTCTTCTCACTTCTCAGAAAATGATACCTCACATCAATGTGTTTAAATCTATCATGATGCACCTGATCCTTGGCGAGACATATAGCACTTAAGCTATCACAATACACAGTCGCACGATCATGAAGTAGACCCAAATCACTGACTAAACCGCGTAACCATATACCCTCCTTTGCCGCAGCAGTCAAAGCCATGTACTCAGCCTCTGTAGTAGACAATGTCACTGTAGACTGCAACGTAGCCTTCCAACTAACCACATACCCTCCTAGAGTGTATACATACACAGTCATAGATCTCCTAGTGTCTATATCACCAGCATAATCCGAATCACAATATCCGGCCACCAAACACTCAGCATCATTCCCATAAATGAGACCCACATCTGCCGTTCCCTGCAAATAGCGGAAAATCCGCTTCATAGCCTGCCAGTGTTCTTTCCCTGGTTGAGTCATAAACAACCTAACAACACTAACAGCATGTGCTATATCAGGCCTAGTGCAAACCATAGCATACATCAAACTACCAACAGCACTAGCATACAGAACCTTGGACATGTACTCCTTCTCCTCATCAGATTGAGGAGAAAGAACAACAGAAAGACGAGCATTTGCAGCAGCAGGAGTGTCAATAGATTTCGCAGTACTCATACCAAACCTGTCAAGTACCTTCAAGATATAACTTTTCTGAGAGAGGAAAAGTTTCTTCCGAGCACGATCTCTATAAATCTCCATACCTAAAATCTTCCGCGCTGCTCCCAAATCTTTCATGTCAAACTCAGAACTCAGAAGCTTTTTCAACTTCAACACGTCTGACTTCTTCTTCGCTGCAATGAGGATTTTATCAACATATAATAATAAATAAATATAAGAACTGTCCTCCACCTTGCTATGATAAACACAGCAATCATACGGACTCCTGTCAAATCCATGCTCAACCATGAAGCCGTCAAACCTCTTATACCACTGTCTAGATGAATGCTTAAGCCCATACAAGGACTTCTTCAGTCTGCAAGCAAATTTCTCTTTCCCTGGCTGACTCATCAGAATATCCTCCTCCAACTCTCCATGTAGGAAAGCTGTTTTCACATCTAATTGCTCAAGCTCCAGATCAAAATGTGCGACTATTGCTAATAGCACTCTAATAGAAGTATGCCGAACCACTGGTGATAAAATCTCATTGTAATCGACCCCTTCCCGCTGACTGAACCCTTTTGCAACTAGTCTGGCTTTGTATCTGACACTTTCACCTTTTGAAGTTCCCTCTTTCCTCTTGAAAACCCACTTGCAACCAACCACCTTACGACCCTGTGGTATCCTCACAAATTCCCATGTCTGGTTCTTGTGAAGAGACTCCATCTCCTCACTCATAGCAACTAACCACTTAGGTGATTCGCTACTAGAAACTGCTTCCCTGTAGGACATTGGTTCTGGTGACTCAATATCATCGGCTACATGTAATGCATAACCAATCATCTCCTCTACACAGCAGTTTCGGCCAGGAATTTTCCTGCCCTCCATCTGTTCAATCAGTCTCTACGTCTTCTTTTTAGGTCGTTTCCGACCTTCAACAACAGTTTCCTCATGATCAGACTCAAGTTCAACTGTTTCATCAACAACAACTGTTTCAATCTGACTAGTCTCCACAATGGGAGAATTCCCTGGAATATCATCCTCCACCTGAATTCGAACCTGTGGAGTAGGAGTAGGGTCTGCAGCAATTTCTTGCTCAGATCCTTCAGCTGTGCTATCATCAGTTTCACCTGCAGGTTTGTTAGCAGATACAAACATAGTGTTTTCATCAAAAGTAACATCTCTACTAAGTATAACACGTCCTTCTGATGGGGACCAAATCCTATAACCCTTCACACCATCTCCATACCCCAAAAGCAACCCTTCCTAGCCCTTGGTTCAAGTTTACCTTCATTCACATGATAATAAACAATACAACCAAAGACACGCAAAACAGAATAATCATCACTTCTCCCAGACCATACCTTATAAGGTACCTTGCAGTCAATACCTGCATGAGGACCACGGTGTATCAAGTAGCATGCCGTTTTCACGGCTTCACTCCAGTACTTCCTAGTCAACCCTGCATTAGAGAGCATGCATCGAACTCTCTCTAGCAAAGTCTGATTCAAGCGCTCTGCAACACCATTTTGCTGTGGTGTTTTCCTGACAGTGCGATGTCTCACTATCCCTTCGTCCCTGCAAAGCTCATTGAATTCATCATTAACAAACTCAAGACCATTATCCGTACGTAGCCTTTTAATCTTCTTGCCTGTCTGATTTTCCACTAAGACTTTCCATTGCGCAAAAGTCTTAAAAGCCTCTCCCTTGTGCTTTAAACAATTAAGCCAACAGTACCTGGAGAAATCAGCAATAAAAGTCACAAAATAAGTGAATCCTCCTATACTCTCTACCCGAGCAGGCCCCCAGCAATCTGAGTGAATATAATCCAGCGTGGCCTTAGTTATGTGCAGCCCCTTGCCAAACTTGGCCCTATGTTGCTTACCCAACACACAATGCTCACAAAACTCAAGGTTCTTCACCTTGTGGCCATCAAGAAGATCCCTCTTGGATAATATCTGCATCCCACGCTCACCCATATGCCCAAGTCGTCTGTGCCACAACTTGGTCATCTCCTCAGGACTCGTAGATGCAACATTAGCAGAACCAGTCAGAATAGTACCTCGTAGCATATACAAAGTACCCACTTTGGTGCCCTTAAGCACCAACTTTGAACCTCTCCACACACATAGTTCCCCATCCGAGCCAGAAAAAGTAAACCCTCCTTCATCTAAGACACCAAGAGAGATCAGATTTTTCTTTAACTGTGGAACATGTCTAACATTCATCAAAGTACGAACCTTACCCTCCATAGTCCTTATCTTAATGGAACCCCTCCCTACAACCTTACAAGCAGCATCATTACCCATAATAACAAGACCACCATCACAAGACTCATAAGAAGTAAACCATTCACGATGAGGACACATATGATAAGAACACCCCGAATCTAGAACCCCATGGTCAGACGGACTAGACACATCAACAACAGCTAGTGCTAAGTCCTCTTCGGAGTCATATTTCGTAACCTGTTGTGCAATGTTAGCATTGGAAGCTTTAGGATTCTTGGGACATTGATGCTTCCAATGGCCAGTTTCTTTACAGAAGTGACAGATATTCCTAGGCTTGGCCCCTTTACCCTTAGAATTTTTCTTCTTCTTAGGACCCTTCCCCTTAGTCGAGTTTACCACCAACCCAGCCCCCGAATCTCCACCACTCTCTGTCGTTGCCGCCTTATGGCGCAACTCCCTAGTAAAAAGTACTGACTTCACCTCTTCTAGGGTTACAGTTTCACTCCCAACAACAAATGACTCAACAAAATTCTCATATGAATTTGGAAGTGAAACAAGCAAAATCAAAGCAACATCTTCATCCTCCATCTTAAAATCTATATTACGCAAATCAAGTAAAATAGTATTAAGTTTATCTAGATGATCTCTTAGAGACGTACCTCCTTGCATACGCAAGGCAAACAATCGTTGCTTCAAAAGCAACTTGTTGGTGAGTGACTTCGTCATGTAGAGACTCTCCAACTTCCCCCACAGACCAGCAGCAGTGGTTTCATCTGCAACTTTTGTGATCACATCGTCTGCTAGACATAGCAAAATCGTGGAGTGAGCCTTCTCCTCCATTGCCTCCAATTCGGCCTCACTCGGACCGCTTGCCGCTCCACTCTTGTCGCTCTTGACAAGAGGTTTCCAGATGCCTTGTTGTTTCAACAGAGCACGCATCTTTATCTGCCATAGTCCAAAATTGTTTCTTCCCGTAAACTTATCAATCTTCGAGTTCATTGTATTCATCTCCCCAAAAACCTAACACTGATTTTAATCTCAAGCTCTGATACCAAGTTTGTTGTAACGGAAGCGATTAACAAAGCAATAAACAAAGGAAAGCGAATTAAGAACACACAAGATTTAATGAGGTTCACTATGAATTCGATAGCTACGTCCTCGAGGCAGGGGAAAAACGGTTTCTTTTACTATGAACGAGATGATTACAATTACAATAGGCAAGATTCAATTGAATGGATTTCCAATTGAATCTCAAAGACTCTCTCTAATCTTCTCTATTGTGTTTACGCTAATCACTCTCTAATAATTGTGGTTATATCAATGAGTTAACATATTTATATGGAGTCTAATAAAACAAGCCCTAAGTGTTGCGGAATAAACGATCGAAGAAATCACAACGCATGCGCCCAGCGAGGCTCGCGGACCGCGACCCGCGTTGCCCCCCGCGACCGACCTCCGTGACCCGCGGTGACTGCCGCGACTCGCGGCCTGCTTGCGGCGATAATCCGCTCCTCGCTGCTTCCTCCACGACTCGCGCTCCATTTACAAAGTTAGATGTTAATTCTTTCTTTCGATACTTCACCAAATGAGACCCAAGGTACTCAAAGCAAACCCGACTTCGACCCATAGCGTATAAGCACTAAAGATCAAGTCATATCCTCACAGAGGGGAGCATTTATAGATTCTACATTCCACCACAACTCGTTGCTCATTTGCCTTAAAAATTATTTTCAATTGCAATATACCGTATAGTTTCAAAGATATTCACAACCACACACAAGAAATTTCTTTCAGGCTCTACTTCACGTTACAATGAAATTGCAGCCCGTACTAAAGCCAGAAATCCAAAACGAATGGGTGTGTCTAATAATCCATTAGGTAAACTGGTGTATGATCCACTAAAATTACGTCCTAGAGGCTCTGCACTCCTAACTAAATATTTGGCATTTGAAACTTTTTTCCAACCGTTGTTAGTTCTAACTGAATAAAGGTAGTTATCCCACTTGCTTGCTAACAATAGAAGATTCAGATTAAAACCCTCGAAATTTCCTGTAATATGAATAGTGAATACGGGAGGATCTCCTACTACTGTACTAGGAATAGTGAATATGGTATCTGGAGCCACTTCTGGTTCATCTCTACTAGCACATAAACGCCTGCCCCGACGAATCATCCTTGTGTAATTACCAATAACATTCAATTTATCCTCTCCTACTTCGAAAACTATTCCATGATTATCAGGTACAGTGGCGGATCTTGATTTTTTTTGTTTAGGGGGCCGAATTTTTTAAAATATATGATTTAGATAATTTGAATAATAATGTATACGTGACAAAATTAATCTAATCCGATTATAAAACTAACTCGATCGAAAATTGACTAAATACCCAAATAATCCGAAAGAAATTAATTCAAACCGATTTTTACCCGAAATCAAATCCAAATTTAATCGTCATAAACTCGATTTGATTAAGATTTCTACATTGCTCAATATGACCCGATCAAAAATCGAATTCAATACGACATAAACCGAATTGACCTGATATAATATAAACATGAAAAATCGAAAGACTTTAAGGGCGATTCGTTTTACTCCAAAAGATCAAATTTTGACTAGACACCAAAAATCGAAATTTAAACTAAAATTTTTTGTCGTGTTTGTACTAGGGGTCATGCCCCTGTTAGCCCCTATGGAAGATCCTCCCTTGATCAGGTAGATTCTCAATAAATTCGGGTGTGTATTCAGTTGTCATCTACAGAAAACAAACGTATTAAATAATTAGTAAACAAAAATTGGAAATAGAATCAACAACATATAAGGAAATGATTAAAAAACATGTGTATGTAAAGTAAACATAGCATAAAAGAAAAGGTGTTAACATTGCCCTATTATTATTATTATTATTATTATTATTATTATTATTATTATTATTATTATTATTAATTTCACACAAGGAAAAAAGCAATATAGTTTTTAAACCAAGACATTGCTTTTGTACCTTCACCCATACTCGTGACAATAAGTTTTTGGTCTCTTCTTACAGTATTGAAAATCCTCTTATTATATACCTTTTGTCGGAAAATGGTGCAATTAGCACAAGGGATGAGTACGTTTATAGCCCATTGTGTAGTAAATTGTGATAGAAACTCAACTTAATTAACTCTACGTTCGATGGGTCAAACAAAGTTACAAAAGCACTCATTTAGGAATGATAGCTGATGAACTTACCTATGTAAATGTGGGAAAATAGTACAACCCCTATGATGTCCTATAGGTTTAGGAGTTAGAACCACTAGAGCATTCACGAAAACCAAGGTAAGTGAGAATAATTCTATTGTTTGTGACAACTCTATCGATTTTTAGATGAGTTGAGTGTGTAAATGTGCCACTACTAATTCCATCAAAGATTAAGGATTTTTTCAACCAAGGTGATCGTAGGTTGCATTTGTAAATGCTAGATATCAATTGAAAACTTCCAGGTCTAAAAAACATTGGTATCATAAAACATCTCTTATGCCCGAAAAAACCTACCTTTCACAAATGTCATGTTAATTTTGTAGCTTTCAAATACAATTGATGTTGAGGTTAAGTCCTCTTTATTTAGCTTTCAAATTCAGGCTATGATTACAATGACACTTCTCGAACCTTAGAGCATCTCCTTCCGGGAAAGCGAGCTCTGGGTAAACGGGTATATAAGTTCAAAATTTTGTTCAATAAGGATGTCGAGCGACTCAAAACCCGGTTAGTTGTATTAGGCAATTATCAGAAGGAAGGTATAGATTATGACAATAGATTTGCACTTGTTGCAAAAATGACTACAATTCGATTTTTTCTTACTATTGTAGTATTCAAAAATTGGGAGCTTAAATATGATAATCTTAGGGTGAAAGGGATCAATCATGTCTATTTAAGGAATAAGGATTGGAAAACCTATATCCCTACAACCTCTGCTAGTTGGTATTGGAAGCATATCTGCAAGATGAGGGACACTTTTAGGGATGGTTACCAGTTGAACAAATGGACCTTTGATGGTAAGGGATATTCTACATCTGATGGGTTATTATTGGCTTAGAGGGGTACAACCTCAGGTGGATTGGGTAACATGGGTTTGGAATGCCAATATGGGTTTGGAACAGGTTTTGCATTCCTAAAACTAGTTTAGTTACTTGGACGGCTGTGTGGAATAGACTTCAGACAGAAGTAATAATCAAGCACAAAAGGGAATGTTATCTAACCTTAGAAAAAAGTAGGACTGATGAAACCTTTGCAGCGTATAAAGACGCTAAATCTAAGGTAAAGGTACGGTAGGCGGTAGCTGTGCGGTAAGCTAAAGAAAAGGTTTACTAGGAGGTTTATGAAAGTTTAGACTCCTAAGAAGGAGAGAAGGAGATTTATAAGATGGCAAAAAGAAGACAAGAGGTGAGGAAGGCTATTGGGATGGTCAATTATGTCGAAGATAAGAACCACAAGGTTTTGGTTCAAGATGATGACATCAAAGAAAGGTGGAAGGAGTACTTCGATGATTTTTTTAATGGAAGCCAAGGGGCTGTTAGAAGGGACACGTTTGTGAGTAAGGAGGAAATCAATGTGAGGTTTGCACAATGGATTAGAAAAGTAGAGGTGGAGGTTGCATTGAAGAGGATGAAATCAAAGAAGGCAGTTGGGCCTGATGGTATATCGGTGGAGGTGTGGATGTGCCTAGGTAACGTTGGTATTGATTAGTTAACAGAATTATTCAACAAGATATGGAACACTTCGAGGATCCCTCAAGATTGGCAAAAGAGCACTTCGGTTCTAGTTTATAAGAACAAAGGAAATGCTCAGGATTGCTCTAACTACCGAGAAATCAAGCTTATAAGCCACACTATGAAGTTGTGGGAATGGGTAATAGAACATCGGTTAAGGGCATGCACTAGCATATCCGAAAACCAATTATGCCTAGGAGATCCAAAATGGAAGCAATTCATTTGCTAAGGCAAATGATGGAGTTTTATAGGGCGAGGAAGAAGGGCCTCCATATGATTTTCATCGATCTAGAAAAGGCTTATGACAAAATGCCAAGAGATGTATTTTGGTGGGCAATGTTGAAAAAAAGTATTCCCCGATATATATTGACCTTATTAAGGACATGTATCAAAATGTGATAACAAATGTGAGGACTTGTGATGTATTGACAAAGGATTTCTCTATAACAATTGGTTAGCATCAAGAGTCGGCGTTGAGCCCTTTCCTTTTTGCATTAGTACCTCATATCAAATTCCAGTTTTAATGAGTGATAGATATCCTAATTTTTTAATAACCTTCCAACAATCTCTTTTTTGGTGTGAAGATTTCAAGGAATGAGTACTAGGGCCTTTCTTGCACCCTTAAAGAAGTTATTCATATGAATAAGCCTACTGTCAAAGATTTGGTCGAAGGAAACTAGGCTATGGTAATCGTGCATGGCATACCATTAAGTTTGATGGACACATGAGAGTGGATGCACGATGTTTCTTAGGAGGTATTTAAGTCTACTAGAAGATGGATATGAACACACTCTCTCTCACGAACCAAAATGACCAACATCTTACTATGGACATTAGTCTAGTTGGGAATGACCCTTGGTTTTTCACGACAATTTATGTCGACCCTAATCCTGTGAAGAGACAAGATTTTGCAAATTTTCGTAACTTGTCTTGGATGTTTGAGGTTTACTTTAATGACACGAGATATCAATGGGAAAGGAGTTCTTGTTGCTTAGAAGTGCTAAGAAGATCTAGAAGGTTTGATGATTGGAATAATAGTATGGAGCTCCTAGAATTGGATTTTCTTGGTTCTCCACACATTTGGGCTCGAGGAATTAAAGATGAAACTAGAAAGGGTGTATGTTTGGATAGTGCTTTGTGCAATGCTACATGATGCCCTCTGTTACCTACCTATTATTCAAAGTGATCATTACCCCAAATTTCTCTAAATGGCTTTGCTCCATTAGAGGCCGTTAATAAACCATTCTGATTTTCAAGCTATTTGGTTGACACGTGAAAAAGATTATAGATGTTGTCCAACAAAAATGGTCCCCTGATGCTCCTCTCGTCCCTCTCCTACAATATATTTCTCAAGACATACAACAGCGGAATAAAACAATTTTCCACAACATTTTTCGGGAAAAAGAAAAAGAGATATCATGGCTCTGATTAATGGCATACACTGTAAATTTGCTACGGACCATGAACGATGTTTAATCTAAATTGCACATGGCTTGGAATAAGGGCATAAAGAAGCTGGACATTCGAGTAGATAATCAAGCGTGTGTAAATCTTCAAGAAGGATGAAGATGTGGTAAGTGCAAGGAATCACTAGACAAACTAGGCCAAGATGTTAGGTTTTTATATTGTTATTGTGAAGCTAATAGATGCTCTAATTGGTTGGTGAATTGTGGCATTATTCAATATGGGTTACTATATTGACTAAAATGGTCACTATATGCTTGGTGCACAATAAATTTATTGTGCATCTAATACATACAAGAACTTCTCATATTATATTATGTGTATTTTAGTCATTTTCCTAAATTTCTAGATTATCTTTTATTCTATGTTCAGCGAGTATTAAGTAATAACTATTGATGTAACATATATCAGAAGTTATTGTATGCATCGGATGCACAATAAATTTATTGTGCATCAAGCATATAGTGACTCTTTTAGTCTATATAGTAACTCATTCTTCACTTTACATCAATATAGTGATAAATAATAAAGGTCACTATATTGATCAAAAGGGTTACTATATTGACCAAAAGGGTCAATCTAATCTGGTGCACAATAAATTTATTGTGCACCCGATGCACCTAATACTTTGTCAACATATATTATGGTTTCGACCTTGTCTAGTTGATGTTATATCTTTGAGGCAAGATGAAAAAACTAAGTTAAAAGATATTGTGTAGCAAAGGGAGTAATAAAGTCTTTTTATTATTATTAACTTAATTCTTTCATCTTGCCTCAAAGATGTTTTGTACTAATACTTTACGACCCAGATGTGCAAAAAAGAAGCTAAACTCCACGTCAATGGAAAAGTGAGAAAGGAAATATTATTACTCAAAACTAGGGGTGTTAATGAGCCGAGCCGAGCCCGAGCTTAGGGTCGCTCAAGCTTGGCTCGTTATAATTTGCTCGAGTTCGAGCCGAACTCGAGCTTTTTCGAGATTAGATTATCAAGTCCAAGTTACACAAAACTCGACTTGGGTTCAAAAATTATAACAAAATAAAGTATATTTATAAGATATAATATATTATAACTAAGTTTATTTATTTTTCCTAGACTTATTAAAAATATTCTACTAATATTTGAGGTCACTATGTTAAAAAATATAATTAAAAAATATTTCGAGCCTGTTCACGAACTTCTCGAGCCGAACATGGCTGTGCTCGGCTTGTGAAAATTTCGAGTCGAACTCGAGCAGCTCGCGAACAGGGTAAGCTCATTAACACCCCTACTCAAAACTCAGATAAACAGAGTACAAAGAAACAGCAACAAAAGCAAGCCAACCCAACAATTGAATCTCCTGTAAACTATAATAGTGCAATACATTAGTATTAACATTGTCATGAATAAGGTGGACAAATAAACACAACAACTAACAAAGTGCCATTGATTTTTAACAGATTGAACATGTCCTTCCACACAATTACACAAATAGTAAAACTAAATAGCTTAGCTAACATTGGTTTTTGCCGTCTTTTTGTGAACAACTTAGTTAAAAGACTACTCAAGACACGCTAGTCGTATCCCATATCTCAGGCTGTAGCATATAACTGCATATAACTGGAGAGTTCACAACTATGGATGGACCTCTAAAATTAGTCTATCACAAGCTTTGTTATGTTTTTTCCTCATAAGTTGTTTATTTTTTGTAAATAATAATATAATGTCTAGTAATTAGAATGAACTAGTGAAATTCAATTATAATTTCAAAAAAAAATAGAAAAAATTGTTTGCATAAAATATAACTAAAAAATTAAAAATAAATATAAAAAATAAGTTTAAATTTTGTTTTTATTTGACAAGAAGAAAGGAAATATTATTAAGTAGCTAAATCATCATTTACAATTTCCACAATCCCACTAGGAACTTCCTCCAACCATACACTAAAATCATCAACAATCAAACTCATCTTAGCTAGCTTATGAGCGGATGGCCTTTTGCCCGATCGGGTCCCGCACTCGTCGACACGGAAATCTTTTTTTTTTATTCCGTTTTTAATTAGACTTGAGGAGTATTATAAATACCTTTTCCTCATTATTTTAGAGACAGCTTTTTACATCTCTTATCATCTTTCATTCTAGTTTACTCTAGTTTATTTCTCATAATTCTTAGTTTAGTTTAAAGACTTTAGATTAGATTAAAGGTGATTGAACCTATTCAATTTCAATAAAAGTTCCTGCTTTCTGTCAATTGGTATTACTCTTTACCCTAATCTCTTTTATTATTCTTAATTGCTTAGTTTAAGTATTTAATCGTTCATGATGCAATTGTTAGGGTTTCATATTAGTTTTTTTGTTGTTAATTCGATTATGAGTGAGTAGTTCTCTTTCTAGGGTGTTAGATAGGAAAGCCATGTTTATACCATGATTGTGATTTAGATTTCTATCAATTTCTAGGGCTTGATTAGGGTGATTGTGATGTGGTTTGTTCTTATTGAGTAATTAATGTCAGTGTACAGTTTCATTGATTGCTTGTGGTTAATAGTTGTTTGCATAGATCCGTCTTACGACTAGAGGCCTAGGACACGTCAATAGTTCTGATTACGTTAGTGAACATGCGGCGTATGTTGAATTATGAGCGTTGAGTCTTAACCATAGCTCAACACATGCTCTAATCCCCCGACTCTTGACTTAGGTTTTGATAGTAGTTGACCCTATTTGATTGGTATAAGCATGGTGGACCGACCTAATACCCTAGGTTTTTAGTCCATAGTCAATTCCTCGATTTAATCTGTCTTCCTTAGCTTAATCTTTAGTTCAATTAATTCTTCTCTGATTTCATCTGAAGTAGCTGATTGATTGAATTTTAATTTAGAAACTCTGTCTCCCTGTGGGTTCGAACCTGCTTCCATTGACTACCATAGTTAGAGGACTGTAGGTTTATCTTTGATTAGGTGATACGACTTTAGCCTATCATTGCTTTGCAATGATAATGGAAATCACTGCTCCTATAACCTTTCATATGAAGGAGGTTGTTTATAGCCTTCCAACAATAGTGGGTCTCTCAAAGAGAGAGGGACCTGGCGTACCCGTGACAATGGGTACCATGTATGAGTCGCAAGGGTATGTGACTCTTTTTCTAACTAGGAGCGTAGAATCTCGTTCTCCTTTGATGACTTCAGGTCACTGGGATTGCTCCTGTGGCGAGCCTTATGTCTCGGCCACTGTTCTTATGCTGGTTGGTTATGACAACTCTATCCTCCCACTCCTCCCGTTGGTTTGTCAATCCCATATATATGCCAAAAATTATCAAGTGGACATGGCCTCATGTCCTTTAGGGCGAATTGGTTCTTCCATCAAGTTCTCTCCGAGCATCGACAATGTTTCAATTTACTCCAAGCTACATCCCACTAGTCGAATGCATTTTAATTTATGCTTATGCGTTTTAACGGTTTTCAACTGTAGTAATTAGTTAGACGAGAGGTGATTCCTACCCATAAACTAGTCGAAAAGAGTTATCACTAAGATAACTGGTATGGAACCCACTTGTCTTTAGTTTGTCTAATTTCAACAATTGTTGTATGCCGTTTGTCAAAAAAAAAAAAGTTCCCAATAGAACACCACCCAAATCAGGTTCTATGAATACCTTTGCTTAACAAGTAGATCTACATGCACATAAGGTCGAGCTAAGTTAAGCATGGAAGTAAACTATACATGCAGGTGTAATATGTACGTTGTAAACAGTTGGGACCTATATTGAGACAAAGAGTTGTTATTGATACCCCAATTTAAAATTATAATTTATTTTCAATTTATTAGGCTACTAAAAAAAAGGAATTGTGCTGCATTTCGACTTTGCAACCCCAACTTAAAAGACTCAAGATATAAAATTGACCCCGTCAAAAAAAAAAGATGTAAAATTGACACCTCTATCATAAAATCCTGGAGTGGTAGACATTTGAAGCTCTCCTTATTATATAAAATTTACCCAATTAGAAACAATGAGTAAAAAAGCTTGGGTAAATCTTGATCACGATACACCCAAGTGTATTGATAATAATGTGTGCCAATTTTGGAGTGTAGCAATAAGTTTGTCTTCATATCTATCACCAAGATTGCATCTCATTTCCTCACATATGTGGCCAAGAAATAGGAAAGCATCGTATGACTTACATCAATTACTACCAATCATCCGATCTACATCTTCAGTGATAGCCAAACACAGGCAATTTCTTCAAATCTGACCTAACCCCACACAACATTAATATATATCAACATGTGATAACCCTTTGCTCACCAACAAATAATTTCAGCAGCACAAGCAGCTGTGTTGAGCTGTCAATATTCTTTTGGTTACTCCATCACCTATATAAATAAATTAAGAGGAAAAAAATCAATCTACCAATAATACAAGTGAGAGTTAGCCACCAAAAAAGAAAGTTACACTTACTGTTACTAATCCAGTTCACTTGATCTAAGCCAAAGAGCAAAGAAGAGGTAGCTAGTACAAGAACAATCATGTCGAATCTAATCGAGAAAGGGACCAAGATCATCGGTGTTGGTCGTAACTATGTTGATAACAACCCCGCCCCAATGCCCAAGGTTCTTTTCTTTCTTTCTGTTCTTGTTCTGAAGCCTACTAGACTTCGACTAATCTGGATCCGAGTCAGATTAGAGTTCGAACTGTTAGCATGTTTTGGTTCTTGTTCATTCTCTAAACTAGTCCTGAATTGTTTTTTCTAGGAGCCAGTGTTGTTCTTGAAGCCGACATCATCGTACTTGGCAAATGGAGGAACCATTGAAATTCCAGCTTCAATGAAGCAAGTCTGGTATGAAGCTGAGCTTGCTGTGGTTATTGGCAAGAAAGCTCGCGATGTCCCTGAATCTGAGGCCTTGGATTATGTTGCAGGTTTGAATTACTTTTTAATCATAATGTTATGCTTCATTGCAACTTGCAAGTGTTGTTATTCATTGCTATCTGTACAATTTTTTATCAGTGAGAAATGATCGGTTCTTAAAATCTTAACAAACGAATCCACCTGTTCCTAATCCGCAAGAGTGTTATGAACAGAATTCGTTCATAATTGTTCACAACTTGGGAAAGATCTTCATGCTATTACTTCTGAAAAGCACCGCACTTGTTCTAATTCTGTACAGAAAATTGAAGTGTAGTGATCTCGACTTCTCAGGTTATGCTTTAGGATTGGATATGACAGCAAAGGAACTCCAAGCAACCATTAAGGTGATTTTGCTTAATCCTTACTTCTAAGATTACATTCAGACTTATGGAGTGGAATCGTCAGTGTCTGATAACTGAGATTTTCCTGTTTTGACAACTTTTTCGTTTCTGAAATCCTAATTGTTTTTGTGCTACACTCACTTTGTTTAACATTTTCTGCATTTCCTTGAAATAGGCAACAGGCCTTCCATGGCTATTGGCAAAAGGACTGGACACCTTCACACCCATCAGTGAAATGGTAAGAGATGCTTTCTACCATTCTTACTATGTCTTCCAACTTAATTTCTTCCATCAAATCTGGTAAATAAATAGGAGAAACAATTATTCACTTTTTTGTTTGTTAAATACTCTGCAGATTCCGAAATCTGCGGTGCCTAATCCTCATGACTTGGAACTGTGGCTAAAGGTGGGTTCGTCTGACATAATATACTGATTTTGTGTTTAGTGTGATTACACGAAAAACATTTTCGATGAAATATTTTTAATTATAAATATTTCTCAAAAGGGAAACACTATAGCAGATTAGTTTGTTAAGTTTCCTACAAGAGAAGTGATGGAGGAAGATGTGATACTTTCTTCACAAAGATGTTAGTTGTAGGGAGAACAATTTTCCACTCTTTACAAAACCAAAAATAGAAATAAGAGTAAATTTTCAAGAATATATTTTCATTCTAAATAAACACTCTTAAAGCACACCCACAGATATCATAGATAATGATCTAACCTAGTTTCCATGACAAAAATAAGGTTGATGGAGAATTGAAGCAAAAAGGTTCAACAAATGATATGATATTCAGGATTCCATACCTTATCAGCCACATAAGTTCTTTCATGACCCTTCTCGAAGGAGACGTCATCCTAACAGGTATATGATTGCTGCTTACTTGTCGATACTCCTTTTGTTCCTTTTTGTTTTTCTCGAGTGAAATATATCCATTCTCAGCCAGAGTCAAACTGAAACATAATTTACGGTCAATAATCATAAGAAAAAAAATGTATTCAATGTGAATATATAATTCACGCTATTAATGATTATAGTTACATTGGATACCGTGAAAGCTTATCTCGATAATGTCGCGCAGGCACCCCAGAAGGCATTGGGCCAGTGAAACCAGGTCAGAAGATAACAGCAGGTATAACAGGCCTGGTAGACGTCAATTTTGATGCTCAAGAAAGGAGTACACCAGTAAGCAATTAGGCGCCAATATTTGGCCTGCCATCTCCTGTGAAAGCATCATTTGTTTAGTCTTCAGCACTTTGTTTTAGTCGTTGCTAATCTACTGAGAGATCTGCTCATGTATTTCTTTAAGCTGGTAGCAGCTAATTTTTATTAGTCAGATATTCCTGTATGATTTTGGTGTAAAATGCCAGACAGCCGGAGTATTTATTGTTGTAGAAAAGACCATTGTATGAGATCAAGAATAAAAATTGTGTAACACGGAAGTACAATCTGGAGTCGATATTGGGTTCTTTCCAACTACTTAACACTAAACTAATCTGATTATTTGTGCTAAATCTTGACTGACTCGCCGTGTCATGACGGTACTGTAATGGTTGGTTTTTTCAGCTTCTGCGACTGTCATGCAGTAGTGGCAAACCATCCGCATTGTCCACAAACATTAGCTGAAATTACAAATTCTGCTGCTAACCAAGTGACATACGAGTAATTAGTACCCAAGATATTTTTTTACGAGTTATTAGGGCCCAAGTTAATTGCACTTGTGCTACATACTACATCCTGTTCCCACCAAGTGAAGAGTGAATACACTAGCATATCCAGATATGTGATTGACCAAACTTACAACAACTTAGACCTTTCACTACAGACTTTTTATGATGTCTGGCACGCACATGAGCATGATTGGTACAAGTATAACTAATTCTAAACGATTTTCAAATAAATAAAGCATAAAACTGGAAACTTACGGTGATACTGCTTGGGTCCTATATTACTTACAAAGTGACTATGACACTAGCTTTCCAAGCTTCTTTTAGATCAACTATCTCGAAAACTGCTCACTCTCACAACCCTGCTACTGTTTCTTTTATTCTTCTTGCATGTGTAAAGATAAACAGGAGAAGAAACCCTAAAAAGAAGGGAGAACTTGATTAGTCATGAAGGAAAGTGACAAGAAGTCCCAGACTACACTCTTAAGGGATAGTATCCAATCAGCCCAGGTTTCATTCATATTCAACACTCAACGAGGAGTAACAAGGGAAATAGCATCTGACATCTAATTATCTAAACAAAACCTTATGTACAAATATGGTTTCGCAACACCATGCTCAAAGATGACAGACTTGGGATGACTTTCAAATCACTTAATGGACTCACCCACGAAGTTTCATGGACTCCCACTCTGAGACTCTGTTAACAAGCAACATTTGAAAGCTCAACCTGCCAGGCACTGCCACACATTGTACCTCAGTCAAAACATTATGGTTTATCAGCTGAAACCAGACCAAGTAAAAGGCTTCCATTTTAATCACCCAACTTCATCTCCACTGCAAATCAGTGCGTATGGCCTATGGAGATAAAGGCTCTAGTTGCTGACCTAAATCTTGTATGTATAAGATGCAATTAGCAACCTGAAGTCAACAAAGGCAACACATTGAAGTGGAATACAGAATCCTGCTTGCTGATTGATCACTGAAATTAGCAAACAAAACAAGTTTTCCCGGATCATCCATCATAGTTTACAAGCAATATAAAGAAAAATATTATAGGGGCAGGGGCATAGGTGGTGGGAAATGCAAGTATCACTAAGGCAAGAAAGGGAGCACATTTCTTTTCGTAGGTTAGTCAGGTTGGTGAAATAGAAGAAAATGATTCTCTAAAGAAAACCAATCAATCAGGACGGAGCACCTAAGTGGCTAAGCAAGAGCACATAAATCTGAATTAAGTAATTGTGCAAAACCACTTCAACAGAGCACTCAGACAGGGAAATCTAGACCGTTTAAGCTATAATACAACAGCTACATGGAAATATTACTATGGATAATATGCAGCTCCTCATTAGAGAACTGTAGACTATCTACATACTATCGGAAATTACATACATAGGCAAGCTGCCGAGCCTATACTCCCTTGATTTAAGCTACGTAAGATGTAAAGTCTTGAGAGCCTGAAAGAGATTCTCTCCAGAACATGAAGTGTTAATTAATGCTAAACTGCTAATTATCCTTACCTCAAAATGGTAAGTGCCAATTATTCCTAATGCACTTTATGCCAGCAGTGACCACCCACCGAAAACATACTGCTTCAACTAACTTCTCATTAGTAGGAACATCTACTTTCTAGAGGTCAAATTTTATAAGCTTTGAACTTAACTTTTAACCTTCACTGACATATAAAGGATGAGAGCAAAAGAGAGAAAGAGAATCAAAAGTATTAGGTGGGATCATTTCAGATCCATCCCAGTGTGCAACTTCAAAATAGCAACTTTTAATAACAGTTATTTATATGTAATAATCTAATGGTCAAAGTTGTATAAAGCAGAAAGTGAAAAAGCTAATGTTGCTACCAATAGAAAACCGCAGAAGCATTAACTGAAGTTCCGTGGACAAACGTGGAGTTTGTGCAGAAATAGATATAGGTATAATGAAAGCTCCAAGGGTAGCCAAACGGTGTGGGAAGAGGCCAACACCGCTAATTAGTATTACACGGGTGCGTGTCCAGGAGTCCAACACCGCTAAGGCGCTAAGTAGTACTTACAACATGCGTATGGAAGGATTTATCTCTCTTCAATTCTTGAAAGCAAATGTTCTATGAGAGCATGTAAAAGTTGAACAACGGCTAGAAAGTTACTACTTACAAGACCAGGAAATGTGTTCTGGACTCTGGAGCTTCTGGAATTGTCAAGAATTGTGCAAATTTGTACTGGCATAAAGCGGGGCTTCAACATGCTCTTTTCAGAAAGAAACAGTCCAAATTTCGGAATCTGATGAAATTTAAATGGATGGTCAAGCTCTGCAGATGAAACAAGAAGCATGATCGGAGTTACAAAGACACCATGTTGTCCTCATACATCCTGGTGGCAAAACTACCACCAAACAGATTGAAGCCACCCCCTCTCTCACAATATGAGTTTCCTAGATAAGAAGAAAAAATCGAAGTTGTAAGCTTTGAGCAATGGTAATAAAATCTTTATGCAACTTCAAAACATGCAGAACACAGTGCAATTCTCATAGTTCCAGAAACACATTTTTTCAAATTTAGGAATATCACATAATGTATATAATGATCAAAGTTTCGCCTGGAAATCCACAAAAGCCGGGACACGTGAGTACGTAGCTCATATGCGGATGACATCAACCTCAACATTGCCACAAGCCACAAGAAGTATTAACTCTGAGACAACAAAGAAGTTGTTTCCAATTAGCCCTGATCTAAAAGAGAACAACTGTAAGCTACTTCACTGTCAGCTACTTCACAGTTCACACAAGAAGGAAGCACAAACAAATCTTAAGCAACTTTAATGCAACAAAGTACAATATAAACAAAGTACAATATAACCTTGCCCAGGCACCTACCTCGACCTAAGAAGGGAGACCTCTCCTTCGCTAGGTCGTGAGGCATACAAGCAGCTCCTAATTTAGGAATGTTTTCCAAAGACCTTAACCAGGCATCTACCTCGGCCTAAGATGGGAAACCCCTCCTTTCGCCAAGTCGAAAGGCATAGTCAGCCTAGCCAACCTCGTCAAAGAGATGACTCGATTCGGCCACCTTGCCTATCAAGCATCATAGTAGCCGGCCTCGTCAAAGAGATGACTCGGTGGCCGGTTATAGCCAGCCTTGTCAAAGAGGTGACTCAGCTCGGCCACCTTGCAAAACAGGCACTGTATTAGCTTAAATCATCAAAGAGATGACTTGGCTCTATCACCTTGCCTAACATGCACCATATTAGCCTGCCTCGTCAAAAAGATGACTCAGCTCGACCACCTTACCTAACAGGCATAGCCAACCTCGTCAAAGAGATGACTTGGCTCAACCTCCCATAGGAGTCACTCAACTCGACCTCCTTTTCAACATATCTCAACCCCACAAAAGGCGCTAGTGATTACTTATGGACTTTTCAAAAAAGGGAAAGCATTTCGCTCCACAGTTGAGTTTCAAAAGGTTCAACTCCAAGTTTCAAAAGGTTCAACTCCAAGTTTCAAAAGGTTCAACTCCAACGTAGATCATGGGGCTTATGATGGGACCCAATTCTGACACGGTCCATTGGCAAAAATAATGCTAAGAAAATACCTCGGACTCTCATAAGGGTGACTCGACTCGGCCTTAGAGTGCTTCAACCAATCACTAACTTTATATTCAAACCACCTCAAGAGTGATTCGACTAGGCCATGGTAGCATCGACCAACAATGTGCTTTGTGTAAACAGACAAACAAGATATTGGGTGATTCGGCTCAGCCTAGGTGGCCTCGACAAGTCCTATGGACTATGGTGCTTGACGAAGTCAAACGTTCAAAAGCCAATGACTCGGCTCGACCTCGGGATGCATCGACCAATCACACTCCTTATACAAGGAGTTAATAGGGGCAAATGACTCAACTCAACCTGGAGTTACCTCGAACGATCACATCTCTTGTCCGAAGGTTAAACAAGGCGAAGTGACTCGGCTCGACTTGAAGTGCTTCAACAGTTACATCTTACTTCGGCCAAACACATGCCTTTATAAAAGACGGACCACGTCAAAATATGATTTGGCTCGACTAAGATGGCCTCGACCCGTCATACCTTATGTAAACAAGCGATCATGACAAATGTGACTCGACTTGACCTTGTGTGTGTACCTCGACTGGTGTCCTAGGCAAGCAAAGTCAAGAGCGACACAACTCGACCACTCACAGGGGTGATTCGACTCGAGCCAATATGTATTGAGTTACGCGATCATTTCTTAACAACCATCGACTCAAATCAATATACATATCTACTTGCTCGACCAATTGTTGGTCGAGGCAATTGGTTGATCGAGGTCTACTCAATTCCTCAAAAAATTTCAAAGTGTAATTTTACCGAGTGTCAACCATATGTTGAGTGCTCCTCCTCGGTGTGCTTAAAACATCCTCGAGTTGGTTTGCTGCATATTTGTTTGTGATGCCTCGATGTGGTTCACTCTTCCCTGAGCTATTCCTCCAGCTCTACAATCTGCAAAATGAAGCTCCCTGGCTCTAGTATAGTAGTTCCTCGGCTAACGCATTATACTCAAGCTGCCTCGTCTCAAACTGGTTCGGAAATGCAGTTGGGTGATTGATGAAAATGGAGGAGCTACCTCGACCACCCTTACAGGAAAGCATAAGAAGAAATAGCTCGGCTATGTTGATTAGCATGATGAACCTGGAATGGTGAAGTATCAACTATCGCCCAAAACATATACCAAAAATGATGTAATAGAGCGTAGGGCTTGAGCTACTGTGCATGAGAATTGAGTATGGCTGCACGGGAAAAATGAAATTACAACACCAAAGTTCATTGCGTCAAAACAATTTCATGCACTACAAGACAAAAGTGCAAATGAAACTTTAATGCTGCTCATTCTAGATTCCATCCAAGTGCTTTGATTTTGCATTATTTAATTATGAAAAGGGATTTATCATTAGCACACATATCAAGGTTAGTTACGAAAGACAAAATATAAGTCGGGTATAATCGTTCCGCTCCACACCCAAGCTTCGAGGAACTTGACATAGAGCGTGGGGCTAATGTTTGGACCCTATCCAGAATGGCCTACTGCACCTGAAATTACGAAAATACCCTTGGGTCAATCCAGCAAAGGCCCAAGATGAAGAAAGCTCATTTGGGCGCCATTATTCCGTCGATGACATCACGTCTATAGATAACTTTTAACAGTTCACTCTATAGCTACATTTGGCAATACATGAATTAGCTCCCCTCTGACTTGAGCATCGGAGGGACGTTTCGGGGTACAACCCCTGGGATAGTTCACCGTCTGTTTTGCACAGGACTAGACGCGGTTCAAACCTCATTGACTCCACTCGACCAGACGGATTCAAACCTCATTGACTCCACTCGACCAGGACAGTTGGATCTCTCAATTACAAATCTCTATTGTGTTTCTTCGACCCGAAACAAAGCCATATATCAATACACTTCAATCCTGAATCCTCCTCTGCCAAGTCACATTCCACCTGTCAAGTCCTAATCAATATATTACTCACTGCCACAATATTACTGAACATAGATCTGAGAACTACTTGGTAATCAAGCTCTTTTTCCTTCAAGTTCCTCACTTCAGATTGCATGAGATCCACAGCTATTGTGAAAACTGTTGACAAGGTTCTATTTCATTAAAACTAAAGCTAATTATTTAGAAGGTAACACAACTAATGATCTTCATAAACTGCAAGCTCCGTCTTCTCAGATGGCCTAATGAAACCCGCAGCTATCTATCCGGTGACAAAAACTACTATGTTCAGAACTTCAAATCTTAGCTAATTTAACCTACAAAACTCAGCTTGTTGTGAGTTCGGTACATGATTTTGATATCTAATATATACATATAAACTGGTTAACAAGTAATATAGAGAAGAATATAGCAGAGCCATGGGGGTAGAGGTGGGGGCGGATGGGGAAACTAAGATAAACCGAGAAAGATGCAACTATCACCAAGATAAGGAAAAGAGCATATTTTTGTCATAGGTCCGTCTGATCAGAGCAATTGGGTCATAACCCCGAAGCAAGAGCACACACATTTATATTTAGCATTCGCACAAAAACATTTATATAGAAGAGCCCTGAAAGAGAAAATCTAAACCTTAAGTGTAATGTAACCCCTAAACGGAAGTATTACAGATTTACAGTATACAATCATGTACAAAACTGACTATCTATCCTACTTAAATGTTGCATGGGCAAGCTTATTATTCCCTTAATTTAGACTAGTTCTCCAGAACATGAAATATCAAATATTTCTAAATCCCAAAAGTGCACCTTATGCCAGCAGCTCATAGATGTGAGTGGCTGAGTCCTCACCTCCAAACATAGAAGTATCAAAACAGAGTTCCATGGATAAACATGTAGACTTTGCACAGCATGTACTGAGTTGTTCAAACCAGGTCCAGATAGGCAAAGATTGATTTCAAGTATACCTCAACGAGAAAGCATAGGCCAGCCAGAAATGAAACAAATGCAGCTGCTGCTGCATCTGCTAATTATACGGATTTCAGGGCATTTCTAGTAAATTCATCAAATGAAATTTCCAAGCCTGGCACAGAAACTGTATCACCAAGAACTCCTACTTGAATAATTGACCGACAGAACGATTCACTAGCAAAAAAGCACCCGAGACATTCAATCTAAGATCATTACTATACGTCAACCAAGGGTTTTGTATAAACTTGATATTATAGCTATTTCCTTCCAACACTCACAATTCATGAACATCAGACATCGGATTAACACACCATATTATCATTAATAATGGTGTACAAAATGAATTGAATGATTCTTCAACCAACTTTAATCAACCCTGAGGAGATTCGTAAAATGTTAAGACTAGCAAGAGACTCAAGCAAAAAAGCACCAAAGCAAGTTAGCAGTATAAACCAAATTTGTTTTTGTTTTGTCTACGAAACCCAGTCAGTCTTAGGAGTAGGACACGGCTCTAAAGAGCCCTATCTTGCCCACTTCTTGTTCAAGGGCCTAACTAACAGCATTTCAGCAGAAAGCATTCTGATTGTCATGGCTTTGAATCAGTGTCAGGCGCTATATGAACTGACATTACCGAACCGGTTCCTGGCCTTACCCGGCAGAACACTACCTAATCTCAGCTAGTTAGGGTAATGTTACATACATTAGGACCTCCCTAGACCCTACCTAAAGAGAATTTCAAAGTGGGTGAGTTGGATGGTTGTTGCATCTGAAATCCCCCACACAGTAAGCTAAAGTATATCGATTTCTTCTTCCATGAGTAACAAGCATTCAGATGAAAGCACGGGAAAACCAAAAACAAGCATACCTACCTTCTCGTCGACAAAAATAAAAGATCACACTACAGCAGAAATGCGAAGGATAAACTTGGATTTGCCAACATATAATTGAGGCTTTTTCATGTGAAAAGCCTTCCCAACCAATGCAAATACAAGTTAACAAAAAGCCCTCTATTTATTGATTTACTTCAATCCAGAATCCTCCAAAATATCACTGATCATGTATCTAAGGAATTTCTGATTTCCCCTTCAAGTTTCTTACATTAGACTGCATGAAATCCTCAGCTAGAAAGAAAACTAATAGCAAGCTTTTATTTTATAAACATTAGAGCTAATTACTGGAATGTGAAACAACTAAATAGGTCTCATAAGTGCAAGCTATTCCCATCATTCTCTATCCTCTCAATCGACCAAATGAAACCCTCATCTATCAACAAAGTAAGCAGTACAAAAGTTCAAATATTTGTCAATCTGATCATACAACAGCAGGAGGTGTCTTACCCAAGAGCAAAAACGAGAAAGAACCATATCTTTCTTCTTTCTTTTGTACTGTCACACTCGAGCTGATGATACAACTTCAAGTGGAGGTTCATTTTCACCCCCACGATGCATTGATTCGAATAGTGCATTTCTCCATTCATGGGGGTCGTTTATACCACGCATACGAGTAGCGACATTTACAATCATATGTGGAATTCTGCAACACTCATATGCAAGCAGCCTAGGAGTGTCACCCAGGGAAGCAGCAAACGCGTTATCAATCTTTGCTTCCTGCATGAATAGATCATAAGCTTCTTCCTCTTCAAGAGGTTCAATTACGACTGCTTTAAAATAATCCGACAATCTCCATTCCAAGGTAGAGCTAGTAGTCAATACCAGCTTGAACTTGCTCCCTTCCACAGGAACAGGAATTCCAACCTGGTCCAAGGAAAAATCAGACCCTGGTACACCATCTAAGAAAAGTACATAACTGGCAAGTCCGACAAGTGTATCCGACAATTTCCTAGCTCTTACATTCAAGTCATCATCACCAACAAGATCACACTTCACTTCTTTAGCAACAGCATCTTGAAAATGCTTAATAGATACCTGTTCCGATATAGTGACCCAGAATACATGATCAAACTTCTCAACCCACTTTAGAGCACTGTTATGCAGGTGCTTCATCAAAAAGGTCTTACCAACTCCTTCAACGCCATGAATAGCAAATCCTCCAACCTTGTCATCTTTCAATAGAACCTCAAGTTGCTTCAGAGCATTTGAAGCTACTCGGCCAACTACTGCTTTCACCGGTATATAATAGCCATGACAAGGTCCTCGTGCATCAGATAACGCACGTCTAACGAGCCACTCAGCCTTCTTGTCATGAATTTCCAAAGCACCAACTAATCTGTCAACGTCCCATCTCATCTTAACTCTCCTTAAGAAACTACAACCACCAGGAGCTTCTGATAACAAATATTCGGCTTTACCCACTAAATCCTGACCTTCATCATTCCAATGACTGAGGTCATTATCTTGTTTACGCTTCCTGCCTCGATGAACCGAAATAGGAGAGATTTCTCCCTCAATGTCCTCCATCCTGGCACTTAAGCATTCAGTTCTACCCTGGAGAATTCTTCTTTTCTCATCAAGACAATGTAGCCTAGGTAAAATTGCCACAAGACCCATCATTCCCGGAATTAAGGTCATGACCTCCATAAGAATAATCCCTGAAAGAAAACTCGGACTGTTAAGTATCTATCTCTCCCTTTCTTTTTATATAACAAACAATTATCTTACATGATCAAAAAATACAAATCTTCCTCAAAATGCCACAAAATCATCTTACAAGTTTACAACAACAAAATAACTCCAGTGCCTCAAAGGCTCCCGCCGTTAGGTTAACCCTAACGTTATGTCAATTACGATTAACTCAAATTTAACTCGAGGCCCAAAATTACCAGCCCGAATTAGGCTGACTCAAATTTGACCCTATCCAAATCAACCCTAACGTTATGTCAATTACGATTCGGAAATACAAAATGTACCAAATTTCATTTCCACTAATCGAATACTTTGTTATTCAATTTTCTGTTATCTCATATCTATTATTATTTGTAATTATTGGCTGAAAGTATCCTATTTTAACTATTGGGAATAATCGTTAACTACTAACTGACCGATATCTCTTTTTAAGAACAACTAGCTAAAATAAAACTTATAATAAAAAACTACCTCATTGCACCATTCCATCAACGTACCACTTTCAAAACCGATAAAATTGAAAATTTGGTCAAATGGGTCAAACCCTTTTCCTTTACCTACAATTTCACTGGTTCTCCTTTGAAATAGTGTGGCCCTTGCCAAAAATAAGGTCGGTGAGAGGGTCGCATTAGGGTTTGGGGTTTGATTTCCTTTAGTTTCATTAATTTTCAACTTGCCCCAATTTTATGAACTCTAAACCCTAGTTTTTTAAAACCCACAATTTAATAAACCCTAACTTCATTAATTTTCAAAAAGTCCCAATTTCATGAACCCCAAACCCTAATTTAAAACATCTCACTTCTATAATCCCTAACTTCATTAATTTTCAAGAAGCCCCACTTTCATGAACTTTAAACCAAAATTTCCGAGAATCATCAATTTTATTAACCCTAACTTCATTAGTTTTCAAAAACCATAATTTCATGAGCCCTAAACCCTAATTACCAAAAGGCCCCAATTTAGAAAAACCTAATTTCATCCATTTCGAAAAGCCCCAATTCCATGAACCCTAATTAGAATTCAATTATTTCCCAAAATAGTATTGATTTGGAATATATTGTAGGTGTAATTATCGTTTACGTTAATTTAATAATTTCAATTTAGCTAGTTTATCCAATACCCCAAAACGTTAATTACCTTCTACCTTTTTTTACATTCAAATATTTAATTCATATAGAAGTAACTGTGAGCTTTTAGTGCTTAGCTTCAGCTCTTAATTTTTAGCTTTCAGCGGTGGAGATAGCTGTCAGCTTTCAACTGGAGAACTAGCTGCTTAAATAATCTGTGTTCGGTAAATTAGCTATAGATAAAATTATAACTTATAATATATTTGTAAAAAATATTATCTTTGGACAAAAACTACTCAGAAAGCTACAAGTATTAGCTTCGGGCAAAAGTTACTCAAAAGCTAAAATCTACAAGAAAGCTACCTTGAAAATCTACCTTGTCGAACACTTATATAATTTTTGAGAAGCTAAAAGCTACATAAACACCACTAAAAAAGCTGCACCGAACACGCCCATAGTCGCTTGAACCGAAATCGGCCCGACCTGAAGTGACCTAGTCCGGACGCACAATCCCGACACAAACATAAACCCAACCCATGCCCTGAACCATCGTTTCCGACTAATGTATCTGAAGTGATCCAATCGCGGTTTCGGGGTAACGTAACAGATGCATTAGTCGCGGGTCTTTTTGCTTCAATTACTCTTACATAAGTTATATAGGTTTCCAACTCGGGCAAACTGTTCTCATACGGCTGTATTTTTGCACCATGCCCCGAACCCAATCAAACATTTTTTTTGGTGGTTGCATCCGGTTCACCCTTCGGGTTACATTCGAATCGAGGCCAAGTTCAGGGCGGTTAGATTCCATTCCTCTCCCAAGAGTGTTGCGGTAATTCGACACGAGTCCGTCCTACCAAAGCCAGTCCCATCACTAGTGGACCAACAATTACTTGGTACCCAATCAAACAATATGACATTTCCCATAAACCCAAAATCCCAACAAGTTACTAACAATCAAATAAAAAAGTAATAATGGAAAGCTATAAAAGCTATGGAAGATGGTTTACCTTGTAGTCTCGTAGATGTGGAAAGAAGTTGAAGTTGAAGTTGAAGTTGAAAGTTGAAGTTTGATGTGTTTTGAGTTTCAAAAGTGGATGAAGGGTATTTATACTCAACTGAACTGAAAAGGTCGGCATCTTGGATCATTGCTGTGTCACTAATGTATCTTTTGTTTTTTTAATCAAAGAAGATGACGAAATATGGTGCGTAAACATTGAATTTGTGGTTAGAGATTAGATGAAGTAGTCAAATTAGAGCACTAATCTCTATTATCCCATGACTTTAACAATTATAAAATACTCCTAATTAGCAAAGCAATCGTTTTCCAAAACAGACCCTTTTACCTTGTGATAAAAGTAGATTACGATCCTTCCAGGTAGTTCCTGGCTTCCTAATAAGTTGTGAATTATCGCACGGAGTGGGTAGGAATGGCAATGGATCGGACTCGGATCAGACTTACCAAACTTCAAGTCCGCTCCATTTCAATCGGACTATGATTTTTACACTTCTATTAGGATTTGGACTATATATTATCGGATTCGGACTCGGACTTTTTCCTTCGGATTGTTTCGGACTCGGATCGGATTCGGATTAAATCACCATATTAAATAACCAAAACACATCTTTAATATAAATTTTTTAATGTTTTACTTAATTTTTTATAATGTAAATCTATTATTTCTATTAAAATGTATTTTTAATCTATTAGTTGACGAGATAACAAGTAATAATCGGACTTTAGTCGGATTCGGATCGGATCTTACCTAAGGTCCAACTCCTATCGGATTTCATTCGGACTTTCATGTTTTCGGATTCGGATCGAACTTTTTCCTTCGGATCGAATCGGACTCGGGTCGGAGTCGGACTGAATTGTCATCCCTAGGAGTGAGACCGAACATTCTGGCTCGGTTCGGCTTGTTTAGTATTTTGAGTGGGCTCGGCTCGTTTAATTTTTGAGTGGGTTTGGCTCGGCGAGCCCGAAAATCGAGAGCTCGGCTCCAGCTCGTGAAATATTTTAGGGCTCGAGTATGGTAGGCTCGTTTTTTAACCATTTTTTTAGAATTTATTTTTGTAGGAAATAATTTACTATTTTTAAAAATGTCCTAAAAAAAGCTCGTCGAGCCTGTTCACGAGCTTTCGAGCCGAGCCTATCCTACTTAGCTCGGCTTGTTAAGCTTTCGAACCGAGCTTCTACGAGCCGAGCTTTGACCGAGTCGAGCCCGAACTGTTCGCGAAGAGTCACCCCTAAGAGTATCTGTTCACTTCGATTTTTGACAATACTTTTACTTTTACAAATTAGTATTTCTTTTGGTTTAGGAAGTTTAGTTTAGCTATTTTTAGCTGAAGTGAACCGACCATAACTATCTTCGAAAAGTAAATATATTTTTTAGTTACCTAACTGAAAATACAATGTTTTTGAAAATCACATACTTCCTCCTTTTCTTTTTAAGTGCAACTTGATTTTTATGATTTATGCATAAGAAAAAAATATAGTTGTGTTGGATCTTGTTTCATTTGTTCGTTATCGTTTTTTTTTTCAGTTTTCAATTTTTTAAAAACTAAAAACAAAAAAAAAAACAGAAAACCACACAAAATAGTTTTCACTTTCTAGTTGGCAGTTTTCAAAATCATCATGGTTCAAATAAGTTTGACTAATTTTTCATTTGTTACAACACATATATCCTATGACTTTCTAACACAAAAAACCAAAAAACTGAAAACCACGATGATACCGAACAGCCCCTTAACTTGGAAGCTACTAGTACCTTTGTCTATTCCTCGTGTAGTCATGTACTAATAGAGTCTTAACAGGCCGGGTCTTGGCTCTTAATGGACCTCAGCCCAATGAATAGCTCTACTAAGAGGTTGGCTCATATCTTTCTTTAAAATGGATAGCAAAGTAGCTAGTAACGTTCAATACAGCCCCCAAACAGTTGTGATAACCCTTTGCTAACCAATCATATAGTTGTGGCATTCAATAAAGCCATCGAAAATAGAAGTTACTACCTCACTAACTTACTCCACTTGATCTAAAACCAAACAGAAGAGAAGAGGCCGTAGCTAGCACAAACAAAAATCATGTCAAATGTAATTGAGAAAGGGGCCAAGATCATCACCGTTGGTCGTAACTATGTCGATAGCAATCCCGCCCCGACACCCAAGGTTATCTCTTTCTTTCTCTTCTCGTTTTCCCGTTTACTAGACTTGGTCTAATCCGGAGTTAAATCAGGTCAAACTCATAAAAATAACAATCGCTGTAAATATTATTATTGCATGTGTACTCAAACCCGAGACCTCTACTTAAATTGAAACAACTCGGATTGACTAATCCTTCCTAGCAAGCCAACTAGCGGTCTAGCCTCTAGTTAGCAACTACATAAATATTACTAGTGCATTTCTAGGCTCAAACCCGAGACCTCTGGTTAAGTTGAAACAACTCGGATTAACTCATCCTTCCCAACAAGCCAACTAACGATCTAGCCTCTAGTTACCAACGTTTAGATTGTTATCGTTGTTTCTCTAAGCTAATCCTTCTGAGCAAGCCAGATAGAACTCTAGCCTCTAGTTAGCAACTAGCATGTTTAGATTGTCACGTTGTTTCTTTAAACTGATAATGTTTAATTGTGTTTGTGTGTTGGCCTGTTGGTTGAATGTATGTTATAAACTTAAAAATGTAGGAACCAGTGGTGTCCATGAAGCCAACATCATCGTACTTGGCAAATGGAGGAACCATCGAAATACCGACTTCAATGGAGCACGTTTGGTACGAAGTTGAGCTTGCTGTTGTTATCGGCAAGAAAGCTCGCGATGTTCCTGAATCTGAGGCCATGGATTATGTTGTAGGTTTTTGTTATTCCTTGGATTACCCTGCTTTTTTTCCACTTTGAAATGCTCACTAGTTCTAAATCTGGAAAGCAAAGTGTAGTGATATCTTGACTTCTCAGGTTATGCAGTAGGACTTGACATGACAGCAAAGGAACTCCAAGCAACCATTAGGGTGATCTTCTTCCTCTATATTCCCTCTGTGTCAGTTTGTATATGGCATATAACCTTCTTGTTATACGCCATACATTAAGGGTTGTCGTTTAATGAAAAATGATGCGTGCAAATAAGGAAGGAGATTGTACAACTTAAGTTAACAGGGCCAGTTATCCGGAACCTGGACAATATGTATCAATAGAAAGAAGAAGGCAAAAGATTGAGATACTCGTCGTAAACACACTTGGATGTATTAGTCACGCTCATCACTTCGAACATATTTTTAAACCCATAGAATATAACAAAGGCGTTAGTATGTAACGGATTAGTCCCAATGTCATCCTTTTGTGCTTTCAATTTTATCTAAATAATTTTTACTATTGTAGATAGTTAAGTACAGTTATGTTCAAAGTCGCATAATCGCAAACATGAAATTAAGTAGAACAATTTTGAAACGAAGGAGTATCGAGTAAATAATTAATTGACGTTCGGCTCTTGGCACATCACGTTCCTTCTTGTAGGCTGCAGGTCTTCCATGGCTATTGGCTAAAGGACTGGACACCTTCACACCCATCAGTGAAATGGTAATACATCTATGAATCTCTCATTCTTACTATGTTTTCCAACTTAATTTCTTCTATCAGATTTGGTACATAAACAGGGCACATTTTGGTTAGATTATTTACTTCGTCCTTAACTCTTTGCTTTGTTAATTTTCGCAGATTCCGAAATCTGCAGTGCCTGATCCTCATGACTTGGAGCTGTGGTTGAAGGTGGGTAAATTGCTGTAAGCAAGAAAGTCAAGTCTGAAATATGGTTGTTTAATAAAAATAATGAGCTAAGTTAGTTTCTGTGACAACCAAAAAAAATAGGTTGATGAAGAATTAAAGCAGAAAGGATCAACAAACGATATGATATTCAGAATTCCATATCTCATCAGCTATATAAGTTCTTTCATTACACTTCTAGAAGGAGATGTCATTCTAACAGGTATTTAAAGCTGTGTTGGTTGTTAAAGTCCCTGTTTTTCTCTTGTAGATTCAATTAGCCAACATTTGTTGCATTTTCGCATTGTCATACTTCTAGGAATGTTAGCTATCTTAGTTGGTAAAATCTTATGTGGGGATGGTGAACTAGCACGCTAAAACAAAATCCAATCTAATCCAGTCAACAACACTATATTCTTTGGCTTTCTAGTCACCCAATCGGAAAAAACCTTCAAACTTCCGGCATGTCATATCGGACATTTTCCTTTTTACCTTTTCCCTTGGCCTATCGTCAGATTGTTCGCCTATGTCGACATTATAATTTAATACACTCCAATATTATACTTGAGTTACCAAATTCTCCTAACTCAACACCAACAATACCAAAGCCTTAATCACAAAAGATCGGGTCTGCTGAACTATGTAATTTGGTTGTAGAGCACACTCAAACAACTCTGAATGCATACAGATAAACCGAAGTATGGATTTGTGATGCAGCGTATCTATCTATGCAGAAATCCTAGTCTTGAAATGGTTATGCAATGTGAAATTAAGCTTTTTGGATGTTGATCATGTTGTGCAGGCACCCCAGAAGGTATTGGGCCGGTGAAACCAGGTCAAAAGATAACTGCTGGAATAACAGGTCTCGTAGATGTGAAATTCGATGCTAAAAAACGCAGCGCACCAGTGAGTAATTAAGCGGTATAGATTAGCCTTCGATTTCCAATCCAATGGAAGCATCATCTGGGAAGTCCGAGTTCTTTGTTTAAGTTGCTGCTCATCTATATTAATAAGTGCAGAAAAGACAGCATATCATGATATTTATGAACAAGAATTGAAATTTGTTTCCCAAGCCTTGAATTCAGGTGATGTAATTTCTAGTTTGAGCAAAAATAAACCTTAACTTACTGGAAAGAGTAAGCATCATCAACAGATGTAAGCTGACTAGAATTTCAGGATCAGTTTGTGAGAATCAGAAATGAAGAAGAAACTTCGGTGTAAGGTTGCGGACAATTTCAGGATGAATTGAGAATTTCAGAAACAAAATTCTGATGTGAATATGAGCAAATACTTAGGGATCATGGAGCAACTACAGAAACTACAGATTATCAAATATCATCAATTCAGAATTTGAGAAACAAATTGGAAGAATTAAACCTGAAAATCTGCATGATTTGGCAAGAGCAGAAAACTCCTCAAATAGCTGCAGCATCATCTCCGGAATCATTGCTAGCAAATTTTCCATGGACTTAAAACTACAGACCCATAGGTTCTAATTCTGATACCAACATGCATTTGAGCTAGAAACCCGTATAACATTCGAAATGCCATGCCCAAACACAAATTTTGTACCGGATTCGGGTCGAGTTAGCGTACTGTGTTAGTGTTTGCCACCTCTAGTGTCATTTATAGCAACTTATCCCCACGAAAGGGCCTGATGTAAACTTCACATAAAGTATAGTTAAAGAGCATCAGGGAAGATCCAAACTACCAAAAAGATCAACAAAAAGCTAACTCCTAGGATCCGTACGACTACAATCCCCAAGACGCCAAGATCGAGACTCAAAGTAGGATTATAAAGTGATTAGCATTTAGCAAATGCATTATGCACAAAAGAAAATCGAAGCAATTTTTTGTGCATTCTCTTTACAAGTTCCAAATTTTGAAGCTTAAAAAATTCCACTGAAGTTCATAAAAGGGACTGATGTAAACTTCACATAAAAGTATAGTTAAAGAGCATCAGGGGAGATCCAAACTATCAAAAGATCAACACCAAGCTAACTCCGAGGATCCGTACGAGCCACAAGCCGCCAAGATCGAGAGATTTGAGACCCAAAGTAGGATAATAAAGTGTTAGCAAATGCATTATCCACACAAGAAAATTGAAGCAAGTGCGACAGATGCTAGTCTGATTTCCCTGCTTTCTGTATAGCCTATTGGATTGAAAGCTCAAAGACTTGCTCATATCCTATTTACAAGCATTAAAAAGGGTAGAACCAAATAACAGAAAATGTCATAAAATTATCAATACACCAATATTACAAAGTACATTAGCTCATCTGCTAGTGCCATAATGGTATTATTTTATTGAAAGACCATATATCAAACGTACAACTTCTTATAAGGTTTTTTATGAAAGCACAATATTTTGCTCAAATGAGAAATTACACATGATATGATACTACATATTTTTAAATATGAGTTCATCTGAATTAAGCATTAAGCAAATACAATCTTATACTTACCAACATATTAAAATAAAAACATCTTTTCCACAAATTGCTGTAAGATATGTGGTTGTTAATATTGAGCTTAAGTTTATTCTTTTACTTCTCCCTTTTCAAGTCTTCTACTCCTGTTAGATTAGCAAAAAGTTAATTCATTCAGTAGCAACATGGGAAGGGAACGGGGGAGAAAAAGAGAAGGGAAATGCACAAACCATTTGATAAAATTTTGTCTCAGCTAGCAAGCTCCAACAAGATGGCTGAGTCGATTATCCATCGAATGACTTGTATCTAAAGAGAGGTTTGAGCAAAGCTTTAGATTCCGAATGATCCCATTCTAAGAGCTCCCACCAGTTCTCTTGCCCTTCAATCAATTCCAGACAGGAGGAGAACAATTTTCCCCCGTCATCCATGCAGGAAAAGGGAAGCCGCGTCAATTTCGGACAGTCCATAAACGTACATGACTGAAGCGCAGCACAAACTAACTGACCATTATAAATGCTTTTCAATTGAGGCAACCGAGTGAGAGTTAGCCGTCTAAGATGGGTGAAACTAACGATAGAATGCTTTCCTTTAGAATGATCAAATTCTTCTACAACTTCCTCTGCTATTACCTCGTTCAACCGTTCGCAATCCTCAACTTGTAATAATTCAAGGGATTGGAGATTCTCCATCCAACTCACTGCAAATAATGTCTCAACGTCGTGGCACCTACTGATTTTGCATACTTCAAGGCTTGAAAAAACATCACAATTCTGGCTATTTATATGGTCATATGCAAGAGGATACAAGACACCAGATAGGCTACGGAAACCTATGCAATTATTGACATACAACTCCTCAATGTTGCTAGGAAGCACAATGCCGTGTTCATGACCTTTCAACAAACAACCTTGTAATGATACTCTTCTGCTGTAGGGTTGCGCATTTTCCACCCCATAGCCAATTTGTAGATGGTAGCTCTCTAATATACACCAATGCTCAGACCTGACATAAGCGCTCAAGTCACAAAGGCTAGAAAATCTGGCATCAAGAATTTCTAAAGACTTCATTTTCTGCAGCTCATGAATAGTTCCTATAACATGGCATGCTAATTTCTTGAGCATGCATAGTGCAAGCAACACCGCACCAGGAATTTTTGTTGGTTCCGGAATAGAGGACAGATTGAGCTCTTTGAGTCTTTTTAACTTTTCAACAGAGCAAGGAACCTGACCGATTGCAGTCTGAGTGAGGTCTAGAAACTGTAACTTGAGAAGCTTTGACAAAGAAGCCACTTGCTTCAAGTTCTTACAAAAGCTAAGATCTAAGACTCGAAGTTCCTCCAAGGCATCAATGGAACTGGGCACTCTGGAAATGCGAGTATCAGATAGATTAAGAACTCGAAGGGCACGCATTTGCAAGAAAAGTGATTCTGGAATTAATTCAAGGGGGTTGTGTTGCAGAAGTAAGGTAGAAAGACCATGATACTTTGAGGAAATGCTGGACGGGATCCGTGAAACTGCAGAATTAATCAAGGAAACAACACGGAGATTTTCACGCAACCCCAATTCTGTAGGTATGGCACCTTCTATCATGAAACTATCTCCAGCTATGGAATGAGCCATATGCCTCACAAGATCATGGATCTTTATCCTGCTTTCGTCGTCTTCACATGCTTCCAGCAAACATGAGTTGAGAAGCTTATTCAATATCGTGTGACCCATGTTATATTGTGCCTGCAAAGATAACACATCATCAATCAGCCTCTCTCCAATCCAAAGACGAATCAACATTTCTCTACTGATGGCATAACCTTTGGGGAACACCGCAGTGTACAAGAAACAACGCTGGAGTTTGACATCGTGCAGCCTTTCATAGGACAACTTCAACTGACTTGATGTATCTTCCAAGTGAGTTGGATCCATTGAGAAGGGATCCATACTCCCAAAGATTTCCCTCCAACTAGAAACATTATCATCAACCATCTTTCTCAATCTTTTGGCTAGTTCAATGATAGCAAGAGGGAGACCGGCACACTTATCATACACAAGCTTCCCAATACGCGATACTGCTTCACTTTCTAAAACACAATCTCCTAAGCTATGATGAAATAGCTCCCAAGTCTTTTCCTTCGAAAGAGGCTCAACCTTAAGGACCTTCTCACAACTCATGACACGACAAACATCCCGTGATCGAGAAATCAAAATCAGCCTGCAGTGCCTAGGAATGCCAACATCTTCTCGACGGAAATCACCCCACAAATCATCAAGAATTAGTACACACTTGTCATTATGAGATAAAAACGTGTGTATTATAGCTGCTCTTCGGGTCTTATCCTCATCACCTCGGAGATCAATCTTGAAAGCACCCGCGACTTTCTGTTGCAATTGATATATAGTGAAATCCACCCCCACAGAAACACAACCAACAACACGAATATCATTAAAAGGAACACCATGGTTCGTAAGCCTAGTTCGGAGCTTCGTTGCCAACGTAGTCTTCCCAACCCCACCCATCCCATAAATACCAATGGTAGCAACATCGTCATCCTCTAACCAACCCATTATCTTATTTACATGATCAGGGTTCAAACACAGAGATGCTTGAACTTTCCTGCGTTTATTTTCAGGTTGTAACTGACCATTTCTTAAGTCAGATTGATTATCACCAACAATATTATCAACCCTTGTATCATTTCTTCCTCCATCACATGGTAAATCAGACCATAACCATTTCAACCCAAAAAAATTTGCAATTTTCGAGGTCATCTTGAAGGCAATTTGGATCTACAAAAACAAAAACACAATTATTATTCCTAGCAAGCTCTTGTTTTTCTTCATTCACAAACAAATTCGTCACCAAGGAGAGAATCTTCCATAGGTGCCAGGATGGCCTCGGTTAAGTTTTTGAACTATCAATTATACAAGCTAAAATATACATACAAAAATGTTATGACATAAATATTGAGTGTACTCTATTGATAATATTTTTAAGTTTCCAACCACAGCCCCTCGTATTATTTTGACCAAGATCTACCTCTTTGCCACCTATATTACTCCGACTCTTTTCATTTCTTTATTTATCCGTGTCGGACAAGACACTTGGATACTTCATTTTAAACCAAAATCTTGACTTTTTCTATAAAACGGCTAAGTCCGACACTCGAATACTTCTATCCAAGTACACACTTGTAGCTAAGTCTAAGACTGTGTAACATAGATCACGACTCAAGAAGAAATTGTTTTAACAGAAACAACAAGCATTCAAGAACAATTCTAAAAAATTACCTGTATCTTTTTTGAGATCACACAAAGATATAATTTATGCAACAATTTGTGAAGAGCACATAAACAAATTAAAACAGTATACAGTATATGAAAAGAAATGCAAACCTTGCTACATCAGATAGCTTTCACTGAAGATGAGTGCTCCATTAATTCATCTTCCATACGTTTGGCTACCTGAAAAGCTTAGCTAGTTTATTTGTTTTTTTTGACAAGAGTTAGCTAGTTGTACTGACTTGAAAGTTTAGAGCTTACACAGGTAAATTGTTAGCTAGTTGTACTGACTAGAAAAAATGTGCCCACTCTATACGTCATGTATGTGATGTAGATATGGACAACTGGAGAAAAATAATACTAGTAGTACAAGTAGTCCCCCAATCCCACTCTATTGTTAAAGAATAATATACTTCCTCTGTTTTTTATTAATTATGACACTTTTAATTTCACGGACTTCTAGGTAATTTTTGGAGAGGAAAGAGATAGAGAGAAAGAAAGAAGGGAACCCATATGATAAGAGAGAGATAGAGAGAAAGATTTGTCCAAAAAGAAAGTGTCACAACTAATTCCAAACTTTCTTATATAGAAAGTGTCACATTTTAAAAAAACGGAGGAAGTAGTCAGATTGTACTGGATGGTGGACTTGGACTGTATTGAATTGGACTGAAATAATTGAAATCCGCGACTCTATAGGAGCTGAGCTGGATTTAGTAAACTGAAATTAAAATACATTAATAAAATCTAAAAGATCATGATTTAAGGCTATGTACTTCCTCCGTTTCAAAAAATAGTTACACTTTCCATTTAAAGAAGTTTCAAATTAATGACTACACTTCTCTTTTTTCTTTTTTTGGTAACTTTTTCTCTCTATCTCTCTCCTACCACATATCTTACCCTACAATCTCTCTCACAAACAAAAGTGTCTAGGAGTCCGCAAAAAAAGAAGTGTAACTATTTTTTTGAAACGGAGGAAGTATATGAAATTAATATAGTACTAGTAAATATGAGTAATTTATGTGGGTAGATCCATGTACTGCAAACCATGGTAATAACAATAGATTTTAGTTTAAAATACTTAAGTTTTTAACTTAACGGTATGTTTTAACTTAAAAGTATAAACTGTTTAAATTTCAAAACCTTGAAATTTTTAAGTAAAAAACTTTCAATAAAATACTTAATATTACAAATAAAATAAAGGGAGAGATATCAGAGAATAGATTTGATTATCTTATTCAACTATTAAAGGGGTATATATATACATTAATACATATGAATTAGGGTTTTCTTGGATAATAGTAAGCCCAATAAAGTACCAACCTAGAGAATATCCTAGAAGATATCGAAGATGCATAATGGACATCCATATAATTATTAATAACACTTAGGCCCTGTCCAGTTCAACTTATTTTTACTGGATTGAACTTATTTTTACTGAACTGAACTTATTTTTGCTGAACTGAACTTATTTTTACTGAACTGAACTTATTTTTACTGATTCATGTTGTTTTTTCTTCTATGCTCTACTGATTTTTATTGAACTGAACTTATTTTTACTGAACTGAACTTATTTTTGCTGAACTGAACTTATTTTTACTGAATATTATTATTTTAAGGTGAACTGAACAGGGCCTTAACAATTAATAATCAAATACTAAAAACTCCCCCTATTTTTATTTGTTTGTAAAACAAAAAGTAGAAATTTAAGTGATATAGGAACACTACTACTACTAGCGCCCGATTAACATGTGAATTTTATGTAGATTACCAACCTGATAATATTTAAGCTTTATATTTAATTAAAAAAAAAAGATCTTTGTTTAGATGGAACTTTCATGAAGAGATTGATTATTGTATGCATCAAATGCACAATAATGTTATTGGGTACCTATGTCCCATGGTGACTTCAATGAGAGAAATGAGGTTACTTTAATGAGAAAAGAGGTCATTTTAATCATAATAAAGGGGTTACTCTAATGAGAATAATGTGTCACTTAAAATATTATTATTTAGTTTGGTGGGAGTTCCACCATTATTACTTTTTACTCTCACAATTAAAGGTAGGTAATTTATCCAGTGGATAAACAAATTTTTCCCCTTAAAATTTAGTGTATTATGAAATCGATTACTCCCATAGAAAGGAAACACTTTAAAGTTATTGTAAAATGGAAGACAACTAGAATATGAAGTATTGTTTCCTATGTTAAATGAAATTGACTAGTTGTTGGTTGCTTGCTTGTGACAGAGTGATGAGTGCATTTGAAGACTAACTTTTGTATTGATTATTCACTACTTTATATACTTTCTAGAAAAGATTCGGCAAAGGAAATTTCTTCGAAGTTTCGAATGAATAGAAATATGAGAAAATTGGCTCCTTCCACATTAAATTGGCTCATTCCACACTATGCTTGAATAAAAATATGAAAGGTATTTGTCTACTGTCAGTGATCAGCATGGCCTATTACATATTTACATTTAACATCACACTCATGACTCATGACTCATGAGTTCCTGACTCGTATCACACGACAAGATATAGGAGGACGTGGTAATCACAACTATTGTGGCAACCAAATTATTCGGATCAGGTTCGAATCGGGTCTATTTTAGTCTGTTTTGAGTAATTTCGAGTCTATACACTCGGGTCGAGTATGTTTCACGTAAAATTAATATTTGAATTAGTAACAAAATCGAGATTCGAATGAGAAGGATGCAAAATGAGAAGGGTGAGAATTTTAGATATGCATATTTTATAAACTAGATGTCCTCCTTTTTTGAACTGAATTACATATGTCACATTTCAAACTGTAAGTTTATGCTATAAAAAGATAAAATGCACATTGGTTTAAAAAATATGCACATTATGTTCTTTTGGACTGGATAAATTAAAATATTTCGGTTCAGTTCACCTCTATTAATTTCCGTTCAGTTCAACTTCATTAATTTCAGTTAAGTTCTTCTCCTTTTGTCTCACAAAATACAATTATGGTCAGTTCAGTCCAGTTTCGTACAATTCATTTCAGTCTAAAAGAATATAACCTCAATATGAACGGAAAAAACCTTCTCATTTGGTTCACAGATATTTTGAGTTGATAATTAATACTTATGAGATAAAACGCAATAAAAAAACAAGTATTAGAATAACAAGAATATATCTTAGTTCATTTTGTTTTGGCGAAATCATAGTTGATAATATAGTTCGAGTTGATTTGCATCGGGTCAAATTCGAGTCAATCTGATTCGTGTCGGCTCGGCTCATTTCGCTTCTTGGATTAAATTCAAGTCTGCCTTGTTCGTATTGGGCCAACTTCGAGTCTATTTCGGATTCCGGTTTAGTCAATATTAATAAGGAAATTGTCCTATTAGATCGAAATCTTGGCTCTTTAACTTCAATTTGGTTTAATTTAATATATCAAATCCTTGAAAAGGGGGATAATAAGAACATCTCCTCTTTAAATATATGTAATGGAATTAGATCTTACATCTTTAACAGCTTGTTTGGATAGCTAAAATAGGAGGGAAGGGGAGGGGAGGGGAAGGGAAATGGCAAAAATCCATTGTTTGGATACCAAATGAGGGAGTGCGGGATTTGGAGGCGAGTGGAATGGAAGGATCAATTTGTAAGAAATTGCTCCCTCCAACAATAGAGAGATTTGGAGGAAAAACTCATTTTTCTTTCCTCCCCTCCTTTACTCTTCCCTCCCCTTTCTTCCCTCCCCTCCTTTACTCTTCCCTCCCCTTTCTTCCCTCCCCTTCTTTTCTTTCCCCTATTTTATCCAAACAAGCTGTAAAGGTAAGTTTGCAGGGACTCAAGGGAAAATTTGGAGAAAAGCCTTGTCTCATGACCTGTAAAATTTTGCTGATATTCTATAAGACTTTGGCAAAGTCTGAGTAAGAGTATTTAAGATCATTCCACAAAGCAGAGACTATACTTTTAGTCTTTAAAACCATAGTCAATAGGTGAAGGTATTATGCATATAGGTGAAGAAAGGGGGTGACAAGAAAAAACAAAGTAAAAAGCAATATACAAGATCCCCTGTAATAAAGCTTGAAAGTTGAAACTACTATTATATCATGATACATTCGAGGGTTGCCTAATCAATATCGGATATATACATATATCCATCGCCTCATGTTTTTGGCAGTACATTCCATGAAAATGGCAGTACATTTCATATGTATGGTAGTATATTCTAATATATATGGTAGTACATTTTTTAATGAAAGATTATGTGCCAAACACAAATTATATAGTTATATAGCTTTGAAAATATCGATTTTTATATACAACGTTTCTCATAGAATGTACAGCCATTTTCATGGAATGTACATCCATTTTCATAGAATGTACAGCCAGTTTCATGTAATGTACTGCCAAAAAAGTAAGCTGATGGATATATGCATATATCTGATATTGATTAGGCATTCCTCTGATACATTCTAATTTCAAAAAAGAAGAGATAGATAAGAACACTTGGGAGCACTTGAGCCAAAAAAGAAAGTAAGATACGTACTTTGGCCCTTAAGAATTCAAGCAGCAGATTCCAAACAAAAGAGCTATTGTACCTGTTTTTTTATTTAGATATCAGGCAAGCACAATAGTACATTCCACCCCCATTCCCTTTCTTCCAAGTTCCGACCCCCAAAAAGCATCACTGAACACCAATCTAAGGACTTAGAAAAATATCAACTCGCTCTCAAAAAGCAAATGGGAAATCCTTTGAGGGACGGAGGGAGTAACATAGATCGCCACTCAAGGAAGAAATTGTTTTAACAGAAACAACAAGCATTCAAGAACAATTCTAATAAATTAACTATTTTTTTTGAGATCACACAAAGATGCAATAATTTGTGAAGAGCACAGAAACAAAATTAAAACAGTATAGTATATGAAAAGAAATGCAAACCTGCTATATACTTATCATATAGCTTTCACTAAAGAGGAGTACTCCATTAATGCGTCTTTCAAACTTTTGGCTACCTGAAAAGCTTAGCTAGTTATACTGACTTGAAAGTTTACAGATTACACAAGTAAATTGTTAGCTAGTTGTACTGACTAGAAAAAATGTGTCCATTCTATACGTCATTTGTGTGATGTAGTCATGTATAGATATGGACAAATTGGAGAAAAATAATACAAGTAGCCTCACATCCCACTTTTATTGTTAAGAAGAATAATAAACTCGGATTGTACCGGAAAGTAGACTTGGACTGTACTGGATTGAAACAATTTTCGTGACTCGATATGAGCTGAACTGGATTTAGAAAAGTGAAATTAATTTACATTAATAAAGTCTAAAAAAACATGATCTAAGGCTTATGTATAAGAAATTAATACTTCCTCCGATTTTTATTAGTTGACCTGTTTCTTTTATCACGTTTGCCAACGCGTGATTTCAATCACTTTTATCTTGGAAAATTGATTAGTAAAAATTATAAAAATATGATATTTTGAAAATATATAATGAGACGAATCTAACAAGACCCCACATGACTATATTTTCTCTTACGTATAAATCACAAAAGATAGTCAAAGTAGATTATGTGAATAGTGTCAAAAGTCAAAACGTGTCAACTAAAAAAAACGGAGGAAGTATGACATATGAGTAATTTATGTGGGTAGATCCATGTACTACCAACCATGGTAAAAACAATAGATTTTAGTTTAAAATAGTAAGGTTTTAACTTAACGGTAGATTTTAACTTAAAAATAAACTGATAGAATTTCAAAACCTTGAATTTTTAAGTAAAAAACTTTCAATAAATAATTAATAATCAAATACTTTGAGCAAAAACTCCCTCTATATATGTTTGTAAACAAAAGGTAGAAATTTAAGTGATATTGGAATATTAATAGCACCTGATCAGCATGTGAGTTTTGTGTAGATTACCAACCTGATACTATTTGAGTTTTATATTTACAATAATAAAAGAAGATCTTTGTTTAGATGGAACTTTCATGAAAAGATTGATTATTGTATGCATCGGATGCACAATAATATTATTGTGTACTTATTTCCCATGATAACTTTAATGAGATAAATGAAGTTACTCTAACGAGAAAAGAGGTCATTTTAATCATAATAAAGGGGTTACTCTAATGAGAATAATGTGTCACTTAAGAATTACTGTATTATGAAATCGATTACTCACATAAAAAGAAAACATTTTAAAGTTTATGCATAATAATTGTAAAATGGAAGACAACTAGAATATGAAGTATTATTTCCTATGTTAAATGAAGAGAGATGATACACATACACTCAGTGTATGTGGGCCACACATACACTCAGTGTATGTGGGCCACACATACACTGGGTATATGTGTTACTACTAAAATCTATATTATTACTAAAAAATTACAAACTTACAATTGTTTGAACTTATTTCGTTAATTAAAGATATTTGAATTTACATAATACATTGACGATTGAAATACAATATTTTGAAATGGATTTTATTACATGGTATGGATGAAAATATAACATTATTTTTCTACAAACAAATTAAATAATTGAAAACGACTGGAAAATTTAGTAGAAATTAATAGTAGTAAATGATGAAGATCAACAATATAAAGCTAATATGTGAATAAATCTGGAAAATAAATTACAATTTTTTTTTTAGTTTTAAACAAAGGATTCTTATAAATCTAAACAAAGAAATCTTCATAAAATAGATCTTTTAAACAAAGATAAAACAAGAATTATTAAAGATAAAATTTTCTGTCGAAATATTATAAATTTTTAATTTTTTAGTAAAAATATGCATTTTATTAGTAACACATATACCCAGTGTATGTGGAGCCCATATACACTAAGTGTATGTTGAGTGTATGTGTAGCCTTTGCGTTAAATGAAATTGACTAGTTGTTGGTTGCTTGCTTGTGAGAGCGTGATGAGTGCATTTGAAGACTAACTTTTGTATTGATTATTCACTACTTTATATACTTTCTAGAAAAGATTCGGCAAAGGAAATTTCGTCGAAGTTTCGAATGAATAGAAATATGAGAAAATTGGCTCCTTCCACATTTAATTGGCTCATTCCACACTATGCTTGAATAAAAATATGAAAGGTATTTGTCTACTGTCAGTGATCAGCATGGCCTATTACATATTTACATTTAACATCACACTCATGACTCATGACTCATGAGTTCCTGACTCGTATCACACGACAAGATATAGGAGGACGTGGTAATCACAACTATTGTGGCAACCAAATTATTCGGATCGGGTTCGAATCGGGTCTATTTTAGTCTGTTTTGAGTAATTTCGAGTCTATACACTCGGGTCGAGTATGTTTCACGTAAAATCAATATTTGAATTAGTAACAAAATCGAGATTCGAATGAGAAGGATGCAAAATGAGAAGGGTGAGAATTTTAGATATGCATATTTTATAAACTAGATGTCCTCTTTTTTTGAACTGAATTACATATGTCACATTTCAAACTGTAAGTTTATGCTATAAAAAGATAAAATGCACATTGGTTTAAAAAATATGCACATTATGTTCTTTTGGACTGGATAAATTAAAATATTTCGGTTCAGTTCACCTCTATTAATTTCCGTTCAGTTCAACTTCATTAATTTCAGTTAAGTTCTTCTCCTTTTGTCTCACAAAATACAATTATGGTCAGTTCAATCCAGTTTCGTACAATTCATTTCAGTCTAAAAGAATATAACCTCAATATGAACGAAAAAAACCTTCTCATTTGGTTCACAGATATTTTGAGTTGATAATTAATACTTATGAGATAAAACGCAATAAAAAACAAGTATTAGAATAACAAGAATATATCTTAGTTCATTTTGTTTTGGCGAAATCATAGTTGATAATATAGTTCGAGTTGATTTGCATCGGGTCAAATTCGAGTCAATCTGATTCGTGTCGGCTCGGCTCATTTCGCTTCTTGGATTAAATTCAAGTCTGCCTTGTTCGTATTGGGCCAACTTCGAGTCTATTTCGGATTCCGGTTTGGTCAATATTAATAAGAAAATTGTCCTATTAGATCGAAATCTTGGCCCTTTAACTTCAATTTGGTTTAATTTAATATATCAAATCCTTGAAAAGGGGGATAATAAGAACATCTCCTCTTTAAATATATGTAATGGAATTAGATCTTATATCTTTAACAGCTTGTTTGGATAGCTAAAATAGGAGGGAAGGGGACGGGAGGGGAAGGGACAAAAATCCATTGTTTGGATACCAAACGAGGGAGTGAGGGATTTGGAGGCGAGTGGAATGGAAGGATCAATTTGTAAGAAATTGCTCCCTCCAACAATAGAGAGATTTGGAGGGAAAACTCATTTTTCTTTCCTCCCCTCCTTTACTCTTCCCTCCCCTTTCTTCCCTCCCCTTCTTTTCTTTCCCGTATTTTATCCAAACAAGCTGTAAAGGTAAGTTTGCAGGGACTCAAGGGAAAATTTGGAGAAAAGCCTTGTCTCATGACCTGTAAAATTTTGCTGATATTCTAAAAGACTTTGGCAAAGTCTGAGTAAGAGTATTTAAGATCATTCCACAAAGCAGAGACTATACTTTTAGTCTTTAAACCATAGTCAATAGGTGAAGGTATTATGCATATAGGTGAAGAAAGGGGGTGACAAGAAAAAACAAAGTAAAAAGCAATATACAAGATCCCCTGTAATCAAAGCTTGAAAGTTGAAACTACTATTATACAAGATACTTTGGCCCTTAAGAATTTAAGCAGCAGATTCCAAACAAAAGAGCTATTGTACCTGTTTTTTTATTTAGATATCAGGCAAGCACAATAGTACATTCCACCCCCATTCCCTTTCTTCCAAGTTCCGACCCCCAAAAAGCATCACTGAACACCAATCTAAGGACTTAGAAAAATATCAACGAGAACGTAGTTTTGCCTAATTCATATAAAGCGTGTCTCCATTCGTGGGGGTCATCTATGCCAGACATGCGACTAGCTATGTTTACAATCATACGTTGCACTCCATGACACCTATCAGCAAGTGAACTATTAATGCTGTCTATTGGTGAACAAAATCCTTCCCCAATATTTGCTTCACGCATAAACAACTCATATGCATCTATTTTTGGAAGACACTTAACTTCAACTGGTTCAAAAGAATCGAACATTCTGCACTTCAAGGCAGAGGTAGTAGATGATACCAGCTTGCAATTGCTACCCTTTGCAGGGACTGGAATTCCAACCTGTTCCAGAGTAAAATCAGCGCCTGGTACACCGTCTAAGAAAAGTACAAATCTGCCAAGATTGGCAAGTGTATCGGACAATTTTCTAGCCCTTACAAACATGTGATCATCACTCGCAAAAACATAATTCACAACTTCAGCAACAGCATCTTGCACATGCTTAATGGTGAACACATCAGGGCAAGAGATCCAGAAAACATAACCAATACCCTAAAACAAACTCAAGGTAATGGGACTATAGGCAATACTATAAGTGGGCTTAACACACACATCACACGGGGTCCTCTTTCCCTTGCATTCCACCAAGGTACTTGGCAGCAACATCACGTAACTTCTTAAGTGATCTCCCAAGTAAAGCTCATCAAAGATTTTGAGCCTACATGCGACTTTGGTCTTATACCCATTAACGTACAAGAGCGGACTTTGATCACACCCCATAAAGATTCCATCGTCCCTTAAGTACTTACAATAAACTCTAACCCTAATTTCAATCCCAACAAAGCAATCCCCAAAGAGTATAGGCCCATTCATGTTTAGTTACTACAAAAAACAACATTCTTATCTCCGTTCTTGATTGCAATCTCTCTAATTGAATGGCACAATTCTCTCCCTATAAATAACTGTGTTTACAGTTTTATATTTAAAAAAAAAAACATACAAAACATGTAAAACAAACTAACCATTGTTTCCATTCACCCTTGGAAGAGATGCAAGCGAGAGAACCTGATCAAAAAAAACTAGAGATAGAAAGGGACTGAAGAAACGCTAGGAGAGGAGCAAAACTTACAAAAGGGAGAAAGAACAAGAAAATAGTTCTTTCATTATCTGCTACCGTTTGTAACAATTTTTCTAAGGCAACAAAAACGACTTTACAAAATTCTATACTAGCATGTCCTTGTAAACAAAGTAATCTATCAGCTACATAAGCTAATTGAAACATCTAATTCCAAAATGCCTAGCTTAAATTTAATTTTTTAACAATCCTATCATGCAAGTATTTGCCAATGTTACCGGTAGAATCCAGTCCAATGACATCGATGCAAGCTGCTTGACGAGTACTTCTGGCCAGAAGTTCACGACAAGCATTCCTCGACTCAGGTGGAGTGCGTGAAAGCAAGGATGTACTTTCAAGAAACGATGTTTCAGACTCCTTAACATTTAGTCCAAGAAGACATACATTATTTGGCGATATCCATGCTAAGTTGTATAAACTTCCGTCATCTAAGCCCAATAGGTACGAAAGTGTTTCAGTCCACAACTCTCGCCCAAGTTCTACAATCTCCTTCATAAATAGGTAATAATGAAGTGCACAAATAATATCTGTTTCTTGCATCCATCTTTTGATGCCCCAGAAAGTGCAGATTACAAGCTTTCTTACTTGTTTGATATGGTTTGTAAGATCTGGTACTGATCACATTAGTAGCTTGTTCTTGTTGTCTACTTATGTCTTAGTCTCTAGTTTGTATTAATGTAGCTCTTGTACAAAATATAAAAAGGTTTTGCTGAGCGAGGCGAGTTGGTCACTCTAACCTTTCATGTCATGCCTATATGATCGGATGGACAGTGTAGAAAAAACAGCAAGAATGATATTTGTATATTGATAATTTGCAAATGTACTTACAACAACATATATATATACACTAGTGCTAACTAAGCAAAGACTTGATTATACTACAACAACTACATAATAAGAAAAGGTAAAGATAAGATATTAACAAGTCGATAACAATATTGAAGCAGAGGAAGACCTACATTGTAACAAGGGGTGTGAATAGACACCACTTGAGTCAACGGAGGCTAATGACATCACGGTTTTTTACCATATAGCTATCTCTAGCAATGGAAAGAGCCATATCCCTAACGAGATCATGCATCCAGATACTCCTTTTATCATGACAAGTTTCCAACAAACAAGAGTTGAGAAGCTTGTTCAAGATGGAATGACCCATGTCGTACTGTACTTCCAACGATGGCACATCATCTATGAGCCTCTCTCCAATCCAAAGGCGTATTAACTCTTCTCTACTTAAGAGATTATCTTTGAGGTAAAATGCAGCATACAAGAAACAATGTTGTAGCTTAATGTTATTCAACCTTTCATAAGACAACTTCAATCGACTGATAACATCTTTGTTTTGAGATAGTTCCATACTCTCGAGGAGTTTCCTCCATCTAAAAGCATCAACCTCGCCTCTCGTGTCGTTGGCCAACGTGATGATAGCAAGAGGTAGACCTGCACACTTTTGATGTACAAGCTTCTTAAAACTCGACACTTCTTCGGAATCTGCAACACCATGTCCTACGCTATATTGAAACAACCGCCAAGTCTCTTCCTCTGAAAGTGTCTCAACCTTGATGACTTTTTGGCAACGGAACATACGAAAAACATCCAACAATTGAGAAATCAATATCAACTTACATTGCCTGGGAATACCAACATCCTCTCGACCAAAATCACTCCACAAATCATCAAGGAACAGTATGTACTTCCTAGAACCAGACAGAAAGGCGTATAGAATAGCTGCTCTTCTATTCACATCCTTATCTAGAAGATTGAGTCCCAAAGCACTAGCAATCTTTTGCTGCAGTTGGTATATTGTGCAGTCATTTCCCACAGAGACCCAGGCAACAGCATGCATATCAAGAGAAGGAATGTCTTGGTTCAAAAGCCGAGTATACAGCTGCATCGCGAGGGTGGTCTTCCCAATCCCACCCATCCCATGAATGCCGATGGTGATTACCTCATCCTTTTGTAACAAACCGATTATTCTACTGACATGCTCATAGTTGATGGACAGGGATGATGGCTGCACTTTCCTCCGTTTATTCTCAGGTTGCAAATAAACACTACTCATTTCAGATTGCTCATCAGCAATCTCAAACTTTCTAACATGTCTTACATTATACAACACACTGTGGAAGCTCAATTCTCCGGCCAAAATCGAATCAACTAGATCAACTACTAATGGCATTTTCTCCGCAATTAGATGATAGATCTGCCAACAGAAAATAAAAAACTTATCATCACTTCTACTTCGAAAATTTTCGGGTGAAAACTATCCTCTCCACAACATAAATCACAATGGATACTACAACACGTTAAACTAATAACGGGAATCATGATCATTGTTTATATAGTGATAACAAAGGTGGTGCATCTGAGAATGCATAAGCATAACATAGTCCTAATACAGTTGGAGTTTGAATGCATAAGCATAACATAGTCCTAATGATCATGGTACACCTTGGTGTATGACGAATAATCTCACGAAATCATTAAGGGTTCACTAAGGAACTTCTTATACTCTCCCTATCCTATTACTTGCAACAGTTTGCCACTTTCATTTTTCTTATATCTTACTTTAACCATATTCTTTTACTAATATATTACATGAAATGTCATTAGATATCTTTAGATTTGCCTCATTGTATATTTCCAAACCATCTTTTCTATATTTTTTTTACTAATGATCCAAATAAATAATTTGAGATTTTAATAGTTAAAGTTGTATAATCACGACTAGCAAGTATGCTAATAAAACTATTGCAAGCATTCAACATAGAGGAATTACAAATTAAAAACTGACATGAAAATTTTGAAATATTATTGATCAGTTCAAACTAATTCAATCATACGTTATTCTAAAATAATCTCGACAATGAACGATATCTTCACAAAATGATCCCTTTTTATCATTTCTTCGCATGTACCCGCGGTAGCATTCAAGTAATGACCCTTGATTTCACCTGTTTCGGCTTGTGCTTTATAAAGAGCTTCGGCACAAAATAGGAAACGGTCTCCCCAACGCATAAACGGTTGGGAGTTCACGTTTTCAGCATCTTTGGTAAAATCAAGTCCACCGCGAAGACATTCATAAACTGCTCGACCATAGTTTTTAGCGGACAAATTTGAACAAAGTGGCAATAATTCGGACTATTCCTGTCAATTATTATAGACTAGTAAGTACTCCATAACAATAACACAAGGAAGGAAAAAAGAAATACCAACCTGATTCACGCTTAGAAGGAAGAATATCAGCAGTTTGAACAAATGAGGGGCATGAAATAGTCAATTTAAGCATATAACTCAGATTGCAAGACGCAAATATATATACTAGGAGCAATGATAGCTATAAAGAAAGTGACAATGAAGGTGTTACTAATTTTTGCAGGTTTTGCCAGGTTGCTTCGTTAGAAACTCCACGGAACACCTTATTCATTGCGGCTACGTTTTTCCTTTATTATATTCATACTCCCTCGAAATTCCTTTTTGTACAGAATGAAATTGAACTGAAATAAAGTTAACATATATTTTACGAAATAAACCACTCTATATGACTTACTTCCTCCGTTTTTTTAGTTGACACGTTTTGACTTTTGACACTATTCACATAATCTACTTTGACTATCTTTTGTGATTTATACGTAAGAGAAAATATAGTCATGTGGGGTCTTGTTAGATTCGTCTCATTATATATTTTCAAAATATCATATTTTTATAATTTTTACAAGACCCCACATGACTATATTTTTTCTTATGTATATTGAAAAATTTAGAAGATTCTCTTTAATTGTGAATAGCACCAAGATTCCAAATGGGAACAACAAATGGGAACCGAGGGAGTATGATATACTACATTTATTCGTCCGTTCATATCAGTTGGTACACTTCTACAAATAGCATAAGAGTACAATAGAAATATTATCTTTTAAAATTAATGTGTCTCATAAGAAAATTAATTTAAAACCTCATCCATTGCAAACCTCTATGAAAGTATGATATGCCCTACCAACATAAACTACTTTCAATAAAATAAGTAAGTCAAATAATACTCCTAAAACTATATGGCATATAAAGTGTATCATCTAATACTTCCTCCGTTTCTTTTCAATTGCAACAATTGCCAAAAATGGAAATGTCAAATTAATTGCAACAAATTGTTTTCTTTCCTTAATTGCAAGTCATTTCTTTCTATCTCTCTCCTTATCACATGCCCCACTTTCTCTCTCCATCTCTTTCATACTCACACTAAAATTTTGCCTAAGAGTCCACCCAATTAAATTTGTTGCAATTAAAAAGAAACGGAGAAAGTATATTATTAGACATTGTTGAAAAGGATCCGTAGATTGAATTGATTTTGTGGAGAAGAGCTTTGAGTAAAATACAAGTATACTGTAGATTTGGGCCATGTGAAAGTGAAAATTCAGCGCTAATCCCAAGTCATAGCTAAGCAAAAGCAAGCACTCTCTCATGAGTTAACTTCAGTGAAAAGTCTCCTCCAAGATTGAATACCATCCAAATGTAAAGACATTGTTAGAATCACCAGCAAACTACGGTAGGCATGGCACGAGCCGTGCCATCCAACGGGCCACATGTCATATTGGGTCATGCCAAGAACGGGCCAATATAACTTCATGTAGAGAAGCTCGTGTCAAATTTTCATAAAAGTAGTCCAAGTACAACACATTCCACGTGTCACGTAGAGTCATGTCATGTCATCAAACCACCCTTAACTTCTCTATTTATGCGTTTTTGGCTGGAAAAGAGCGAGACAGAAAGTGGGTCAGCCCATCATGCTCGGGCCAGATTGTGAAAATGACGCCTATGAACAGCCCACCAATGGGCTCGTGCCGAATCAAGCCAAATTTGTGTCGGCCGTGTAACTACCCATGAACTATAAATGCTAATCAATGTCCTCTTATGACCGGGCCAGTTTACCAAACCAAAGCAAAAAGCAATATACCCGATCCCCTGTAATCAAGCTAGAAAGTTGAAACTACTAGTAGATCATGATACATTCTAATTTCCAATAAGAAGAGATACAAGAACACTTCGGAGCACTTTAGCCAAAAACGAAAGAAAGATACTTTGGCACTTAAGGATTCAAGCAGCAAATTCCAAGCAAGAGAACTATTGTACCTGTTTTTTTATTTAGATATCAGACAAGCACAATAGTACATTCCACCTCCACCCCATTCCCTTTCTTCCCGCCCTAATATTCGACGTCGTACGCCCCAGAAAAAAGAAAAACAAAAAATAACAAACTGTTACAAAATGGAGTAGCAACGTCGCATGGATGTCTTCTCCATCAAAGGTTTGTCTAAATATGATTACATACTTCCCCCAAAAACAATCATCGAACCAGTCTAAGGACTTACAAAAAGATCAACTCGCTCTCACCAAGTGGGAAAGGGAGCGTTGCTTTGCCTAATTCATATGAAGCGTGTCTCCATTCGTGGGGGTCATCTATGCCAGACATGCGACTAGCTATGTTTACAATCGTACGTGGCACTCCATGACACCTATCAGCAAGTGAACTAGTAATACTGTCTATTGGTGAAACAAATCCTTCCCCAATATTTGCTTCACGCATAAACAACTCATATGCATCTTGTTTTGGAAGACGCTTAATTTCCACTGGTTCAAAAGAATCGAACATTCTGCACTCCAAGGCAGAGCTTGTAGATGATACCAGCTTGCAATTGCTCCCTTTTGCAGGGGCTGGAATTCCAACCTGTTCCAGAGTAAAATTAGCGTCTGGTACACCGTCTAAGAAAAGTACAAACCTGCCAAGATTGGCAAGTGCATCGGACAATTTTCTAGCCCTTACAAACAAGTGATCATCACTCGCAAAAACACAATTCACTACTTCAGCAACAGCATTTTGCACAAGCTTAATGGTAAACACATCAGGGCAAGAGATCCAGAAAACATAATCAAACGTGTTTAGAGCAATATTGTGTAGGTGCTTCATCAAAAAGGTTTTACCAATTCCTTCTATCCCATGGACAACAATTCTTCCAGCCTCATCACCTTCCAACAAAAGCTTAAGATGGTCCAAAGTCATAGAAGCAACTCGGCCCACTAATTGTTTGACCGGAATATGATAGCCACGACATGGACCTCGGGCATCATACAAGGCTTGCCCCAGGAGCAAATCACCCTTTTTGTCATGGACTTTCAAATCATAAACCAATTTGTGAATATCCCATCTCATCTTTGGACCCATTAGGAAAGTCCTCCATCCTCCACCTTGCCGCCTTAACAAGCATCGTGCTTTCTTCACAAGACTCTTACCCTCATCCATCCAGGGGCAATCCTCTTGTTTTCGCCTCTTGCCTCGTTGAACTAGAGTGGAAGAAATTTCTCTGTTAATGTCCACCATCCTAGCCCTTGCGTATTCAGTTTCATCCTTGAGCATTCTTTTTCTCTCATCAAGACTGGCTGGCTACCCCAATTAAATAGGTTAAAAGACCCCAAATTCCCACAAATATGGCGCCCTTCTCCATAGAGTAAGATTAACCTGAAAACATTTACCTTGATGTAAGTCCAATACCACCCTTCTAAGGATAGAACGATAAAATCAAACCCAAGTTAAGATGGACTACTCAAGACTTGAAGAATTTGAACAAAACTGAAAATTTAACCAATACCCAAAAACAAACTCAAGGTAATGGGACTACAAGCAAGACTATAAGTGGGCTTAACACACACATCACACGGACCCTCTTCCCTTGCATTCCACCAAGGTACTTGGCAGCAACATCACGTAACTTCTTAAGTGATGTCCCAAGTAAAGCTCATCAAAGATTCTGAGCCTAAGGAGGCTACATGCGCTCTTTGGTCCTAGACCCATTAACGTATAAGAGCGGACTTTGATCACACCCCCATAAAGATTCCATCTTCCCTGAAGTACTCACAAAACTCTAACCCTAATTTCAATCCCAACAAAGCAATCCCACCCCCAAATCAAAAGAGTATACACCCACCCATACAGTTTAGCTACTACAAAAAACAACATTCACATCTCCGTTCTTGATTGCAATCATTAGGCTTTCCATCCAAAATAATCTCTATTCTATAAGGGAAGAAGAGGGGAGACCAAAATTCAATAATAAGTTTATCAAAGAAAAAAACATAATTGAATGACACATCTTTCTCTATATATAACTGTTTTTACATACAAAACACCTTAAACGAACTAATTGCTCTTTCCATTCTCCCTTTCATAATCCTCTTAAGTGTGATATTTTTATACGAAATTTTACATAATTTAATTCTCGCGTACATATAGGGCTAGTCTTACGATAAAGGAACTAAATTTAAGAAATTAAAGTACAATTATTCAATTTTCATCATTCATGATAATAAAAATCATTCAAATCAAATCCCCAAAAAAACAGAATTTAAAAACACAGTATACACCAACAACAACCACCAAACAGCACAAACAACCAATTATTATAGCAATTGAATGAAGCAGTAAACAAGAAGAAACCCTAAAATCAATCAAATGATGTAAACTAATGCAACAAAATTGAGGCAAAACACTAAAGAAAACACTCAAATCAATAATCAAAACGCTAATAAAAGGTGGGTTTGCATTTTGCATTACCTCTTTAGGAAGATTGCAAAAAGTTAATTTTTTTGTGGTTGAAAATCACAGTAATATAAGCTGCTGTTATATTATGACTGCTTAAGAGTTGCTCTAATGTTGATAACTGTATGTTTTCCGTCATCTTCATCGTTTAAGTTCACTTTTTGCAGCTTTTCCAGGTAATTTCGTACTCTGAAACAAAGATTCACCTTAATTAAAATGTAACGCGTAAAATCCAGACCAGAATTAAAGTAAGATCGACCCATGAGAGGCAAGTTTCTTAGGATCAGCATTTGGAATGAATTTGAAGGCTCGGATAACCAAAGCCCGCATAATTAAGGGGCCCTCATTCGCCCGAGAGTGACCTTGGGGCATATTGAGGGTTTTGAGACCCTCGGGGAAATCCCAGACCAAAAGGTTTTGATGTACGGAAATAAAGAGTCGTTTTTTCGTGGGTTATAAGAGTATAAGACGATTCAAAATGTTGTATTCTTCGATGATATTATGGGCGTTTGGTATATGGGAATGAAAGTTTGGGGAATAGGAGGTGGGATGGGGTGGGAATTTATGTGTGGAAATAATGAAAATATATTCATTATCTTGTTTGGCAAGTAGTAGGAATAAGAGAATGAATACATTTTGAAGTTACTTGAATGCCCTTACTAATCCCTTCTTACTTCATCTTTCCTTCCTCTTCATTAATGACAAAAATGAAATTTTACCCTCTAATTTTAATTCTAGCCATAAGACATGCTCCCCAGTCCTCACCATGTCTTGTTATAAGAATACAAGCCTTTTAATCCCACTCCTATTCCCTCTTCAAACTCCCAATCCGACTAAACAAACAAGGGAATATAAAAAATGGGGATTTATACTCCCATTTCCACTCTTTATTCCCTCTAAACAAACACCCTCTTAGTAGTTGTCATATAAGAGTTGGTAAGACCTATGGAAATCACTTGGTTAGCTAGAGAGGGCACCTGATGGTAAAATAAAGGCATTTAGGGCATGTTCTTTTCAAGTTATTTTCAGTTCTTATCAAAAAAAATAAGTTTATATAAGTTCAGTTCAACAAAAATAAGCAAAAATAAGGTTTGTCCCTCTAGCAAAAATAAGTTGAAAAGAACATAATCTTAGAGCCAACATTGGTCAATCGGAAGGCACATAAAACAAGCATTTTGAGGCAAAGGGCCATGTCTGCCCGAGAGAGGCCCATGGCATATAGAGGCCATTGTGGAAGTCTCTGCCCAAAAAGGTTTGGGGGCTCGAAAAAGCCTCCGAATTTTCATGTGTTAGAATATACGCTCATACTTTGGTGAAAAATGATGACGAGAGGCCTCCCGAGTTCTCATTGTTTCATATAGGACCCTTTGAAAGCATTTCGTGGACTAATAGAGTACACTTAATTGGTTGGTACTGAATAAAACCGGAGTCAACATTAGGTCAATCTGAAAGCACATAAAAGAGGTTTTTGAGGCAAAAGAAGGTCCATTGTCCGCTTGATAGTGATCCAAGGGACTATTGAGGCCCTTAGGAAAGTCCAAGACCAAAATGGTCCTAGGGCCTAGAAAAGCCTCTAAAAGGTCATTTTCGTGGGCTATAACACATGTACGGAACATCCTCAGCCTCTAGTGAGAAAATTTGACGAGATGTGTGATGGGTCCTTATAGGGTCATATGAGACTCTTTATAAACATTTCGTGAGCTAAGAGAGGACACTTGGTGAATACGGGAGGCAAGAGTAGCAATGTTTGTGTTGATGTGAAAGCACATAAAACGAGGATTTTGAGACAAAGTAATGGCCCCCGACCGGCCAAGAGTGACCTCGGCCGGGAATATCGAGGCCCTCGAGAAATACCCGGACCAAATATGCCTCTGGGCCCATAAAGCTTCTATAGCGTTGTTTTCATTGTCTATAATATACGCTTCCGGGACATTTTTAGGCTCTGGTGAGAAAATTTGACAAGAGACCTCCAAGGTCCTCATGGGTTCATATAGGTCCTCGTGGAAGCATTACATGGGCTAAGCGAGAGCACATGGTGGGAGGCTGAGTCATTCGGAGCCAATGTATTTGGTAACTGGATTTTGCAGTGGTTGAAAGGCCGACTTTTCAGCCAAAAGTTGCTTTTACCAGCTTTTGTGGTTGACTTTTGGTTTTTATTTCCATTTTGTACTAAACGGTCAGCAATAACAACCACTTTTTTAACAACCAATAATTATACAGTCGGTCGAACAAGCCACTAAAAATAGCCGATTAAACCAGCCAGCATATAAAACCACTAACCAACAACCAATTGCCAAACACCCCCTTCTCTCTAAAGTGATTAGTGATTAGTGATTAGTGATTAGTGCACAAGTACATTCACTTCCGTTCGACTTTAGGGTGAGTTTATCCATAAGACTCCCTTCCATATTTCAGACTCTGTCACATCAGCTTTCCACTAACTTTATCTACTCTTTAATATTTCAGACTCACATAAGACTCATTCCAGTTTTGATCTTTATCCATCAGACTGCCTTTAAGACTCTTCAACAAAATTTGAGCATATTATAATGATACTTGGCAGCATATTATTGGTCCTTTTTATTAAAGTGAGTCTTAAGATGAGTCTTGGATTTCTAAGACTCACCTTAAGACTCCCTAAGTCTTGATGAGAGTTTATTGGTAGTCTTTAATAAGACTCTCCAAAGTCTCATCTTAGTTCAAAAGACATAAAAGTGACTTCACTTAACTTCAAAATAACTAGCCTTAAATTATATCATAGTAGTTTTGCTATTTTGAATCAGTTTTTTTATGTTATTTATTTATTGAGGTTGAGTGAGTGGGTGGTTATTTTTTGTGATGTAGTGGGATGATTATAGGTGGTTTATTTATACAATTGTTCTCATTAATTTTTTATTTATTTTTTATAATAAATTATTTTTTCTGTAAATTATTAATTAAATAACAAAGAATAAATTATGCAATATATTAAAATTGGTGTCCCACCCCTCTTCCTCACAGTATAGAGATATGCCCCCTCTAGAAGTTTACATATTACACCTATTACTCGTACTTCACCATTTCTCTGAAAGTTCTATTCTTTTAGCTCTCAAAAATGGCCAAAACTGAAAACCTAACTCGTGGGTGCTTCAACAGTATTGCACACAATTCCATATCTTGTGAGTTTCTTTTCCTTTAATGGTTCAATTTTTTTCTCCCAATTTTTACTATAAGCTTTTTGTATGATTTTGTACTTGTTTTTTTTTGTCAATATATCCTGTACCTATACTCTTTGCTAATGTTTACATAATTGTGTTGATTATATGATTGTAAAGAATTTAGCTTTCAATTTGGATTGGCGAAAATCGGATTTTATTTCTTGATAGTCGAATTAGAATCTGATATATGTATCTGAAAGTTGATGAGTAAGATTTTCCTCATAAATGCACATGTTTGGCGCTAAGATAGAAGTTCTAAAATGTACAGAATCATAGATGATGCATGATTTTTTTTTTTTTAAATTAAATTATTAATGACATTTAAAGTTCTTAGTCTTCAAATTTTAAAATTATATCAAAAAATCTTCTTCCTCTCATGAGGCCCACCCTAAGATCGTCATTCGTAGCTGCGATGAGAATGATCGCCTTCTTCTAAGTCGATAATTGAGCATAGTTATGTATTTATGTATGAAGGTTACTTGAAGTTTCTATTTTTGTTTAGGCAAAAGCTATACTTAGCCCTTAGGGCTATGTATAAACATTTAATACTTTCGTAAAGTAGTAGAAAACAAATAATAACTAATATCGATTGACACGTGATTTGCCAATAGATTCCTAAATTAATACCATTTTAAGTAAAATAGTTAATGCTTATACATAGCCCTAAGGGCTATGAATAGCAAAATCCTTTTGTTTATCATAATAGGTAAGCTTTGATGTATTTCGATATGGGCATTTTTCCTTTACACACCCTAGTTGCGTAAGCAATGGGTTCGGAATGGAGTTAGGAGTTTTGGTGGTTGTAATTTGGTATTGATCTTTACTTTTCTTTTAGAAAGCAAACACATCCAAATATCCAACTTCGTTAGGTTCAGAGTTGTGAAAATGTAAGCAGATGTGGAGATGTGAGGATCACTACATTTAATTACATGTTGTTTGATAATCAATCATAGAAAACGAGATTTTAGTCCTTTGCATTGAGTTCAAGCTTGCTTCTTATGTGTCTACCCCCTCGGTACCTTATAATGAGGAGTATCTCAATTATTGTAACATGCCCAATCAACCGGTTGATTTTGCCATACTGTCTCTCACAGACTTTCATTTGTAGTTTTGAATGAAATGAGTGTACTAACTTATCTATCACAAAGCTTAACATAGTGTTGCATCTTTAAGTAGTTTATCAATAAGGCATTTAATGTCAAATGTGAATTTGCCTAATGATTCATATTTGACATAATGCATTGCAAATAGTAGTGAATGCGTATCTGGAAACTTCAATGGTTACTTTTGTAAGAGATTTAGTTCCTTTTTATTAGAGCAATAAGGTCTATTGTAGCCTAGTATTCAATTGATTATGTAGCAAATGAATGGTGCTAATAGCCTAATAACTGTATTTTTTTCCATCTATTTATCTTCACTGTACTCATTGCAAATTTGTCTAATTGAGGTTGTAAATTTTTTTTGTCTATAACTGAGGTCTAATATAGCAAGTGCATCTCAACTGATCCTTCAAAACTAAGACTTTCGCTTCATTAGGTTCCATTATTTTGAGTCCCTTCTGCTTTCACATCTTGATCAAACAGGTTTATTGACCTCTTTTAAAACGAGGAGGGATTAACTTGGAGTCAAAGTTTATTCCAGATGCCAGAGGGTTATGCGTCTTATAAAACTATTGACTAAGACTATTAGTTCATTAGGTTCTATAAGTTTGATACCCTTCTGCTTTCACTACTTGATCAAAAACCTCTTTTAAAACGGGGAGGGATTAACTTGGAGTCAAAGTTTATTCCAGATCCTAAAAGGTTATGCATCTTATAAAACTATAGATTTGCATCCCCTTCGTTTAAGGATTATTGTCACATGTACTAGTTTAGGATGTATAGAAACTATGATCAAGATACCTAAGATGTCCTCACTTAGATTTAGTGGTGGAGTTATGATGGGGATGTCACAACTATTATTAAGTTGTCTTGGTGAAACTGTAGTGTTGTTACTCTTGAAGGGAACGAACAGTTTGACCATTATTTTTGAATGGAGAAGGTTTAAGATAAAAGACACTTTTTTCCGTGAGTAAGTTCATGCATCCCAATTCATTTACCATATGTATACATGCATCCTAATTCATTGACCATATCGTCCATATGTGTACATGCATCATTGTTTACGCAATGAATTAATTATATTGCCTTTGCATTATGTGTGAAGCCAGAAGGGTGGTCTAGATGTGGACATGTGGTTGAACCATATGAACTTTTGTAGTATGGTATAACATGGTTTAGATATTTAGCTGGCTCAGATATTCGATATAAAGGTGATTTTTGATGTAATTGGTATAAGTATTGATCATCTGTGCCTTCTGATTTCCGAGGCTAAGATGAAGCTCTACCCAATCACCAAGTATTAACTTGAATCTTTAGTTAACAATGTTAAGTTTCTCTCTTGCATGTATCAACTAAGTCTGTTATATTATTAATGATGTCTTTCTTGAATTCCATGTTAGCAATTATTTAGGAGTATAGAATTAACGACATAAAGATTTCAACACTATTCTGTCATGTTCTTGGCGCGAGTCCTAAATAAGGTAATGTTGCTGTATGGTATTATATAATATTGTCATCGGTTATCCTATAAGCTTTGTTGCTTTAGCTTCCCAATTATCTGGAAGTAATACGAGTAGAAAGTCAAATCTCTGGCTGATTTTTTTGTCCTAGCTTTCACTTAGACTTATCGCTTACACCCTTGCAGAATATTATCGTTTCTCTTCAACTATCCAATGTTTTCAAATACTGTATAATTTAGAGCAGCATTGAATTGATGAAACATGCTAGGTGCTATAGATTCAGTGAGAAAAGTTTGCTGAAAATAGTGTATTACAAGGATAAACATCAGAGAGGTGTAGATATAGAAGCAAAATAGTAACAAAGTTAACCTACTTTCGAGAGGTAGACTGCTCTACATTTCCTTCTTTCTATATCATTGATACCTTCTATGGAATAAAATTCCTCTTTATACAACTCATGAGCCATCCTCACGACTCATCTAACATCTTTTATTACAATTATCATAGTGCCCTCATTTCTTACTAACTTACTGACATCAGATAACAACCTATTCAGAGAATGTTCTCATTCCTTTGCTGAGGCGGTGGCTGCCTTTCCTTTCTTCCGTCTTGCATATGTCAGTAGGTTAGGAGGCATATGAGGGTCTATAACTTTAGGCTGCCTTTTATCTTAATCATCAGTGTGATTGAAGTATCGCACCAATCAGATAAATGTCAAGATATCCGATTGTACTAAGATTTCGCTATCCTTTTGTCATGTCAATCTTCAATAGTATTTCCTGGCCACTCTAACTATTGCAAGGAATGAGGCTAGTACTTGGCAGTTCCTGAGATTGAGATTGAAAAAGCAATTAAGGATCCTCAAATTCTATTCATAAGCTGTGCTCAGTGTGCAGTTGTGCACTGCGTCAGTCATATCCATGAAATGTATATTTAAAATGTTACTGCCACCAGAATGAATGTGGCCGTTTTGAGTTTGTGATTTGATTATGGAGAAATAGTCCTAAAGCGGGAATCTGATTTTCCTCTTCTACTTCGTTTGATTTTCTTCTTGTTTCAAAATTGGCAATTTGCTGTTCAATTATTAATTTACCTTCATAGTGTTTGGCTTTCTGCTTTTTTGTTTGTCAGTTTTGGAGTTATGGTCATATACTTATATTGATCCCCTAAAAAAAAACTAAAAAAAAAACTTGTATTGATTACTTCACTTCTTTTCCTGAATAGTACAGTGGCTGCCGATCTTGGGTGCTTCAAATGGACAAGATTGTGGAGAGTCTTCCAACTGTTTTCAATTCCATCACATCATGCGTGGAAGCACCTGGCAAATGCGCCGAGCTGAGAGGCCAACTGCAACAGATGGATAGCAGAGAGAGCGATATGGTTGAGCAGTTGATGTTAGAGGAGGCTAGTATTCTACGCAAGAAGCAGAAGGAATCCGTGCGGACTTTCTTTGAACGAATGAAAACTTTCAGAGGGATGGCTAATAAAATCCTGGAGAAACATGGGGAAGGAGGTTTACGGAATCGCATTTTTATGGTGCTCAATATAGATAAATATCTGAAGGGAGGGCAGTATTTACTAAGCCAGGCTGACCAACTGATGAAGGAAGGCCTAACTCTTGATGAAGTCTACACGCGAGGTATGAAGTTGCCTGTGGAGGAGCTCATTGGGAAAACTACGAAGGAGCTTCAGGAAAAAGCGCTTTGCTCCATAAGGAGTAGAGACCACATCATTGGCATACATGGGAGTCTTGGAGCTGGCGAGACCAACCTCATGAAAACCTTGCATAATAATGTGTACGAAGACCCTGAGAATTTTAAGGTTGTTGTTTGGGCTGGGGCACCCCAAAAGCAACAACATGGTATCAAGAGCTTACAAGACTGTATTGCAGAGGCTATGCAGTTCAAATTTGAGGATGAGGATTTGGAGAGAAGAAGCAGTCTGCTTGCAGCAAAGTTGAAGAATATGGCACCTGGCCATGTAGTTCTCTTCCTAGATAATGTAAAGGAGCAATTTTTAACGTATGAGGTAGGGATTCCAATTGGATGCAACGAGGCAGAAAATTTCTGCTGTACACTTGTATTTACGGCTGCATCTGAAGATATTTGCAATAAGATGCGTTGTTGCACTAAGTTCAAAATGGACCTCCTTCCTGAGAATGAAGCTCGCGAGCTTTTCTTGCATGAAACTGGCCTGAATATTCATTGTACCCGAAGTTATCACCGGAGAATGGAAAAGTTGGCAGATGATGTGGCAAAACAATGTGCACGCATGCCTCTTGTCATCACGCTAATCGCCCGGTCTATGACTGGGAAGGAGGACATCTTTGAGTGGAAGAACCGCCTCAATGGGCTGTTGGGATTTGTTGAGGACTTGCAAGGTGATGAGGCCAAGATTCTGGAACAGCTAAAGTTCAGCTTCGATTGCATCATGGACCGCACTGTTCGGGGTTGCTTCTTAGACTCTGCTAGTGTACTCATCGAGGGGCATAAATTAACCAGACAACAACTCATTCAGCGCTGGGTTCAAAACGGAAGAATTAGCAGGAAACGTTGTAGGGTTACTAGTCTCACTGACTCTGCCCCCTTCCTGCAGGGTCATACTGTTATTAATGAGCTCCATAGAGTATACTTGCTGGAAGTGAAAGAACTGGATGGGACAGAATATGTGAGTATGAACAAATGGATCCGAAAAATGGCGATGAATATACCCCTGGAGGTAAACGCCCGTCTATGCTTCATTGTTTATTCAGTCCTGTTTTCTTTTGGACTTATTGTTCAGTTTTCCAGTTTAGTTCAGTTCATTCACTTTACACTCACAAATCCAATTCAGTTTAGTCTAAACGAACAGTTCTTACTCATTTCTAAGAGGGAACTTGGATCTATGGTTTCTATCTGAAATTCATAATTTTCTATTTTCTTGTATCATCTCTCGTCTGGATTAAATCATCACCCAGTTAAAAAAAAGGCAAGGTTACATTGATGTCGTACCGTAGCTCCTTATTGTGGGACTTCTTTATCCTTTCTTATGATCAATGTGGTGGCTATACAGGAACTGGCACTACCATGATATCTTGCAGCTACCTCGGTGCTAGGGTTCCAGTCTTCAAAGCGCAATACTTTCAAGATCTTCAAAGCTATCCGTGGTATGCAAACATTAGGAAGATTTGTGTGTGAAATTTTGTTATTGTTTGAGTTCTTGATAGAGTTGTCGACTTGTCGTTGCTGATGGGTTGCTTTTACTTAGATGCTGTAATTTTTGTCATCTTTTCTTTTGGGGTGTATTGATTATGTGAGATTATGTTGAATGCTACACATAAACATTTCATGCTTCATGAGATGTTCATCCTGACAATCTTATTGTAAATTTTGACCCTTTCTTTCAACTCGTGCTTAAAGAAGGGAAATAGTATATGCAACTCTTGTATATAACTTATAAAGGCACCAAAATGGAAATATTTGTTGGATCAGATATATATTTCATCGATTGACATGTAATTTTGGCACGCATTCCTAAATTATTACCATTTTAGATGATATGTTAAATGCTTAGAGTTGCAAACATCATTACCTTAAAAACAATTCTTGCTTTAAAACCAATAAAACTTTATTTTTCCAAAATTAAACAATAAAAAATATGTACAAAAAACTTCTATGAGACGTCTATGCGAATCCTTTTTCCGGAAAAATATGGAGAGACGGATACTAATTATCCCTTGTGCATCCATTTCAAAGAAATGTAAAAGTAGAGACATGTGAGATATAATACCTAATACCATGTAAAAAAGTAGATACGTGAGGGGAAAAAACTAAAAGATGGATATATATGATAATAATAAATTTCTACAAATAGAAATTGTTGTACTTAATAAAGAAAGGATTAACTATACATATCTCTAAACTCTAGATATTGGGTTGAGAGTTGTAGCTGTACTTTCTTTTGAAGAAATTATCTTCGATGATGTTGATGTATTTTTGTTTTTGCTATTAATGATGTTAACTGTTGATGTGTAGTGTGTAAAGAGGGAAAAAGAAAAGGAAGGGAAAGTGGATGCATGCATGCATCATCCTAAAACAACTTGATGTGCCTGACTAACTCACCCAAAAGAAAACAAGAAGAATACAAGACCATAAAAATTGACCTTGAAAATCACCACCATTATTGCATTTGTAGGAAAGAAGGGAACACAAGTAATATTTTCTCTTTATATCTGTGGCGGATTTAGGAATTTTGAGGTGGGATGCGAAATTAATAAAAAGAAAATAAAAATAATAAAATATAGAGCTTCACTTCTTGGCGACTAAAAGATTTCACTTTTTCAATCGTCTTTTGTGTCACTTGTCTATATATTTTCTATCTATTCATTTATATTTTTTTTCGTTATTTACCAATAAAGCAACGATATTTATCACTCTTTGCACTCAACATTCCAAATATTTATCTCCTAAAACCTTCCTAAAAACATATCAAATAAAGACGGGAAAGTAACATAAAAAAAACATTGCAAGTTTGTAACTGCCCCCTCACTTCTGCAAAGATTTTTTTTTGTTATTGTAAGTCTAAGAACTAAGGAAATGAGAAGTTAGCGAAAAATGAGCTCTTTTATTTGACATTGTGTATGAGGGAGAAAAACGTTTAGATACATGGTACTATCTCCGTTTTTTTAATATGCATGTTTGCTTTTGCTCGCGGACCAAGGAAAAAGTGCAAAAGTAAGAGAGAAGGTTAGTAAAAGTAAGGAAAAAATGAAAGAGGTAGAGAGAAGGAAAGAAAAAGTATGAGAGAAGTGTAATAATTAGGTGGACCAACCTTACATTTATGGGAGAAGGGAAAAATATACCAATTAAAAAAACACTCTAAAATAGAAATAAGTGTATATTAAAAAAATGGAGTTATATATAGATCAAGTAGATTAGACCCATGTGATGAAGTAAGAAAAGATAAAAAGTGAAAACAAAATTTGCTAAAATTGAAATAAAGCAAAATAGGAAGAATCTAATGAAACACCAGGAATCGGCAAAAAGAAAGATTTTTGTAGGACAAAGAGTGTAATAAAAAGAATGAGGAACCTTTAATGACAATACTCATAGAAAGACGGGCTTGGCTATATCTACTCACTGGTAATCTATTCACTACTAATAGAGATAATAAAATAATATTATTAGATAAGGTAAGGGCTCCACCATTATTACTTTTTACACTAACAATTAAATGTGGGTAGTTTACCCGGTGGGTAAACAAAGTTTTTCCCTAGAAAGACAACTATTCGAGACTGATAAAAGTTAGTTGTAAAACATTAAAGTCAAGAAATGGCGGCTGATATCCCAAAGATGGAAACAGGAAACAGGAAGAGGACACCACTTGCTGCTTTTGGGCATTACATGACTACATGAGCCAACAATCACTATGGTAGCCGTGGGCCATTGGAAATCATAGAATTACATATTTTTTGCAGAATGTTTCATTTATGAAATGATGTTGTATAATTGAAAATCTATATAGTACATTCTAAATGTATTCCTCTCAAATTTAACTCATGCATAACATGAATATCACATATTCGCTCCCCATTTGTTAAAAGATGTAATTCTGATATTTAAAAGACGTTATTTTGACTTTCAACTTTACAAAAATCTATTATGTCAAAAAATTATGAAAAACTATATTGTTAGATTTGTGTCGAACAATACTAGTAAAAAAGTATTCTTGCATAACTTTTCGCGAAATTTTATAGTAATAGTCAAAATGAAGGGGAAGTGGAGGAACTAGTGGTTATCAAGGTAATCTATTAGAGGTTGATATTGGTTGTGGAAATCTCAAAATAAGGTGAAGGAAAACACACTCTTAATCTTCCACGAGATAAAAAAAAAAACTAGATACAAACAGGGGAAAGCGGAAACACAAGATACCCTATATTCTTGCTGACCTGGAAAAAAAAAAATACAGTACAACAGAAAAGTATAATAAACTCATATCTTCTTTATATTACAATGAGGCTTTGCCATGTAAAAACCACCACCTCATCCTTTACAAAGAGAACTTGTCATAAACCCTTATGAATAGTTACTGTAATCCTGAATCTATCCCTCTCCTCTGATAGAAATTGCAATCCTTCTGTATGTCACTTACTGTTCCGATATCGTTGAACCTCTAGAAATCAAGCTCTTTTCCCTCTAAGGTCCTCTAATCCGATTCAATGAAATCGTTAGCTAGAAGAAAACCCTTCATAACCATTTCTTTGAATACCATTAAACCCGATTCTTGGAAGATGACACGACTAAGGACCCTCATCAGCTGCAACTTATTCGACGCTTCTGTGAACTGACCCTATAATACTCCGAACTACTTCACAAATTCTATTGTACTCGGTTCCTCGTTGACCTAATCCGACAACAACATGTTGGTTTTTCAGCCAGGAGCAAAAGGGGTACTTCATCTGCCTTGATTTTTCCTACTCACACTTGAGTTGGTGAATTAAAACTTACAACCTCAAGTGGAAGGTTTTCCATACCATAACGTCGTAATTCAAATAGTGCATTTCTCCATTCACGGGGGTCGTCTATGCCACACAAGCTAGTAGCTACGTCTACAATCATACGTGGCAGACCACAACACCTATCAGCAAGTGAGTTAGAAATGCCGTCAAGGGAAGAAACAAATTCTTTCCTAATATTTGCTTCACGCATGAACAACTGGTGTGCTTCTACCTTTGGAAGGGGATCAATTTTGACAGCTTCAAAATGATCCAACAGTCTACATTCCAAGGTAGAGCTAGTAGTTACAATTAGTTTGCATCTTCTCCCTTCTGCATTGCCAGGAATTCCTACCTGATCTAATGAAAAATCAGTTGCTGGTACGCCATCTAAGAAAAGCGCAAAACTGGCAAGACCTGTAAGTGTATCAGACAGTTCTATTGCCCTAGCATTCATGTCATCAACACTGGTGAAATCACAGTTCACAACTGCTGCAACAGCATCCTGTACATGCTTGATAGTAAATTGATCTATTAAACTGACCCATAAAACATTATCAAACTTTTCAACCAACTTAGTTGCGCTATTGTGAAGGTGCTTCATCAAAAAGGTCTTGCCAACTCCTCGTACCCCATGAATGGCAATCCTTCCAACGCTATCATCTTGTAATAGAAGTTCAAGTTGCTTCAAAGTTATTGAAGCAACTTGGCCAACTAATGCTTTCACCGGCAGGTAATAACCATGATTTGAGCCTCGTGCATCAGCCATTGCTTGTCTAAAGAGCACATTACCCTTATTGGTATGGACTTGCAAAGCATCAACCAATTTGTCAACATCCCATGTCTTCACACTTATTAAGAAGCTCCTCCATCCTCCAACACGTCGTCCTAACAAGAAATCCGCTTTCTTTACTAGCTCCTCTGCTTCATCCATCCAGTCCAACTGATCAGTATCTAGCTTTCGCTTCTTGCCTCGTTGAATCCGAGTAAAACATATATTTCTTATGTCCTGCATTCTAGCTCTTAAGTACTCAATTTTTCCCTGGAGAAATCTTCTTTTCCCAACGAGGCAACGTCCCCTAAGTAACAAAGCCAAGAGACCCATAAATCCCCAAAGTATGGTGATGATCTCCATAGAGAAAGACTCCATGTGTAAAAAAAGTAAGCATCAGTAATTCAGATTCTAGATTTCATATCTTCAAAACAAGTTATCCCTTAAACTAACACAAACAATCCCACTCCATGACAAAAACATTCAGCATGTTTAGAACCAACGCCTCAAAATCTTCAATACAGTCCCGTCCAGTGTCCACCCCTCGACTCTACCAACCTACCACCCGACACCACGATCCCATCAACACATAACCACCCGAACCCACCACCCAACAACAACCAGAACCACCCCCACCCCACCACCAAAATAGCCTGAATCACCACACCACCAACCCAGGCACCAGCACCACCCAACGTATCACCCCAACCACCACCATTCTAACTCCTCTACAACTACAATTACTTCATCCGTTTTTTTATTGACTACACTTTCCTTTCTAGAAAGTTTAAAATTAATGACTACCACTTTTTTTACACACTTTTACTTTCTCAATAAAGTTTTGCCTAGGAGTCCGTAAAATGAAAAGTGTAGCCATTAAAAAAACGAAAGAAGTATAATAAACCCACATCAAAGTAGTGGTGGAAGAATCCAAACCTGGGATTGATGTGATTACACACCGCAAAGTGGACTGTGATTACTATATTTGACACCTGACTTAAGCTTCCAAAATCCAGACTCTTCAAGTATTGAATTTATAGGAGATTTTTTTTCTTCTAAACTTCCATTTTCAATTTTTTTATTCACTTTCTTGTGTATAAAGTGTTAATTGGTCGATGATTGAGATACTTCCAAGCAGCTTCCCACAGTCCACCTAAGCACCAACTAAGTACTCACGTAATCACCGGTCAGGCGGTCACATGACTAGTCTCTCTCTCTCCCAAATACGCCAATAAAATTAATCACCCTCTCAAACACAAGAACCATGTACAAAATGAATATCCAATTCAACAGTTATATGACGAAACGCCACCCTTAAAATATTATAGGAGGCTACTTCTTAACAATTTTTTGACACATTTTCTTGTTTTTGTATGGCTACTTCTACCACTTTGTCCGATATTTTTATGGTTGCCTCTTAAAAAAAGCTATCTTAGAGAATTAATACTTGTCACGGATTTGTTCATGTCAATATATGCTATCTATGGCTAATTATTAAAGATATACTTAAATACACAACAACATATAGTTTATAATATACGAAAATTATGCTTTGAATTGCATTAGTCGTCGTCAGTTTTTTGGAGAATACCATAACATGTTTTGGTAATTGCCATAATTTGGACATGTACAGTGATATTGGTATTGATTGGCTATGACCATAACTTGATTTGGATATCTACCAATTTTGCTATCCAAATTACGGCTATGACTAAAAAATGTTATGTTAGGGTCCAAAAACTAAAAATGACGATAATTAATATTCGTATGGAGGTTTAACAAATTAAAAAAAGAAAGTTAAATAAATGCCAAAATAAGCATTGCTGATGTGGCCAAATGGGTGGTTCACATTAATCAACTACCATGACCTTTTTAAAAAAAATCTATACTAAAATTTTCACCGCTTTCTTACATTTATGAAGTGGTGTTATTCATATAAAATATGTTTCGGGCGAAACGCATCGCTTACTCTGTAGCTTATACTCCCCCCTCGTTGTTTTTTTATTACACTTTTTTTTTGCAACGTTTCTTTTTAATCGTTCCACTTTTATTATATTTTTGGTAAACTTTCAAATTTCTATATTCCAAATTTCCAATTTCCTACATTTTAGGGCCCACTCATTCTTTTGTTTTCCTATTGATCACCCAACTACCTCATTTTTTTGGTTTTTGTAACACCCTCTCTCATACTTTATGTATTATCTAAACAATTATTTCATCGATTTCATAAAGTTCCTTGATTATCCCCAAAAGTAAATTGTAACGACTAAAAACAATCGGAGGGAGTATAAGCGAGACAATTGACGTAAGTACATTTAGTTCATGTTATCTTGGACTTAATGGAGTTGAACGAGCTAAAGTAATTGAATACACAAAGTCTTATATGCGTTTCTATTTATTAACCCATATATTACTTTCTCACTCTCTAACCTCACTCAAAAATGTTGATAACCCCTTTCTTTAGTAGTCAACTAGTTAGTAACCCCCCTCCAAGATAGTCAGTAACCCCCGTCCAAAATAGTCAGTAACCTCGTTCTAAAAGTCAATAACACCTCCCCAAAGAGTTAGTAACCCCTAAAACAGTAAGTAACTTCCAAACAATTAGTAAAGCCCTTAAAACAATTAGTAACCCCTCTAAAACAGTTATCAATAACCCCCAAAACACTTGATAACCCACTAGAATAGTTGATAACCCCTCTAAAATAGTCATTGTGTGTGCGTCATACGATTAACAAATCGTGCAACAAGCCGCACACAAAACTTACTGAATTGAATATGAATTGACTTGAATAAGCTTTATCTATATAGACTATAATGGATCCGAACTGAATAAACTTAAATAAACCTGAATAGAATAGAAAAGAATAGAATCGAACTGAGTTGAATAAACCTAAATAGAAGCGAATAGAATTAAATTGTATTAATGGTGTTCAAAAGAACTAGGCATAAAAACTAAAGATAAAAAAGAGTAGTTGTGCAGTGTGCTTGTTTCTAAGAGTATCATTATTCATGAACTTAAAAAACCAAAAAACAGAAAACCACAGTGATACCGAACAGGCTCTTGAGTAGCTTAACTTTTACAATTTTTTTTTTGAAAAGATAGCAAAAATGGAGAAGGAAAAATTCAGCACATTAAATGATGAGAATTCATATTAACATTTTAATTTAATGTCTTGTTCAGTTCACCTTTAATATAATATCTAGTAAAAATAAGTTCAGTTTATTAAAGATAAGCTCACTTCAGTAAAAATAAGTTTAATTTAGTAAAAAATAAGTTTAATTCAGTAAAAATAATTACAAGCCAGCAAAATTAAAGTGAACAAAACAGGATCTAAGTCCTCTTAAGCACCCTAAAATTTGTTCAAGGTATATACCATAGTTTATTTCAACTTTTATCATTTAAGATAAGTAAAATGAGTTACCAAACAACAATATGTACTCATAATACAGAGGGTTATTGTAATATTTTGCCCCAAAATTAGTTTTAAAAAGTTAAAAGTACTTTAAAAAGGTTTGCTAATTTGCTTAATGTGACGCGTTTGGTTTACTATTAGAATTAAAACTGAGAATGAGGTTGTGTTATCCGATTTTCATTTTTTTCACCTATTGCGAGGAAGTTGCAAGGAAAGAGGCAAAAGCCGCTTATCAAAGTATGAAACCGGTTTTAGTCATATGTGCAACTCCTTATACTATAGGATATCTGGATATGCAGTATATATACCCCATCTTTTCATTTTTAATCCACAAACACAAAATGAACACCTTCTTATAACGCTATAAATTGATCTGTGAATTTGATTATTACGAACACAATTTTGTTGCTCATTTCAGCTGTATCGGACTTCAAATTCATCAATTTAAGGTAAAATTGATCTTCCTATGTTTTTCAATTTTCGCTGTTGTTTTATTCTTTATCGTTTTTTTTGTGTGTTACTGCATTATGCTTCATTCTTAGTGATTTACTGTTTGATTGTTATATTATATACTTCTTGATCATCTTAATGTTTATAAATTATTGTTGTTGTTGTTGCTGGCTTGCTGCTGCCTGCTGCTGCTGCTTTTCTGTTGTTGTTGTTGTTGTTGTTGTGGTTGCTGATTTTGTTGTTGCTGTCGTTGTGGTTGCTGATATTGTTGTGGTTGTGGTCTTTGTGGTTGTCGTTGTCGGATTCGTTGTTGTCGTAGTTGTTGTTGCTGCTGCTGCTGTTGTTGTCGTCATTGTTGTTGCTGTTTTTGTTGTTGTTGCTGTTTTTGTTGTGGTTGTCGTTGTCGGATTCGTTGTTGTCGTTGTCGTTGTTGCTGTTGATGTCCTCGTCATTGTTGTTGCTGTTTTTGTTGTGGTTGTCGTTGTCGGATTCGTTGTTGTAGTAGTAGTTGTTGTTGTTGTCGTCGTCGTCGTTGTTGCTGTTTTCGTTGTGGTTGTGGACTTGTGGTGGTGGTGGTGGTGGTTGCGGTTGTGGTTGTGTACTTGTGGTGGTGGTGGTGGTGGCGGTTGTGGACTTTTGGTGGTGGTGGCGGTTGCGGTTGCGGTTGTGGTTGTGGACTTGTGGTGGTGGTGGCGGTTGCGGTTGTGGACTTGTGGTGGTGGTGGTGGTTGCGGTTGTGGACTTGTGGTGGTGGTAGTGGTGGCGGTTGTGGACTTGTGGTGGTGGTGGTGGTGGCGGTTGCGGTTGTGGACTTGTGGTGGTGGTGGTGGTGACGGTTGTGGACTTGTGGTAGTGGTGGTGGCGCTTGCGGTTGTGAAGGTGGTGGTGATGGTCGTTGTGGTTGTGGTTGTGATTGTGTTCACCGGTTGTGTTTGTCGGATTTGTTGTTGTTGTGGTTGTTGTTGTAGCGGTTAGAGCAAGAGCACTATCGGAATTTTGATTATCCGAAAGTTTTTCTACCATCTTTTTGCTCAATGGTTCACTTGTCTTAATATCTTATGGTCAGTAGCTAATCATTTAAATGCGGAAGGCAAAGAAGGGCGTACAGTTTATTGGATTTGAAATTGGAATTATGGTTTTGTTCTTATTCAAATCAGAAATAGAAATCTGTTACAAATCTATTGGTTCTTTTATTGTATTAAACTTGTAATCCATCAACTAAGGTAAAGATGATCATCATCTGTTTTCTATTTTGGGCATCGTTTTGATTTTTGATTACCATTTAGGATTTCTGCTTCACTCTTGTTGATTTCTGTTTGATTAACTTCATTTGATTAGTTTTCTGTTTCGATCTTCCGAATGTTTGCATTTTATTGTACATTTGTACTTATTAATTAACTAATACAAATTTCGCTTCGGTCGTTGTTGATCTGATAAAATATTGTTTCGTTTTTGATATTTTAATCATTATTGGCCGTATGTTTCATTTTTTTTGGATCTTGTATTTAGTATTTAATCAGTTGAATGCTGATGAAAAAGAGGGATTGCTTTTGTCGAATATGAAATTGGAATTATGGTTTTCTTTCTATGCAGTTTGGGGAAATTTAGAGTATTAATGTGCTTATCTTATACAGGAAAGTATTTGCTATGGAGCCTGTAGCCATTGTTGTGGGATTTTTTGGCCTTTTAACCTATTTAAGTGGGGTAGCCAGCCTTGATGAGAGAAAAAGAATTCTCAAGGGAGAAACCGAATCCTTAAGTGCTAGGATGCTGGACATTAATAGAGTATTCTCTTCCACTCAGGTTCAACGAGGCAAGAAGCGAAAGCGAGATGATGACCTAAGTCAGTGGATCGCTGAGGGTAAGAAGCTTGTGGAGGAAGCCCAAGGCTTGCTAAGCCAAGTTGGAAGATGGAGGTGCTTCGTTTTAGGTTCCAAGGTGAGATGGGATGTTTGCAAATTGGGATATTCTATGAAAGTCCATGACAAAAAGGGTGATGTACTCCTTAAACAGGCCTTGTCTGATGCCCGTGGCTTGTGTCGTGGCTATCATTTACCCGTCAGACAGTTAGTTGGCCGAGTGCCTTCTAGGACTTTGAACACTCTTAAAGTCCTACTGGAATGTGATGAGGTTGGAAGGATTGCTATTCATGGTCCAGGTGGAATTGGTAAGACCCTTTTGATGAAGCACTTGTTCAACTGGGCGCTGGACAGGTTTGATTATGCTTTATGGGTCTCTTGCCCTGATGAGTTTACCATCAAGAGTGTGCAAGATGCTGTTGCCGCAGTGGTCAAGTGTGATATTTCTAGCTATGATGATTTACATGTAAGGGCTATGAGATTGTCCCGAACACTTGCAGGTCTCGGCAAATTTGCACTTTTCTTAGATGGTGTTCCGGAAGCTGGTTTTTCTCTGGACCGCGTAGGAATTCCAGTTCGTGTAGAAGGGAGTGGGTGCAAACTGGTATTGAGTACTAGATCTACTTTGGTGTGCAGAATGTTGGATGGTTTTGTAACAGTCAAAGTTGAGCGTCTTCCAGGAGAAGAAGCATACCAGTTATTCAGGCATGAAGCAAGGATTGACAATGGCTCAGTTTCCTCCATTGGTGACATGGCTAGGTTACTTTCAAATTCATGTTGCGGAGTGCCACATGAGATTGTACATTTAGCTACTCGCATGTGTGGCAAAGATGACCCTCATGAATGGAGACATGCACTATTTCAATCAGGATGTCTCGGGACGAAGAACAAACTTCCAGCAAATCCCGACGTTGAGCGTTATAGGAAAAGGCTGAAGAAGGATATGATCCTCTCCCATTCTTTCCTGTTACCCAAGGAAAAAGAGTGAGACATCTCCTTCAAGTGACAGGCCAGATTAAGAAGGAACTGAAATGTGAATGTGCCGTTGCTTTAGAAAAGGTAACTAAGTATTTTGTTAGGTCAGAAGGCAAGAGCATCACATTAACTAAACCACTCGTTTTTCCGTGGGTCTTCAGCTGTCCCTTACTTCAGGGACCATGTTTGATTACGCTGTGAACTAGCTGAGTAGCTGGCAGCTTCTCAAGGAACTAGCATCAAGAGAACAACTTGAATTTTCTGTTTAGGAAAGGCATTGATGTCGTCATGGTAAGTTATCAGGGAAGTATCCTCGTAATCAGTTGTCAAAAAATTGAGTTGTACTTCATTCTTCTGATGCAATGTAAATTATGTTTTCTGTCAGCAGGATATTGAATATACTGTGTTTTTGTCTACCTTTGTGCTATGCCATAAGAAAGGCCCTTCTGTATGCTTTTCTGTTTGGCTGAAAACACCTAAACTGAAAAAAATTTAATAAAACTAAACTAGACTTAAAGAAATAGTGAAATGTGACACTAAGTATTCCTTTCAACAAAAAATGTAAGAGTAAGGGTTTGTTCTTTTCGGCTGAAAATAACCGAATTGAACTGAAGGTAATTGAATTGAAAATAATTGGACTGAAAATAACTGAAGTGAACTGAAAAGAATAGTAATATGAGCGTGAAAATATTGTCTCGTGTTTTATAATGGCTAGTTATCCACCTAATTGCACTTTGCTCTATTTTCTTGTTATTCTCCATTAAAAGGTGTTTAGATTTCGATTCACATTTGAAGCTGTTGAGAATAGGGCTTGTCATGGTTCCACATTTTTATTACTGTTTCATTTTTTGAGTCTTGTTCTGTTTTCTTCTTTTCTTTCTTTACATATCTTGTGCTGGAAACGCATGAATCTGGATAATCTAAAATGAATCCTATGGTGAACCTTGCTGCTCAAGTTTCGCCATCCAAATCATTCACTGCTGATGCAAAAAAGGGTACTTCATATTCTGTTTTCAGTTTTCGAGCTTCCTCGGGTTCACTTTCAGTTCCTCTACACGCAGTAACTAATTGTACTTGACTTAGAGGAGGATGTTAGGGTCTGCCATAAGTATGTTGATATGTGAGGAGATTTTCGTTTATCTTATTTCCGCCTAAGCGGTCAATTACTTATGTATTAATTGAAAGATCAGATCTCATTATTGTGTGTAATTTTTGAATATATCTCACTTTTGCCTAAGCAGTATCATTTGAAGATTAGTGGTTGTATCAATTAATTTTATTTCATGTATCAATTGAAAACTAGCGGTTGTATGTTCATGGTTCCTCTGCTAAAGCACAATGCAGATACCAAATGATGTGCAGTGCTGATGCTACAGGAAAGAGTGCAAGCACATTAATAACAGTTGTCAGTTTGGATAAGAAACATATTTGCGCACATCAAATGAAGCAGTTGCTAAAACATTCTCACATACCAGAGTGCACAACTTCAGACAAGAGGCGACATGGACACGAAAAAACACCAGCCTTACTGCCTTGGTGCATCTTTGGTAAGGCAAAACTGAAGACGGAATCAAGTAAATGATCCCTTTTTTAGGTGTTTGGTAAGATTAAAAAGCATTCCACTCCGTTACCTAGCGGTAATGAATTCCTCTAAAATGATTCCCCACCCTCCCACGCGGTGACAAAAGCCTTCATGCTCTTACATGCTCTTACCACTGGAAAAGCTTGGCTTGTTGAACAGAGAACAGGCACATTCATGACTGATAAGATAGACAAAATTGGAGAAAGGTACAGAATAAAAGAAAATCAAAAGCAAGTAAGAAACGATTTTGCTGATTACCTTATTTATTTATACAGCACAAAAATCTACAACTAAAATTTGGGAGACCACCAGCTATTTACAACTTACAACTAATCCTCAAAAGTCCTCATTAATCTTACCTTTCTATGGCAAAAACTGGTCACCTTCAATAGTGATACGCAGAAGGTAAATTTGTACTACTATCTCTTCAATATATAGTATCATGTATCAAAATTATCAATTAGGGCCCGAAATAGGAGTTCTCCTAAGCTCGAATAATGCATTCCTCCATTCATGAGGGTCATCAATGCCACGCATAGAAGTAGCTACTTCTACGATCATGCGTGGCAAGCCATGACACTTCATTGCAAGTAGCCTAGGAATACTATATGGGAAAGAGTCACAGCTCGTACTCATGCTGGTGCTCGCTTCATTTATAAACAACTCGCACGTTTCTTCATCCGAAAGAGGGTGAAGTTCTACAGTTCCAAAACAATCCAACATTTCAGAAACATAAGTCGACCTAGTTGTTATAACTACTTTGCTCTTACTCCCTTCTGCAGGGACAGGAATTCCTATCTGCTCCAGAGAAACAACGGCTTCTGGTACATTATCTAGGAAAAGCACAAAAGTTCCAAAACGTGCAAACATATCCGACAATGTTTGAGCCCTTTTATTCAAGTCATCATCACTACCGAGATCACACTTCACTTCAGCAGCGACAGCATTTTGCACACGCTCAATGCTGAACTGACGAGGAGTAGTGACCCAGAAAACATGATCAAACGTCTCAGGCTCTGTCCATTTTAGCACACAGTTATGTAGGTGCTTCATCAAAAGCGTCTTACCAATCCCTTCTATACCATGGATGGCAATTCTTCCAATCTTATCACATCTTAAAAAAGACTGAAGTTGCTCCAAAGCATCTGAAGCTTGTTGCCCAAAAATATTTCTGACAGGTATAAGATTACCACGATATAGGCCTCGTTTAGCACACAAGGCGCGTCTAAAAAGCATATCAGCTTCCTTTCCATGAGCTAACAATGTGTTAATCAACTTGTGGATAGCTACCAGCTTTTCCCTAGTTTGGGAAGAGAAGATGCTCCCACCTTTAACTCTACTTTTGTTCTCTGGAAAAGCTTCACTAACCTGTTCTAACAAGCTTTTCGCTTCCTGCACCAGTTCCCGACCCTCGACCACCAAGGAAAACAAGTCATCGTCCCTCTTTCTCTTCTTGCTTTGTGGAATAGCAACACTAGTTAATGCTGCTTCAATGTCGTCTATCCTGGCGCTTGAGTAATCGGTTAAACCCTCAAGAGTTCGCTTCATCTCATCAAGTCCTCCTTCCAAGATTTAGATCTTCAGAAGACTAAAAATTTTCCAGAGAACAGCAAAGAGATTCATAGTGAAGATCTCCTGTACAAATTTAGAATGCTAAAATTCAATATATACAGGATTAGTCTTGCACTAACCTTAAAAGTAAAACACAATCAAAGCTGAAAGTAAATGTAGTAAACGAAACGATTGTATACCATATAACCATGTACATGTACATCTGTTGTTTTTGTCAAATAACTCCCACGTTTGCATTCATTGTTGAGGCTAACACCAATTTGTAAATCGTCATTAAACTTAACGTGCTAAATACGATCCCTTGCACCGTACATTTCTTTTCGAAATTTCCATCTACTTAAGAGTTTCTTACCCATAAAGGTAGACAATGAGGACCCATTTTACTGGTTCAGAACCAGCTCGACCTATCAATCCCTGATACAGCATGATTGTGAACCAGCTCTAAACTAGTTTTCCATAACAAATAAAGATGGTAAATTTGAAAAAGTTGTAAATGTAAGGTGGTAATCTCCAAAAAATTCAACTATTTTCAAAAGTTGTCTCCTTTGAATAATTTGCACTTATTTTGGCAGAATGATTTACAATACACATCTTTAGTTATTAATATTCGTATGTATTAGTTAAAAAAAATGATATTTTGAAGATATATATTACTACAAATCTAACAAAATTCCTTATAACTATATATTTCCTATTATTTATGATGAGAATTTGAGAATTAGTTTCTAAGATTGGGTTTTTCTTCTTTCTTTTCATATTCATATTAGTCGTATATACTTCATCTTTCCAAATATTCATGCAACATAAATGGAGGTGCACTGCACACAAACATTAAGGAGCTCATGGATGTGATGAAGAGTGAGATCAAGAGGAGTACAAAAGGGTCCATTTGATAATGAGAGAATTAAAGAACCCGTAAATATAATTCAGTGTCGCATGTATTTGAGAACGGAGCATTAGTCTATTTTTAGTTGTTACGTTTTAACTTTTTTGCGCTATGCACAAGCTTCATTATAACCCCCTTACATTATTCATGCACAAGAAAAAAAAACATATTAACGTAGGAACATATTAAATTTCTCTCAATATGTACTTCCAGGATATCAACCTTTTTTGTGAGTTGGCAAACGTGTCAAGTCAAAATGTAACCACTAGAAAAACGGAGGAAGTATATTCGGGGTGAGTTTGCAATCTGATTGGATTTTTCTCTTGTATCAGGCTCGAGTACACTTAGTACGGATATTCTCCAAGTGAACAACATAATGACAGAAGCAGCTATGAACACACAAAATCTGATTGCATTACTAGGGATAGTGCCAACCGTATATGAAGTTGGGAAGCGGTTTTTCGAGGTGGACATGAGACGCACTGAACTCAGCAATGTGCTGCAGGAAGTAGAAAGCAAAGCAGAAGACATGAATCAAGAAGCAAACATCGAAGAGCGACAGCCTGGGAAGAAGCGTAAGAAAGTACTGAAGGCCTACTTCAGGCAAACAAAAAGGTACAGAAAGTCAGCACAGTTGGTGTTAGACAGTAGCCATGAAGGGCAGTTGATGCTGAAGCGTATGTTATGGGTGCTTAGCATCGACCGACACCATAAGGAAGGACAGGAGCTCTTGAACAAAGGCAGCAAGTTGTTCGAGGAAGGACTTACATACGACGAAGTCAGAATGCGTGGAGAAATGTTACCTTTGGAGGAGAATCAGTACATTGGTGAGACTGTTTGTGCGCTACTCGATACAGCAATCAGAGCCCTGATACATGGAAGTGCGCAAAGCATTGGCATATATGGGCACGCGGGAGCTGAAAATACCAATCTTATGAAGCATCTCTACAATATAGTCTTTAAGGATCAGGGTTTCAAAGCTGTTTTTTGGGCCAGGGCACCTGAATTAGAGCCTAATGTGGATGATCAAACTTACAATAAGGCGCTCCAAAAGTGTGTGGCAGATGGGATGTGGGTCGATTTAGATAACGATGTTGTTCATGATGAGGTTAGATGTGCAGGAAAGATAACGGCGAGACTTCAAGAGATTGGCTCTGGTAAGGTAGTTTTCTTCTTGGATAATGTTAAAAAAGAGTTTTCAGCTTATGAACTTCTAGGAATACCTTCGCTTATGACTTTGGAAGGTTGCAATATTAACTGTATCTTGGTGTTTAGTACTCTGTCTAGAGATGTATGCAACAGAATGCAGTGCGACCTTACACTTAAGATGGACTTACTAGGGAAGAAAGAAGCCGAGGAGCTGTTCTTACACGAAGCTAGACGTGGGGAAAATGATCGTCTGCTGTCAAATCGAGAGCAGAGGATCCAACAAGAAGCAATTAAAGTTGCTAATGAATGTGCAAGAATGCCGTTAGCTATCATTGTAATAGCGCGGTCCATGCTTAAAGTCGAAGATCTTTGTGAATGGAAGAACCGGCTGAATGAGCTGATGGGCACCATAGCTAGCATCCATAATGAGGAGGATAAGATACTAGAACAACTCAAATTTGGATATGATTGTTTGAAAGATAAGACTGTCCAACATTGTTTTCTGTATGCTGCAAATCTGTTGGCTAATGATCGTCAGATATCTAAACAAGAGATTATCGAAAAGTGGAAGAATCGCGGGCTAATTGGTATGGACAGACCAGCTGAGTTTGCTGATGATCAGGGTCATACTGTATTGAATCAGCTTGAAAGAATGTGTTTGATTGAAGTTGCACCAGATCTGCAAACTCTGACTATGAACAAGTGGATCTGGAAAATGGCAAAGAAGGTTGCTTAAATGCATTGTGATGAACTCAATGCTAACAACACAGAGTCGGAGTTTGGCTTGATTCGAGTCGGATCAATTTCATAGACTCATATCAAGTAAAAGTATTGTGTGTGAACTACTTGCATTTCAATTTTTATTTCTGCTTTCTATTGCAGATGTTAAGTTTATTTTGGACCAACGATTGTCTGTTTAACTTGAAAAATTCTTCATCTAAATTATCTTGTGGTTATACATTCTGGTATTATTATATACCCTACATAGTGTTAAATGGTTGTATATCTACATTGTTGAGGCATGGGTGTTCTATTTGGGGAAGGGGTGGGAAAGGGTGCAAAGGTGTTTCACTGAAAATGGTGAATGAGTGTCTTTCAATTAAGATGACAGTTACCAATAATAGTATAGGAGTAGGAAAATTTGTCAGAAACCATACAAACTTTACACTTTTTGAAAAGAACCACCATTTACTTTTAATTTAACTATTATAACTTGGCAAAATTTTGTGTAGCAACACTCTAACGTTGCAAATTTTTGTGAAACACCACCTTTTAACGAAAAATGTTAGGTTTTTTGTTTGATGGGGCCCACTTACCATCTTTCAGCTTTATTACCACCACATCCCAATTGCCACCACCAACCTTACTCTAAAACTTCACCACCAGTCACTAATCACCACCCACCACCTCTACTTTTGAAAACTCTAACCCTAAATTCATTACCCACCATCTCTACCTTCAAAAACCCTAATTCCTAAATTCACCATCAACCAACCGCCACCACCATCCTTTGATATTTCACCATCAATACACACCACCACCCACCTTCGCAATTTCACCACCAACACCATCTACCTTCGAAACTCTAGCCTCCTAAATTGTCACCAACTAACCACCAGCATCATTCGAAATTTTGCCACCAACTATCACTTCCCTTAATTAGAAATTTCGTCACTAACCACCACAACCTACAATCAAAAACCTTAAACTTCACAACCCAATTAGAAAAACCTAACCCTAAAGGAAAAAAACTCAAATTTGGTACCATAAACCCAACTTTTTGTAGAGGTGGAGTTCATTTGGTTGTTGAAGGTGGTGGTGAGTAAGAAAGGAGGTGGTGTTTGAATGTAGAAATGAGTAAAAGAGAGAAGATGAGTAAGTGGGCCCAGAAAACGGAAAACCGTTAAAAGTGGTGTTTCACAAAATTTTACAAAGTTATACTAGTTAACTTTTAAAAAGAGTAAATGGTAGTTTATTTCAAAAATAGTGAAGTTTATAGTGGTTTTTCAGAAATTTTCCGTAGGAATAACAATGAAGACTAGTTGATTTGGTCAATTTAGGTGGTCATTGTATTTTTCTAGACACCGACTAGAATTTTTGGGTCTAATTAGTTACACTAATTTACAATTAGACTCTTAGGGTATACGAGAATTTGCATCGCATACTGATTGTATCATGTAAGACTATTTTTTTGCTCATTGATCATTTGGACATCTCCCCAAATGAGCACTAAGTAGACGTCCAAATAAGCAATGAACAAAAAATAGGCTTAGTAGTACCATAAGCATGGTAAACCCGAACGTATAATAAGAATTATAAAGCTATTAGACTGTCACAAACATTGAATTTAGGTTAAATTATACTAACACATACGCCTTTCAAAGCTAGGATGTTAGCTCTATTAATGGGATTAAGGTTAGAGGATTGCATTCCAAGTAATGCTAGGGTTCTATGTACTCGATGATGCAAAAAGAGTTGTCATATTCATATGGTGAAATGTTGTCAGCAACCCTATTACTCCCTAATAATCGTCCTCCCTGCACAAAGTGTGAAAGAGAGTTGGACCTTCGACGTTGTCATACTGTTCTAGTAGTCATAATTGTAGGAGATTTAAGTAATTGTGGCTTGTTTGTGTAGAATGAGTAGAAGAATTATTTGAGATTCTTATTCTCATATAATATAGTTTATTAATAAATTTGGTGAAATTTACGCGTCAAAGATATTTCATATTTGTAATCTATATCTGATTCATATAATCTTTGTATGAGAACCTATCATTTGATGTTAAAAATTCTAGTGTTTGAAATTTTGCTTTGTAACATCAAACCTCCTGTAGTGATAACACGGACCTCTTGCATTTATAATTATGGTCATAATTAAAGTTTAGTTTTGCTAATGCATATTCTTGATTATCTATCTACTATTAGGGAGAGATTTATATATATGTTGGATTAAGCTTGTTAATTATTGCCTTGAATGTTTTTTGACATTTTGAATGACCAAGCTCGGGGACTTATGGTACATGGGTTAACTATTTTGTTTTCTATTTTGGGCCCTGTTTACACACATTCCATTTAGGTTATTACGGGCCATGTTTAGGCCTATTCCTTAACTTGGAAGAATTTTTTACAAACCTTTTCCATTTTTGCCTCCGTAAAAAAATTGAATCTCCCTCTGTCATGGATGTAGCTAACGCCTTGTTAATAAAGGCCTATTTTTCAATTTAGTGCATGTCAGTCCAGCTCAATCCAGTTTAGTCTAGTTCAGTTTATCTCTAAACAATGCTTTTAATCTCACATTTCACTATTCCCTTAAGATCGATTTAGTTCTGCTCTTTTCAGTTCAGTTCAAAAGTATTTACCAAAGAGAACAGGCTCTAAACCACGTCTGTGTTGTTTTTCGTTTTGTTTCTTTATTTTTAGACTGACTAGATCATAGCAAAATTGCCTAATTTATAAAACATGATCTCAATTAATTAGATGAATTATAAATTATTATCTCTATTTTTTAGTTGTATTAGGGTAATTTGGTAATTAGACTCTTAGCTTGTAAAGATAGATTTTGATCTCACTATTATATATATTGATACTGTCCAAAACAGCAACAGTGAATGTGGTGGTGGGTACTTGGTGGAATCGTGGCTCCCAAACGTCCTTCGTGGTGGTGGTTACCTGCAAAACAAGGAGAAACCTCGGGGGTGGTTCCGAGGATCGCCTCTCCGATGCCTAAGTCAGTCCAAATTGAGCACAAGATCTCTAGTCGAGAGAAAACGAGTATCAAGTGCAAGTATTTTGTGAGTGTTTGATTCAACGTACCTTACCCATGCATGGGCATGGGTATTTATATGAGACATGGACTTGTAACTGACCTAGTAAAGTGAGTGGGCCTCTTTGAAAGTGGGCCAAGGTGGAACGAGGCCTTCATTAAACTCCAGCCTAAAGGCTATGTCCGGAGCGGTCTGCCTGAGGAGGTCTGCTCTGCTCCAGGCGCTCTGACGTGGAGTGGCAGGCTGCTTCCAGCTGGAGGTCTGCTAGGTAGACCCCATACAATTTGCCCCCCGGACCCAGTATTTGCAGATTGCAATATGCTGGGTGCATTTGTTTTTGTTCTGGCGTTCTGCTCTTCGCGGAATGATACGTGGCTGTCTGTGAGCTGCTCTTCACAAACTCCAGAATGCTTCCATTTTTCCCGCCCATTTGGTTGGGGTGTTGAGTAAGGGTCATTAATTCATTTTGAATTGAATTGAATTGATGTGACTCTTTGGGTTCCCAAGGAATGTAATGATGATAAGTTGGTGCTGAGTGGACGAATTATGCTTATTTAAAGGCTGAATCGACCTTTTGTGGAACTTTTCAGTTTCCTTTCCTTCGAACTCTTTGCTTTTCAAACTTTCTTGTTGTTCTTCGAGAATTTCTTTTCGCCCTAGCCATTTTCGAGTGATTTCTCTTGATTATCCTGGGAGATATCTGTCTGCGTTTGGAGATTAATTGATACTGTTGCGTTCGTGGCTTTCGTCTTCTCTTCCTTGGCGTCTTCTGCTCTCCATCTAGGTAAACTCCTTTTCCCAGATCTACTTTTGGTTTTTTCCTTCTTGGATGGTTTTGATGTGATCTTTTCTGTGTTTATGGATTTCTCCCCCTTTTTCCATCTGTACGCACTTATTTTCCTGTGTTTTTGGGGTTAGGGTTTCTTTCCTTTGGTCTTCAGATGCGATTGTTTACTTCTTTGTTTCATAGATCTGTTTGGTGTTGTTTCGTTTCCGTTCTGCCGCTCTGAATGATAGGCTCTGTCCTGCTTCTTCAGCAAGACTCTGCTCTGGTTGGTAGGCTCTGCTCTGCTTCTTCAGCTGAGTTCTGCTCTACTGTTGACATTTAAGATTTTTAGGGTTTGCTTTGTTTACCCTGTTATCCTCTTTACTTGCTGGGTTGTAAGCCTGCGATGTGTCTTCATTGTTTGTACTGCGTTATTTGCAAGAAAATATCCTATTTCTTGGCTAATTCTGATCTTTACATACCATACACATCCTCATACACATCCTTGCCCCCCAGTCTGGTAGCTCAGTTTGTAGGTCTGAGGTGCCAGACTGTCTTGTGTGGTGACTGCAAGTCTGATGTGCTGTCGTCTGCTTCTTGTATTGTGTAGGATGTCTACTTCTCACTCTGCTGCTTCCCGTGGGAAGGATGTGGTATCTACCTCTTCGTCCGAGCCAGATGAGCCTTATCCGGTGGACACTCAGTCCCCATTTTTAAAGTTGGATCTGCCTCGGTGTAAGGACGAGGTGGTTCCGGAGGAATGGGAGATCTTTGACCCCTGGGACGGTCTTTGTAAGGAGGTGTTGGGTCCTGAAACCAACAGATTTCCTCCCAACTACAAGTTTAAGCCCACTCTGCCCGCAGTCAAATGGAAGTACAGCGACCATGAGATGCGGAGTCTTGCCCTTTACGACAGCAAGGGTAAGCCTTATTTGGCGAAGAGATCTGCAGAAGCGTTCAAACGGGCGCATGCTGCATACTACCTGGAGATTGCTGCGGAGATCGAGCCGCTTCGCGGGTCTTGGGTAGTGCTTCCCCAAGAGGGTCAGAGCCTGGCAGATGTACCAGAGGGGTACACTGCTGTTTATATGAAGCAGCTGGAGTTCGGGCTTAGATTCCCCATCCACTGGTTCTTGGAGTGGGTTCTCTGCCGGTATCGTATGGCTCTCTGCCAAGTCAATCCCCAGTCTCTGAAGAAGATTCTGGGGTTTATTTGGGTTTGTGAAGCTCTGGGCTTCCCCCTCACCATGAAACTCTTTCAATGCCTGTTTTACTTTAAGAGGCAGGGGGGGAGTATAGCTTTTTCACCGGCTCGGTGTGGGCCAATCATCTGACGGTCTATCCCGTCGATCTCAGTCTGAAAGATTGGCGGGATAGTTTTGTCTTTGTTAGGGTACCGACGGAGGAAGGGCACCCTTATCAATTTAGGGCCCCTCTGCGCCCTGTGGAGCCTAACTTCCAGAGGCAGTTGGACCCGAATGTGCTGAACTGGGACGAGAGGGTAGCTTACTACTACTTCAAGTCCAGATCCAAGGTTACTGCCGGGAAGCAGTTTCTTCCCAAGTACTGGTTACCGCATCACTATGTGATGTGTCAAAATGCCTTCCTGAGGATAGGCCATCTGTCCCCTGATTATACTACGGGTAAGCGCTCTGCCAACTCTTAACTCTGCTTCTCATTTTCCATTCTGCTGTGATTCATTGTTTGTACTGTGCTGCAGCTCCGTGCAGACAGTTTGTTCGCCAAGTGATTAAGGGTGGGTTTTGAGCTGGCGGGCGTGTTCTGCCCCTTTCCATTATTTTCCTTCTGCATTCTGACTTGCTGTAGCTAATGAGTATTCTAATATTGCAGAGACTCTGGGGTCTGCCATTCCTTGGGAGCTGGGTTTCAGTCAGTCTTCAGTATGTCGCAGGTACCGTCCGGTACCTGACCCAGGGACCTACACCGTCCCTGACTTCATCAGGGAGATTAACGCTACCTCCTTGGACCATCCTTCCCTCCGGACCAAGCGCCCGGAACTTGTGGATAGGTTTACTGGGGCGTCCCGGCCGCAAGGGGGCCCCTCTGCCACTGTCACAGAGATTCAATCTGATGACGAGGAGGAGGCGGCGGCTGTTCCTCTGCAGACCCATCGTTCCCGGCGTGCTGTGCATCTGCCGGGCGATGATGATGTTGGTGGATCTGCAGAGGGGGCCAGCACTCTGCAAGGGACTGTTCTGACTGTTGAGCCCCTGCAACAGCTTCCTCCTGCGCAACCAGGTATTACTTATGATGAACCCCAAGGTATTCTTTCTGCTTGTGTGCATTCTGACCAGCTTCTCATTTTACTTTCAGAACCGCCTGTGGTGGAGGATGTGCCCATGGGAGGGCCTGACCAAGCGGCGACAGAGTTTGACAGGACGGAGAAAGAACCTACTCCAGTGGGTGGTTCTGCTCAGCCTGATGAAGCTGGTCAGGAGTCCCATCGAGCCATGACAGAGTTTGACAAGACGGGGGCGGAGGCTGCTAAGACTGTCACGACTCAGTCTGCTGAGGATCAGAGTGAGGACCAGTCAGGTAGCTGTCTTCTTCAGACCCAAACTGCTCTTTGTTATCGGTTTCTTTTTACCTGTACCTTCTTGACTTCCCTGTTTTTATATTAATATGATAGGTTCTGCTGGGAAAACCGTCCCTACGCCCGTTCAGACTAACCAGGAGACGGTGGAGCCTCTCCAGCATGAGAGGGTGGAGCAGCAGAGCTTGGCTTCCGTCCCAGTGGTGGAGACTGTCTTGTCTCCCCCTGTCCAGAAGTCTACTCCTCCTAGTAGGAAGGCTGCTCCTCCTCCTCCCAGAGGCTTTAAGCAGGTCCTTGCCCCTACTCCTGAGGATCTGGCGCGTGTGGTTAGTGTTTCCTTTTCCTCTCTTCCCTCTTATAGAGTCAATTCGTTCTGTGCCTTACTTTGTTGACGGCATTTTTTACCTTTTATTTTCTTCAGCAGCAATTGAGGGCTAGGAAGGTGCAGTCTGCTGCGGCTCTTCAGACCTCTGCTCCCACTGCGGGCCAGCTTAAGCCCCTTGCAGAGGGTGCTCATCAGACTACGGCTGAGCCTGAGGTCTCTTCTCATTCCCAGAAGAGGTCAGCAGAGAGGCAGAGTGAGGAAGGAGCTCCTCCTCAGAAGAAGACTCGTCTCCCTGCTGACTCCCCTCGGATCGTTGTTGTTGAGGACGACGTCGCCACCAAAGGTTTGTATCCTTTACCTGGTCTTAGCTCCGGCCTTTTCCCTTCTGTGGAACTGACTGGACTTTCTTTTGGCTCAGGTTCTCTGCAGAGGGAATCGGCGGACGACCAGCACGAGGCTCAGGGGCGGGAGCAGATGTCCGTGGCCTTCCCTGATCCCAGTGAGTGGTTGAAGCTTCTGGCAAGTCGCTTCTCACCGGACTATGCTGTTCAAGATGTCCCCCTGGTGAGTTGTCTATTCTTCTTATAGTCATCTGTTTATGACATTAAGATTTCTTTCTGATATGCTTTTTCCTTGATTACAGGCTGCACGGGCCGGCGCCTTCATTGGAGAGTTCTGCCATGCTGTAGGGCTGGGTAGACATGAGGCAGATCTCCCTGAACTGCAGCAGCTTAAGGCTCAGGTAGCGCAGCAGAGAGCAGAGTATGCCAAGCTGAAATCCCAGAACTCTCTGATTGTGTCCACCTGCCGCGAAACTGAGGAGGAGAGGGATGCTCTGATTGTGGAGCGCGACACCTTGCGGACCGTCAACCAACGCATGGAGGGTCAGGTGGCGCAAGCAGAGGCTATCGCGGCTGAGCATTCCCGCCTCTCTTCTCAGCTTAGTGAGGCGTTGTCTCGTGCTTCGACGGTGGAGACTAAGCTGAAGACCTCCGAGGCCCGGCTGCAGGCAGCGTTGAAGGAGCAGGAGCAGCTCAGGGGTCAGCTCTCTGCTATACGGGCTGATCATGAAGGCTGCTCTGCTAAATTGGCTCTGCAAGCCAAGGAGGCTGAGGCAGCTCTAAGACAGAAGGAGGAGGAGCTAGGGGCAGAGTTCTCCAAGTTGCTTTCTGAGAGGGAGGCTCAGCAGGCTAAGGAGGCTGAGGTAGCCCTAAAGCAGAAAGAGGCCCAGCTGCTGGCGGAGGAGGCTGCCCGGGCTGCTCAGATGGAGGAGGCGTTTGGGAACAAGTACTGGGAGGACTGCAAAGTTGCGGTCCGCAGGGTTCTCTGGCATTTGCAGCCCTCTTTTTAACTGGGATGCCTTTGAGGACGCCTATGCCAGTCAAGTGCATATGCGACCTCCGGTGACTCAGGAGCTCAGAGATCTGGAGTTGCTCTACTCTCTGCCTTCAGAGGGAGAATCTTCAGAGCAGCAAGTTGATGGGAGCTCTGCAAAGGATAGCAGCTCCGTTCCTAAGCAATAGGAATTCGGGCGGCTATCTCATGCTTCGCCTCAGTCTTCTTGTGACTCCTGTCTTAGCTGCTGAGGTAGGTGAGCTGGGAGCCTGTGCTGAACTGATTGCAGTCCTCCGTTTTTGCCCTCTGATGAGATCCTAATTGACTTATCTTGTAATATTTGTAACTAAATAGTCAAACATTTCCTTTTCATCTGTATTTGCTCCCTTCTTTTGATTAGGTAGCCGCCGTTGTTGTAGTACTATGTAGCACTCTGATTTGGCTTATAGCCAGATCTTCTTATGTAAGATTCAATTAGTCAGCAATTATTTTTCCTGAAATGCGAGTTGCGTTCTTCTGTTGACTTTTGTGCTTTCTATTTGATGCATACCAAGTTTTGTTATTTCTGCTAAGTACCCGCGTTCTGCTCTGATGATGAGTCTGCCGTGCCATCAAGCAAATGTATTCAGGCGTTTTTGTGTACTTGGCTTGGTGGCCGGTGAGATTTGCTCAGAGCTGGGACTTTAGGGGCCCTTTACTCTTCTGCTCTGCCTTATGTATGACAAAGATTCAACAACAGCAGAGCAGAGGAGGTATTTTGACGCCCTAAGTCATGATGATTCTGGGAGTTTTGGGGTTCGCCCTTTAGCTCCTTCTGCCATCTTTTTCGTGTCGGGGTACGCTTTGGTTCTTAGGAACTCTCGCATCCCCATTAGCCTTAGGTGTCTATGACTTATCCTTGCTGCTTTTTGGGCCTTCGGCCCCGCAGGTTTAGAGGTAGAGGTCTATGACATCGGTAAGTCGAGTCGGCATCCGATCACTCTGCGGGCCTCAGGGGCTCTTGGACAGAGTTAACCTTTTGGCCGACTCCCTTTCTTCATTATATAGTTTACTTTTGTGTCTGAAGAGCCTCTTCAGCCTTCAGTCTGACTTAGACCCTGTTTTCTTTTGCCAGACTGTGGTATTTTTTCTCAGTCTGCTAAGGGTCTATCTGATTTTGGCATTTTGTTTTTCATAAAGAATTGATAAGGGGACGGGGGTTTAATGCGAAATGGAGAGTGGTGGACAAAGGGTGGCTCAAAGGCCTTTCATTCATGGGCGTTTTGATACAATCTGGGTTATACGATGGTGGCTGATGGTGGCTGTCTTAACTCCTTCTGTCTTCATTACATACCAACAGGGGGAAGAGACAGAAGGGTGGCTCAAAGGCTTCATTCATGGACAGAGTTAACCTTGTGGTTGATGGTGGCTGGGTCCACCCCAGGCATCTCAGCTGCCGAGAAAGCGAACACATCTGCGTTCTCTTTCAGCAGACTGATTAGGTTGACTCTGGTTTCAGGATCCAGGTCTTTGCCTATCCTGACTGCCCTACCTTCTTCCGGTCCCAAGAGTACCTCTTCGGTCTCTTCCCCCGGTTCAGGCTTATTTGCCTCCTGCTCTGCTTCTGGCCGAGCATCGGCCTCACTGATAGCAGCACACTCTTCCTCTCTTTGCTTGGCCTCTTTGGCCTTTCCTTCATTTCTTTCTTTCCTGGCTTCTTCAGCCTGGTCCTTCTTGGCTTCTTCGGCCTCTTTCCTCTTTCCTTCTTTCTTTTCCTTTCTCCTCTTTCTCCTGGACCCAGAGTGGTCAGGAGGAGGAGGTCTTTTATCCTTCTTTAGGGCGGTCAGATTGCATGACCTAGCTGCTCTCTGGTCTCCCTTCAGTCTGCCCACTTCTCCAGTACTGCTTAAGAAAAGCATGGTCTGATGATGGGTTGACGGGATTCCCTGTACTGCCTCGATGAACTTCCTTCCCATCAGAGCGTTGTATGGTGACGGGAGGTCTACCACCAGAAACTCTTGTACTACTGCTCTCTTCACTCCGTTCTGCCCCTCTGTGGTCACTGTCAGATGTATCTTCCCCTCTGGGATGATGGAATTCCCCGTGAATCCGACGATTGGAGTTCCTCCTTGCTTCAGCATTGAACGATCTAGCTCCATTTTATCGAAGGTATCCTTATAAAGGATATTCACGGCGCTCCCGCCATCTACCAGTATTCTTCGTACATCTATCGCTGCTAATCTCCAGAGTGACCACAAGAGGGTCAGAGTGCGGGAAGCTGATGCCTTTGCAGTCTTCTGCTGTGAAGGTCATGTTTGGTAGATCTGGGCTCAGCTCTGCCTGGTTGACGGAGTAGAGGTTGGGGTGGGTGAGTTGCCTTAGGTGAGCCCTCTCTCGCCCTATCGAGCTAGAGCTGCCAAATATGACGTATACCGTCTTCTTTTTCCCTTCCTTGATCTCTGCTCGCTTGTCCTGCAGTGTCTGCCCTTCGCTCTGTTGCTCCTTCTCCTTGATCCCCTGATTCCAGGCGAGGTACTCTTTGAAGTAGCCTCGTCTGATCAGGCTTTCCAGATCGTTTTTCAGGCTTATGCAGTCTTCTGTATTGTGGCCCGGCGTCTCATGGAAAGCGCAGAACTCTGCCATGTTTGAGCCTAGGCTTCTCTTCTTGGTGGGCGGTGGTCTGTGCCACCTGCTGTCATCTCTGTGGGTCAGAAAGATCTCAGCCCTTGGCGCGCTGAGGTTGCTATAGTTGTTATATTTCTCTTGGGCCTTCAGCCGGTCTGCTTCTCTCTCTGCTTCTTTTTGCTTTTCTCTCCCTCTGTTCTGATGGGGCCTGGGGCCTCCAAAATTCAGTCTGCCTCCCATGAACTGGTGCTCATTCCGCCTGGTACCCTGTATAGCAGGTCTGCCTGTTTCTGCTCCGTGCGTCGATGCTTTGTTGAAATCTTCGACGGCTATGTATTTTTCTGCTAGGGCCAGGGCCTCGCTGAGTTCTTTCATAGTGACCCATTTAAGATCATCTCTGAATTTACTGGTGTGGGGTAGGGCGTTCCTCAGAGCGTGCAGAGCGAGCTTCTGCTCCAGCTCTGGGATATGCACCAGCTCTTTGTTGAACCTCCCTATGAAATCCCGCAAGCTTTCATTCTGAGTCTGCTTCAGCAATAGCAGCTCGTGTGTGGATTTGTTCCTCCTGCTTCCGCTAACGAAATGCTCTTTGAATCTCTTCTTCAGTTCATCAAAGTTAGCAATCGTTCCTTGGGGAATAGTCCTGAACCAGGTTTGTGCTATCCCTGTCAGAGTGGCAGGGAAGTGTCTGCACCATGTGGCCTCATTGTAATTTCCTAGTTCCATGTGGGTCTCAAAGGCTGCCACATGCTCCTTTGGGTCTCCCTCCCCTTCGAACTTGAGATTGGACGGGAGCTTCGCTTTTGACACCCTGGCCGCAATGATTTCAGGTGTGAAGGGAGACTTGGAAGGAGATCTAATCTCCTCTGCAGGTGAGACCACAATGGGTCTGGAGTTGACTCTATGGGCTATGAGTCCTCTGAGGTCTGTGGGGGCTCCATTATCGCCAGAGCCCTCCTCTGGTATTGTTCCTAATCTCAGGCTGACATGCCTTCTGACCGTTCCGCCACCAGGCGCAGACAGGGCCTCTTCAGCTCCTGAGTTGTGCCTGGTTCTGGGTCGCGGCTGGACATTCTGGGCCACGCCCCTTAGACTTCCTCTGTGGACAGATCTCCGACTTGAGCCTGCCGTATACCCTGTGGGTGTCTGTTCTTTGAACATACTGGGATGATATTGCTGCATTATTTCAGTATCCCACTCTGCTTCCTGCCAGCCCCTCCTGATGTACCCGGGTCCAGAGCGGCTAGATAGGCCATACTCTGACGTCGGGGTGGGTGTAATGTTCGTCATATTGTACCCGCATAAGGGGTCTGCCGTGGCTGCCTCCTCTTCAGATGACAGCCGCAGGTGCCTTCGAACTGAATCGTGTGTTCCGGTTCTTTTTCTCTTTCGAGCAGGTTGGCTTCCAACAGTTTGCATAAACTGTTGAGCAGACTGCAGCACTTGAAAAGCTGCTTGAAGTTGCTCCGGTGTGGGCATGACCACTAAGCTGCTTGGCTGTGGGGTCTGCCTGGTTTCACGGTGAGGGGTGATGGTGTTTTCCTCCTGCCTGATCTGGTGGTAGCAGCACTACCCCTTCTTGTTGATCTCGTGTTTGTTTCTCTCAGTGGAGAGTTGCTTTCTCCTCCTGAACTGTCGGAACCGAGCGTTTCTGAGGTTGGAACCACCATTGCGAAGTTGTAGATTGGACTTTTCTACTCTTCCCCTCCTTCTAGCGCCAAATTGTTTCTGTCCAAGACAGCAACAGTGAATGTGGTGGTGGGTACTTGGTGGAATCGTGGCTCCCAAACGTCCTTCGTGGTGGTGGTTACCTGCAAAACAAGGAGAAACCTCGGGGGTGGTTCCGAGGATCGCCTCTCCGATGCCTAAGTCAGTCCAAATTGAGCACAAGATCTCTAGTCGAGAGAAAACGAGTATCAAGTGCAAGTATTTTGTGAGTGTTTGATTCAACGTACCTTACCCATGCATGGGCATGGGTATTTATATGAGACATGGACTTGTAACTGACCTAGTAAAGTGAGTGGGCTTCTTTGAAAGTGGGCCAAGGTGGAACGAGGCCTTCATTAAACTCCAGCCTAAAGGCTATGTCCGGAGCGGTCTGCGTGAGGAGGTCTGCTCTGCTCCAGGCGCTCTGACGTGGAGTGGCAGGCTGCTTCCAGCTGGAGGTCTGCTAGGTAGACCCCATACAATCTCTAATTTTCCTAAGTTACCCCACCAAACTGAGATCATCACCATCAGCATGACAATCACAAAATCACAATCCACCACACTTTTTTGTTTTCTTTTTAAAAGTTCAAGTAATATTCTATGCTCCTATGGTTCTTTCGCTCCACATATATAAGGTGAAAGGTGGATGGATCATTAGCGGGTAACATGGACTTCTAAACGGATTGGGTCATTTGCGGGTTACTTGAGAATGTGAACGGGTCGATGGGGCGGCCAACATGCAGAGGTGGTGGATTCGTTAGTGGAATGTTGTTGGCCTAGGTGATGGCGGAGTCTGAAATGGGTGTCAAAGGACTAACTCAACCAAAAACCTTAACACATACGCATGTCACATGATGGGTTTTATAAAGTATTTTGGACATTTAGCGCACAGTAATAGGCTTAATCACAGGACTAAAGGTTTCAATTTCCCGAGTTCACCACCGTGGTAAAATACTAAAATTGGAAAGGTGGAGAAGAAATGAGAAATGCCAGAAAACACTCCACAATCAATTCAATAATTACCAATGCAATTTCAATAAAGTTGGGTTAAACAAAATCCATGATATTAACAATGATCACTCACCAATCCAGCAAGAACAGAAAATGAAACAATCATCCAAGAAATGATCATAAAAAAAAATAATTAAGCAGTAATAATAGTGTTTTAAACTAGATTAAGCAATAATAAAATTGCAGATAATTATGGATATTATAATAAAAGTGAAGACTTTTGAAAATAAAAGAAGAGTACCGTAGTGGTGGGCGCAAAGCAGCAGAAGGCGGTAATGCAGAAATGAGTTCCTTGGCCTTTCACTCTCTTTTTGTTCTTGTGCAAATATTGGTGATTGGCTTATTGCTAAAGTGGGCATATATAGCCTAGGAGACCCCCCAAATTATCTTTCTTTGTTTTGCATTGGGACCAAAATATAAAACTCCACCAGCATAAGGAGAAAGATTGGTTATAAAGTACTCCCTCCGTCCCCCTAAGGATTTCCCATTTGCTTTTGCACGGTCTCCAATACACATCTTTGACCGCTTATATCTCCTATTATTTATTAATAAAAATGATAAAATATTCATATTTTGAATGTACCTATTAATACAAATATAACAAGATCACCTATGACAATTATTTATATTATATACTTCCTCCGTTTCGCAATACTCGCAACCAAAGGATTTGCACACAAACCAACGAGGAGGAAAGAGAGTGTATAGTTAGGCAAAAATACCCATGTGCTTACCCAAGCTAATTTGCCAAAACAATATATAACTCAACTGTTTACTACTTACTACCCAGAGCCGCTACCACCAGTTGCCGTTGCTGCAACCAGCAGCAACATCGCCGCCGCCACCTCCACCTCACCATAACCACCATAAAAATAAAAATAAAAACCCATAAATTGAAGGTGACAAAAGAAAATAAATCACCACCAAAATCCAATACCTTTAAGGTAATTAAACTTCTCAAATCTTCTTAGTGAATGGAAAGAATTCCCAAATCAAGAATCCAAAGTTGAATGTGATGAAAACCCAAAAAAAAAAAAAAAAAAGGAAATGGAGGTAAGAAGAGAGTAGATCTAGACTTGAAGCGTCACCGGAGTTTCGACTATCAACGTGGGTGAAAGGTGGAGGGAGGTGTTCCGAGAAGGGAGAGAGAAGAGAGTAGGGCGGTGGGGTGCTGATTTTGAGAAAGGGGGGTGGAGGGAGGTAGTGCGGTTTCGGGGAGGGGAAATAACGGTGGTGCGGTTTCGGGGAGGGCGGAAATGACGGTGGTGCGGTTTCGGGGAGGGGGAAATGACGGTGGTGGGTTTCGGGGAGGGGGATAACGGTGGAGGGTGGTGGTGGGTTTCGGGGAGGGGGAAATTTCAAGGTGGACAGGTAGATTGAGGAGGGGGAGTGATTGACGGTGGAGGGTGGTGGTGCTGTTTTGGGTGATGGGAGGGGAGAGTGCAGGTGGTGTTTTTAATGGAGAAGGTAATGGGTTCAGAAGAGAGATTGAAGGTTGGCTGGTGGGTGGGTAGGGGTAATTAGGTTGGGTAATTATTGCTTAGTGAAATAAGAGGGGGAGGTAATTGTAGATTTTATGTTGTTAATTGGGTGGAATGGGCAAGTTAGTAAGGGTATATTGGTATTTTTGCATACTAAAACATACTGTTATTAGCTTGGTTGCAAGTATTGTGAAATTTCCCTAAAAGGAAAGCGTTGCGAGTATTGCGAAACGGAGGAAGTATTAGTTATAATTTATGGTCAAAGTTTACAAAGTTTGACTTCAAGAAAAGCAAATGGGAAATCCTTTGGGGACGGAGGGAGTATGTTATAGTATAGTATCTTCGTTTTTTAGGGATGTTACTAAATATATCCCGTATTTATCACATCATAATCTGTACTTTATAGTGAATTGTCCAAATTATACTTACTTACATAGTATGTGTTCGGTTTTTATTTTTAAAAAAATTTGAATTTTCACTGAAATCGGATGGAATTTCCGGTACCGCGAAAATTCAACTTTATAAAATAATTCAAAAAGAAATCTATTTTTGAGATTGAATTTTTACGGAACCGGATGGAGTTTCCTGTTCCCGGTACGGAAACTCCATCCGGTTACATGAAAAAAATGATAATTTCACGGAACCGGATGAAGTTCCAGTACTGTACTTTTTGAATTTTTAATAAAGGGAGTGCGTAAAAGAAAGAGGGGGTAATATAGATAATTCTACCATGTATTCATACATATGCAGGTTGTGACCTGGTAAATACAGGCTGTGTTTAGCCACACACTTTTGAGTTATATCCGTAGTTGTTAAAATTTCAATTCAAATTATAGAATCATACGAATTTACCATTTAAATATGGTTATGCAATCCGATTCACGTTTCTATGTATTTTTGTGTAATAGAGAAAACATCGTACATCTAAATCAAATTCAATCAAGTTACGAAAGCTATTAATAGACATATATGGTCAATAACACTTATTTGATGGCTAAACAACTATTTTTTCAGTTATTAGTCAATTTAAACTTACAATATAAGAAATATCTGAATCATACATGTTTATAGAATCTTACGATTTGATTTTACAATTTGATTCTTAGACCAGTTTACGATTCAAAATAGAATCTCAATTTTAATAACTTTGGTTGTATCAAAACGGAAGAATTAGTAGGAAACGTCGTAGGGTTAGTAGTTTCACTGACTCTGCCCCCTTCGTCTACCATGATATCATTATCTTGGCGCCGGGATTCAGTCTCCAGAGCAGGGGCGGATCCAGGGGGTACATTGGGGTACAGGCGTACCCCAATTCCGAAATATGAAAAACAAGCAAAAAACGGAAGGCCCAACCTATAGTATATATATAGATAGCACTTTTTAAGGTGAATACGGGCCAAAAAGACCTTAAAAACCCATCTTTTGAAATAAAACAAACCTGACCCAATAAAAAATTGTAGGCTCTCTCTTTCACAATACGCCGCTCACCTCAGAGGCTCAGACCTTACCTCTGCTCTCTTCATGCAGACACACATTGGTTTTTACAAGGTTTAAATTTATATTTACATTGGTTTTTGCAATATTGCATTGTTTTTAATTTTCGTTTTTACCGGATGGTTAATTTATTTTGCAACTGCACCCCCACCTTCCCAATCCTGGATCCGCCACTGCTCCAGAGTGCAATGTTTCAAGATCTTTAAAGCACCCCGAGGTACGCAAACATCAGGAAGTTTTCTGTGTGAAAAATTTATGTTGAGTTCTTTAGAGATATCGACTTCTCGTTATTGATGGAGGTTGTTGCTCCACAGATGCAGTAACTTTTGTCATCCGTTTTGGGGGGTGTATGTAAAATGCTACATATAAACATTTCATGCTTCATGAGATGTTCAACCTGATAATCTTATTCTGAATTTGTGATCCTTGCAATGGTATATGCAACCCTTGTATATAAGATACCAAAGTAGAAATATTCTGTTGGATCGAATATTTATTGTATCAATTGACTTGTAATTTTGGCATGTATTGCTAAATTATTACCAATTTCAAATGCGTAGAGTTGCATATATCATTACCTTAAAAACCAATTCTTGCTTCAAAAACCAATAAATTTTTTTATCTATCCAAGAAAAACAATTAAATTATAGGGAAATTTGCCAAAACAAACCTTTTAAGTAAATTTTTACGAAAAAGAACCTTTCTAAGCATTTTTTGCAATAAAAAACCTTAAACACCATTTTTTTTTGCAAATTTTAATTTTCAGCGTTGACTTTGGTTTTTCCGGCAAAGACTCCTATTTTCCGGCGTTCTTGCGGAAAGTAAATAGGAAAACCCTAAAAAGCTCAATTTAACAAAAATAACGCTTTATTTATAGTTTTTCCCATACAATATCTGCAAAAATGCCGAAAAGGTTATGGGTCAACGTCGGAAAAATACAAGTCCACGCTTGAAAATGAAGAACGGTTTCTTCTTGCAAAAAAACTGAGGTTAAGGGTTTTTATTGCAAAGAATGCTTTGAAAGTTTTTTTTTCCGCAAAAATGAACATTTAGAAAAGTTTTTTTTAGCAAAATTTCCTATACTATAAAAAGTATGTACAAGATACTTCTATGAGTCATCTATATGTGTCCTCTTTTTGGAAAAATATGGGGAGGCAGATACTAATTAGCCCTTGTGCATGCATTTCAAACAAATGCAAAAAGTAGAGACATATGAGATACAATGCTAATACCATGTAAAAAGAAGATAACAACAACAATGATAACCAAATCTTATTCCCAAAATGATTTAGAATTTATTAACATGATTACATGAATCGACAAAAATAGACTTGTCAGAAAAAAACTAAAAAATGGATATAAAGTGATAAAAATAAATTTCTACAAAAAGAAATTGTAGTACTTATTAAAGAATGGATTAACTCTATCTTTAAACTCTAAATATTGGGCTGAGAGTTGTAGCTCTACTTATTTTTTGAGAGATTTGTTTTTGCCATTAATATGTTAACTGTTGATGTATAGTGTGTGAAGAGGGGGAAAAGAAACGGAAAGGAAAGTGGACCGCATTATCTTAAAACAACTTGATGTGCATTGAATATTGATTGACTCACCTAAAAGAAAACAAACAAGTGTACAAGACCATGAAAATTGACCATGAAAATTGACACCATTTTGCATTTGTAGGAAAGAAGGGAACACTAGTATATTTGTCTTTAGATCAGGGCCTGATTTATAAATTTAGATATGAATTGCGTAATTATATTATTATTCCAAAAGAAAACAAAATCGTAAAATATCAAACATCATCTCTTGGCAGTTATATATATATTTTTTACTTTTTCAATCATCATTAGTGTCACTTGATCATTATCACTCTTTTACACCCAACATTCTAAATATTTATCTCCTAAAACCTTCCTTAAAACATATTAAACCAAGACGGAGGAAGTAATATAAAAAATAAAGCATGGTAACTACTTCCTCAGTTCTACTGACAAATACTTCATCCGTTTCTAAATAAGTGACACATTTTCCTAATATGAAAATGTCACAATAAGTTACACCAACCTCAAAATAATACTACATTTTAAATAATAAAATTACATCATTATTCTTACTCAAATAATATGTATCCAATTGCTTATTTAGTTAAAGTATTCTATCTCTTTTTAATTGTGATCCCTCTTTCTTTGTCTAACCTCATTGGTTTTCCCCTACTTTCTCTATGTTCTACTTATTTACACCCAACATTCTAAATATTTATCTCCTAAAACCTTCCTACAAACATACTCCCTTCGTCCCCTTTTGTTGTTCTCATTTGAAATTTTACACTATTTGAAAGTAGAGAGAATGTTCTAAGTGGTTTCCAATATATAAGAAAAAACATAGTCATGTAAATCTTGTTTTATTCGTCTCGACGAGTACATCAAGAATATCAAACTTTTATAATTTTTATTAACATGTTGTTAGAGATATACACGATATAAAATATGCATTGGCAAACGTGAAAAGGCAAATGGGAACAACAAAAGGGAACGAAGGGAGTATTAAACAAAAACGGAGGGAGTAATATAAAAAATAAAAGCATTGTAACTACTTCCTCATTTCTACTGACAAATATCTTTTTTCTCAAGTATTGTAGAACAAAGAACCAAGGAAATGAAGAGTTAATTGAAAAATGAATTCTTTTATTGACTTCTAAGCAGGAGAAGTAGATATTTAGATACATGCATGAGTAACCATGTTGAGGTAAGAAAAAATAAAAATGAGAACAGGATTTGCTAAAATCTACTTCTTTTGTTTTTAAATAAGTTTCATACTTCATGTTTTCACGTTTGCCAATACAATATTTTAAATATTAAAATTTACTATTATCAACAAGTAAAAACTACGAAAAATTGATATTAAAAAAATTTACATTGAGATGAATCTAACGGGATCCTACATGACTATATTTTTCTTAAAATATAAATTATCGAAATTAATTAAAGTTTAAACTGTGAATAATTAACAGTATACAAATGTTTTGCTTATTTAGAATGGGGAATTAGATAACAAAAGAGGGAAGAATTTTACGAGACATCTTGGCAAAAAAGGAAGATCATTGTGAAACGAGTGTGTAATAAAGAGATGAGGTACTTTTAATGACAATATTATTATTCATAAAAAGGACAACTATTCTGGACAAGAAAACTTAATAACGTTAGAACATTAAAGTCATAGAATTAGAGGCCACCATTTGCAGCTTTTGGGTATTACACGAGCCAACAAACACTACTATTAGGTAAAAGTACTTAAAAAGGGATGGGTTTGCTAATTTGCTTATATTAGAATTAAAACTGAGAATGAGGTTGTGTTATCCGATTTTCATTTTTTTCACCTATTGCGAGGAAGTTGCAAGGAAAGACCGGAAGAGGCAAAACCCTTCCTCTGAAACGCCGGCCAAAACTCCTCGAAAACCGCATTTGTTTGCAGGGGTGGTTTGTGTTTGGTTTGCGTTTCTAGGGGGTGGGGTTTGCGTTTGCAGGGGTGTGGTTTCGCCGGCGTTGCAGGGGAAATGGTGGAGATTGCGCTGGCTGGGGTTCCGGTGGTGGGCGGCTGTGGTGGGTGGCAGTGGGGGTGAATGGTTGCAGGAGTGAAGGTGGGGGTGAGTTTATGTTTTTTTTTGTTTTTAATTTCTTAATTTTTTTTTAAAATTTGATAATTTTAAAAAATACAATAAATTGACCTATTATAATGCGCCACGTCGCATTATTTACCTATTTACCAGGTTACCATTTTACGTAAGACTAATAAGGAAAAATATCCTAAATACTTGAGATTATTTTGAGAATAATTGAAGGTGGAATTAATTTTGGAATATGGGCAATAGTTTGGATTATTCATGTTAATTTTCCCTAAGTTTAATTTAGTAAAAATCAGTTGTGCAAAAAAGAAAAAGCAACACTAAACATTAAAAATAAGTTTATCAAATAAGTTTAATTCAGTAAAAATAAGTATAATTCATCAAAATTAAGGTGAACTATACCATAGTTTATTTCGAGTGTTATCATTTAAGGTAGGTTACCAAACAAGAATATGTTACAATTATTATCATGCACCCGGGTGCACCGTGCGCATGGTGCACCCGGTGGCATTATTGTAATTAATGCGAAAATCTGGGCAAGAGTATAAGTATTAAAATCTTGCCCCAATACCTTGTAGATAGTTTAACTCAGTTGGTCTTGAGGTTTATGTGTTTGGTAGTTGGTCATGGGTTCGACTCCCATACCAATCATTTATAATTTTTTTTTTACGTTTGACTTTTCCTCTTCTTTTGGCTTTGAATCTCATTGTTTATTTTTCATGTTTCTTCCATAGTCTTAGTTCTTATTTTAGCCTTTTTTTATTTTATCTTTTTCAATTATTTTGCATATTGTTGTACTATAATTATTTTTTTGGAGGGATGTTGTATTATAATCGTTATTTTTAAATTTATTTTACGGGTAGAATATATAATTATTATAACACGCCTTTTTTCTTTTTAATATTTCCCATATTCTGTTACAATATATTTTTAAAAAAATTTTAAATAAAAAACTTATTTTATTCTTCTTTGCTTCACCACTCACTAACTTTTTTCATTTCTTAAAATACATTTCACTCATTTGATCAAAATGAGCAATCGTTTTTGTGCAGCAAGATCAGTAAACATTCTGATCACAATCGAGCGATTTTATTTTACTCATTTGATCAAATGAGCAATCATTTTTGTGCAGCAAGATCAGTAAACATTCTGATCACAATTGAGCGGTTTATTTTACTCATTTGATCAAATGAACAATCTATTTGCAAAGGAAGATCGGTAAAGATTTTGGATCTTGAGTGAAGTAAAATAAATCTACTCATTTTGTACAATCAAAAACAAACAGTGAGAGTAAAAAATAAGGAAATGAGCAACATGATTTTCAAAGGAAAACATGGAAAAATATGTTTGATATAGTTCACATTATGATTTGATATTGAGTGAGTTAAATTAACTCTACTCATTTACAAAATGAACAATTTTATTTTACTCATTTTGATCAAATGAGCAGTTTATTTTGTCTTGGAGATAAATCAATCTGCTCATTTTGGCATGTTTGTTTTGATAAGTAAACATTTTAATCTCAAGTGAGGTAAAATAAATCTGCTCATTCGCAAAATGAGTCGTTTTATTTTACTCATTTGATCAAATGAGCAGTTTTATTTTACTCATTTGATCAAATGAGCAATTTTAGTTTACTCATTTGATCGAATGAGCAGTTTTATTTTACTCATTTGATCAAATGAGCAATCTTTTTTACACAGGAAGATCAGTAAACATTTTGATCTTGAGTGAGGTAATAAATTTGCTCATTCACAAAATGAGCTGTTACTATGACTTAAAATTTTCTTATTATATTCTTCTTTTCTTTTCCACTCTCTAACTTTTTCCAATTCTTTTTTCAATGTGGAGAAATAAAAACTAAACAAACAATAAGATACCCATTGAAAAATTAATGAAATAAGAAATATAGCTTTGAAATGAGTAAATATGTTACTTAGTGCAAAAAATTCCTTAAATGAGCAAAAAACTCCTTAAATGAGCAAAAAACTCTTAGACTATTGCTCATTTAATGAAATTATATAATTTGTAGTCAGAAAAAGAAGAAAATAAATAATATTATTTTCTAATTTGTAGTAGCTTAACACTGGTACGTGGAAAATAAATAAATGAGTAATTTATCTTTTAAATGAGCAGTTATATAATTATTTATTGATTAGTAAACATGTATCTACCGTGTCACATTGACGAATATATTACTAAAATGAGCATTATACATTTCAAATGAGAAATATATCTTAAAATGAGAAAATATATTTTCTAATGTGTTAAAATAAATACCAAATAGAGTAATCAGTTATAATACAAGTAAATGAGCAATATTGTTTTCGAATGAGCAAATTGATTATACTTGAACTTGAAAAATAACTAAATGAGCATCGTAACTTTCAAATGAGCAATATAACTTTTAAATGAGCAATAATATATTTCTTTTAACAAAATAGGAATAAAAAGAAGATTAATAAAAAATGAGTTGAAGGAGAAAAAAAAACAACAAAGAGTGGTATCGTAACTTTCAAATGAGCAATATAACTTTTAAATGAGCAATAATATATTTCTTTTAAAAAAATAGGAATAAAAAGAAGATTAATAAAAAATGAGTTGAAGCAGAAAAAAAAACAACAAAGAGTGGTAGAGGGGGGATTCGAACCCGCGACCCTCTAACGCGGAGAGAGTATAGAGGCCCAACCACTGAGGTAGCTTTCACTTAGTGATGTAAAATGGAAGGAAATAGTATTAGAGCTGTTTTGTTGAAGTTCGCGAAAATCACCAAAATGCCACCGGGTGCACCGTGCGCACGGTGAACCCGGGTGTACGGTGCATGGTCTCAGAATATGTACTCATAAGACAGAGGGTTATTATAATATTTTGGCCCAAAATCGGTTTAAAAAAGTTAAAACAACTATAGAAGGGTTTGCTAATTTGCATAATGTGTGACGCGTTTAAGTAGTATGAGAATGAGGAAGTTGCAAGGAAAGCCGCTTAATGAAAGTATGAAACCGGTTTTAGATCATGCATCTCCTTATATATACCAATATCGATACATGTATATATCCCTCATTTCATTTTCATGCAAAAACACAAAACGAACGCCTCCTTATAACGCCCTAAATTGATCTGTGAATTTGATTATTACGAACACAATTTTATTGCTCATTTGATCTGTATCGGACTTCAAATTCATCAATTTAAGGTAAAATTTGATCTTCCTCTGTTTTTCGATTTTCGCTGTTTTTTTATCATCATCTTTTTTTCTTTTGCGTTACTGCATTATGCTTCATTCTTAGTGATTTACTGTTTGTTGTTGTTGTTGTTGTTGTTGTTGTTGTTGTTGCTGCTGCTGTTGTTGTTTCTGGTCTTTGTGGTTGTCTGTCGGATTCGTCGTTGTTGTTATTGTTATTGTTATTGTTATTGTTGTTGTTGTCGTTGTTGTTGTTGTTGTTGTTGTTGTTGTTGTTGTTGTTGTCGTCGCTGCTGCTGCTGTTGTTGCTCTTGTTGTCGTTGTTGTTGCTGTTTTTGTTCTGGTTGTGGTTGTCGGATTCATTGTTGTCCTTGTCCTTTTGCTCACTGGTTCACTTGTCTTAAGATCTTATGGTCAGTAGCTACAGCTTATTGGATTTGAAATTGGAATTAGGGTTTTGTTCTTATTCAAATCAGAAATAGAACTCTTTTCCAAAAAATTTATTGCTCCTTTTATTGTATTAAACTTGTAATCCATCAACTAAGGTAAAGATGATCATCAGAATCTGTTTTCTATTTTCGGTGTCGTTTTGATTTTTGATTACCATTTGGGATTTCTGCTTCACTCTTGTTGGTTTCTGTTTGATTAACTTCATTTGATTATTTTTCTGTTTTGATCTTCCGTATGTTTGCGTTTTATTCTACATTTGTACTTATTAATTAATTAATACAAATATCGCGTCGGTCGTTGTTAATGGTTGTTGATCTGATAAAATATTGTTTCGTTTTTGATATTTTAATCATTATTGGCCGTATGTTTCAATTTTTTTGGATCTTGGATTTAGTATTTAATTAGTTGAATGCTGATGAAAAAGAGGGGATTGCTTTTGTCGAATATGAAATTGGAATCATGGTTTTCTTTCTATGCAGTTTGGGGAAATTTAGAGTATTAATATGCTTATCTTATACAGGAAAGTATTAGCTATGGAGCCTGTAGCCATAATTGTGGGATTTCTTGGCCTTTTAACCTATTTAAGTGGGGTAGCCAGCCTTGATGAGAGAAAAAGAATTCTCAAGGGAGAAACCGAATCCTTAAGTGCTAGGATGCTGGACATTAATAGAGTATTCTCTTCCACTCAGGTTCAACGAGGCAAGAAGCGAAAGCGAGATGATGACCTAAGTCAGTGGATCGCTGAGGGTAAGAAGCTTGTGGAGGAAGCCCAAGGCTTGCTAAGCCAAGTTGGAAGATGGAGGTGCTTCGTTTTAGGTTCCAAGGTGAGATGGGATGTTTGCAAATTGGGATATTCTATGAAAGTCCATGACAAAAAGGGTGATGTACTCCTTAAACAGGCCTTGTCTGATGCCCGTGGCTTGTGTCGTGGCTATCATTTACCCGTCAGACAGTTAGTTGGCCGAGTGCCTTCTAGGACTTTGAACACTCTTAAAGTCCTACTGGAATGTGATGAGGTTGGAAGGATTGCTATTTATGGTCCAGGTGGAATTGGTAAGACCCTTTTGATGAAACACTTGTTCAACTGGGCGCTGGACAGGTTTGATTATGCTTTATGGGTCTCTTCCCCTGATGAGTTTACCATCAAGAGTGTGCAAGATGCTGTTGCCGCAGTGGTCAAGTGTGATATTTCTAGCTATGATGATTTACATGTAAGGGCTATGAGATTGTCCCGAACACTTGCAGGTCTCGGCAAATTTGCACTTTTCTTAGATGGTGTTCCGGAAGCTGGTTTTTCTCTGGACCGCGTAGGAATTCCAGTTCGTGCAGAAGGGAGTGGGTGCAAACTGGTATTGAGTACTAGATCTACTTTGGTGTGCAGAATGTTGGATGGTTTTGTAACAGTCAAAGTTGAGCATCTTTCAGGAGAAGAAGCATACCAGTTATTCAGGCATGAAGCAAGGATTGACAATGGCTCAGTTTCCTCCATTGATGACATGGCTAGGTTACTTTCAAATTCATGTTGGGGAGTGCCACATGAGATTGTACATTTAGCTACTCACATGTGTGGCAAAGATGACCCTCATGAATGGAGACATGCACTATTTCAATCAGGATGTCTCGGGACGAAGAACAAACTTCCAGCAAATCCCGACGTTGAGCGTTATAGGAAAAGGCTGAAGAAGGATATGATCCTCTCCCATTCTTTCCTGTTACCCAAGGAAAAAGAGTGAGACATCTCCTTCAAGTGACAGGCCAGATTAAGAAGGAACTGAAATGTGAATGTGCCGTTGCTTTAGAAAAGGTAACTAAGTATTTTGTTAGGTCAGAAGGCAAGAGCATCACATTAACTAAACCACTCGTTTTTCCGTGGGTCTTCAGCTGTCCCTTACTTCAGGGACCATGTTTGATTACGCTGTGAACTAGCGGAGTAGCTGGCAGCTTCTCAAGGAACTAGCATCAAGAGAACAACTTGAATTTTCTGTTTAGGAAAGGCATTGATTTGATGTCGTCATGCTAAGTTATCAGGGAAGTATCCTCGTAATCAGTTGTCAAAAAATTGAGTTGTACTTCATTCTTCTGATGCAATGTAAATTATGTTTTCTGTCAGCAGGATATTGAATATACTGTGTTTTTGTGTTCTGCATGCTTTTATTACTCGTGGTTGAATGTCTACCTTTGTGCTATGCCATAAGAAAGGCCCTTCTGTATGCTTTTCTGTTTGGCTGAAAACACGTGAACTGAAAAAAATTTAATAAAACTAAACTAGACTTAAAGAAATAGTGAAATGTGACAGTAAGTATTCCTTTCAACAAAAAATGTAAGAGTAAGGGTTTGTTCTTTTCGGCTGAAAATAACCGAATTGAACTGAAGGTAATTGAATTGAAAATAATTGGACTGAAAATAACTGAAGTGAACTGAAAAGAATAGTAATATGAGCGTGAAAATATTGTCTCGTGTTTTATAATGGCTAGTTATCCACCTAATTGCACTTTGCTCTATTTTCTTGTTATTCTCCATTAAAAGGTGTTTAGATTTCGATTCACATTTGAAGCTGTTGAGAATAGGGCTTGTCATGTTTCCACATTTTTATTACTGTTTCAGTTTTTTTTTATTCTTGTTCTGTTTTCTTCTTTTCTTTCTTTACATATCTTGTGCTGGAAACATATGAATCTGGATCATCTAAAATGAATTCTATGGTAAACCTCGCTGCTCAAGTTTCGCCATCCAAATCAGTCACTGCTGATGCAAACAAGGATACTTCGTATGCTGTTATCAGTTTTCTAGCCTCCTCGGATTCATTTTCAATTCCTCCACACAGAGTAACTAATTCTACTTAGCGGAGGATGTTAGGTTCTGCCATAAGTATGTTGATATGTGAGGAGATTTTGGTTTATCTTAAACCGCCTAAGCGGTCAATTACTTATGTATTAATTGAAAGACAGATCTCATTATTGTGTGTAATTTTTGAATATATCTATCATTTGAGAATTAGTGGTTGTATCAATTAATTTTATTTCATGTATCAATTGAAAATTAGTGGTTGTATGTTCATGGCTCCTCTGCTAAAGCACAATGCAGATACCAAATGATGTGCAGTGCTGATGCTACAGGAAAGATAGCAAGCACATTAATAACAGTTATCAGTTTGTATAAGAATGAGGATTCCTTTTGAATAGAGAAACATATTTGTGCACATCAAATGAAGAAGTTGCTAAAACATTCTCACATACCAGAGTGCACAACTTCAGACAAGAGGCGACATGGACACGATAAAACACCAGCCTTACTGCCTTGGTGCATTTGGTAAGGCAACATTGAAGACGGAATCAAGTAAATGAGTCCATATTTAGGTGTTTGGTAAGGTTAAAAAGCATTCCACTCCGTTAACGGATTCCTCCAAAATGATTCCCCACCCTCCCACGCGGTAACAAAAGCCCTCAACCTCCTCTAACGACAAAAAGAATGCTTCATGCTCTTACATGCATCTTACTACTGGAAAAGCTTGGCTTGTTGAACAAAGAACAGGCACATTCATGACTGATAAGATGGACAAAATTGGAGAAGGTACAGAATAAAAGAAAATCAAAAGCAAGTAAGAAACGATTTTGCTGATTACCTTATTTATTTGTACAGCACAAAAATCTACAACTAAAATTTGGGAGACCACCAGCTATTTACAACTTACAACTAATCCTCAAAAGTCCTCATTAATCTTACCTTTCTATGGCAAAAACTGGTCACCTTCAATAGTGATACGCAGAAGGTAAATTTGTACTACTATCTCTTCAATATATAGTATCATGTATCAAAATTATCAATTAGGGCCCGAACTAGGAGTTCTCCTAAGCTCGAATAATGCATTCCTCCATTCACGAGGGTCATCAATGCCACGCATAGAAGTAGCTACTTCTACGATCATGCGTGGCAAGCCATGACACTTCATTGCAAGTAGCCTAGGAATACTATATGGGAAAGAGTCACAGCTCGTACTCATGCTGGTGCTCGCTTCATTTATAAACAACTCGCATGTTTCTTCATCCGAAAGAGGGTGAAGTTCTACAGTTCCAAAACAATCCAACATTTCAGAAACATAAGTCGACCTAGTTGTTATAACTACTTTGCTCTTACTCCCTTCTGCAGGGACAGGAATTCCTATCTGCTCCAGAGAAACAACGGCTTCTGGTACATTATCTAGGAAAAGCACAAAAGTTCCAAAACGTGCAAACATATCCGACAATGTTTGAGCCCTTTTATTCAAGTCATCATCACTACCGAGATCACACTTCACTTCAGCAGCGACAGCATTTTGCACACGCTCAATGCTGAACTGACGAGGAGTAGTGACCCAGAAAACATGATCAAACGTCTCAGGCTCTGTCCATTTTAGTACACAGTTATGTAGGTGCTTCATCAAAAGCGTCTTACCAATCCCTTCTATACCATGGATGGCAATTCTTCCAATCTTATCACATCTTAAAAAAGACTGAAGTTGCTCCAAAGCATCTGAAGCTTGTTGCCCAAAAATATTTCTGACTGGTATAAGATTACCACGATATAGGCCTCGTTTAGCACACAAGGCGCGTCTAAAAAGCATATCAGCTTCCTTTCCATGAGATAACAATGTGTTAATCAACTTGTGGATAGCTACCAGCTTTTCCCTAGTTTGGGAAGAGAAGATGCTCCCACCTTTAACTCTACTTTTGTTCTCTGGAAAAGCTTCACTAACCTGTTCTAACAAGCTTTTCGCTTCCTGCACCAGTTCCCGACCCTTGACCACCAACGAAAACAAGTCATCGTCCCTCTTTCTCTTCTTGCTTTGTGGAATAGAAACACTAGATAATGCTGCTTCAATATCTTCTATCCTGGCACTTGCGTAATCAGTTAAATCCTCAAGAGTTCGCTTCTTCTCATCAAGTCCTCCTTCCAAGATTAAGATCTTCAGAAGACTCAAAATTTCCCAGAGCACAGCAAAGAGATTCATAGTGAACATTTCCTGTACAAAATTAGAATGCTAAGATTCAATATATACATGATTAGTCTTGTACTAACCTTACAAAGTAAAACACAATCAAAGCTGAAAGTAAATGTAGTAAACGAAACGATTGTATACCATATAACCATGTACATATACATCCGTTGTTTTTGTCAAATAACTCACACGTTTGCATTCAGAACTATGAATCTCTTTGCTGGTTCAGAACCAGCTCGTCGCATCCCATCCCTGATAAAGAATGATTGTGAACCAGCTCTAAACTAGTTTTCCAAACTTTCAATCTTTTGGCTCATGGTACCTCTGTTTTCTTGTTATCTAAGTTTCACATTTGCCAATAGAGAACTTTAAGTATTAGTATCTCTAATGCTCTCAACTTAATCACTAAAGTTTGATTTTCACGTTGCCAATGTCCTAATTTTACCATTAACTTCTTTAATGCTCTATAAGTAAATATTACAAAATTTTTGATATTGCGATAAAATACACATTAAGATGAATCCAACAATATCGTATCAGCTAATTCGTTTTTGTACATCAATCAGAACTTACCACTCAGAGGTACAACCTGAATAATGCTAAAGTGAAATCATAGCGATTACAAAACAAAGAAAGTATAAAATATAAAAGTACAAAAAAGGGAGATTAAAAAAAAACAATGTGGAAGTGTAAGATTTTGCAAAATAGTTACCTTCCTAATCAAGGAGGAACTTCTATGGGACGAGTAGGACCATGGCCCGGTCCTTTATAGTTTAAGTTTATTAATTATAAAGCGTATATCATCTAATATATATACGTGATACAAATAAGAGGTTGAGGGTTTAAACCTTATCACGTCCTTTTTGTTCAAGATCCGACATTGTCCCAATAAGAATTTTTATCCTACACCAAATAGGAATTTGTTTGGTACACTAAACAAATAGTACTATTTTGGAGTATGACATAATCTCTAATTTTCCTAAGTTACCCCACCAAACTGAGATCATCACCATCAGCATGACAATCACAAAATCACAATCCACCACACTTTTTTCTTTTCTTTTCTTTTTAAAAGTTAAGTAATATTCTATGCTCCTATGGTTCTTTCTCTCCACATATATAAGGTGAAAGGTGGATGGATCATTAGCTGGTAACATGGAATTCTTAGCGGATAGGGTCATTTGCGGGTTACTTGAGAGTGTGAACGGGTCGGGTCAGGATCATTTGGTGGCGGATGCCGATGGGGTGGCCAACAAGCATTGGTGGTGGATTCGTTAGTGGAATGTTGTTGGCCTAGTTGATGGCGGAGTCTGAAGTTGCTATCAAAGGACTAACTCAACCAAAAACCTGAACAAATACCGATGTCACATGATGGGTTTTTATAAAACCATTTTTGACATTTAGCGCGCAGTAGTAGGCTTAATCACAGGACTAAAGGTTTCAATTTCCCGGTTTCACCACCGTGGTAAAATTGGAAAGGTGGAGAGAAGTAATGAAATTAAATGCCAGAAAACACTCCAAAATCAATTCAATAATTACCATTGCAATTCCAATTAAGTTGGGTTAAACAAAATCCATGATATTAACAATTATCACTCACCAATCCAGCAAGAACAGAAAATGAAACAATCATCCAAGAAATGATCATAATAAATAAAAAAAGCAGTAATAATAGTGTTGGAAACTAGATTAAGCAATAATAAAATTGCAGATAATTATGGATATTATAATAAAAGTGAAGACTTTTGAAAATAAAAGAAGAGTACCGTAGTGGTGGGCGCAAAGCAGCAGAAGGCGGTAATGCAGAAATGAGTTCCTTGGCCTTTCACTCTCTTTTTGTTATTGTGCAAATATTGGTGATTGGATTGTTGCTAAATTGACATATATATAGCCTAGGAGACCCAAATTAGCTTACTTTGTTTTGCAGTGGGACCCAAAATATAAAACTCCTCCAGCATAAGTTAAAAGATTGGTTATGTTATACTCCCTGCTCTCCGTCCCACAATATTTTTCCTACTTTTTAATATATATATGGTATAAAATAATGAAGTGGGAAGGATATTATAGGACGGAGGGAGTAGTATAGTATCCTCGTTTTTTATTTGTATTGGTAGTAGTTAAAGTTTCAATTCAAATCGTAGAATATTATGAATTTACGATTTAAATATAGTTATAAAATTCGATTCACGATTCTACTTATTTTTTTGTAATAGCGAAAACCTCGTACACCTAAATCAAATTCAATCAAGTTACGAAAGCTATTATTAGACATATATAGTCAATACCACTTATTTAATGGCTAAACAACTATTTTTTCAGTTATTAGTCTATTTTGCACTTATAATATAAGAAATATCTAGACCATACATGTTTGTAGAATCTTACGATTTGATTTTACGATTCGATTCTAATACCACTTTTCGATTCAAAATAGAATCTCAATTTTATCAACTTTGGTTGTACCATATTAACTTTAGATACTATTTATGTTCGTCAATTTGACCTTGTACTATTCTTTGGACTTAGAAAAATGAAGCGGTTTCGGAAAATGAGAAATCCAGGTATGGAATTCCATACTCAAGTACCCCTAACCACCCAACTTTTTCTTCACTTATATTGTATCAAATCCATTCCACTTCATTCCAAATCCTTTAACTCAAATCCTTTAACTTATATTAAGTAAAAGAATCATTTGTTTCCATTTTATTCTCAACTCATATCAGACACGATATAAACACTATTTTATCCTAATTCCATCATTAATCATCTTTTCCTATCTACTTTTTTAATTTAATTTTTTCACCAGGAGTTAAAAAGGAGAAAACTTAGTTGACCCAATGGGTGGACAACTCACTACAGAAAAGGAACATAAAGAATCCCACTTTTATAAAAATTAATTTTTTAATTGTCTATTAGTAATGGGTTGTCGATTTATTAGATCAACCTAGGGGTCATTATCGCACGAACTGATACCGAACACGCCTGAGCTCGGCTCGGCTCGTTTAGTTTTTGAACGGGCTCGGCGAGCCTGGAAATTGAGAGCTCGGCTCGAGCCCGTGAAATATATTGGGGCTCGAGCTTGACTTGACTCGGTAACTGTAGGCTCATTTTTAAACCATTTTTAAAAAAAGAATCTATTTTTTGTAGGAAATAGTTTAGTTTTTTAAATTTGTATTTTTTTAGGTAAAAAAGTTAATCGAGCCTGTTCATGAGTTTTTCAGTCAAGCCTAGCTTAGCTCATATCAGCTCATTAAACTTTCGAACCAAGCTTCTACGAGACGAGGTTTAACAGAGTCGAATCCGAATTGTTCACGAACAAGACAGATTCATTTTCACCTCCAGATCAACCTATCAATGTTTAAAAAATATTAAATATGTGAGATAGGAAATCTTTACTCTCGTTGAAGTGTAGAATTTTGGAAGCCTAGAAGGACCAAAAAGGTGACGTTGATAAAGAAGTTAGCGATGACGAAGTGCGGAAACATCGTTATCTTTGAATTAAGAAAAACGCGGCTCTTCTCACTCCAAAACCCACCCTCTCCCTCCCAAAGCAACACACTTTAGTACTTTACCACCATTGTAATAACAAAAGAAATCGCTTGCGTGTAGTACTACTACAATAAAATTCAAGCTTAAAATTAAGGAAAGATTAGGGTAATAATCCTAGCATCATCAAAATCATCTAAATTTCAAGTATAGCTCGTCTTTCGATTATTATTTCAATTATGAATTATTCTAGCATCATCTAAATCATAATTGTTAATTTCTCACAAAACTTTAGTAACATGATCAAACTGAGTCTAATTTAAAAGGTTACTAAGCCAAGTAACAAATTGGAATTAGGTCGAAAAATTAAGGAGGTCATTGGGTAAGTGACATATAGGAGGGAAGAGATAAAACAAAATAAAATTAGCGATGGTTTGGAATCAGCTTCGGAAGACATTTCACATGTAGGTTGGACTGCAATTGAATAACTTGTTGTTGATATTATTATTAGAAGAATTATCATAGTTATGTTATACTACCTCCGTTTTTTTATATGTACATTTGTTTTTGCGTGCGGACCAAGGAAAACGTGCAAAAGTAAGAGAGAAGGATAGTAAAAGTATGGAAAAAGTGAAAAAAAGAAGTTAAAAATAGGAGAGAAGCAAAGAAAAAGAAGGAGAGAAGTGCAATAATTAAGTGGGCTAACCTTCTATTTATGAAAAAAGATAAAAAAATATTAATTTAAAAAAATATCCCAAAATAAAGAAATGTGCAAATTAAAAGAAAACAGAGGAAGTATATAATGAACTTTGTTTTAATAGAGATACGGGTTTGTGACATTTTACTTTTGTGTATTTTATTGTACTTACTTAATTTATATTTGAATCTAAAAGATTTTTAACTTTTACTCTATTTATATTTGAATCTAAAAGATTTTTAACTTTTACTCTATTTAATACTTGAATGGGTTGAACAGATGGAAAGTCATGGGAATTTGCACAAATGGCCAACCTTTGTGGATCCCACGTGCAATAGGCCAAATGTTTCTACATACGCCACGTGTTGCAAACATGTGAAGTTTTATTCAACGTGATACATGTCAATGTATCATAAATCCGCCATGCCAACTAGACTTCCATGTCAACTAGACTTCCATGTCATTAAAATTATAGTGATTAAATTTGAAATATTCATCTCTAATGTTTCTAGAAAAATATTTGGTATTTTCTGCCGTTCCGTTTTTTATTGACTACACTTTTTTCGTAAGTTTAAAATTAATTGCTACATTTTTTTCCTTATTAGTAACATTTTCTCTCTATCTCTCTCCTACCACTTTTTCTTCATATTTTTACTCACTCATCAAAGTACTGCCCAGAACTCCGTGAAATGATAAGTGTAGCCATTAAAAAAACGGAGAAAGTATAACAAATAAATTTTTAGTACTACTATTCATAACAGATAATTCGTTTCAGTTTTCACATAATAAGAACATTTAATTTCGTAGTTTTTATTCACTTGTTTAAGCCAATCTTCCATTCTTCTCAAGGTAGGTATTTGGACCATGATCCACGACAACATTACCCCTAATTTCCATGATTAAATTTTCTTTTTTGAATTCAAACATTAAATTTTGACCATATATTTATTTTTTTGGAGCTAAGCTATGGAGACAAAATGATAATTAATCCCAAATCTCTTGGTATGGAGAGGAATACACATACTCTAACCGAGTGAACTACCCTTCACTCTCATAGAGAGCCTGCTCGACAAAATCAGTGGTTGCATTAGTTGTTACTTGCTCGACCAATTGTAAGTTGTCGGGATAGCTGCCAGTTATTGGTTGCTAGCTGTTAGCGGTTGGTTATGAATGTAGTTATTTAAAACTTTAGTGTTTGATAAAGTTTTAGTGGTTGTATCAGCTATGTCTGTAGAAGTACTTATTTATAACATACTTCATTTTTTGTTTTAATACTTTCTTTTGGCAAAATTAGACCGAAGCAAGCTGAGTAGACTCATTGGCTAGAAGATAGGAAGTTGACTAAATCATGCCGACCTTCTTAGGTAATTTACTACTTTGGTGCTTTTGAAAGTAGTACATCTTCTCAACAAAATTTGACAAAATAGTTAGCACATCACTCGTCACATGAGGGCAAAAGCAGCTTCACCGGTTCACCCTATAAGTACCCATCAACAAAAGTAACACATTAAATTTCTAAAATTATTACACAATGACACCTTAAAAAATTATATTTTGCCCCTTTCTTTTTCTAACATGGGGTCACATTAGCTTAATACATGAATCACCTCATGCATCAAAACGTATAGTATGTGACTGATTTGCAAACTGAAATAACTTTAGCTAGATTATTACTCCCTTTGTTTGAATTAAGTATATTAAAAAGGATCTAAATTTTGTGATTGTTTGGTTGACATGAGAAAAAAAAATAGAAATACCTATAAATTGGAGAACAAGTGAGTTGTTTGGTTGACAATAAAATGAAATAATGGAGGAATTATAAATTCCTATGAATTCAACTATCAGCAAAATGGAAGAATTTATTTACCCAGGTCCCCCTAGTTAAATATAAATTCCCATGAGAATTTTTATTATCCATTATCAACCAAACACTATAACCAAATTTCAATTGATTTCATTAGGGAGCTTATTTCCTATAAATTGTAATTTCATGAAAATTTTGATTGCCTATGCAAGCTAAACGACCACTTTACCTAAAAAGTTGATTTAGGGATCTTAATTTTCAAAAGTTTGAGTTAAGGACCTATCAAGTAACTACCGTTACTTTTCCAAACATAAGTTAGTTTTGGTGCTGGTATAATATTAAAAAGAGAAAATAAAATAAAGGACATAATACTAAAATTTATTATAATAGTAACAAAAACCTACAATTCATAAAATTTATTGAATATTTATACCATTATTAACCAAGATACCATTTTTTAAACGAATTTCGATCCGAATCATTATTAATAATTGCAAACGCATTTATAGTGCTAATCAAGCGGGACAGTTTGTGAGCTACTCGAACTTGACTCATCAATCAAATCCAGATCAACACTCGATTCGAGTTGGCTCAGATCGAACTCGAACTCGACTCGAGACGCTAATGGGACTGAGTCGAGATTCACAAAACTCGACTCGAATACTCATGAGAAACTCTAATAATATGATCGAGGGTTAATATAATCAATTTTTATATACATATTTTATGCGTGTAAATGCAACTGAAAATTCGCAAATAGCTAGAGATTGACTCGATCAAACTCGATTTAAGCTCCTTCAAACTGGTCAAAACTCGGTCAGCACTCGACTCAATTGGTAACGACTTAAATCAAGTGCGACTCCAAATCTAAATATATAAGACGAGTCGAGTTATAGACAAAACGCAATACGACTCGACTCGTAATCACCCCTTATCATAGTGCTTATTAAGTTATCATGGTGTATATACCATACCTTTGGATGGAGTGGATGGAGTGGATGAAGTGATAGATAATTTCATGGTTTTCCCAAAGATAAAGTATGCAGGCATGAGATGTATAAAAGGTATATCTTGTACTTCCTCCGTTTTTTTTAAATGTGACACTTTCTATTTTAGGAAGTTTTAAATTAAATGTGACACTTTCTTTTTTGGTCAATAAACTCTCTCTATCTCTCTCCTCTTACATGGATCCCCTTATTTTTTTCTCTCTATCTCTTTCCTTCTCAAAAATTACCTAGGAGTCCGTGAATTTAAAAGTGTCACATTAAAAAAACAAAGGAAATATAAAATTGTTGTGTTCGGCTCATTCGTTTAAACTTCAAAAGGCACTTTTTCCCTCAAGTATGAGTCAGATAAATCCACTATCCATTGACTAACTATCACTCTTGTCGATCTTTGAGGATAAGAGTCGAGTGTTACTTCTTGGAAGATGCGATAGTAAATTTGTACTACGCACTTTTGTGGGGTTGATCTGTTGATACTTGATAGTGGTACGTATATTGAGTTGGTGACTTAACTTATTGCTCAATGCTTCAACAAAAGCTTCGAAAACACCCCCAAACAATCCCCACGGCCCACCAAGATTAGAACTCGAGCAATAATCTAGTTAATGTTTTAACGATATGATTGATATTAAAAGTTAATATTATTAGGGTAATTTGATAATTAGACTCTTAGCTTGTAAAGATAGATTTTGATCTCTCTATATATAATAGTGAGATCAAAATCTATCTTTACAACCTAAGAGTCTAATTACCAAATTACCCTAATACAACTAAAAAATAGAGATAATAATTTATAATTCATCTAATTAATTGAGATCATGTTTTATAAATTAGGCAATTTTGCTATGATCTAGTCAGTCTAAAAATAAAGAAACAAAACGAAAAACAACATAGACGTGGTTTAGAGCCTGTTCTCTTTGGTAAATACTTTTGCACTGAACTGAACTGAAAAGAGCAGAACTAAATCGATCTTAAGGGAATAGTGAAATGTGAGATTAAAAGCATTGTTTAGAGATAAACTGAACTAGACTAAACTGGATTGAGCTGGACTGACATGCACTAAATTGAAAAATAGGCCTTTATTAACGAGGCGTTAGCTACATCCATAACAGAGGGAGATTCAATTTTTTTATGGAGGCAAAAATGGAAAAGGTTTGTAAAAAATTCTTCTAATAACCTAAAAGGAATAGGCCTAAACATGGCCCGTAATAACCTAAATGGAATGTGTGTAAACAGGGCCCAAAACAGAAAACAAAATAGTTAACCCATGTACCATAAGTCCCCGAGCTTGGTCATTCAAAATGTCCAAGGCAATAATTAACAAGCTTAATCCAACATATATATAAATCTCTCCCTAATAGTAGATAGATAATCAAGAATATGCATTAGCAAAACTAAACTTTAATTATGACCATAATTATAAATGCAAGAGGTCCGTGTTATCACTACAGGAGGTTTGATGTTACAAAGCAAAATTTCAAACACTATAATTTTTAACATCAAATGATAGGTTCTCATACAAAGATTATATGAATCAAATATAGATTACAAATATGAAATATCTTTGACGCGTAAATTTCACCAAATTTATTAATAAACTATATTATATGAGAATAAGAATCTCAAATAATTCTTCTACTCATTCTACACAAACAAGCCACAATTACTTAAATCTCCTACAATTATGACTACTAGAACAGTATGACAACGTCGAAGGTCCAACTCTCTTTCACACTTTGTGCAGGGAGGACGATTATTAGGGAGTAATAGGGTTGCTGACAACATTTCACCATATGAATATGACAACTCTTTTTGCATCATCGAGTACATAGAACCCTAGCATTACTTGGAATGCAATCCTCTAACCTTAATCCCATTAATAGAGCTAACATCCTAGCTTTGAAAGGCGTATGTGTTTGTTGTTTATTTAGGAACACTACAAGAGGGGGGTGAATTGTATGTGTGGGAAATGAACGTACTTTTTGCGGAATTAAAAAACAATGAAAGGAACAAGAGAAAGACACAAGAGATTTTTACGAGGAAAAACTTCCTGGGCCCAACAGGAAGAAACGACCTCGACCACAAGGGATTTTAAACTCAACTCTTTCACTATAATAGGCCAAACACCTCTGTTACAAACCTATTAACTCTCGGGCCACTACTTGAGTTCCTCTATAAACTCAAGTCCCAACAACAATTCCCTCTAACTGTTGTTCCTCTCGAACTTCAATGGGAGTTCCTTTCTCTTTCTCTTGCTTCACTCAAAGCCTCACACTTTACAGGAGTTCACTCAAACCCCTTACCCAAACTCAAACTACAAGAGTTCGTCTCAACTCTTTTCTCAACTCGAAATACAGAATAATATAAGAGTATTAAACACTAATGGAACAATGAACTCATATGGTAATGGAACTTGGAACTTTGGTGGTACTGACTCAATATACGTGATACTCAAATTAATACCTTTTTAGATCAATTATCACTTTGTCAGACCCTCTTATGACTTAGTTGGAACAACCCTTTTATAGCAGTCATTTAGAATAAACATGATTTCAATCATGGGTTAGTGGAGTAGTGGAGTGAAGCCATGTTTGTTCCTTTGCTTGAGGAACAAACAACACTATCCCACTACATGCACGTAACAAATTAAACGTTGGATTACCATGTGATAATGGAGTAGTGGAGTCAAGTCATGTATGTTCCTATGCTTGAGGAACAAGGTAGCACTATCCCACTATTCCCACTAATTATACACGTTCAACTGAAGGCTTATTGATTTCCTAAATTCAATCAATTCATTTAAGATATTTTTGACTAAGAAAATCAGTTATAAATAATTAATAGCTTATTTAAATTTTTTCCTAACAAATAACATCTTAAAAAGATTTTCTTTGATTAAAAGATATTATTTTCGAAAACAATAAATATCTTTTAGAAATATCCAAAATATCTTTGAAAATCATTTCCTAAATTTTCTCCATTGCCAGTTAATTAATTCTAGGAGTGTGATAAGAGGAACAAACAAATTTGCTTGTTCCTATTTTGCATAAAAACATTAAGCGTAACATTTGTTTTCTAAAACAAATTTGCTTGTTCCTTTAAAACCATTGCACGCATGTTTCAAGTCTGTTCCATTCATAGGAACAGACAAACATTCAATTCATAGGAACAGACATATATTTTGTTAGTATTTCTTTTTAGACACATGTTTCTTATATCAGTTCCACTAACATAGTTCCATAGAAAGTTCCAATTCCTTACCATATGACGATCTTTGTTCCTTACATAAGAAACCTAATTACACCCTTATGTAACTAAGCTCCTTTTCTCTTGGAGTTCCCCCTCAGGAACTTCACTCTTCTCTTGGAGTTCCAACTCAGGAACTTCACTTATTACCTTCATAAAACACCATTATTTATTCATGAACCTTGCACACATAAAACTTATAAACGTTGTTAGTTATTACTTTAGTTTGTTATCATCAAAACCATATAAGGTCAACAGTGTTAGTATAATTTAACCTAAATTCAATGTTTGTGACAGTCTAATAGCTTTATAATTCTTATTATATACATTCGGGTTTACCATGCTTATGGTACTACTAAGCCTATTTTTTGCTCATTGCTTATTTGGACGTCTACTTATTGCTCATTTGGGGAGATGTCCAAATGATCAATGAGCAAAAAAATAGTCTTACATGATACAATCAGTATGCGATGCAAATTCTCGTATACCCTAAGAGTCTAATTGTAAATTAGTGTAACTAATTAGACCCAAAAATTCTAGTCGGTGTCTAGAAAAATACAATGACCACCTAAATTAACCAAATCAACTAGTCTTCATTGTTATTCCTACGGAAAATTTCTGAAAAACCACTATAAACTTCACTATTTTTGAAATAAACTACCATTTACTCTTTTTAAAAGTTAACTAGTATAACTTTGTAAATTTTTGTGAAACACCACTTTTAACGGTTTTCCGTTTTCTGGGCCCACTTACTCATCTTCTCTCTTTTACTCATTTCTACATTCAAACACCACCTCCTTTCTTACTCACCACCACCTTCAACAACCAAATGAACTCCACCTCCACAAAAAGTTGGGTTTATGGTACCAAATTTGAGTTTTTTTTCCTTTAGGGTTAGGTTTTTCGAATTGGGTTGTGAAGTTTAAGGTTTTTGATTGTAGGTTGTGGTGGTTAGTGACGAAATTTCGAATTAAGGGAAGTGATAGTTGGTGGCAAAATTTCGAATGATGCTGGTGGTTAGTTGGTGACAATTTAGGAGGCTAGAGTTTCGAAGGTAGATGGTGTTGGTGGTGAAATTGCGAAGGTGGGTGGTGGTGTGTATTGATGGTGAAATATCAAAGGATGGTGGTGGCGGTTGGTTGATGGTGAATTTAGGAATTAGGGTTTTTGAAGGTAGAGATGGTGGGTAATGAATTTAGGGTTAGAGTTTTCAAAAGTAGAGGTGGTGGGTGGTGATTAGTGACTGGTGGTGAAGTTTTAGAGTAAGGTTGGTGGTGGCAATTGGGATGTGGTGGTAATAAAGCTGAAAGATGGTAAGTGGCCCCCATCAAACAAAAAACCTAACATTTTTCGTTAAAAGGTGGTGTTTCACAAAAATTTGCAACGTTAGAGTGTTGCTACACAAAAATTTGCCAAGTTATAATAGTTAAATTAAAAGTAAATGGTGGTTCTTTTCAAAAAGTGTAAAGTTTGTATGGTTTCTGACAAATTTTCCTACTCCTATACTATTATTGGTAACTGTCATCTTAATTGAAAGACACTCATTCACCATTTTCAGTGAAACACCTTTGCACCCTTTCCCACCCCTTCCCCAAATAGAACACCCATGCCTCAACAATGTAGATATACAACCATTTAACACTATGTAGGGTATATAATAATACCAGAATGTATAACCACAAGATAATTTAGATGAAGAATTTTTCAAGTTAAACAGACAATCGTTGGTCCAAAATAAACTTAACATCTGCAATAGAAAGCAGAAATTAAAATTGAAATGCAAGTAGTTCACACACAATACTTTTACTTGATATGAGTATATGAACTCGATCTGACTCGAATCAAACCAAACTCCGACTCTGTGTTATTAGCACCAAGTTCATCACAAATGCATTTAAGCAACCTTCTTTGCCATTTTCCAGATCCACTTGTTCATAGTCAGAGTTTGAAGATCTGGTGCAACTTCAATCAAACACATTCTTTCAAGCTGATTCAATACAGTATGACCCTGATCATCAGCAAACTCAGCTGGTCTGTCCATACCAATTAGCCCGCGATTCTTCCACTTTTCGATAATCTCTTGTTTAGATATCTGACGATCATTAGCCAACAGATTTGCAGCATACAGAAAACAATGTTGGACAGTCTTATCTTTCAAACAATCATATCCAAATTTGAGTTGTTCTAGTATCTTATCCTCCTCATTATGGATGCTAGCTATGGTGCCCGTCAGCTCATTCAGCCGGTTCTTCCATTCACAAAGATCTTCGACTTTAAGCATGGACCGCGCTATTACAATGATAGCTAACGGCATTCTTGCACATTCATTAGCAACTTTAATTGCTTCTTGTTGGATCCTCTGCTCTCGATTTGACAGCAGACGATCATTTTCCCCACGTCTAGCTTCGTGTAAGAACAGCTCCTCGGCTTCTTTCTTCCCTAGTAAGTCCATCTTAAGTGTAAGGTCGCACTGCATTCTGTTGCATACATCTCTAGACAGAGTACTAAACACCAAGATACAGTTAATATTGCAACCTTCCAAAGTCATAAGCGAAGGTATTCCTAGAAGTTCATAAGCTGAAAACTCCTTTTTAACATTATCCAAGAAGAAAACTACCTTACCAGAGCCAATCTCTTGAAGTCTCGCCGTTATCTTTCCTGCACATCTAACCTCATCATGAACAACATTGTTATCTAAATCGACCCACATCCCATCTGCCACACACTTCTGCAGCGCCTTATTGTAAGTTTGATCATCGACATTAGGCTCTAATTCAGGTGCCCTGGCCCAAAAAACAGCTTTGAAACCCTGATCCTTAAAGACTATATTGTAGAGATGTTTCATAAGATTGGTATTTTCAGCTCCCGCGTGCCCATATATGCCAATGCTTTGCGCACTTCCATGTATCAGGGCTCTGATTGCTGTATCGAGTAGCGCACAAACAGTCTCACCAATGTACTGATTCTCCTCCAAAGGTAACATTTCTCCACGCATTCTGACTTCGTCGTATGTAAGTCCTTCCTCGAACAACTTGCTGCCTTTGTTCAAGAGCTCCTGTCCTTCCTTATGGTGTCGGTCGATGCTAGGCACCCATAACATACGCTTCAGCGTCAACTGCCCTTCATGGCTACTGTCTAACACCAACTGTGCTGACTTTCTGTACCTTTTTGTTTGCCTGAAGTAGGCCTTCAGTACTTTCTTACGCTTCTTCCCAGGCTGTCGCTCTTCGATGTTTGCTTCTTGATCCATGTCTTCTGCTTTGCTTTCTACTTCCTGCAGCACATTGCTGAGTTCAGTGCGTCTCATGTCCACCTCGAAAAACCGCTTCCCAACTTCATATACGGTTGGCACTATCCCTAGTAATGCAATCAGATTTTGTGTGTTCATAGCTGCTTCTGTCATTATGTTGTTCACTTGGAATATCCGTACTAAGTGTACTCGAGCCTGATACAAGAGAAAAATCCAATCAGATTGCAAACTCACCCCGAATATACTTCCTCCATTTTTCTAGTGGTTACATTTTGACTTGACACGTTTGCCAACTCACAAAAAAGGTTGATATCCTGGAAGTACATATTGAGAGAAATTTAATATGTTCCTACGTTAATATGTTTTTTTTTCTTGTGCATGAATAATGCAAGGGGGTTATAATGAAGCTTGTGCATAGCGCAAAAAAGTTAAAACGTAACAACTAAAAATAGACTAATGCTCCGTTCTCAAATACATGCGGCACTGAATTATATTTACGGGTTCTTTAATTCTCTCATTATCAAATGGACCCTTTTGTACTCCTCTTGATCTCACTCTTCATCACATCCATGAGCTCCTTAATGTTTGTGTGCAGTGCACCTCCATTTATGTTGCATGAATATTTGGAAAGATGAAGTATATACGACTAATATGAATATGAAAAGAAAGAAGAAAAACCCAATCTTAGAAACTAATTCTCAAATTCTCATCATAAATAATAGGAAATATATAGTTATAAGGAATTTTGTTAGATTTGTAGTAATATATATCTTCAAAATATCATTTTTTTAACTAATACATACGAATATTAATAACTAAAGATGTGTATTGTAAATCATTCTGCCAAAATAAGTGCAAATTATTCAAAGGAGACAACTTTTGAAAATAGTTGAATTTTTTGGAGATTACCACCTTACATTTACAACTTTTTCAGATTTACCATCTTTATTTTTTTCTAAATTATCACCTAAACGCTATAATTTTGTTTAAAATTCCCACCTCTAACCATGAATCCCAATTTTCTCCTTTTGTGTGCCCCACTTAGTAACTGAATTAACTCCTTCCCTCTTTCAACCACGAAATCCCTAATTGAGTTCTTCACTTCATTGCAACACACCGTGTTCTTCAATTTAAGGCGAAGTTAGTAGCTATTTTGGAAAGATTTCAAAGCAAATTATCTTCAAGCAAACATCAATTACCAAATTCAGAAATTTCGACAAGTTGAAGCTACGAATTAAATTTTTTCTTGTCATTTTAAATTCTAGGGTTTGCGTGTGACAATTAGGGGAAATGTGTTTTTGTAATACATTAATTCCGTAATTGATACAACATTTAACAGCTGGACAGTCATAACTACCGATCTATTGTTACTAATTGAAGTTAATTTTGTTAGAATATGACTAAAAAATGTGATGGAGTTCCATTTGTAATACGGACTGCCTAAAATTCAATTTAATACTCGCATCCGATTCATAAACCTGTTTTTCAAAAACCATATGATTCAATCGAATCAATCCCCAACTATGTCATCCAGTACAAATAACACAGACACAACTTATCCAAACCTCAAAATCTAACTAAGATTAAACTTGTACGAACTCTATCTTTTCTGTTTTTTGTTTTTTTTTGGTTTTCCTTTATTTGGATTCTAATGTAGTCTAGTTCCCTCCATCTAAATCTATTTGGCCCCATAACCTTGACTTATACTCTTCCTATATATGTATAGGTACATAAACATTCATTTTGAAGACATTTTTTTTTGAAATAAGAATTCATTCATTGATTTGAAGTCATACGACATCTACAATAGAAGCCAAAACTAACAGATATAAATTAAACTGAATTAAATAAAATTCTAACATAGCAAAACCACGATCGTTGAGGAGATCTAACAATTCTGAAAACCCTCGTCTCTCATATCGCTGTCTATTGCAGCCTTCTACAAGGGGGTCTATCGATCAGTTGTAGTTTTGAAGTAGAACCAAATTCAAATCAACTGATTGTAAATGAAGTATTGACGTCTGTTGCAACCCCGCACAAAATCCGATCAACAAAGGAACCTTCAAAAACACACAAATAACAAACAACAAAGTCCCCAAACTCTCACATGGAGAGAGATAAAACCCAATATTTGGGTAGGTATAACCCAATAGATGGGTAAAAAAACTCGCCATTAGAGAGAGACTGAGATTTATTAGCAACAATAACAATGAACTAATTAAGCAAAAGCAAAATGGGGCTTACCACCGCCCAAAAGGGTGGTGGTAGCCCCTAGATAAAAACTAGGGTTTGGGGAGAAAAGAGAGAGGAGGAAAAAAGAGAGAGGAGGCGGCAGATGTAGGTAAATTTTTTGGTTTTTGATCCTAAAAAGCTCAATTCATTTCATTTTGAAAACATCATTGAACTACTAAGTAAATTCCATATCAAAATAAATAACTTGAACTCGTCAAAAGAATAACACCTAGTATTTTCAAAGTATTCTCATTAAAATATTACAATATGATTAAATAATAAACGATATTAGATTTTCAATGATTTCATAATCAAATTCAATTTCTTTTAAATAGATGCGGGGATTATTAATATATAATCGAGCTAATAATCACAATTAGAATTAATAAAATAATCTTTAAAATAGAGATATTACACTATACAACCCTCACAAAACATTCTTCCTTAAGACGTAAATTAGTAAAACTTGAATAAGTAACAACTTATGAAGAAAAAAAAAATTCCAATAAGATTTTCCTTTTATTATATAAAACCAAGAGCTCTCAACTTCATCAAGAGTGCAATCTCCATTCCGTCGTTACCTTTGTGTTTCGACTTCCATCGATTCCTAGGTTCATCGAGGAGCAAAACTACAAAGGGGCAAACTTGTTGCCATTGAACTTTATTGATAATTCCATTTTGAGATCTCTTATTTCGAAACCTCATGAATTAATTTGGTAACTAAAGCAACTTTATAACAATCACTTTTAAGAAAATCATTTGCTATCCGTCACGTATCATCATCCCTCTTTTAATAACATTCTATCCAACATCATTCTCATATATAAAAAATTTATCAATATGAAGTTTCGAACGCCCAACCTCAAATATGGAATGAAGAGCTCCAACCCCCATTCCACCATATTGTTGTTATTGATGCTTCTATGAAAATTAATGATGATATATATGTTAGGCTAGGTGTGGAGATGGTATGATCATTTGGAACGAGGAGGAAGCAAAAGAGTGAAGAAGAGGCAGCAGTTGGTCGCGGGTCGCGACGGCCCGGTCGCGGGTCGCGACCGGGTGCTGCCCCTGCACCCTGTTTTCGCGTATTTCGTCTCACGTGAAGCCGTTTTGCTATTTTCGGGGGTAGTATAAATACCCCTCTTTTCCCCATTTGTATATATGACATAATATCACCAAATCAAGAGGCTAAAGAGAATTTCTAGGGTTTTGTGCCTTTGTGTGTGTAGCTTGAAATAGCTTGTATCTCTCTCAATCAATCATCAAGATCAATACTACTCCTTAGTGCTTGTGGGTTTTTACTCCCGGATTCTCGGGTCTTCCCACGGTGCCATTACTTAACCCTCTCTCTCATTTATTTCTTCATTTATTGTTGGATTGCTTGCTTGCTTGGTTGTTGGCTTTCATTGTTAATGTTGATGTTTGCAAACTAGTTTCTACATTGATTCTATGTTCTAAACAATTGGTATCAGAGCCTAGGTTAATCTTTGGTGTTATTTGAGTTAGAGTTTGTGTGGGAACTTGTGTTTGTGATTGGAAATCAAAGTTTGTTGCTTTGGGTGTTTGGGATTGAAATTTTGGTGTATAAATTTTGTTCCTTGTTGTTGAAACCCTAGGTTGAGAACTTTGTGATTGTTTAACAATGGATGAAAGCAAGTTGAAGCTTGAGAAGTTTGATGGGAAGGACTTTGGCTTTTGGAAGATGCAAATAGAGGACTATTTGTACCAAAAGGGTCTTCATCTACCTCTTGAGGGCAAGAGACCGGATAGTATGAAGAAGGAAGATTGGAGAGTGTTAGATAGGCAAGCACTAGGCGTGATTAGATTGACATTGAGTAGGAGTGTAGCCTACAATGTCAAGGATGAAACATCGACGGTGGATGTCTTGCAAACATTGTCGAACATGTATGAGAAGCCTTCGGCAATGAACAAGGTATTCCTTATGCGTCGGTTGTTTGAGCTTGAGATGAATGATGGTACTTCGGCTCCGGAACACATAAATGAATTCAACTCGATTATTTCTCAATTGTCTTCGGTTGATATCAAGTTTGATGATGAGGTGAAGGCCTTAATTTTGTTGTCATCGTTGCCTAGGTCTTGGGATACAGTGGTTGCCGCCATTAGCAACTCTTCCGGCAAGGAGAAGTTGAGGAATGATGATGTGAGGGACTTAATCTTGAGTGAGAGCTTGAGGAGGAAGGAGTCCGGTGAGTCATCCGATGGTGCTTATTCTAGTGAGGCAAGGGGACGATGGAGACAACAAAAGGGGAACTCAAGAGGGAGATCGAAGAGTAAGGGGAGGAGTAAATCGAGGGGGAAGGGAAACATTGTGTGTTGGAGTTGTGGAGTGAAGGGTCATATAAAGAGAGAGTGTCCGAATCCTAAGAAGAAGGGTGGCTCTAATCAAAAGAGCAATGATGATTCAAGTTCATCGGTAAGCTTAGCATCAAGCGATGAATTTGGGGATGGCTTGATCTTGAGCGTGGATAGTCCCATTGAGACATGGATACTTGATTCGGGTGCATCATTTCATTCTTCACCATGTAAAGAAATTTTCCGGAACTTCAAGAGTGGCAAGTATGGGAAGGTGTTTCTTGCGGATGATAATCCGTTGGACATTGTGGGGAAGGGAGATGTGATGATCAAGACTTCAAGTGGGAGTTCATGGAAGTTTGAAGATGTGAGGTACATTCCTAAGCTAAGGAAAAATTTGATTTCGGTGGGTCAATTGGACTCAAGTGGTTATAGAACCATGTTTGGGGAGAGTACTTGGAAGGTGTCAAGGGGTGCCATGGTGGTTGCTCGGGGCACGAAGACCGGTACCTTGTACATGATATATCGATATCTTATAGAGTTTTTCCCTTTCTTTACAAGCTAAATTATGCTATATTGATGCTCTTAGGAGCTACTTATGCTAACTATTTCGATATAGTTGTGGTTTGTGTGTTCTATATCATTTTGCAGGTTTTAGGGAAAAACTCCCTATTTACTTGATGTTTTGAGCACCACGCTATAGCGGGAAGTTATGAGGCATCTTTGAGGTCTCAAGATGGTATTTGGACCCCATTATGAAGAAGTAAGTGTGCAAAGACTTGGCGTCTGAAGCCAAGCAAAGCAAGGCAAGAAGAAGACTCGCCCGATCGGGTCGGGCAACAACTGCCCGATCGGGTACGAGTGCAGAATTTGGAGTAAAGGTTTCCCGCCCGATCGGGCGGACTTGCCCGATGTGATCGGGCGGAGCAATACTTAGCCGTTTTTGCTGTTTTTCTGAGAGCTGAAGATGACATCCACCCGATGGCATCGGGTGGACTTGCCCGATCGGGTGCTGGGGTTGCGGCCCCGATCGGGTGGAATCTGCCCGATCCAATCGGGTGAATCCTATTTTGTTGCTGCTGAAGACTTGTTCCCAGGCCCGATAGGGCGGCCTTTTGCCCGATTGGGTGGAGGACACGGGGATGCGATTTTCGTTATTTTTCCCCCTCTATCTTATTGTTTTCTGAAGACTTATAAATACTTTTAGGTTATATTTATTTTGTATCTTTTCATATTCTTAAACACTTAGAGAGCTCTTAGCCTAGTTTATCATTGCTTTGGATTGTAGAAGAGATTGAAGTACAATTTCAATTCAATTAAAGTTTCCGCTTTCCGTAAATTTGGTAATCGTCTTGCTTATTGCTTTATTCCTTTATCTCAATTACTTTAGTTCAATTGCTTATTTCTCAATTAGTTCATGATGCAATTCTTAGGGTTTTCAATTAGTTTTGTTGTTGTCAATTCGATCATGTCTGAGTAGTTCTCTTTCTAGGATGTTAGATAGGGAAGCCATGTTTATACCATGATTGCTATTTAGACTCCTATTGATTTCTAGGGCTTGATTAGAGTGATTGTGGTGTGGTTTGTTCTTAATTAGTGATTAATGTTAGTGGCCAATTTCATTGATTGCTTGTGGTTAATAGTTGTTTGCACAGATCCGTCTTACGACTAGAGGCCTAGGACACATCAGTAGTTCTGATTACGTTAGTGAACATGCGGCGTATGTTGAACTATGAGCGTTGAGTCTTAACGATAGCTCAACATAGGCTCTAATCCCCCGACTCTTGACTTAGGTTTTAATAGTAGTTGACCCTACTTGATTGGTATAAGCATGGTGGACCGACCTAATACCCTAGGCTTTTATTCCATAGTTAAATCCTCGACTTAATTCGTATTATTTAGCTTACTCATTAGCTCAGTTAATTCTCCATCTTTTCATCTGAAGTAGTTGGTTAATTGGATATTAATATAGAAACTCTGTCTCCCTGCGGATTCGACCCTGCTACCACTGACTACCTTAGTTAGAGGACCGTAGGTTTATTTTTGATTAGGTGATACGACTAAAACCTATCAGTACACTACCTTAGGGTGTACTAATATGGTTGCTACAACCACGGAGTGTGATACCAAGCTATGGCATACTCGGCTTGGTCACATGAGTGAGAAAGGGATGAGGATGTTAGCTTCAAAGGGTAAGTTGTCGGGCTTGAAATCAATCGACATGAAATTTTGTGAGACATGTGTCTTTGGGAAGCAAAAGAAGGTGTCTTTCACAAAAACTCAACAGTCCTTGAAGAAGGAGAAGCTAGCGCTTGTACACACAGATGTATGGGGCCCATACCCCATCAAGTCCCTTGGTGGATCTCACTATTTTGTTACCTTCATTGATGATTCAACCCGAAAAGTATGGGTCTACTTCATGAAGCACAAGTCGGAGGTGAATGAGAAGTTCAAGACTTGGAAGGCGGAGGTTGAAAATGCTTCGGGGGCGAAGATAAAGAGTATCAAGTCCGATAATGGAGGAGAGTATGAGTTGGAAGCTTACAAGGAACTTTGTAAGGAGTATGGCATTGTTTTGGTGAGGACTATTCGCGGAAAGCCTCGCCAAAATGGGGTAGCGGAGCGGATGAATAGAACACTACTTGAGAGAGCAAGGTGTATGAGGTTATTTGCGGGTCTCCCAAAGTGCTTTTGGGCGGATGCCGTTAGCACCGCGGCTTATTTGATAAACCGTGGACCTTCGGTGCCCTTGGGGTTCAAGATACCGGAGGAGGAGTGGAGTGGTAAGGAGGTGTCCTACACTCACTTGAAGACCTTTAGGTGTGTGGCCTATTTGCAATCCGAGAAGAGAGACAAGATTGACCCTAAAGCCATGATATGCTACTTTGTGGGGTATGGTGATGAGAAGTATGGCTATAGAGTGTGGAATCCTAGTAACCGCAAGGTTATTAGGCATTGTGACATTACCTTTGATGAGAACTCCTTGTACAAGGATAACTTTGGTGGAAAGTCCGTTGAAAAAGAATCCATTGAGAGTGAGCGAGAAGTTGTTGAGCTAGATGGTGATGTGAGAATTGGAAGCGAAGAAGATGTGCCAATTCAACATGCATCTCCTCAACATGTTGTGCAAACTCCGGATGATCCGGTTTCTAGTGAATCGGAGGAAGATGAGGATACTTTTGAGATGGAGGAGGTTGAGGTTCAAGGTGAGCCTAGTGAGGTTCGTGAGGAACCAAAGACACCGCCACCGGTGAGGAGAACATCAAGGCTCTCTAAAGCACCGAATAGGTTCACACCACCACCCATAAAGAAGACTTCGGCGAATTACTTGTTGTTGTCGGATTCCGGTGAGCCGGAATGTTATGTTGAGGCAATGAGGTTGGGTGATTCGTTGAAGTGGGAGCATGCAATGAGTGAGGAAATTAGCTCATTGAAGAAGAACAACACTTGGGTGTTGGTTGACTTGCCTAAGGGCAAGAGAGCACTTTTGTGCAAATGGATCTTTCGCAAGAAGGATGAGCCGGATGGTAGTATTTGGTATAAAGCAAGACTTGTGGTGAAGGGCTTTTCACAAAAGGAGGGCATTGACTTTCATGAGATTTTTGCTCCGGTTGTGAAGTTGACTACCATTAGAATCTTGTTGGCAATTGTGGCTTCGAAAAACTTATTCCTTGAGAAAATGGATGTGAAAACGGCGTTTTTGCATGGTGATTTGGAAGAAGAAATCTACATGAAACAACCGGAAGGGTTTGAAGTTCGGGAAAGGAAGACATGGTATGCAAGCTCAAACGGAGTCTATATGGGTTGAAGCAAGCTCCAAGACAATGGTACAAGAAGTTTGATAGATTCATGTTATGCAATGGTTTCGTGAGAACGGATGGCCATCATTGTTGTTACTTTCAAAGGTACGTAAATGGTTATGTTTACTTGATTTTGTATGTTGATGATATGCTCATTGCGGGTACTAGCATGAAGTTTGTGAATGACTTGAAGAGGAAGTTGTCGGAGAGATTTGAGATGAAAGACTTGGGTGAGGCCAAGTAAATACTTGGCATGAGAATCTCTAGGGACTTATCGGCGGGTTTGTTGAGGTTGTCTCAAGAGGAGTATGTCAAGAAGGTGCTAAAGCGGTTCAACATGGTTGATGCGAAGCCTCGTAGCTCACCTCTTTCGGTGGACCTCAAATTGACAAAGGAGGATTCACCCAAGACAAAGGAAGAAAAGGAAAGGATGGCCACTTTTCCTTATGCTTCGGCCGTGGGGAGTATGATGTATGCTATGGTTTGTACTAGGCCCGACATTGCCCATGCGGTGGGAGTTGTGAGTAGGTTCATGTCAAATCCGGGTGAGCGACATTGGGAGGCCGTGAAATGGCTCTTGAGGTACTTGTTGGGTACATTTAGTATGGCTCTTTGCTTTGGGAGGAATGGAGTTGTTCTTGAAGGTTTTGTGGATGCCGATTTCGGGGGATGCTATGACTCAAGCAAAAGCACTTCGGGGTATGTTTTTACTATTGGTGGTACGGCCATTAGTTGGATGAGCAAGCTCCAAAAGTGTGTGTCCATGTCTAAGACGGAAGCCGAGTATGTTGCTATGTCGGAGGCGGGGAAAGAGATTGAGTGGTTAAAGAGTTTCCTTGAGGAAATGGGTATGAAGCAAGAGGTTTGTGTGTTGCATAGTGATAGCCAAAGTGCGGTGCAATTGGCTAAGAATCCTATGTTTCACTATCGCACTAAACACATCAAGAGGCGGTATCACTACACTAGGAGTCTAGTGGAGGATGGCTCTATGTGTTTGAAGAAGATTGCCGGATCGAAGAATCCTGCGGACATGCTCACGAAGGTTGTAACTTGTGAGAAATTGGGGTTGTGTAGGACCTCAATTGGGCTCCATCCATGAGTGGTGGATGGTTGTAATGGTGGGGGCGCTATGGTGAAACATTGATGAGATGATTGATGATGATGAGAGATGTGTTGGGGATGTTAGTAGCTTGATCCTAGACCGATCTCCAAGTGGGAGAGTGTTAGGCTAGGTGTGTAGATGGTATGATCATTTGGAACGAGGAGGAAGCAAAAGAGTGAAGAAGAGGCAGCAGTTGGTCGCGGGTCGCGACCGGGTGCTGCCCCTGCACCCGGTTTTCGCGTATTTCGTCTCACGTGAAGCCGTTTTGCTATTTTCGGGGGTAGTATAAATACCCCTCTTTTCCCCATTTGTATATATGACATAATATCACACAAATCAAGAGGCTAGAGAGAATTTCTAGGGTTTTGTGCCTTTATGTGTGTAGCTTGAAATAACTTGTATCTCTCTCAATCAATCATCAAGATCAATACTACTCCTTAGTGCTTGTGGGTTTTTACTCCCGGATTCTCGGGTCTTCCCACGGTGCCATTACTTAACCCTCTCTCTCATTTATTTCTTCATTTATTGTTGGATTGCTTGCTTACTTGGTTGTTGGCTTTCATTGTTAATGTTGATGTTTGCAAACTAGTTTCTACATTGATTCTATGTTCTCAACAATATAAATGAAAACCAAGAGTTAAGTTGTCTAAATGAGACGGCTTAATTTCTTTTTGTTTTTAATGATATTTTCACACTAGATTACATTTGTTATCTCTAACTAAAAATCCCGGGCTTCACCGGAGACTAATACTAGTTTCTATTTCAAATCATCTCAAGATCTTTTTAAATCCTTTCAATGATAAAAAAAGACTTTCACTAACTTAACCAAAAGAAACTTTTTTGCTTCAAAATAAACAAGCAACAATGTAATAACAATGATCAAGGTATAAACACTAGGGATGTCAATGGGGCAGGGCGGGGCGGATGTTGGCATTCCTATCCCCATCCCCGCCTAAAATACTCATCCTCATCCCCGCCTAAAATACTCATCCCCATCCCCGCCCCATCACCCATGGTAGGGGAAAATCTTGTCCCCATCCCCGCCCCAACGGGGACAAGATAAAATCTATCCTCGCCCCATCCCCGCGCGAATCCCCGCACCCGCCTCATCCCCGCCCATCCCCGCGCGAATTCCCGCACCCGCCCTATCCTCGCCCCAATCTATTAGGGTTAAGGGCGAGGGAAAACAAAAGTTTAAAAGTAATTTTGGATTTTAGCCTTTGGAAAATAAAAGTATCAAATGAAAGCAGTAAACAGGTAATAACATTTAGAATTTTAGGCATTTGAATAATAACTATGGCGGGGTTCAAACAGGCGGGCGGGGAAGGGGCGGGGCGGGTGGGGATTGGGCGGGGCGGGCGGGGATGGGACGGGTATGGACTAACATCCACCCCCGCCCCATTACCCATGGCGGGGATGGTTTTCATCCTCATCCCCGCCCCATCCCTCGCGAAACCTTCCCCCATCCCCACCTAACTGAGGCGGGTGCGGGACGGGTCTCCACAAAACCCGCCCCACTTTTCCTAATAAACACTCATTACTATTTCCTAATAAACACTCATTACTATAAACTAATAATATTTGCAACTCCGAGATACTCAACCAAAGCTATTACGCTGCCCCTCAAAAAAATAAGTTTTTTTTCTCAACACTTAATCTTATTCCGCTCTCATGAGGACCCATAATTTCACAACTATATTTCCATAAATTAGTTCTCACCCTCTACGCTAGCTTAACAATTCCCATATGAAAAAATCAACAATAATTGTGCTGCTTAGAGACCGACAAACACGCTTCTAGTGCAGACTCCAATAAAGTTACTTAAGCATATGGCTTATCACACACATTGGAGGCATAAAGGGGTCCACGTATTTCATTAATTGTATTTTTGTAAATACTGACAAACTTTGTTTTTAGTTCTTGACTATATATATACACACACACACGCACACACATGACCCAAATACACATACGAATCACATAGAACAATGCAAGAAACATTAAATGACTCACATAACACCCATACAAACACTCAGGCAAGGGCGAACTCTTTTCGACTTGGTTTATTTTACTCCTAAATTTTAATCAACTCATTCTTAAACTGACTTATCTCTTACGCTCAGATATGAAGATTTATGCATACCTAAAAACAATTTCGCTCTAATATCATTTGTAATAGCATGGATTAGGTTTTCTGTTGTGTTTAGTTAGTAGTAAAGATGGTTGTAGATCCAAGTTGCTTTTGAAAGCATCCCTTTTCAGGTGCCTTTAAAGGGAGTAATGAAAGCATCCCTTTTCAGGCAAGGGCGAGCTTATAATTCGTTGGTTAGTAAGAGGCTGCTGGCAAGCACTGATTAGGAAACCAATCAGGGCTGTCGTTTTTTGAGATTTCGACCCTTAGAGAGAATCAACCCTTTCGAGCTGACCTTGGACCTTCAATCACCTTCCTCCTTTAGGGGAGGAGGTGGGGCTAGACGCGTGTCAACCCTTTAGGATGACACGTTTCACCACATGATAAGTTGTAATATGAATTTTTGTGGGCTGAATCTCGCTTTTAAAAGGATTCATTGAATGCCACGTGTCAGACATAGATTGGTCTGATAAAAGAAGCTATGGTGTTCTTATTGGAGCATGTCCTACGATCTTCTGGGACAAACTTATATGGAATTGGTTGGCTACTCCTTAATATAGATTCATCAGCTAATTCGAAACAAGTTGGTCACTTAAGACTTCAAAATTGGGTTGTTATTAGAGCAGCTGAATCTTAGAGTTGTGGCTCTTCATATGAAACATAAGAACACCTCTTCTTTTGTGTCCTACAAGTCTTGTGCTTTTACAAAAACTGAAGATGTGGTTGGGCATTAGAGCTACTCACATAGGTTATGAGAAATAGATTAAAGATATTATCAGATGCCAAAGATATTATCAGATGCCAAAGATCCAAGTTCTAGATAGAAGATGGTTATTGTAGCTGTCTTCTCTTCTTTAGTTTGCGATGTTTGGTGGGTGAGAAATGAATCATACTGGAATAAGAAAGTACAATGTATACAAAGAGTGTACAGATCAATTTATGAGAATAACTTTCGAATAATACAGAGGGTAATGTTTTTTATTTGGGTAAGAAGAAGTGGTCCGGACCCCGCTCGGGTCCTATTGGGCCAAACACTTGAGAGTAGGGGGAAAGGTAAGGGAAATCCCCACCCTCAAAGTGCCCCTAGTGGGGATTGAACCCCCAACCTTGAGGTTGGAAGGGTACCCTCCTTTCCACTAGACCAAGTACTACTAGGTATACAGACGGTGATGTAGTAAGGATTTATTCTGCAGAAGTACACTAGTTTTCAGTCTTTATACAATATGTAATTAGTGGTTTGTTCATCTGTGTTAGCCTTGTTAATTAGTAGATAGAGCCCAACCTAGTTAGTTCTTATCTAGCAATAAGGGTGTTTAGACTGTATTTGTTCTGGTGCTTGGTGCTTACTACTATAAAGTTCTTCTCATACTTAGAAAACAATGTTAAAAACAATCATTATTGTAAGGGTTAAGATTTCATTGTCAATATCAAGCTCACACTAAAATCTTGAATCTTGTGTTGCGAGAGCGAGATAGATGGGGGAGCCAAAACCTATCACAAAAGCTCAAGTGAAGTTTCATCCCAAAACCATATGGCAATAGGAGGAGGATCACACTTGACTTATATGCTAACTATATCTCACCAAATTTCCCAATTTGGGACTTAACTCAGACATGTCACAACAATCTCCTCTTCATGTGTGAGCCTTACCTGATTCTCTCCCCCTTGAATGGAATTGGTCCAGACAACCACCTAGATCAGATTAATGTGGCATTCCATCTGGAAATGATCCACCATGGGCATGGTCCCTATGCTCAATGACGAGGCCTAACCCGAGCTCTGATACCACTTGTTGGGACGGAGAGAGACAAATGGGGATCCAGAATTTAGCACATAGGCCCAAATAAGGTTCCATCCCAAAACCATATGGCAATACAAGGAGTAGCCTACTTGACTTATATGCTAAGCATATCCCATCAGATTTCCGATGTGGGATTTAGCTCACACATAGCACAACATCTAGTAACTTTGATTGAAGCTTGTCGTAAGGAAACGATAAACAATGCGGAAAAAAGGACACAAGAATTTAACAAGGTTTACTATCAAATACAATAGCTACGTACTCTAGGCAGGAAAAATTCTTTCAACATGATCTGAGATAATGAACAATTACAATAGTAATTCGCTTGAATGTGCTTTCAACGAATCTCTAAGACGTTAAAAGTAATATTCTCTCTCTAATCTCTCTTTATATTTGTGGAATTAATATAATAACCTAGAAACAATATATATATATATATATATATATATATATATATATATATAAACTAAAAGAAAGCATTCAAAACAAGCACTTTGGCACCCCGACAAGGCACGATTTGCTTCAGGCAGCCACGGATGGCATGATAGGACACACCCACAAAGGTGGGGCGTATAGCTTGTAGTAGTCTTTGTCAATCTTGCTGAGAAGCCAAGAAAATGCCACCGGCGTGGCTGGAAGCCTTATGCTCGAGATAAGCTCCATAGAGCAAGCAACACGAAGCGTCATACGTGGCACATGGCTAGCTTCGTCATGGGCTTCAAATCTTCACCCTCAAATTCTCATAACTTTGATCTATGATGTTCAATCACCATAAATCAAGTCATATCCTTACAAAGCTCCCCCTTGGCTCTTATCTACCACAAATTCTCCAACTTGAAAAAACAAATCATGTACCTCTTCAACAATGCACGAGATACTATCTCCCGATGTTGGTTCTGCCCACTTTATCCCGAGGTTGGGATTGTTTCCACCTGAGGCGCAACACCCCAAGTGATTATATGTGACTATAAACGTTTAAGAATTCTAAGAAGTGTTTTACTTGCAAATTGAAACTTGTTGGGTCAACATGCGAGCTAGGTTACCGGTTGTCCCAACTTTCTTCACCACTATTCTCATCTCAGTTTGGAAAAAATGATACTTCAAATCTATGCGTTTGGCTCCATCATGATGCACTTGATCCTTTGCGAGGCATATAACATTCAAGCTATCGTAGTAAACCATCACTCGATCATGATGTAGACCTAAGTAACTAACAAGACCTCGTAACCATATACTTCCTTTATCGCAACCAGTTAGAGTCATGTGCTCAACCTCCATAGTAGAAAAGGCCGCTGAAGGTTGTAACGTTTCCTCCCAAGTTCCAACTATAATCACTGACGAGCCTCGCTCTTATAGTGTGTACATTAGTCATAGATTTTCTACTGTCAATTATGATCCGTAACATAATCTAAATCAGAATATCCAGTCACCAAACACTCTTGCATTAGACCAGCCAAACAACTAAAAGCACACAATATATCATCTTTTTTATTTAGTTTTCTACTTTGACTTTCACCCTTGTCGATACACCACGTTAATATCTTTAATTTCTTTATTACCAATTGAAAATTCATAAAAAAAAAAAGTGGATATTATCGATACATACATCAAGACCAATCCAACAACATCTTCATAATTATATATATATATATAGAGTCGGGTTCTGCTAAAAACCTATACTTTGTTGAAAACTGAAAACCAACAGCCTTGATCGGAAAAAAGGGGGTACATATAAGATTTAAAAGGGTACATATTACGATTAAAGGGTACGCGTGCTTCTAACATCAAAGTTGTGATGCTAATATAAAAGTTGTCAGTATTTACAAAAATGTCATTAATAAATGCACGTTTACCCCCTTTAAGTTAACATGTACCCCCTTACTTGATCCAATTCCAGTTTTGAATGTATATACTTCCTCCGTTTTTTTTAAAATGTGACATTTCTATTTTAGGAAGTTTTAAATTAAATGTGACACTTTCTTTTTTGGTCAATAAACTCTCTCTATCTCTCTCTTCTCACATGGGTCCCCTTATTTTTTTCTCTCTATCTCTTTCCTTCCCAAAAATTGCCTAGGAGTCCGTGAATTTAAAAGTGTAAAAGAGGTTGGATATAGTATAAAAATCAAAGTGGAATAACTAATAAAATGGAGGAAGATGGAGGATGTAATGTAATATCATTTGTTAAAATTTTCAAAAAGAATATTTAGTTGACTGGAACAGGCTCAACCCAGTTGAGTCACCGGTTACTCTATATGTCTCTATCATTTGAATAGGTTGAAGCCGATGAACCAGTCCATTGAAGCTACGGGGTGACATCCCAAGCTTTGCCCTGAGCCCTGGTGCCTCGGCCCGTCGGCGCAGTGCTATATATAAGACATAGACTTGCCGTACGTCTTCTAACCAAGCTAAGATCTAAACCACAAGCACGCACTAATTATGAAAATGAGTATTTCTAGTAAGATTTAAGCTTTATATTTGTAGAGATATAAGGCGATATTGTAGGATTTCGTAATGAAAACCGCATCTTCAAAATTCTAACCTTCCCACGACGTATAAGCTACTAATACTTATTTTTCGTCGAATTCATTGTCGACCCATGACTAACAATCAGAGATATTCGGAAAATAGTTACACCATACACATTAATATACAAAAATAAGTTCAGATCAGTAATAAAAACTCACTGGGTATATTCGATTCGAGGTGTTCGTTCAGCTGCCAACAAATACAACGGGCCGTGCATCCATATTATGTCAATATTGCATTGATACTTCCTTGAATTTTTTTTTAGCCTGAAATGATTGCCAATCACATAGCAGTTAGTTATATATGGTACTAATTACGATTTAAAGCAGTTAGTTAACAGAAAAAAGAGTTGAATTTTCAGTTTTCTGTATAGTACAGTACTGTATATATAGAATTATATTTATAAAAATTATAAATGACCAATCATCTATTTGCATTGATCTTTAGTTTATCTCTTTGAAGTTATGATGAAATATCAATGAACATACCTAGCATCTTCATACGACGATTCGACGAACGCGAAACGCCGAAACGTATAGATGAGGTAGAGGTAGCAACCAACTGGAAATGGAGAAAAAAGGGTTATGGATTCAAATTGACAGAGGAAGGAGCATTGGAGCTTCATTATAGAGAAGACTTGGTCAAGTCTTTGTTAATTAGAGTGAGTTTGTCCAGTTGTATTAAAAGTTGTAGTCAGTAGGTTTTTAAGTCTTACCATATTGTTTTATTTATCTGTACGTACTTTTAGGTAACGTGGATTGTGCGATTAATATTACTTACTTGTATTATCTAAGGTAAGAAGAACATTATCGTACTAGGAATGCATGTGAGACAAGACAAGAAGGGGAAAAGTCATTTTTAAAGGACTCCTCACTCATAAAAAATTACTTAAGAAAAGAAGTAATATTAAACTTTTTACTAATCTTATACAAATTCATATAAATAATCCCTTCTTAACTCTTAGTTTTCTTTAATTGTTCTCTTTTTTAATAGTATATATTTTGTTGTTGAGAAGGCCTACAGTATCATTTCTGCTCAGGGCCTCAAAAAAGTTCGAGACGGCTCTGCTATGAACCATTGTAGAAAATGAGTTTTGTTTGATGGAGTACTTATAAACAATGCACACTAGCTCATATAAAAAGTTATTACATATAAATGGAACCTCTTTTGAACTTGTAAGTTGTTAGTGATCTAGAATTTCATGTTCATTTAAGCGCCGTACGTAAAAATAAGTCCCCAAACCCATTTTTTAGTTAAACGTATAATATATCAGGATGCATGATTGTTGAGATTAGATACTGATAATATTAGAGTTAATATTATCATATCTTTAGAGTTAGTTTATGGGATAAGATTATAGAATTAGTTCTTATCTTATGTGATTGTGTATCCTAGTAGGAGTAGGATACGCTTATGTATATATATTTGTGGTGATCATTAATGAGAAGATTAAGAATTTATGATTCATTTAACATGGTATCAACTATCAAGAGCCAGGTTTTTTTGAGAGTGTGAGAGATCACATCTTTGGTGTTTTGAGAGATCAAAATACAGATTTTTTTTTCCTTTTCTCGGATAACTAAATTCTTGAGAGACCAATTTGAGAGTTCAACCAGAGTGAGAGATCACAAATCAACCTTATTTGCTAAATCAATACCCAAATCTTGTTTAGCATATACAAAGGAAAAGAACAAAAGAAATACGTGAGAATTAGAAGTTGTTGAAAGGTGAACAAGAGAAACCAAAGTCAAATTTTTTCGTGGAGCGGGTGAACGCAAAGATGGACTGTACTTCTTCCGTGGTGTGAGTCGAGTCAACGCGTTGCACGTAGCTAGTGAGGAGTTGTGGGATTTGTGGCACAAGAGGTTAGGACACCCGTCTGAAGGAGTAGTAGCTTTAATTCCACACATTAGTAGACTTTGTAGGAAAAACAATAAAGCATGTGACATTTGTATGCGTGCTAAACAATCTCGATGTAGTTTTCTCACAAGTATTAATAAGGCCAATGACATGTTTGATTTAATTCATTGTGATCTTTGGGGTTCCTATCGTACCAAGTCATCTTGTGGTGCTGCCTATTTCTTAACTATTGTTGACGATTTTTCACGAGGTGTATGGGTCTATTTAATTCGTAACAAAACTGAAGTGGAACAAATGTTTATGAGTTTTGTCTCCATGATTGATCGTCAATTTAATAAGAAAATAAAAATTGTAAGAAGTGACAATGGGACCGAATTTAATTGCCTAAAATCATATTTTGATGAGAAGGGGATGTTGTTTGAATCCTCATGTACTGGGACACCTGAACAAAATGGGAGAGTAGAGAGAAAACACCGCCATATATTAAATGTAGCCCGAGCTTTAAGATTTGAGGGACATTTACCTATTAAATTTTGGGGTGAATGTGTTCTTGCTGCTTGTTATTTGATAAATCGAACCCCATCTCCTCTACTTAAAGGTAAAACTCCATACGAAATGTTGTTTAATAAAGCCCCTTCGTATGACGCAATGAAAATTTTTGGTTGTTTGTGTTATGCCCATAACCAAAAACATAGAGGCGATAAGTTTGCGAGTCGAAGTCGGAAATATGTTTTTCTTGGTTACCCTTTTGGAAAGAAAGGTTGGCAAGTTTATGATTTAGAGACAAAAGAGTTTTTTGATTCAAGGGACGTGAAATTTTTTGAGAAAGAATTCCCTTTTAGTGATACATTGGAGGGTGTGAAAAAGGATCTCGTAGACATTATCACTAAGGGTGTTGATGATTTTGATGTTGAGATAGATAATGATAATGGAGATGGAGGAGTAGTGCATAGGGAGGCTCATGATAGACGAGCTGATGAAGGGGAGCCTGCGATGGAAATTGCTCCAGCCGAGCCCGTAGTCGTTAGGGGGACTGACGAGAGTGAAGTGGCTGCTGCTTGGGGGTCTGATGAGAGTGAAGGGGTTGGAGATCAGCGTGTGTGTGAGGGAGACCTAGAGAATGGCGAGAGTGTGAGTAAAGACCCAGGGATACGTATAGAGGCGAGTGAAGGGAATGTGGAGGCTAGTAAGGAGCTCATGGGGAAAGGAATGAGAGAGAAATTTACATCAACACGGCTTCGCGATTTTATCATACACACGATTAGAAGGTTGAGTCCATCGCGACGATCACCTGCCACACAGTCTTCCTCATGTACTCCCTATCCTATAACATATTTTGTTAATTGTGACATGAACCAAGGAATTTTAAAGAAGCAATGAAAGATGTGCGTTGGCGTGACGCCATGACAAAAGAAATACAAGCCTTGGAGAATAATGGCACATGGACACTTGAAAAATTGTCTGTCGGAAAGAGAGCACTCGGTAGCAAATGGGTGTACAAAATAAAATACAATGCTGATGGAAGTGTTGAGCGGTTTAAAGCTCGACTAGTTATTCTTGGAAATCACCAGGTGGAAGGAGTAGACTACAATGAGACTTTTGCACCTGTGGCTAAAATGGTGACTGTTAGAACATTTTTGTCAATTGCGGCGGTGAATAATTGGGAAGTTCATCAGATGGACGTGCACAATGCATTCCTACATGGTGACTTGGATGAAGAAGTTTTTATGCGTGTTCCACCTGGATTTCACAATGAAACGAAAAATGTTGTCTGCAGACTAAAGAAGTCGTTGTATGGGCTAAAACAAGCCCCGAGGTGTTGGTTTGCAAAATTGTCACTAGCCTTACAGAAATATGGTTTTGTTCAGTCATATGCAGACTACTCATTGTTTACTATGATGAAAGGGAATGTTCAAATGAACGTTCTAGTGTATGTAAACGATTTAATTGTTGCAGGCAATGATGTAGCTGAACTGAAAAATTTCAAGGCTTACTTAGGATAGTGTTTTCATATGAAAGATTTGGGCAAACTCAAGTATTTTTTTGGGTATAAAAGTGGCCCGTAGTCCAGAAGGAATATTCTTGTGTCAACGAAAATATGCATTAGAAATTATTGCAGAGACGGGAATGCTTGGAAGCAAGCCTGTGGAATTTCCGATGGAGCAGCAGCACCGTCTGAGCCTTGCACAGGGGCGCTATCTTGAGAATCCTGAGAAATATAGGCGACTAATTGGTCGCTTAATTTATTTGGTCGTGACTCGGCCTGACTTAGCTTATTGTGTTCATATTTTGTCTCAGTATATGCAGCAGCCCAGAGATGAACATTTGGAAGCAGCACTGCGTGTAGTGAGGTACTTGAAAGGAAAGCCGGGGCAAGGCATTTTGCTTCGTAGTGACAGTGAGCTTCGCTTAGAAGGTTGGTGCAATAGTGATTGGGCAAGTTGTCCTCTTACTCGTCGTTCTTTGACAGGATGGTTTGTTCTTCTTGGCCATTCACCAGTTTCGTGGAAGACCAAAAAGCAACAAATTGTTGCGAGATCATCTGCTGAAGCCGAATACAGGGCAATGGCAACTATTACATGTGAGTTAAAGTGGCTCAAAGCTCTTCTCGAAGAATTGGGTGTGGGCCAGGAGGAAGGGATGAGTTTGTTCTGTGACAGTCAGTCTGCATTGCACATTGCAAATAATCCCGTGTTTCATGAGCGTACAAAGCATATCGAAGTCGACTGTCATTTAGTGCGTGATGTGATCAAAGATGGTCTTATTTGCCCGTCTTATGTTTCTACAAAAGTTTAGTTGGCCGACATCTTCACCAAAGCTTTGGGAAAGGCTCAATTTGAAGTTTTATTAAGCAAGTTGGGCGTGCGAGATTTACACGCTCCGACTTGAGGGGGGGTGTTGAGATTAGATAATGATAATATTAGAGTTAATATTATCATATCTTTAGAGTTAGTTTATGAGATAAGATTATAGAGTTAGTTCTTATCTTATGTGATTGTGTATCCTAGTAGGAGTAGGATACGCTTATGTATATATATTTGTGGTGATCATTAATGAGAAGATTAAGAATTTATGATTCATTTAACAATGATGGATAAGTAGATAAGATATCTTCCTATATGAAAAGAATGACGTTTTTGAAGTGTCGTGATATTTGACATGTGAGTGTCCTACATTGAAGACAAAGAGAAGATCTGTATAGTTTTTACGGTTGGGAGTTACTCTACCTATCACTAATTCGTTTTGACATATAAGTATCCTACGTTGAAGAAAGAGAGAAGATTTGTATAGTTTTGGGTTTTGACTTTATCAAATGGAGGTACTTTCTCCTGCTTATGTGAGTGTTGTTATTAAGCCCAATATGAAACTTGGAGGAAAAATCCAATACTACAAAGTACGTATCTTATTGTTGGGAGCTCAAATGTGAGGGCATGTATGAAAAGAATGGAAATTTCAAAGTCCCGTGATATTTTATATGCATGGGAGTGTCTCATATTAAAAGAACAGAGAAGAGTTGTTTACTACATAATTTTGGGACTTTCTCCACCTTTCACTAATTGATTTTTGGGCTAATCTCTTTCCTCCTATGACTGTGGATGTGGTTCGGATGCAATATGGAAATTTTGTTGTCTCAAATGAACAATTACTAGAATGGGGGTTGAATAGTACTTGCGGACTATCGTTAAATCTTTTGTGAGAAGTAAAACAAATAAAAACGACAAAGTTCACAAGACTGGGTTTTTTTAGCAATTTTCAAAAATAATCGCCCTTTTAAAAATACAAACCTGAAGAAATAAATATTAAGCCGCATGAAGCTAAGATTGATTCAGAGTGGAACCGACACTAAAACTAGCTCTATAAGTGAATGAATATACCTTTATGCGCGAAATGAGAATCAGGGTTAGTTGTGTGTTCTAGTGAGGACTGATGCTTATTTATATGCAACACATTATGAGGATTAAACTCTAAAATCATATACAGGCCTTTAAGAGAAATATGAAATTTATCAATATCCTTGACTAGGTCTAGTATTCATCCTATAACCTATATAAAAGATAATTATGCATATATTTTTTTTATCAAGCATCGTCTCTGAATTATTATCAATGTAAAACTGATTAGATGATAAAATGACAACTAACAGACGACTTAGTCAAATGTCTATCTCTTTACTGCACGAAAAGTAGTCTAGAAATGAAAGACTTGTAATGCAATTGCAGTTTCACCATACGTGTTATGATTCTTAGAATCCTAATGTAAATAGAGATACATGTGGATATGAATCTTAGACTTCTATGCAAAAGCATAAAGTCCTAGTATGTTTATAAGTCTAACTTAAATTTACTACTAAACTTACGAATTTACCAATGCTGTTAGGCATACTAGATGATACACAGTTCCAGATTAGAATCTACTCAAAAATCAAACTAATAAATTAATAATTATTTATTTACCATATGTCTAATTATTTTCATACAAATTTAGACAAGTTCATTTGTTCTCCTTGACTTAAATCTTCATGCATTGATCAGGCCCGTCCATGGGCCAGGGTAAGTGAGGCGCCCGTCCTGGGCCCATGGGGGGAAGTCCGGTTTATGGACAATTTGTAAACAGTTATTATATAAATATTTTATTGCACGTAAATGATAAGTAAGAATGTATTGGCACAGATTATGTTTACTTGTTATCTTAGTATTTGTCTTGCTCCTCACATGTTTGGAGCTCGATTCCAACTAAACCGAACTGAAATGAACAAAAATTAATAGAGATGAAATAAGCAGAAATGAACTTATTTTAACTTGTATTTTACGAAATAAGCTATATTATTAATAGTAACTAATATAATTAATGCAAGTAATAATATATATAATATAACTTAATATAATTAAGCCTAGTAAAAATAATAATATAACTTATAATATTATGTAATTAATAATAATAATGATAATTATTATATTATCAATTGTGAGTATACTTAGTACTGTATCATGACTAATAATAATTTCAGATATTGGTATAACTTTAATATTAATAGATAGTATTTATACCAAATAAAAAATATTTTTTAGAGGAAAACAAATTGTGGAGAATGAAGAAAATGTTGAAGAAAGTATTGATATCGACATGTTTGTTGACGATCGGAAAGCTTCCGACGTTTGAAAGAAGAAAGACATTAACTAAGATAATTTTTGGATAGATATGAAACCGATTCGTGCACATGCATCAAGTTGGGCGTGAAAATATTCATGATGGTCGTGAATATTTTAATGATGATCATATAGAAAATAATGAATATGTGGGAGGTCATATGGAAGATGATTAGGAAATCAACAGTAGAAGATGATTTTTATCTAGAAGAATGTTTTGGAAGTTAATTAATAGTAATACTAATATTATATTATTTCGAGCCAAATTGCAAACAAATTTATCTTTGTAAAATAATATTAATAATAATAATTAATAGGAGTAATAGTAACAATAATGAATATGATAGAAATTTTTTTGAATGAGGTACAAGAAATACTTAGGAACCCTTCTCTCAAGAGTGAACCCTAAGCTATTTAATAAACACTACGGGCCTGTTCTATTCGGCTAATTCTAGCTGAACAGAACTGAACTGAACTTATTGGAGCTGAACTGAACTGAACTGAACTTATTGGAGCTGAACTGAACTTATTGGAGCTGAACTGAACTGAACTGAACTGAACTGAACTGAACTTATTGGAGCTGAACTGAACTGAACTGAACTTATTGGAGCTGAACTGAACTGAACTGAACTGAACTTATTGGAGCTAAACTGAACTGAACTGAACTGAATTAAATTATAATAAGTATATGAATAATAAGTAAATAATAATTATTATGAATATTAAATAATCAGTAATAATAATTCTAAGTAATAATAATTATTATGAATATTAAATAATCAGTAATAATAATTAAATTAATAATTTAGAATAATATCAAATGAATAATGACAATATTATTTTGATGTTATTATGATAGTTATAAATAAATAAATAATAATAATAATAAATTAATTTTAAAAATAATAATTAATGATAATAATAATAATAATAATTTATAATAATGAGTAATTACAATTATTAGTATTAATATATTAATACTTGATGATGATGATATAATATAATGCCTAAGAAGTAAATTAAAGTATTACCATTATAATAATAATTAGCTTAAAACATGGGTTGATGTGTGCTTCTAACCAAACCACGATTTGTGGTGGGTTGGTCTATGATAGAAATACACCAAACCGCCAAAGTATATTTAATATACAACGTAACGACGATGTTGTATTTTAAATAGTACTGCAGTATTATTAGCAACTTTGTAATTTTTTCATATCTTCTAGCTTTTTGTAGCTTATTTGTATGATGTAATATTGAATTTTATTCAGTAAAATAAAGCAACAATTGCAAATTAGAATACTCGTATTGACATGAAATTTGGTTAAACCGTGCATCAACCCAAACTTTGCTGAGCCATAATAATAATAATAGTAATAATAATGAGTAAAGATATAATAAAAAATATATATATATAAATAATACTAATAATTATTATTATATAATAACAATAATAATAAGTAAAATAAATTAGAACAACAATAATAATATTAAACAAATTGGTTAAATAATGAATGGAGCTGAACTGAACTGAACTGAATTTATTGGAGCTGAACTGAACTGAACTGAACTTATTGGAGCTGAACTGAACTGAACTGAACTGAACTTATTGGAGCTGAACTGAACTGAATTGAACTGAACTGAACTTATTAGAGCTGAACTGAACTGAACTGAACTTATTAGAGCTGAACTGAACTGAAAATAAGCTTAAAAAAATTGATGCAGCGTAGGATCTTCAAGGACATCGAACGTCCGACTTTTTATAGTAATGTGATATCCTTGCTTAGAAAGGTAGTCCGTGATCAAATTTGCTTCTTTGATATTATGATGCACCGAAGTTGAACGGAAGTAGGTGAGTAGTTGAATGTCTATTGTGAGTAGGTGAATGTCTATTAAGTAAAACAATAGCAATAGAAATATCGATAAGAGTACTTAGGCCCCGTTCAGTTCAACTTATTTTTACTGAACTGAACTTATTTTTACTTAACTGAACTTATTTTTACTTAATTAAACTTTATTTAACTGAACTGAACTTATTTTTACTGAATTGAACTTATTTTTACTGATTCATATTGTTTTTTGTTCTTTGCACTACTGATTTTTACTGAACTGAACTTATTTTTACTGAACTGAACTTATTTTTGCTGAAACGAACTTAATTTTACTGAACTGAACCTATTTTTACTGAACTGAACTTATTTTTACTGAATATTATTATTTTAAGGTGAACTGAACAGGGCCTTAAACTATTGATTACAATAGTAACATATTTTACTAAAAGATGATAATAATGTCATAATATTAGAAGATCGATAAAATATTAAAGAACAACATTAGATATTAAAGCATTAAAATTTTAAATTGAATTTTATATGTCAATACATTAATAATTACTATAACGATAATAATAAACTAAGAATAATAGCAAAGATGAAAAGAAAAGTGTTCTTAATAATAAACTGAATTGAACTGAACTAAATGGAGCTGAACTGAACGGAATTGAATTGAAATATTTTTCAATTAATCGGTCTAAAAGAAAAGAGCCTTAGTGGAGCATATTCTAAGTTGAAGATAATAGGAAAATTTTAAATTATTTTTGGAACTCAAATCAAATAGGAGTCTCATCATTGATTATAATAATTTTCTCAATATCGATGATTTCATCTCATATATGCTTTTTTTTAAAATTATAAAAAAGGGAACACTCCCTTATAGGAAAATTTTCAAAATTATAGAAAGAGAAAATGGTCGCACTCCTTCTAATTAACATCACCAAAAAATAAAGTCAAGACTAAGAATAATCAAATGTTAATTAATAAACCACCTTTTTGGACATAATAGTTCTTATATGTAATGTACTATAGTAGTTGAAAATCCATGCCTACTTCTTAAATGTGGAGTATGAACACCCTATAGGAGTACTAATTAATAATAAGATTACCTAAACGTCCACCAACATTACCTAATTAGTATACCAAAAAAAAAAGATAAAATTATCAATATATAATTTAGAGGTAATATTTCTCTATTTCATCATTTGTTAGTATAATTGCCTAAATAATATTGTTTTTTTATTTTATGTTTTTTTTGTGAATACTTGTGCAAGAGTATGAATGCATTTTCAAATTTCAAATTTTTTCTTTTTGTGAAATTGAATGAGAGTTAAACAAAAGGAGAAAAGTGTAATAATTAGGTGGGCTACCGTTTATGGGAAATTTTAGAAGTGTCCCAATTTTTAAAAAAACTTGAATAAATATTCCTAATGAAAAAGGAGGGGTATTATGTATCAGTTTATCTTATCAAACTCTTTTATAAACCAATTAATACAAACAATGATCAAAGCAACTAATTTTATCAGACCATTTAACATGCTATCTACTATCCGCTATCCACTGGCCACCAGAAAGGGCTATGATTACTTTTCACCATGAGACTATGAGAGTGATGGATAGCTTGTTTGGTTAGAGCTCTCCCCCTAAATCTAGGAAGTTTTGGGATTGATTCTCATCCCACCTTAGTGACTCATCATACGCACAAAAAAACTACTTTCATAATAAGAGACAATCTTGTAAAAACATCCCTATAAATACGGCAAATAAGAAGAGATTTAGGAAGATCTCTCATACTCCTATAACAAGGACATCACATTACTGTAAAAAGTTAGACGTTCGATGTCATTGACGATCCTATACTTTATTTATTTTTCTTTATTATATAGTTTAAGGTACATCCTTAACATAAAGGTCTTTTGAAATTTTCTTATACCTTATTAAAAAAAGACATAAGGTCTTAAACAATTTGTCTTAGACTATGAGGACTATTGGTTCCGTGGATCGTGCCTAAAATTATTTATTCTTAGACTATCGTGCTTAAAAACTTTAATCTTGGATTATCGTGCCTCAACAACTCCACTTAAAGTGCTTTGTTCTTTGGTAAATAAATTATAAAACTGCGAATAAAGCAGAAGGAGTTTTGTCTTCATGTCACATTTATACTCACTTTATTTTTTATTAATTAGAACACTTGATTTTCATTTTTGTAAGCTTAATACATTAAGGCTTAAGTATCTGATTATTATCAGGTAAAATCATAAAATGGATATCTTCAAATAATTTAGTGAGACAAAAATAACAGCATTTCATATAAAGTTTTTTTTTCAAATCAAAATATTGCTATTAATACAGAATTGAGGGAATATATACATTAAGATGCTTAGACAAAAATTATAGTCCGTTCGTGTCACCCTTAGGCGCCGTTTAGTTCACCTTATTTTTTACTAAATTTAACTTATTTTGAACTAAACTTATTTCTACTGAATTGGATTTATTTTTACTGAACTGAACTTATTTTTGCTGAACTGAAGTTATTTTTACTAAACTGAACTTATTTTTACTGAATTATGTTGTTTTTTCTTCTTTGCAATACTGATTTTTACTGAACTGAACTTATTTTTACTAAACTGAACTTATTTTTACTAAACTGACTTATTTTTACTGCACTGAACTTAGTTTTGCTGAACTGAATTTATTTTTACTGAACTGAAATTATTTTTACTGAATATTATTATATTAATGTGTACTAAACAGGGTCTTACTCTTTCAATATATAACGTGTTCTCATACATTAAAAATTATGATATAACCATACTCCACAACACTTGCTTATTTTTATCAAGATTAAAGATGTTATTATCACTAAAAATGAAAACCAAGAGCTAAGTTACGATATTTTAAAATAAATAAAATGACTTGATATCTTCTTTTTACTAAGTCTTTTTTAGATAAATAAGACATTAGTGTTTGAACTAAAAATTATAACCCGTAAAAAACCCGAGGCATAGCCGGAGTCTAAAACTAGTGTTACATCATAAATGCATTTGCATAAACAAAGCAATTACTTCAATACAAATATTTTTTTGATAGATATGTAATAATTGCTAACACAAAGATTTTGCACTACTTAAGAATGACAATTCATTTAGACTATGTTGCTCAATTCGAAGGAAAAGCTAGATCCAAATCCAAAAATATAAAAATCAAATAAAACCCGAAATGACCTAGACCTTAGATCTTCGATTCAACTAAAACTATGTTTTCGTTGTCAAGTACTTTCTCCGTATCTTAAAGATTGCAACAATTTGACATAAAGTGTAATTAGAAAGTGTCAATTTGTTGCAATCTTTACGATACAGAGGTAGTAATAGATTAAAAGAAGATTCTAATATGATAATTATATTAAGGGTCTCTCTCCCCCGACATATTTTCATTTTAGTTTTGTTCAGCTATGTACAATACTTTTACACTCACATTTAATCATTAAGTTAAGTTCAACTCTATTTGTAATCAACAGAACAAGTAAAATAGACCAATCCCCCAATAAGACTTCCCAATTTTCCATTTTGTTTATCCCTATTACTTTTCCCATTACCTTATTTGGATATGTTCTACCATAAGAATATTATTTTTCTTAAACTTTGTACCCTAAAAAGGGAAAATCTTTATGAAAGACGGAAAAAGTATATACTAAAACTATACTTTCATTATCTAAAATAGTGATATAATCCGAGTACGAAGGGAAAAGACTGGTTCAAATATGATTATATGTAATTAAATACAAATCGTATAGAAAAATCTGAATCTGATTGTTTACAGCGGACTTGAAATTTAGTAAGTCGGAATGTGTACTCGTACTCATGGCCTCATGGGAATGGGGCCATCGCTTTTAATTAGAATACACACTTTACGACAACAAAAAAAGTCTTAATCAAAGACATTTCTCATCTACAACAATAAGAAAAACAAATAAATAAGACTTTTCTTCCCTTCTTGGTAGTTTCTTCTGCATCTACCCTCTGTATCATCAACAATAAGAAAAACAAATAAATAAAACTGCTACTTCATATAAATAGCGTAACGCATTGACACAATTCAACTACCTAGCTGCTGATAATTTCGTTAAATTCTTGCATAAATCAGAGCCTCAGAGGCGAAGCAGGTTCGTTTTTATGTTGTAGTTTTCATCGTTTTCATTGTAATTTGTTCGCCATTTAAATCCGTTTTAGAGTTCTTTTGGTTTGCTTTTTTTTTTATATATATATTTTATTTTCGTGAAATTATTTGAATTTGTGTTTAACTTCAACAAGATTAGGATGTAAATTTGTGGGAGAAAAAGGTAAATCAATGCTAATTTTGGTTTTTATGATTTTAGAATCACATTAAGATATATATATAAAAAAAACTTAAAATTAACTAAGTAGGTGGTAATCATGTTTATTTTGAAAACGGCAAACAACATACCGGAAACCAGGTTTGAATATGATTAATATCCGTATGGCTATTTTGAAGTATTTTTGCAACTTAGAGTTGTTCTCTTCAGCTGAAAATAGTTGAACTGAATTTATAATAAATTCATAATTTTAACTGAACTGGAGCTAAATAATACTACCTCTGTTTTTTTAATGATATGTACATTACTCGCGGATCAAGGAAAAAGTGCAAAAGTAAGAGAGAATGATAATAAAAGTAAGACTATGAGGACTATTGGTTCCGTGGATCGTGCCTAAAATTATTTATTCTTAGACTATCGTGCTTAAAAACTTTAATCTTGGATTATTGTGCCTCAACAACTCCACTTAAAGTGCTTTGTTCTTTGGTAAATAAATTATAAAACTGCGAATAAAGCAGGAGGAGTTTTGTCTTCATGTCACATTTATACTCACTTTATTTTTTATTAATTAGAACACTTGATTTTCATTTTTGTAAGCTTAATACATTAAGGCTTAAGTATCTGATTATTATCAGGTAATATCATAAAATGGATATCTTCAAATAATTTAGTGAGACAAAAATAACAGCATTTCATATAAATTTTTTTTTTCAAATCAAAATATTGCTATTAATACAGAATTGAGGGAATATATACATTAAGATGCTTAGACAAAAATTATAGTCCGTTCGTGTCACCCTTAGGCGCCGTTTAGTTCACCTTATTTTTTACTAAATTTAACTTATTTTGAACTAAACTTATTTCTACTGAACTGGATTTATTTTTACTGAACTGAACTTATTTTTGCAAAACTGAAGTTATTTTTACTAAACTGAAGTTATTTTTACTGAATTATGTTGTTTTTTCTTCTTTGCAATACTGATTTTTACTGAACTGAACTTATTTTTACTAAACTGAACTTATTTTTACTAAACTGACTTATTTTTACTGCACTGAACTTAGTTTTGCTGAACTGAAATTATTTTTACTGAACTGAAATTATTTTTACTGAATATTATTATATTAATGTGTACTAAACAGGGTCTTACTCTTTCAATATATAACGTGTTCTCATACATTAAAAATTATGATATAACCATACTCCACAACACTTGCTTATTTTTATCAAGATTAAAGATGTTATTATCACTAAAAATGAAAACCAAGAGCTAAGTTACGATATTTTAAAATAAATAAAATGACTTGATATCTTCTTTTTACTAAGTCTTTTTTTAGATAAATAAGACATTAGTGTTTGAACTAAAAATTATAACCCGTAAAAAACCCGAGGCATAGCCGGAGTCTAAAACTAGTGTTACATCATAAATGCATTTGCATAAACAAAGCAATTACTTCAATACAAATATTTTTTTGATAGATATGTAATAATTGCTAACACAAAGATTTTGCACTACTTAAGAATGACAATTCATTTAGACTATGTTGCTCAATTCGAAGGAAAAGCTAGATCCAAATCCAAAAATATAAAAATCAAATAAAACCCGAAATGACCTAGACCTTAGATCTTCGATTCAACTAAAACTATGTTTTCGTTGTCAAGTACTTTCTCCGTATCTTAAAGATTGCAACAATTTGACATAAAGTGTGATTAGAAAGTGTCAATTTGTTGCAATCTTTACGATACAGAGGTAGTAATAGATTAAAAGAAGATTCTAATATGATAATTATATTAAGGGTCTCTCTCCCCCGACATATTTTCATTTTAGTTTTGTTCAGCTATGTACAATACTTTTACACTCACATTTAATCATTAAGTTAAGTTCAACTCTATTTGTAATCAACAGAACAAGTAAAATAGACCAATCCCCCAATAAGACTTCCCAATTTTCCATTTTGTTTATCCCTATTACTTTTCCCATTACCTTATTTGAATATGTTCTACCATAAGAATATTATTTTTCTTAAACTTTGTACCCTAAAAAGGGAAAATCTTTATGAAAGACGGAAAAAGTATATACTAAAACTATATTTTCATTATCTAAAATAGTGATATAATCCGAGTACGAAGGGAAAAGACTGGTTCAAATATGATTATATGTAATTAAATACAAATCGTATAGAAAAATCTGAATCTGATTGTTTAAAGCGGACTTGAAATTTAGTAAGTCGGAATGTGTACTCGTACTCATGGCCTAATGGGAATGGGGCCATCGCTTTTAATAAGAATACACACTTTACGACAACAAAAAAAGTCTTAATCAAAGACATTTCTCATCTACAACAATAAGAAAAACAAATAAATAAGACTTTTCTTCCCTTCTTGGTAGTTTCTTCTGCATCTACCCAATGTATCATCATCAATTATGTAAAACTGCTACTTCATATAAATAGCGTAACGCATTGACACAATTCAATTACCTAGCTGCTGATAATTTCGTTAAATTCTTGCATAAATCAGAGCCTCAGAGGCGAAGCAGGTCCATTTTTATGTTGTAGTTTTCATCGTTTTCATTGTAATTTGTTCGCCATTTAAATCCGTTTTAGAGTTCTTTTGGTTTGCTTTTTTTTTATATATATATATTTTATTTTCGTGAAATTATTTGAATTTGTGTTTAACTTCAACAAGATTAGGATGTAAATTTGTGGGAGAAAAAGGTAAATCAATGCTAATTTTGGTTTTTATGATTTTAGAATCACATTAAGATATATATATAAAAAAAACTTAAAATTAACTAAGTAGGTGGTAATTATGTTTATTTTGAAAACGGCAAACAACATACCGGAAACCAGGTTTGAATATGATTAATATCCGTATGACTATTTTGAAGTATTTTTGCAACTTAGAGTTGTTCTCTTCGGCTACAAATAGTTGAACTAAATTTAATTTTAACTGAACTGGAGCTAAATAATACTACCTCTGTTTTTTTAATGATATGTATATTTGCTTTTGCTCGCGGATCAAGGAAAAAGTGTAAAAGTAAGGGAATGATAATAAAAGTAAGAAAAAAGTGAAAAAGGTATGGAGAAAGAAAGGAAAAGTAGGAGAAAAGTGAAATAATTAGGTGGGTTAACTTTCCATTTGGAAAATAGAAATGTACCAATTTAAAAAAAACACCCTAAAATGGAAAAATGTATATATTAAAAAAAACGTAGTGAGTAAATATTACTACTTCCATTCTTTATTAATCACTATATTTCTTTTCTTATACCATCTACCTTTAACCAACTATAATGATTTATGCACAAGGATAAACATAGTCATGCGAGTCTTGTTAGATTCGTCTCGATATATATACTTAATTAAATTAACTTTCTATAATTTTTGCTTGAGTATAATTAGAGTTATTAACATTCAGAGTTGTGTGTTGGGAGGCTTAAAACTCAATATGTAGTGATTAATAAAGAACGGAGGAAGTATATCATAATAATAATACTCCCATCGTCATTTTAATTGGGACATTTTTACGTTTAGGGGTGTTTTTATTTAATTGAGACACTTTTTACCAATAAATAGTAGGTTGATCCACCTAATTATTGCACTTTTCTCCTACCTTTTCTCCCTTTCTCTCTGCCTTTTCACTTTTTCCTTATTTTTACCGTTCTTTTCACTTACTTTTGCACTTTTACCTTGGTATGCGCGAAAAGCGAACGTCCCTATTTATAAAAACAAAAGTAGTAATAATTTTGATAGTAATAACAATAATGAGTAAAGATATACGATTAGCAAAATAATATTAGAAAAAATGTACTAATAATAAGAATGATTAGTAAAATATATTAGATCAACTATAATAATAATAATTTCATTGGAAATGGTTAAATAATGAATGAAGCTAAACTGAACTTAATTCAAGTGAAAATAAGATAGGTTGAACAAGCCCTTATTATATACCGAATGGGTCTTAAAAACCTGGTTTCTAGTTTTTGGGTCTCAATTTCTAAAATGAACATGATTAATATTTGTAAAGCTAATTATTAGTTCTTTTTACAACTTATACCATGTGATTCTAAAATCATAATAAGCAAAAATAAGAGACCGGTAGTGATACTGAATGGGCAACTAGTGTGTTTTTTGGTTGAGCTTGGGGTCAAGATTTGATCAAATGGAGTGGTAATTAAATTATGTGCTTAGTTTAATTAGTTTGAGTATAAGAGGCTAATAGCCTTTCTTTAGTTTGTTGTTGTGTCGGTGGTTTTTCTTTTGATGTTAGTTTATTGTAAGGAAGGAAAGGGATATATCACAAAATGAAAATGATAAGTGAGTATGTTCTTGTTTTTGTAGATTCTATTGCAGACAAGATGCCTTTCGGAGTGTCTATGTTCGATTCGGTTTTCGCCTTCGTAAGGAACTACCGCGGTGTATCATGCGATGTAATAAGCAACAGAGGGGATGAGGCTATTGTATCATGTGATGGAATAAGCAACAGAGGGTATGAGGCTTTTGACAGGCTCTCGGAAATGCACACTGTTGATTCACAACCTCAAAGTAAACGCAGGAAAGTGCAGAAATCTCTGCCTGTCAACTCTGAGTATGTCCAGAAGATAGCTGGTTGGTTAGCGGATGACAAGATTACCACCATTGGAATTTATGGGATGGGTGGAATTGGTAAGACCGCCCTCGCTTTGCAGCTTCACAGTTGGATTGAGAACCATGATATCCCTTGTACAAATATTAATGCTGTTGCTTGGGTTTCTGTGGAAATGGATTTCACGGTATACCAATTGCAGCAGAAAATTGCTGATGCTTTCGGGCTTGATCTTCAAGGTGATAAGGATGAGAATAGAAGAGCAGCAATTTTGTATGCCATTCTATCTCTCAATGACAAGAGCATTCTCTTCCTTGATAATTTGTGGGGTGAGTTTCGTCGAGAGGATGTTGGGATTCCCCGTCAATGCAAGCTGATTTTGATTTCTCGGTCGCTGAATGTATGTCGTACCCTTCATTGCCAGAAAGTTGTAAAGGTTGAGCCACTCTCAAAGGAAGAGAGTTGGCAGCTGTTTCACCATAGCATTGAATTTGGTGTTCCGGATCCCAAACAAGTGCCCTCTGTTAGTAAGCTTGTCTATAATGAGTGTGCAGGTCTGCCACTTGCCATCACTGTGTTTGCCAACAGCATGAGGACGGTGGTTAATGCGGCTTCTAGGTGGAAGGAAGTCGTTGATGGTTCGAGTACCTTTTCTATGAAACCAACCCTGTTGGATGATGTGTTCAGCCGATTGAAGTTGTCCTATGAAAACTTGAACAACGTCAAGGTGCAACGTTGTTTTTTGTATGCTGCATTATATCCCAAAGGCTATGCCATCAATAAAGAAGAGTTGATACGCCTTTGGATTGGAGAGAGGCTCATAGATGGCATGCTATCATTGCAGACGCAGTATGACAAGGGCCATTCTATTTTGAACAAACTTCTCACATCTTGTTTACTGGAAGCTTGTCAAGATAAAAGGAGGGTTAAGATGCATGATCTTGTTAGGCGTATGGCTCTTTCCATTGCTAGAGATAACTTTGTGGTGAAAGCTGGCGTTACTTCAAAATTGGAGTTTTGCGGGAATCTTCACGCTGTTTCCTTGATCAAATCCTCAATCTCAGTGATTCCATCAGGTACTTCCCTCAAGTATGCCAATCTCACAACTCTACTTCTAAAACACAACCCCATCGAGGTAATTCCAGAATCATTCTTCTTGCACATGCGTGTCCTACGTGTTCTGAGTCTATCTGCTACTCACATTACTAGACTGCCCAGTTCCATCAGTGCCTTAGAAGAGCTTCAAGTCCTAGATCTTAGTAGTTGTCAAAAATTGAAAGAAGTGCCTCAATTGGCTAAGCTTCATAAATTAAGGTTTCTGGACCTCTCTCAGACTGCCGTTGAGCAGGTTCCTCGCTCTCTTGAAATGTTAAAAAGACTCACAGAGCTTGACGTATCCTCTATTCCGGAACCAATAAAAGTTCCCAGGGGGGTCTTGCCTGCGCTATCTAGTTTGAAGAGGCTATCATGCCATGTTTTAGGCATCATTCACGAGTTGCAAAATTTGAAATCATTGGAATTTCTTGATGCCAACTTTGAAAATCTCTTTGACTTGAGTGTTTATGTAAAGTCCGAGCATTGGCGCACACTAGAGTGTTTCCACCTACAGGTTGGTCATCAGATAAAGCCAAAAAGATTCTACAGTAGAGGTGTATCTCTGCATGGCTGTACCTTAAGTGGTCAAGGGGGAGAGCAGTTCGTGCTTCCATATGATATTCGGGAGCTTTATCTTGATGATTGTAGTGGTTTCCGCAGCCTATCTGATATCTTAAATCCTGCTAATGCTTATGGATTTAATGAACAAGCTGAAGCTTTTTCAAGTCTAGAAATATACACCATCAGTAGGTGCAATGATGTTGAGCAACTTCTTTCACCAGGTTGGATACTAAATCTCCATTGCCTTGAAATATTAGAGATTGAAGATTGTTTGCAACTGAAAGAGCTATTCATAGATGCCATTAACCTCTCTCAGCTGAATCAGCTCGTTCTCACCTCCTTGCCTCAACTGAATAGCATCTGTAAGGCTCGTCTTATTTGTGCTTCACTTCGGTCAATTACTGTTATGGATTGTCCAAATCTGAAGCGCTTTCCGTTCTTCTACATGGATGATGTAGAAGATAAATTAGTACCTTCTACCATGGAGTGGATTGAGGGACAACAAGAATGGTGGGAGTTGTTACAATGTGATAAGCCGGAATATAAAGATATGCTTAAACCCTTCTTTAGATGCAAATCTTCCATAGATGTATGCTGGTCAAAGGAGTGAACATATATGGACGATACTTAAAACTGGCCATCTCGCTATATTGTTGAAGTTTGCCCTGGTGCCCCGGTCCAGTCGCTGCAAGATCTTGGAATCTTCTCTCTAAACGGAGTCAAATGAGAGAACAGAGGAGTACCAAGCTATGACTTCCTGGCGAACTCCTCACACTGGTTTGGCCCACTTCCCTCTCTCTCCCTCTTCTTGTCCCATTGCTCCAAATGCTTCATTTTAACTCTTTAATGTTTGTTTGTTTGGCATAGTTGTATGAAGGAGGTTGAGTTCCTAGAAGTGAAAAATTCTAAAGTTTGGTTGACAAAAATCCAGGAAGTATTTTATGGGAAGCAATTCTCATAGAATTCTATGTGTCGAACCAAACAATTTTCGGCACTTCATGGGAAATGCTTCTATGTCTAACCAAACAACTCTCTCTCCGGCATATAGCTCGGATGAAAACAATTTGAACGGGTTTTAATTTCTTCGAAAAAATTTCAAATTGTTGTTTGAAAAACGTAGCTTCATTCTTCAACGAAAACATATTTTCCACTTATCCAACCGCAAATTTCAACAATGATTTTTTCTTCCTTACATATTGTCAAATATTGGAACCTACTTTCCTTGAAAATGATCTACCTCCCAACTAAACATAACCTTCACTTTGTTTTATAGATAATTTATTCATATTTTCGCTCGAAAATTATAAACAACACAACATCAGAGCAATGGGGAAAGAGATGATCGCTTCACACACACAGAAGGAGCCTATGCTTAAAACATGAGGGAGGGATAAAACTGGAAAGAGTAGGAAGAGGTGTGCAGTGTGCAGTAAATTTCATGTGCTTAACAGGTTATGGACTTAACGCCTAAACCTACTTAATGTTAATGTAAGATTTTCTTTTTTATATGTAAAATAAATATGTAAAAATAGTTAAGTCACCATTTCTTTTTTCATTCATTATGTAAAATTTTATATTAGCATTACTAATTATAAAGCTATGTTGATAAATAAATAAAATATTGTAAAGTTATGAACTTTGTTGCTTCAATATTAATCATTCTTCTATTTCTACTCTGAGTGTATTTTTTCTCCAAGTACTATTGCGGTTCGATTAAAAAGCTTCTAAAAAAGACCTGAATACTCTACTCATTACATAAGTTTCAATAACAAGCTTGATATTTTTTTTTTTTTATAAAGGTAAGGAGAAAAGAAAAATAGTTAGAAAACCCTCCGCTCGATAACAAGCTTGATATAAAGGAGGGTTGCTGTCGATATACGGTTTGTTATTAGTCAATTAGTCGTAGTTTGTCAAATGTAAACAAAATCAGTCACGAGCTGAAAGATTATTATAGGAACAATATATCCGTGTAATACGAGAAAATTGTCATAAAAAATCATCTTATTAATTTTAGATACACTATTTAAGATTTCTAGAATACAAATCACACTTGTATGATGAATTTTTGAGATCAATGGCTGAGTAGCAATATTTACAATGTCATTAGAAAAAAAGAAAAACTTGAAACGCTGTGTTTTATTGATCGTTCTGATATTGTTATGAACTACCGCTAATTAACAAAAACATCATCGAACTGTTATTTGCATATTGAATTTCAGGCTTCATAATAAAAATGATATCAATTAGGGTTTATACTATATCTATCCAGTCAGTCAATTCCTGCCAGAAAATATACATTTATGATTTATGCATAGTACAATAGGAGGAGGATTATGGATTGCGCAGTGTGTTGATGACTTGATGTAGCATTTTCACCAACTGGTAGGCTTAGCTGTGAATCATAGGAACTTTTACGATTCTGATTCCGAAATGCTTTGGTCCTGGAACCCCTTCCATTTCTCTGCTAATGAAGCTCTGAAATGGCTGAAGCCTGAGGTTTTCATTTTCGCGTTACGAAGACCAATGAATCACAGGTAATCAAGTAATGCACCATTTAACTGAAGAAAGGTGGGAAAATACACAATGTGCATAACCAAGGCCTATCAGATCGCGATGTAATTCTGTACTCAAATATCTTCAAAAAAATCTGAATTCTTCAAAATCCCGGCAAAGCTGAGAGGTCAACTACCCCTCTTGGAAGGTCTGCAATCTTCTTAAGCAGAGCAAGCCTATTATTCCTAACCTGTACATCTTCCTGCAAACATCATTTGTATGCTGTCAGCCCTTTCAAGTTCGATATACATGCACGATTCGATGTAACACGTGCCTATGACTTTCTTCGAATGAAAATAGGAACATACCACCATGACAAATACGTTTTCAAAGAAATCAGCAAGTGGCTGTACTAATTCAGAGGATACTTCAACAAAATCGTCAACTTCGATACCTATTTCAAGAAAAAGAAAACTATCACGCAATTTCATCGAACTGATCCATCTTAGAAGGTCTTTTGGGATTAAGATTGTGAGGTGACAGTTTTTGAATTGATCTAAGGAGGGTGATGTACGCCTAAAAGAGGATGTTTGTGTGTCGACATCTCAAGGGTCTGGATTTTGGCCATCCCTCAGTCGAAAGCTTTTGGACCACGGTCAAGTTATTATAGAGATAGATTTCAGCTAGGGAAAAAAAAAATAGTATAAGCAGAAACTGCAAGTACCATGATGAACTTGTTTGTTCACTGACAAGAAAGCAGTCCACAAAGCTTTCTCTTCCTTTGTTTCGAAAGCAGCTTCATTCACCTAGTAAAAATATGAGCACAAAGGAAATTAGTTTTAGTTGAAGACTGATTACATGACTTAACTCCAATACTTGTTCTCTTTTTTAAAAATAAGGAAATTGTTTTACCCCCTACCTCAACCACACTAAAAAAGCGTATACAACTACACATAGATTTGAAAAATACATATTGCAGAAAAACCATATTTGCTGCATAGGTTCATATATAGAAGTCGCTGGTTTAAGATACATACCTCAACCACACTAAAAAAAAGTGTATACAACTACACATATTGCAGAAAAACCATATTTGCTGCATAGGTTCATATATAGGAGTAGCTGGTTTAAGAAACACACCTCTGTGTTGAGATCTATGTCCTTTCCTCGGACAATCCTTGTTGGCCGGGAATACGCCTCAACAACCTTCGGAAGGAGATCATCTTTAAACATGGCTTCCATCTGAAACAAGGCTCTTATCTTTGAGCAAAGCCACAACATATGATCGAAGTAACTAAAGCAAATAATCATAACCATCCAAGATTATCCTACTGCGGTTCAGAAGACCAAGGTACATCTGGGAGCTAAAGAGCGTGTCTACGTTTTCAGTAGTGAAAAATCTACTCAAGAAAAGGATGCAAGTCTGAACCGTCATCAGCTGATTGTAGACGATAGACGGTGCCTTGAGACCTATAGCTCGCCCTATAGGGCTCGATTTGGGAATCAGACAAAGAGGCTGGCCTTTATTTTCATGCATACATCCTGAACCTGATACGCAGTTCTTAAGAGAGCCAATCATTATAACCAAATATAGAATTTTCCTATTGTTGGTCACTGAAGAATACATAATTGCACAGCTCTTTGGATCTCAATGTTGTATGCAGCAGAAGAACTGCGTATCAGCGACCAATAATAGGACGAATCAGAAAGAGGCCGGCCTTTCAATTTGATGTATACATATCGGCCAGTATGTGACGTCTGATTCACAGTATACACCAGAAAGCACATATTTTTGCAGAAAAATAATAGATAAGAAAGCAAGTATTTTTGCACAAAAATAATAGATAAGAAAGCATGTACCTTTACAGCTGATTTTGCTGCCAGACATGGCCAACTACCACGCTCTAAGAGGACAGATCGGACAACTTCTGGATTAACTCCCTTGTCAACCTGCCATCAAGAAGCACCCAACAAGTAGAAAGATTGTATTTTCAATTATACAATTTCACAAGGGCAAATACATTTCAATTTCAAAATTACTGATGACCATTATATTCAAAGTTCAAATACATCATAATAATTGGACAAGTTGGTAGATGTCTTCATAAATATTCAAGTCTTCTTTACTTTTTGTTTTTTAAATAAAGCAATGTGATGCTACGCCCAATGCAATAGAAAACATAATGATAAACTTCCACTAAAAGGTATATATCAGTATGATAGATAAGAAAAGTTGAGCTGTATTAGATATTCGTATACACACCAGATATTGCTCCAGCCGCCGTGTCACAAATTGTTGAACCTGCAGAGAGGATCAAAACTTAATTCATACGTTACCGAAACACAACTTGAAGTTTTTAGGGTTGGGAGCAATACAGACTAATAGAGAACACAGGTGTAAAGCCAATGATATATGTCATCACCATAAAGCAGAATATAACGGAACTTGAAAGCAAGAACACCAGTTGGTATGCAAGTAAAATTTGTCACAAAAATGAAGAAACTAGTTGAGAAATTCATCAATATTAGTCTTACATCATCTAGCGTACTGCTATCAACTTTAATAGGTTGCACCGCAGCAGCGAGCTCCAGAGACTCTCGCAAGTTCAAATCTTTATTATTTTCCACCAGTAGTTGCACCTGTCATCATGAAAGCGATAAAAAAGGATAAGATGACTGATGTTAATGGCTTCAATCTCAAAGCAACCAGGGTCTAATCTTACAAGGCCATATGAAATTCTTCGAAGTCCAAATGGATCATTTGTAGAACTAGGTTGACAACCAGCCCCAAATAAGCCAACAAGGCTATCCAGTCTGCAGTACGACAGAAACAAATATTACAGATGCCATCACACTAAATGATAAAACTCAATAACATTTAAACTAAAATAACTTGCTAAGCACCTGTCAGCTATTGCAAGAGCATTTCCCACATCTGTCTTTGGCAGGATATCTCCTGAATTCCTAGGGAGTGTAATCTCAAATAAAGCCTCAGCAATCTGTCACCAAGTTCAAAACATTGAATCCCCTCCAAAATAAAAAAAGTTCAAAACATTGAACAAGAGCAATAATAGGGAATAAGGGTTTGGCTATCAACTTTGATAAGAAATACGTAATTAGGAAGCAACAAAAGGCACTTAGAAGAATGAATACCATAATCAAAGGAATTGATAAGACATCACTCACTCTGACCGTTCATCAATATATACAAGATCTACCGGATGCACTCTTCATTTTCAGTTTAGTTGTAAGATAGTCTATCCATGAAAATATGCCGCACAGAAAGTAATATGGGGTACCAAAAAAAGTTGGAATGCTCCATTATAGAAACTATAGAAAACTTGGCCATAGAGGTCAAAGTCTAACCTGCTCTGAGTAACCATCTCTTAAAGCATAGTGCCGGGCCATAATTCCTGCCAGAGAAGTGAACTCAGTCACAACAGCAGTGGAAAGATCTGACATAGCAAGTGAGGCAGCCTCCTGTACAGTCTGAAGTTGCTCCAACTCAAAACCCAAGGAAGAGGCTAATTTGGTAACAATGCTCTCAACACGTGTCATTTTGTCCAGCATGGTTCCAAGTTTTTCCTGCTTAACAATGTCTAAGTGAGAGCCGAGAAACCATCGGAATTACCATATCTATAACTTTTGCCATGTCAAACATAGTGTGGCCCATATTTTTGGTTGGAATTTATAACTTCACAAGGCTAAGATACCCTTATGTAGTTTTTCAACACATAACTCAGGCTTTTTAAGTCACAATTCCACATGAGAGGGGTCAGCCATTTAAAGCCATGATATACAACATCTTCAAGCTGTGTTCCGTTTTTAAATTATTAGTTAGAAGGCCAAGTTATCACTTGCACTAGGCCACACGTAGTTTAAGCATTGCGGTGATCATTCTTCCAAAGATTAGCTTAAGGTACGTCTAAAATGCAAAAATACTTCTTTTGCTTTTTTAGAGTTGCAACAGTTTGACTTTCGTGTTCGCTAGCCCACAATTTTGACCACTAAAATCTTTAATTAACCATTAATAAAAATCAATTAAAACTGATATAGTGAATATCAAATATATTTAGACTAATACAACGACATTGTGCCAGCAGAAAAAATGCTCTTGTGTTTTTCTAGTCAGCTTTTACATGATAACATTTGTCTTTATATAAGTAAGGTACATGATCAAATCTAATAGTATGTTACAGCCTTTTTAAAAGGTGCCCAAGGAATTAGTTGGTTCCCCACAATTTATCCTTTAAGATGAGTTTGCAAAGTGTACGGTTCTCTGAACATCAACATAACGGGATATTAATAAGCGAAAAAATACATAATAAGTTAAAGAAAAGAATTTTGCACGAATGGTTCACTATTTAGTTAAAAAGAAAAGAAAAACATTCCAATATAAGTGGAACAGAGAAAGCATTTCTCGTGTTACAATGTGACACAGATAAGGAGTTGGTGCTCCAGTACCCAGTCGCTGACTTAGATCATTAGATGAAAAAGAAAATACAAAAACTTACTTGGAAAAGGATGCCATTAAGTTGACCTCTAAATTCTGGAAGCTTCTTTCTTGTGTCTGTCTCATAGAAGAACTTTGCATCCTCATAACGTGCTCTGTGAGAAATATGTTTTTTCAGATATAAAAAAAATTGTGCAGAGAAAAAATGGTAGTGAGAAGTGGGTATGGTCAAAGTAAATAAACAATAAAAAGGACAGATTGCCCTAAGTTCGGTAAATCTTTGTAACAAAGAGATGTCTAAACATTCCAGCCGCTCACAGCCTTACACTCACGGGCAAACTCTATAGACAGGTCACCTTATCCAAAAGGTAATCTCCAATTCTTCACTAAAAAATCCAACTTAACGCTAACAATCCTTTCAAACCAAATACCAAATGCATCATAAAGGGACAAAGGAACCAGCACCTTCAACGAGTGAATGGCTCATTATAATGGAGACCAAATGCAAACATTTTTCCCTACTAACAGCTCGCTTTTGCCATTCATTCCTATTTAGCACCAAATGGTCTTGCATACCCAGTTTCGCAATATCCTAACTTACCCCTGCCATATCATGTTAGCCGAGCCTAAATTATTTTGGGATTAAAGTTTTGTTGCTGTTGTTGTTGAAGTGGGAAATGAAATCAAATTCTTTCCTTAATTGTTTGATTTATTAAAACTAGACTAAAGGGAAACAAAAACCAAGTTGGGTAATTGTGGTTAGATCAGAGTCTTTGGTGGTTCATTTGAGTTTCTATCTCCTTGTCTCGCGCGCGAAGTAAGGAAGAGGGACGTTGGTGGCTCATGATGACTTGGTGAGGGTGAGTGTTGTCTTTGGCAGCATTTGAAAGGATCGTGGTGTCGTTTGGCCGGTGATGTGGGTGAAGTATTTGGTGCAACAGTCTAGGGATGAGGTCTAGATGGAGTTTATGGGTGTTGCACGGTGATCAACACAGAGTCAGGCCTCTGGAGGGTGTGGAGGAGTTTGGGGTAAGGGAGGTGCGGACCAAGTTTATCGAACTTGGAGTAGTTTAGGTCAGCAAAAGTGGAGCTTCAACCAAACACTTCCAAAAGGAAACAAGAGAGATGTTTCCCTTTTCCCTTTCTTAAATCCCCCAACCAAACGGGCCCTTGTATGCATGAATTCAAGTGAGAGAGCTTGTATACCTGAGAACTGCCTCATTCCCTTTCCTCACAACATCAACGTTAATGTCACCATTTGCCACCTGAAACCAAATCAAGAGAACAGATAATCACTGAGATGCACCACATGTAAACACTCGGTATCGAAGCAAAGCAGAGAGAATAGATAGAAAACATGAGTCTCACCGCAATAAAGTATGGCAACAACCTCCCACTATTATCAGCAATTCCAAAGTATTTCTGATGCTTCTGCATAACCTACATCATTCGAAGATAGAATCAGTTTAAGTGGCATGATTCTCCTCTCCGCTATAATCTTTCCAATGCAGGACAAAATAAATATCTAAGAAGCATCAGAATTACAAAAGTTAATGTCTAAAAGGCTGCATAAAATTGACGGAGTTGAGACAACTAACAAATTAACACTCAGGATAAAAGGCATTGTTGATCTATAACTTTTGGCATGAAGCCTTCAAGGGAAAACTAATTGTTTCTCGTCTTACACTTAAAATGCATAACATCAGATTTTTCCTATTCTTGTGACATCTATTTCTGGGACACCTGGCCTGTTTGCATGATTACCATAATTCACATGCATATACAGAATTGATCAAGTTCAAAGATTAATAGTAAGTGTATAAGAGTGCAGATCACAACTATCAAGGACGCGCATATGAGATCATAACTGTTAAGAGTTAGCCATGGGTATCATAGTCGCGATCATTATCCATAGAAGAGATTAGAAAGCCTTGAATCATTCAAATTAATTGTTTTACAAGCAGGCAACCTCAAATGATTCGAGAAAAATAGGGATCCAGGTAATTTACACAAATAGCATTGGTGTGATGATACACCAACGAAAATTATTAAGATATGACAGCTCAGTAATTAAATAACTAACCATTGTTAATAGGTCTTTTGGAAGCATTAAGAACGATTCATCAAACTTTCCCAATATTGGTGTTGGTGCTTCAATCAGATTCACAACCTGAAAATGATACAACAATGCGAAAAAACTTAGTTTATAATTACAAAATATCAGTGGAACTGTTGGCACAGCTTGTTGGATGCTTAATTTATGAAGTACCTCATCCAATAAGCCACCAGGCATAATTGCTTGTCCATTAACAGTTTCAGCTAAAGCAGTAGAATGTTCTGTAATTAACTTCTTACGCTCCTGTAAATTAAAACACTGTCCTCAAAAAAGAGTAGCCAGCGCCTATATCCCAGAATACAAATTCATGAAGAACAAGACATCGGTAACTCGGCGTAATAAAACATTTTTAATTTCATGATAAAGTACCTCGATATCTACAGATATGCCAGCATTCCTCATCACATCAGTGTAGGATTCTGCACTTTCAACCTATAAAAAAATCTTATCAAGTCATATCACCCAGACAAACCACAGAGTAAAATAGGGGATACCATGCTTTTTAATCAAGGCCACCCCCCCCCCCCACAACAGCCGATTTGTTACGGGCCTGTCTCCCCGAACCGATATCTCCCACATCGTCATAGCTTTTACTTGCACGGAAAAGATGACCATCAAAAGGACGATACAGCTGATACTAAGGCGTACAGGAAAATCCAAGGCCATTAAGAGTTAAGACCAATATCAAGGCCCTTCCAGCCAACCCTAGGCTGAACAAAAAAAAATTCACTCCGCATCAACGACGACTCCATTGTGACACTGCAGTAAAGTAAGCTTCCGCGATACGCTACCGTTTCTGCGGTTGATCGCAACTGAGATTTGAGAGAACCTTGGGGAATACAAACAAGACATTCCAACACTTGCAGAACTACCATCGTGCATGTTCACACAGACATAGCAGCAGGCTTGCACTCACACACACACACAGAGGAACATATCCATGCATGGTCTCACTTATATGGGTACGGGATATAGAATTTACCTATACGGGTCATTTGGGTCGGGCTTATTTCAGGCGTGGTCCAATCATATAGGTCGGGTTTGTTTTAGATTCCGTCAATATTTGAATTAAATATTTAATTTTAAAATATAATAATAGCTTAAATAAAATACTTTGAGTCAATAATTACAAATAATAATAGATATGAGATAGTATAGATTAATAGAAGTAACAAAGTACAGTATTAAACTAATAAAATTAAATTTGGTTCATTTTGTAGTGTATAATGATATAATCATAGTTGACGGTAAAGTTCGGGTTGATTCGGGTAGGGTCGAGTTCGGGTCTGCCGTCTGCGTGCTACGAGTCGAGTATGGGTCAAGACATTAGGGTTTTGGGGGTCATCGCAGGTCTCCATTCACCGGAGCAGGTCAGTTTTCCAGGTCTAACCATAAGTACAACATAGGTAGTTGCCCAACGTGACTGTAAGCGAGAGTAATATGTAGCTTTTAGAAATTGAGAACTTATACATATCCACACAACTGAAGTACGTACCTTGACAGTTGCAAAAGGTGTATTACGAAGACCATAAGATAAATTTCCACTGCAGAGAAAATTGATACATGTTCAAAAAGTACATCAGTTAACAATAAACAAAAAGTAACAGCAAGCAGTTAGCAGTTGAAAAAAGTTGCAATGGGATGAGTGAAGGAAGCAACAAGAGCAGAGGGTTATCTATTTTAGGGGGGAAAAAAACTTTAAACCCCGACCCAATGCAGGAAGCTGGCTGTTTAATTAGAATGACTTATATATATATATATATATATATATAGGTATTAGGTAGTTAGGTAGACTGATGAGAAATCCTAAAAGGCCCAGATAGGTATTAAGGGCTAAAAGAAAAAGGCCAATCTCAAGATCAATAACACTGCAACTTCAGCAGAAAGGGAACAAAGTATAATGCACCTTTTATTAAGATAAAAACGTAGTTGTAGCTGAATTTAATCACCTGGAAACTCCAGCAAACGTAAATGGAATTGTAACATCACCATGCAGAGCCATAATCCAACGAATTGGCCTACTAAACACTACCTAAAAGTAAAGAAAGAAAAATCCATCTACATTAGCCATGTGTTTTCCTCGATACTTAAACTTATAACAATTCATGGTTTAACAGTACAGCAGAAAAGCCTACATGAGACAATCAGGCCAAGCAGATCTTAAGAAAAACAAAGGTCTGGTCACAGCACTTATAGCGTTGTTTATAATAGTGCATAGAAAACATTGCCAGGGAACTCCCAGTTGAAGGAATCATTATCATGTTGCCTAGCACATGAATACAAGAGGCAAAGAGCAGTCAGAGTCCACAACTTGAGACGGACCAAAAACTGGCAGATGAGACATAGAATGTGGATTTTTGATCTATGCTTCGACAACATTAAGTACTAGAACATTAACTTTTCAAGAAGCCAAGAGAATTCTGTATCACACATCATGTTCCTTAAACTAAACCTATCAACTACTGAGGCAAAAGGCCAATAACACCAAACAAATACATCTCCTGAAATCTTGCTCTACTTTTTTTTTTTACTTGTGCCCTAGTTAATAAAATTGACCAATAGGAGCACATTTTAGTGGAGTGGTAGAATAATGCAGCAAGTTCAAAATATCAATCTAAGACAGTCAAATATTCCAAACGGAAAGTTAGAAATTCCAAGTCAAAAAGCGGAATATTAGATTTAAAATCAAATTTACATATTTCGACTGAAAATCTTGCATTTATAATCTGAGATTATGAAGTTGTGGTGAAATCATACTTAAGAAAAAAAAGAATGTACCAAGTTCTCTCTGGAAAAGTAGTTTTGAGATATACTACCTCCGTTCCAAATGTATTGCAACCTTTGACATTTTGCACTATTCATACACTCTCTTTTGACCTTCTTTTGTGATTTATACATAAGGATAAATATAGTCATATGGGATCTTGTTAGATTCGTCTTGATATATGCTTAATTAATATCAACTTTTTATAATTTTTACGTAAATAACATTAGAGATATTAGCGTCTAAAGTAGTGCGTTGGGAGGCGTAAAACTCCCTATGTTGCAATACATATGGAACGGAGGTAGTATTAATTTACTTTTGAATTTAAAAAGGAAGAGAACAGCAATACAGGGCTACAAGCAATACCGAAAAAATGCTACACATCTCTTCCACAATGATTCGCTTACATACTCTTTCTTTCAATCTCAAACTGACTTGCTCAAATGTCTAGAACTCAAACAGAAAAGTCTACATTCAGAAACCCTGGAGTAAAATCTGTCTTCAGAGTTCTATGACACGTCTGAATGAAGTAACAATATATAATTGTATTTAAAATTTTAAATACAGCACACAAATAAAGCAATTAAGTTTCACATGTAACATAAGAGATAGCATACGCATAGAGCACGGAGACAATGGCCATGACAACTTTGCAAAATTAGTGATTAAGCGTAATGCGAGAACATGCCAGATTCAAATAATTGGTACAAAGATAATGTAAACCAAAAACCTGAGAGTTCCAGCGCATTGATTTCGGGAATGAAAGCTTAGTAATGATACCAGGGAGATCCTCAGCTAGCACCTAGTAACCATAATTGTCAGATTGGTTTCTTAGGCACTTGTATCCAAGAGTTCATATAAAAGGAAAATAAAGTACTTTCATTCAGATTGTTACAGTCAAACCTCTAAAGCACATCGAGAGGGTTCCATGACACGAGCATATAAATATTGAGTCTTCCCTGAAACCATAAATCAGCATGACGATCAGGACATTTAGGCAATAAATAAAACAAACTTGTTAAATTTAAATCAGAACTATGCAATCCACCGCATCTACAGGCAAAAGAAGTATTGCAATGATCACAGCTGTACATGCAAGGATTAGAAAGACTTTGTTCCAGTTCATTAGCCACAGCATAATGAGCAACAGTTTCCAGATAAATGTTTTATTTTCGGGGGAAGGTGAAGCAAAGGGATGCTATGGAATACTGGCATCACCCTCTTGGCTCTCATCGATAGCAATGTACAGCGTCTGTACAGATTCTAACCAAGCAGTTAACTATCCTTTCTTTTCCTTCTTTCGCTTAAAAATTATGCAACCTCACCAAAAAAAATCAATAAGTCAGCTATAAATCAACAACCTTCAGACAAAAATTACCATCTATTTTTTTGTATATGGAGTCCAAAGAAGTATTATATCTGCGGCAGAAACCCTCAACAGCCTGCAAAGGGGTAACTCAGGCATTAGTGGGTGAAAGAAATAACTTCAACAGAGATAAGGAAGATAAAAGAAATTAGAATATCATTTAAGAGATAGTTATGCGTCTCATATAAGGATCCAAAATCGACTATGCAGTAATGCAGACATACTAAGAAAGAATATCTGACTAAAACCCGCAAATCACATTGAAATAGAAGAGAGAAAATTATGCGTTACATTTACTCCCTCTGTTTCTTAGTATTTTTCATAGTTTATGAATATGGATATAGAGCTATTGAATCAATCGAACGAACTTCTAAAACTTGTTCCACTTTTGGAAGACCTTGCGTTATGTCACCAGACCTCGATTTTTCATATATAAATGTAAGTATGTAACTAATGTATCCCTCTCATAATCCCAAACTGTCATTTAATTTTCCTATTGAGTTAAGAAGCACTTATTTTAAACCCACAAAACACCAATCTAGACACAAGTATCAATTGATATTCACTAGGCTGCAAGCTCAGCTCATAAGTAATAATTGAACTCTAAGACTAATAGATACCTTTGTTGGATTTCCTTGGTCGTCAAATGCTTTAGAAACTGGAGGTCCCCGAACCTCAATCTCCTTTTCCATTTGCCTGGCACACAAACTATTAATGCAAACCTGCAAAACGAACAAAAGCAGATGTAATCTTTCTTACTGATATTTTCTTAGTTTCTTAAGTATTGCATGTGGATTAAGGAGTTCTTGGTTATGGTATTGGCATTTAAAACGTGATAACTTCTTTTTTTTGATATATTAAACTGACAAAGTAGTGCATCGATAATTTAAGTGACAGGTAATTGGGAGCTTAGGCAGAATGCATTAAGCTCTCTAAACATGCACCAATACGAAGCTCCAATAGGTAGGTCACATGCATCAACATTAAAATCATTAACATCTCAAATTTGCTTAGCATAACATAGTTAGTGATAATTAATCAACAATATGAAGAAAGGGAAATTGGAAGAAACGACAAGAGAGTGTAGCTTTTAAGAAGCATACCACCAATCTTCGAGGTGTGCCAAACGCTTGTACTTCATTATGACTCAATCTTTGCTTTTCCAGTGATTGCACAATGAGATCTTTCAGCTGGAGAGAACACCGTAAAATAATAAATTACATGATACATTCACAATAGAAAAAAGAGGTCTACATAACCATAGCCAAGTGACTTAATTCACTGTAAATCATGAAGATAACAGAGCGCATATAATTGGTAGAATAGATTTTAACTAAGGAAAAAGAATCCAGTAAATTTTGCAAAGAATTGCAGGGGCAGGAAAAAAAACACATACACCCCACATGCTTGTCTGCAGCATGTGTTTGACTTTCCATGTTTCCGGTCAAGAATTGGAGGGGTAACAAACTAAACATTCAAGTGGACTCATACTTAAATGCTCACAGCCATGGTTCCAAGTAGCAGCACAAAGCAAACATTACAGTAGAAGTTCAAAAAGTAATCAACAAGAGCGAGTGATAGATAATATTAACGTGAACTAACCTGCTGAGTTGCATAAGCTACATCCTGTGATGGCAACTCTTCGGTTCCCATTTCGAGGACAAACATCCTGGGCTCTACAGATACCTATTAAAGGCAAAAGTATTAGAAATTTAAAGCCATTCATATCATTTACATTAATATGTGTAACATAGGAGGCAAATTAGAATATTTCATTTATAAACCAGGAACACAAGCAAAAAACATATACTGAGTAGACATCAGCAAAATGAGGGTAGGCAATAGCACAACTTTGGAGATCTAATGCTTGGAGGAAGACCAAAAATAAATACTTCCTCCATCTCCATAAAATTTTAACAGTTTGAAGTACTATTCACATACTTCACTTTGTTCCTTTTCAAATTATTACTTCCTCCATTTTTTTGGACTTGATAGATAGCTCCTTGGCACGCACTTTTAGGAGCATAATACACAAGGTCCACAGATAAACTAATTACGAAATGTAAACATGGGTAGGAGGAGCGATTAAGTCAATCCGCGTTTAATTCTTTTAATTAATTCACCCGTATACCTTGTCTATCATTCCCTTAAGTTGCTGACCAAGGAGCTATGTGTCAAGTATTGTGACACAGGAAGCATACAAAAACAAATTTTGTTATAATAATTGTTATTGGATATGCTTCATTGTATACTAATAACAATTAATGACATTAATGGTCAGAACATGCATTGGAAAGTGTGCAAGTCAAAATGTTGCGATTTTGGCAATGGTATATTATTTGCCGGCTAAAGACATCAAAGATTCAAGTCAACGCTAAAACTACACCCCTCGGATTCACCACAAAAGGTCCAAGGATTTTGCAAATGTTAAATGATTAGAAATTTCTATACTAATAGAAGGACAACAAGCATTTCTTAAGATTTTAAATGACAAATGGAGCGACACAAAATTCTTTAGGCTTTTAAAATCTTTGCCACCGGGTGTATTTCATTGAGGTGCAATTATAGAGTTGTACCAAAGGCATTTGCTTCCTGCCCAGACTGATAAATATTCCACTCAACTCCTTTTTTAAAAGTAGACCGTCCTTTGTTCCATACCCCCATACTCAACTCCAGCTTCTCGTCTTGGCTAATGGAGGTGACACAGACAAGAGTAAAAACCCTACAAGTCTGTCACAAGATATAGAGGAGTAGATTCTTTCCAACTTCTTTTAGCAGAGTAAAAACCCTACAAAGTTTTAAAAAGAAATTCTCATAGTTCTACAAAGTACAAACACTATAGAGAAGTAGATTTTTCCCAACTTCTTTTCGTAGAGAGCAAGCACAGAAAAAGAAACAGTCTTCTCGGATTGAGAGATACATATGAATATCGCACATGTGAGGTCCATCACTTGAGTTTCTTAAGCATATAACTAAATTGAATTGGGCTAAACTGCTAAACAGTACCTAGATAAGTAAGGGACATGACCCAATGAATTAAATTGTGCATTGCTAATTGCTATATCCCATTTAGATCAGCACCGAGAAGGTGATGAGATGATTAATTACCCCTCAAGGGCAATTTTCTGGTTAACACGACATACGCCAATTGACAAGAGCTGCAGGACTAAAATTTTCACATAGATCACATCTAGGATACCAACCTTTTTTACTGCACACTCCAGGACCTCTCTTGGGCAGGTTAGAGGACCAAGCTCAGACGTAACACCTAAAGGGTGACCAAGAGACTCCCTTGTCTTCAGCCACAGTTGTGCACATTGACGAGCTAAACTGAGTCACAATAATTCGAAATTGTAATCACCAGATACAAGAGAGCATAGTGAAAGGAAGAAGAATATAAAAGTGAAAGGAAGAAGAATATAAAAGTTACTAGACGGCTGAAAATTGATGAACAGAGTAACGGACAACCCTCTAATATAAGATAGAAGATTTTCTTTAAGAAATATCTTTTAATGTAACAAACCAATAATACTTGGAACAAGAAGTCTTTCCCAATTCCAAGATCTCGTATCAAAGCAGTATCTCATAAATAAAATTTTGGAGTCTATGCTCAAGAAAACCAAAGAGAATTCAAACAACTAATGTCTGTAGGAACTGTAAGAACCCTTGATCTGAAGTAAAACAGATAAACCTGCATACTTAAACATTTGGGATGGGGGTGACCGTAGTAGCACGCACCATCCATGCTAAAGATACTATTATTAGCGATGGGTAACTGATGACATTTGCATGCAAATTAGGGATAATTAGCCTGAGATAGGTTCAACAGATCAAGAAAATACAAAAGAAAAGTGGTAGCTAGAACCAGATAATATAAAGAAAACCAAGTTTATTATTTGACTTTCAATTGGAAGTAAAAGTAAAAAAGAAACCACTTTATGGACCACAATCTTGCACCAGATTCCTTTTTGGGTGTATCGGAGCCACTAAAAGCAGTGGCGACTTGGCATAGACGGGAATCAACCACAGGCCTTTGGTACTATACCCAGAGACTTTAACCAGCTAAGAAAGCTAGCATCCACATGAAGTCATTAGTCATTTCATGCAATAATAACACCAGTTTCTGTTAACTGACCATTTTACCCATTAATTCACGAAGAAAAGGAGGAAAAAGAAGAGAAGCCAAAAACAGAGAACACACAGAAGCAGTTGATTAGAAGCCTAATCTCTGTCACCTTACTTTATCCTTTTCTTATAATCTATTGTTCGGGTATATCTTCCCTGTTGTTTGATGATTCAAGACAAAACGAGGAAGTTCAGGGTAACCTTTCCATATTCTTGTTAATCCTTTGCCACCTCCTCATCCATTCATCCCATACTAGTTTTAAAGGAGTTGTACTTCGATGCAATAATTAGAGCTATATCTACAATTGATCACTCCCCAATGTTCTAACTGTCATTATTAGTTCTCTCCTCCAATTATTTTGTGTTACTCCAAATCTTTGTTTCACTTCAAGAACCCATGGGGGGTACAACGCTGAGATTTGGGTGAAGACATGTGGTACTCCAATTTGCCAAGTCTGACACCGGGACATATACCTGCACCTGACCCTAGAGGCTGAGCTTAAGTTAAAAGCTTTCCTTCCCTTCGCTGAGGACATATATCTTTTGGCCCATGCATCTTTCATCTATATTAATATAATCACTTCTCATAAATCTAGATACAAGGAAGGGAACCATATATGAAGCGTGAATTTTAGGAGTGTTTTTTGACTCTTTTTGTTATTTTGCAGGGAAAATGTCAAAGAGATGTACACCATAGATCGTCTATTCGCATGTAAAGGGAGACGTCATGAATGATATAACTCTCAGACCAACTCTAACAAAAAGGTTTGCTAACACCGAGCTAAGTTAGGTAAAGATATTCCCATCCCTTGCAGCCTCACTATGGAGAACAAGCAATATATGAAAGATGAAAAATAACAAACATGAAAAGAAAACTCATACTCAAAATACCTGGAAGAAGTAAAGCACAGATACAAGTGACTGATGGCAGAAAAAGTTTACTCACCTACGCATTCTCCCAAAATAACGAGCACGTTCAGTTACACCAACAAAGCCTCTAGAATCTAGGATATTGAAAGCATGAGATGTCTTCAGAAGCTGATCATACCTAGCACATTTAATAGGCATGTTGAATTTCCTGACAATTCGGTGTCAAGAATTAACTAGTATTATCTACAGTAGAGGATATTAGACATACGCAGGGATCGCTAGACCCAACTTGAGCAGATGACAAGCCTCCTGCTCAAAAAAATCAAAATGTTTCTGGATATGTTCAACAGTGGCATGTTCAAGATAATAAGCACTCATTTCCTTCCTGAAAAATTTACCATACAGGTCAATACGCAGGATGAAAAAACAAGATTAAGCCCACGGACGAAAGCATTAAATGACAAAACATTTTCTACTTAAATATCAGGCAAGATGCAGGAATTGACACGTAAACTAGCATTTTACATTGTAATCAGTCAGAGGCTTGTTATTCTATCTGCCAAGCTCTAAACTACTTGTTGACAATCATAGGTTCATCATCTCTGCTGGACCAAGCTGTGCTACCAATTGTATGTAGCAGCATAGAAGGTAGTCTTAAGTCAAACGTCTAGGGAAGCAACAAGAGATGAAAATTAGATAGGGAGTTCCATAAAGGGAGTAGAGAATATGAATATATGATATAAACATAGTTGTGGCGAAGATGTAAGGCTTCCCTAGGTCCTTAAATGTTATAAAGACAATGAAGTTGCAAACTAGTACTCTCTCTATCTGATGACTCTCATAATAATCTTAGTTACTTTATTATGAATATGGAAGCACGTTGTCTAGGAATAAAAATGAATCTAGCCGCACATGATCCATATAAGTCACTGATAAGGCAGCTAAATTTGAACATTCATGAGCTTAAAACTTCATGCACCTAGCTGCATCAATAATTCTATTACTATTATTAAAACAGTTGAGCAGGAATTGTAGGCCGCCAAGTATCTTCCAATCTTATATGCTGACATGCGCCACATCATCGCTGACATGACATATACCCTAGCAAATTATCAAAAGGTTAATAAAAAGTCTCAAACCACTTCCCTCATAAGTTATAATCTTACCACTAAGCTACATCTTTTTTCTGTAATCAAATTCCATTACCTGCTACTAACTCCTTTTGCCTTATGAATTTTTTTGAAGGAGAATTAAGAACTAATTACATCCTCCCATCACCCCTCTAATTTATTCTAAATTCATGAAACATAACATAATTACCCGAGGCATCACCCAGGCCCACAAACTAGTGTATTTTAAATCATGTATTATTAGCTTGCATTTCTGCATTTGTTTCTCTTAACAAATGTCAGATAAGGCACATAGCACCAGAGTAGCTATGCTAGAAACAAGGTCCACTACCCTTCTGTATGTAAGGCATACATCATAGCCTCCCTAGCCCCTACAGCAAGAGGATCCACTATCAATTGAGATGGTGCTTTGTTGTAAGAGCAGCAAAAAAGGCTACAGTATCATAAGGGCTACAACTAAAAAACATCTAATAAGAATATATACAATGGTATGATGACACTCCATGATAATTACGCGCATGCAATAAGCAACTCAAATCCTTTAACTTATACGTACATAAAAAAAATTGTATATATTACTCCCTCTATCCCTTAATAGCTAGCTTTTCACATATATTAAGAGATCTTTATCATAATTTGAATATGATAAACAACATTGAACTGGTATTTCATAAGGATAGATAACAATTCATTTATTTTCGTAAAAGATAGTTAAAAAAATTAACGAACAAAGGGAGAAATTAATTCACATGAGGATATGTAAGACTTTGGTACATGAAGTATAGTATCTATAACAAGAAATAATAGCAGAGCATTATTTACTCATTCTCCGCGAACAGTTCTCCATATGTGATCCCATCAGCATACTGGATCTTTTTGAAATGATCAACTCCCTGCCGGCAGTAATTAAGAAGCTTCAGCAGAAGTATATTGGCTGGTGAAGTGACAAGAAACACATATATCAACACTGACCTGAAGCAGCATGAGAATTCTCTCGAGACCATAAGTGATTTCAACAGACACTGGCAACAATTGAACACCTCCAGCCTGAAAAAAAAGAGTAAGGCAGACAACATAAAGATAATTAAGAAAACAAACCTTTTTCAGAATATTTGGACGAGAGAAGTATTAAATGTTAGAGGACAAGAAGTCCTAAAGCCCAAAAATGGAAACCAGAGAATCTTCGTTAAGGAAGTCCAAGCATTATTCATGGACAGGAAGGCAATAGATATCAAAATTGACATATGATTTTAAAGTTCCATTTATGATATGTCAGTAAGATATATGTGAGATTGAGGAAGAAGAGTAAGGGCCTGTTCATTTTTAGCTCTGGACAATACTTTTCCTCTCACATACCACTATTCATTTCATTTCAGTTCAGTTCAATTCAATTCAATTCAATTCAATTCAATTCAATTCAGCTATTTTATGCCAAAGAGAACAGGCCCTAAGTTACCATACCCACAAGCTCCAAATTATGAAGCCCAAATCAAAAATTAGAGGTACACAAATCATGTTATCACATCGTATGGACATGGTGATGTGGATGCAAAGGGGAAAATCAAACTTTATATTTGATTAGGCTTTAAAATATTTTGAGTTTGGATAATTTTACAAACTAAGGTTATAAGATGTATCTTATAGGTATAAATCTATAATGGCCCATGTTGCGAGTGGAGTGTGTGAGCCTTTTAGTATGGATCATGCTTTCAAGTCATTTAATATCTATACACATAAGAATTTACATTGCTATAATTTTTATTTTTATTATTTTTAGGTTAACCTTTTTCTTAGGTCTAAGTTAGGAGACTAAAAAAGGGGTCATTGTACTATGTTACATAAACCCTCAATTCGTCCGAGTGTTGGGAGCTATCAGCTATCCCTTTTAATTTATTATTGTTCTAATATAGGCCTAGTCATATCCATATCAAGTGGTCAGCAGTTATGCTTTGAATCTGGAGGAATTCAAACCCTATGTCACTATCTCTCCCAGGTAGATCTTTACGTTTCAGGGAATGATAAGATCTAAATTGTTATTGATATTGACACCACATATATCTGTATTTAAATTTGACGATAATGATAGTATACAAGGTCGACCTATGCATATTTAGATACATACTTATGTGCAAGTAAGGACGCATTCAAGCATGTAGAAACACGCGCGCACCCAAGCACATACACAGGCACACACAAGCATGAACACATGTACACTTTTCAATTTCAGAATTAAGATTAAGTATTGATTATGACAGACGATTAGAATATATCCAAAAGATAAGTAAGCAAGAGAACTCCAACCTGTTGGAAGTAGGTAAACTGAGTTATCTCCATCCCATCCATCCAAACTTCCCAACCTAATCCCCATGCACCAAGAACCTAGAATAGAGCAAAGTCAAAGTGGAAAACATCACCGAGCATGCATAGACATGCCACCAGAATATTATATTTCAACCAACAGCCATATGAGGTAAGCCTTACACAGTTACACATGATAATTGGTAAGACAAATTAATATTTCAAGGGCTCCTAAAACAGAAATTTTCAAAGTAATATCTGGTTTAAACATGAAGAAAATATTACCGGACTTTCCCAGTTGTCCTCTACAAAACGTATATCATGGTCATTGACATTGACACCTGGAATGTATGCAAAAGAGGGTTACTAGAACTGGCAGGGTACAGCAGAATACCAAAGAAACACCATCAACAAAGTATCTTATTCAAGTTAATTACAAGCTCATGCTAAGCATCTCCTAACAACCCACAGTGACTTCAAACTCTGCTATCATTGGCTATCTTTCTCTTTTTCTTTGTCGAGATGAGTGGGATTCAACCTCAGAAAGAGTCTTATGGTAAGAAAAGAAGGATGAAGAGAGTTGAAACAACTCTTGGTGACTTGGTAGAGCATATGGTAAGAAAGAAACCAATGGATCTCGAATAGAGCTTCTTAGTCATCATGGATGAGGGACCCCATATAAGCAAACTTCTTAGACGAATACCCATTTCAAACTTCAAGCCTTAAACAATAATAGGACAGTAAAATCCAAAAGAGAACCTCATTGGTTATGCTTCTCAAAGATATCAATAACTAGTTGCCACCTTTTACTTAGAGAAGATAAAATAGCAGAACTGCAGAAGCATAAATTAAGCTAAAATGAGAGATGAGGTGCAAACAAATAAGATCTGAAATAGACTAAGATATGCAGCGAGGCTCAGGATGACAAAGATCAACTACACGGAAAGATACAGCAGACAACCTAAAGCAGATAAGCTCCGGATGAAGAGATCTTGAGAATTTCCAGGATCCGGTTTCAGTATAACCTGAGATCAAACAGAAACCAGCAAACAGGATATACAAATGAATTTAAAACCATAGGCAGCAACATAGAAATTCATGAGCCCCTCTGTTTTCCTTATGGAGATATTAATAGCAAGCTAGAAGCTCTACCTGAAATTGGGTGTGGCGTTGGAGACGGTTTGGATTTTCCCCATAGCGACTATCATCTGGCCGGATACTAGGCTCTACATAACTTTCCAAAAGAAACCCATGTCAATGCAAGAGAAACCTACAGAACAGATAGAATTTAATAGAAATAACCTCAAAACAAAAATAGATGCAAGTCTTAGCATAAGTGCCATGTGAAGGTATGGCCTTATCTTTGAGCAAACCCCACCAAGCGCCAACTATAGTAGATTATCACAAGGCATATGTTTTTGCAACGGAAATGTCAAAACCAAGACCCGAATCACCCGTTATAGATGGTGGGCCCCTGGACTCAGGCGGTTCAAGCCATAATTGAATTCACTGATTTCGGAGTAAATGTGACAAAAGGAAGGTGATATTTTTCTTACCACTTTCTTTTATCTTTTAAAATCCATTTATGGAAAAATACTACTCATGTGGTAGCTGTCTTGTCAAAGATGCAACACCATCCGCTTGAAGGCATGACTATCTCTCGTAAATGGGTTAGTGATAAGGATTGACACAAACGGAGCATTTCATGGACGTCAGTTCACCAGTATATTTCATATTTTTCCCTCACACTTTGCCCCTTCTCAACAGCAATCTCAGTATCCTACTATAAACCAAAAACCCAGATCTAGATCCAACATTTACAAGGAATCTAATTTAAACTAGGAATCATAATAGATGCATCAGTAGAAATTGAATTATAATCCAGCAGTAAGTAGGGCCTGCATAAACCCAAACTAGATTGACAAATATTATATTCCACAGTAACAATTAATTTCACTATACTATTAAGTAACGAAACTTGTCTAAAATGCATTATATGAGGAAGTATAATAGGAACCGTGAACATATACAGAGAAACAAAGATGACAGACTCATTTGTATGACAATCACTAGAAAAGGTGATGGATATCGTGTCAGGACCCAGAAACAACAAAGAATATATTGAACAGATTCTGCAACTTTATTAGAGCCTACTTACGCAACATTCCATGGCTCGGGACCAAGGACCCTCAGATATGTAAGGGGATTCATCGTCCCAGCTCCAACCTGAAATTTTCAAGAAACTCAAAGTCATCAAGAATGGTGAGAAGAAAAATACACTTTACCATCACATTCTAACAAGATATCAGGTCCTCACTGCAAGGAACTGGGATAGACCACCCATCACAGCCACATACACTAGGAGGAGGAAGGGCAACTAAGAGAGAGCACCTAACTGATTAGCTCTCTTAACAGAATCAGGGGCAAGGCAGACTTTTAATGCTTTAATATTTTCTTTAATCTTTTTCTTTGCTAGTTAGTTATAACTAACTGATTCTCTTCTCTCTTGGAGGGAATCATTTAGAGCTATAAATAAAGATGTAAGCTCATTGAGCAGAGGAGGAAAATATTGAGTAATGAATGAAAGTGGAGAGTTCCTCATTCTCTCGAATTAGTGAGGAGTGTTTTGGTTGATTAATTTCATTTTTCATCCAATCTACTGACTATCAGTGACTGAAAACTTGAGTTCTTAGCAAAAGTGGTATCAGAGCGAGCACGTGACAGGGAAGAAATGGTGAATGGAGGGACGAACACTCAGCGCATTGAGCAGATTGAGCAACAGTTGCTATCTCTCAAGGAAGAGAGTGCTCAGGCAATAGCAACGGAAGTAGCTCGAGCTCACCAACCCTTGCAAGAAGCTCTGGCTCAAATGGCGAATGCTATTGCGAGGCTTACCGGAGAGGTCGAACAAAACACCACGAGATTGGAGGGAAGAATCGATAGATCTAGGGCTAATCAAGAAGGAGAGATTAACCAGATCAGGGGAGAGAATGAACGGATTCGAAGAGAGCTACAAGCTGAGTTAGAAACACTACGAAGGGAAAAACAGCCCCAAGAAGTTGACGGAAACCACCAGGAGGTTGGCGGCGAAAGGAGGATGGTGGAAGGCCAAGATGAGGTACGAATAGAAACGCCGGAGCAAGGCCGGAATTCCGGGGTATTTGAAACACCCACAGGAAATGGAGGTGGTGGATGGAGATTCAAGAAGATCGACTTACCTCTCTTTGATGGTAGCAACCCGGACGGGTGGATTCTTAGGGCGGAGCGATTTTTTCACTTCTATCGTCTTTGTGAAGAAGACAAAGTCGAAGCCTCTGTGGTAGCGTTGGAGGGAGATGCTTTGTTTTGGTATCAATGGGAGAATCGAAGGCGACCTATTCGAAGGTGGGAGGAGTTGAAGGGAATGTTGTCGAAGAAATTCCGGGCGACGGCCACCGAAAGCTTGCACGAACAGTGGTTGCAACACCACCAAGCTGGAGGAGTGGATGAGTACACCAAGAAATTTGTTGAGCTTTTGGCTCCATTAGAGAACATTCCAGAAGAATTGGCTAAGAGTCAATTTATTAATGGGCTCAGTGAGCACATTAGAGATGAAGTGAGAGTGTTGGGCCCAAAAGACCTGGACCAGGCCATGGAGTTAGCACAAAAATTAGAAGTCAAAAATAAAAATGCTGAACCAAAAAAATGGGCCACTAGAAGTGGGCTAAACTCTGTTTTCACTTGTTCCTACCCAAACCCACCCTATACTAACCCAATTTTTCCATCCAAAACTGCCAGCTACATTAACCTTCCCCAAACTTCTAACCAAAATAGCTACAACAGAAACAACACCAACCAAACCCAATCAACCACAAGCTCCCTTCAATCCACAGCTTCCAACACCTTTAAAACCCAACCCAACCCAACTTTTCGACCCAGGGGAGTAATAAGAAGGTTGACAGAAGCTGAGATGCAACAAAAGAGGGAAAGGGGGTTATGCTTCAAATGTGATGAGAAGTGGGGATTTAACCATAAATGTAAGGGAAAGGAGCTAAGTGCTCTACTTACCATTGAGGGAGAAGAAGGAGGAAGAAGACAGTGAAGCTGAGTTTGAAAACCAAGAAGAAATGCAACACCCCGAAATTTCTCTCAACCCTGTAATGGGGATTAGCAGTCCAAAAACTCTCAAGTTGAAAGGCACTATAGCTGATGAATCTGTGGTGGTTATGATAGACCAAGGGGCTACTCATAATTTTATCTCAGCATCTGTGGTAGATAAACTCCAGATTCCTATATCACCTTCTAGCAAGTTTGAAGTCTCATTGGGGACTAGGGACACTGTTCAAGGGGCAGGGGAATGCAAGGCAGTAAGATTGGAGTTACAAGAAGCAATAGTGATTGAAGATTTTCTACCACTTCCCCTAGGGAACTCTGATGTGATATTAGGGATTCAGTGGTTAGAAAAACTTACAATGAGCACAAACTGGAAGACACAAACATTGAAATTCCAGTTGAATGGTGAAACCATTACTTTGAAAGGGGATCCTACTTTGGGCAGGACTGGTATCTCACTAAAGGCAATGATGAAGACAATCAGGAAAGAAAAAGGAGGCTTGCTGGTAGAATTGAATTTGCTCCAAGAAGAGCAAAAACAGGAGCATGAAGGCCCACCAGAGTTGCAGCAGCTCCTTGAGCAATATGAGCAGGTATTCAACACATGCCCTCAGGGTTACCTCCCTCTAGAAACCATGAGCATGCTATTACCTCCCTCTAGAAACCATGAGCATGCTATTAATCTGAAACATGGAGAAAATCCAGTTAGTGTAAGACCTTATAGATATCCACAATTCCAAAAAGATGAAATTGAAAAGCTAATAAAAGAAATGTTGTTGGCTGGAATCATTCAAGTATCATCTAGTGCATATTCTAGCCCTATATTGCTGGTGAAAAAAAAAGATGGATCATGGAGATTCTGTGTAGATTACAGAGCCCTTAACAAAGCTACTGTGCCTGATAAATTTCCAATACCTGTTATTGAAGAACTGTTAGATGAACTGCATGGGGCCACTATGTTTTCTAAACTAGATCTTAAGTTTGGATATCACCAGATTAGGATGAAGAGGGAGGATATACCTAAAACTGCATTTAGAACTCATGAGGGACATTATGAGTTTCTAGTTATGCCCTTTGGGCTCACAAATGCTCCAGCAACCTTTCAGGCCTGATGAATGAAGTATTTCAACCATACTTAAGAAAGTTTGTCTTGGTATTTTTTGATGACATCTTGGTGTTTAGCAAATCAGTTTCTGAGCACCTGGAACACTTGGACAAGGTGTTTCAACTCCTTCAACACCATGAGCTATATGCCAATAAGAAGAAATGTGAGCTGTGGAAGCAGGAAGTGGCTTATTTGGGCCACATTATTTCTGCCAATGGGGTAGCAATTGATCAAACTAAAATACAAGCTATACAGCAATGGCCTATTCCTTCTAACCTGAGAGAGTTGAGGGGATTTCTAGGTCTCACTGGGTATTACAGAAAATTCATCCAAGGTTATGCTAGTATAGCACAGCCTATGACTGAACAACTCAAAAAAGATAACTTTGGGTGGACTGATGAGGCTACAACAGCTTTTGACAAGCTAAAAATTGCCTTAGCAACTGCTCCTGTGTTAGTAATGCCTGATTTTTCTCTACCATTTGTGGTGGAAACTGATGCTAGTGGCTATGGTTTGGGTGCAGTGTTATTACAGCTTGGGCACATTACTTGTTGGGAAGGCATTTTATTGTCCTCTCAGATCAACAAAGCCTGAGATATTTGATGGAGCAAAGGGAAGTTGGTACTGAGTACCAAAGATGGATGAGTAAACTCATGGGATATGACTTTGAGATACAATATAGACCAGGGCCCTCAAATAGGGTGGCTGATGCTTTGTCTAGGATTACCCCTTTAGGATGGAGTGCTCTCATCTCTTATCATCTCACTTGGTCCCTTGGGAGCAGATTCAACAAGCAATTCAAGCAGATGAACCTCTTCAACAACTCACCAAGGCTATTGAAGAAGGCTCCTTGTCTCCTAAAGGTTTTGAAGTGCATCAAGGAGTGTTGAAATATAAAGGAAGGTTGGTCATTCCTAGTCAATCAACTCTCACTCAAAGTATTCTTCATATGTATCACAACTCTCCTATGGGGGGACATTCTGGTGATTTTAAAACTTACCAAAGGATAGCTGCAGAGTGGTTTTGGCATGGCATGAGGAAAGCTGTGACAAAGTATGTACAGGAATGTGAAGTGTGCCAGCAACAGAAGGCTCTAACTTTGAAACCTGCTGGGCTCTTACAACCTCTTCCCATTCCTGCTTTAGTTTGGGAAGAAGTATCCATGGATTTCATTGAGGGGTTGCCTAAATCCACAGGATTTGATACTATCTTGGTAGTAGTGGACAGGTTGACCAAATATGGCCACTTCTTACTTTTGAAACACCCATTCATAGCTAGCAGTGTGGCAGCCTTATTTGTGAAGGAGATTATTAGGCTACATGGTTTCCCTAGTAGCATAGTCTCTGATAGAGACAGAATTTTCATGAGCAAATTTTGGGTTGAGTTGTTCAAATTACAGGGCACCAAGTTGCAGAGAAGTAATGCCTACCATCCTCAAACTGATGGGCAGAGTGAGGTAGTTAACAAGTGTGTAGAAAGCTATCTGAGATGTTTCATTAATGGGCAACCCAAGTCTTGGGCTCAGTGGTTGCCTTGGGCTGAGTACTGGTATAATACCAGCTACCATACTTCCACTAAGTGCACACCCTTCAAAGCATTGTATGGAAGAGAAGCACCCCACTTGCTGAGGTATGAGACAGGCACAGCAACAGTAGCTGCTTTGGAAGATCAGTTGATTGAGAGGGATGCAATGCTGGATGAACTAAAGATGTCCCTTTTGAAAGCTCAGAATTCTATGAAGAAGCAAGAGGATGAACACAGAAGAGATGTGCAGTATGAAGTGGGAGATTTTGTGTACCTCAAGCTGAGGCCCTACAGACAGAAATCCCTAGCAAGAAGACCATTTGAAAAATTGGCTGCTAGGTTTTATGGGCCTTATGAGATACTGCAGAAGATAGGCCAAGTGGCCTACAAGTTGGCTCTCCCTGCTCAAGCTCAAATACACCCTGTATTTCATGTATCTCAACTCAAACATGCTGTTGGACCGCAGGCAGCATAACCCACACTTCCTCCTGATTTATCTGCAGAACTTGTGCTGCAAGTCTCTCCAGCTGAAGTACTAGGGTCAGGCAAGTTCCTAATGGCAACTCTTCTACCACTGAAGTACTCATCCAGTGGCAGAACTTACCAGTACAAGAGGCTACTTGGGAAGAGTACACTAAGCTCAACTCAAACTTTCCTTCTTTCAACCTTGAGGACAAGGTGAAAGTTTGGGTGGGGGGTAATGCAAGGAACTGGGATAGACCACCCATCACAGCCACATACACTAGGAGGAGGAAGGGCAACTAAGAGAGAGCACCTAACTGATTAGCTCTCTTAACAGAATCAGGGGCAAGGCAGACTTTTAATGCTTTAATATTTTCTTTAATCTTTTTCTTTGCTAGTTAGTTATAACTAACTGATTCTCTTCTCTCTTGGAGGGAATCATTTAGAGCTATAAATAAAGATGTAAGAAAACTTGAGTTCTTAGCACTCACTTGATGAAAAGGATGAAGATTCGTAGAGGCTAGGGCTAGTTAGGTTTAATTTGAGCTTACTACAGACTACCATAATTGCATGTAGATGAACAGGACAAATAATGAAAATCCAGTGCAAGCACAATCATGCCTAAGGATGACAGATTCACATTGCAACTGCAAACATTTATCCAGAAGTTCTGACCCAAATACAAGTGGGGAGAGGAACTCCACACCAATGGAGCCCCAGACCTAAAATATTACTAACTCAAATCAACACATTTTCTCAGAAACCAGACACCCTGTTGCAACAACTAGAGAAGGCATACCAAGAAACCCCAAATTACTCTCATGAGCGGATCAAGGCAACATGCACAAAAAGATCACAAACCACAAACCACACTGACACCATGAAGTAAAGCCACCTCAAAAATCACCTATAGAATCCAAAATAGTTGCTCAATCCACCAGCCTGCTGGATGACTCCGTCACCACAAAATCAAAAAGGAAGGTGGATCTCCCTAACATAAGCACCCAATCCTCCAGCAATAGTAAAGAAGGCCATCATTCCCCATACACCAAACACAAAGCAGAAAACAGTAGAAACGCAGCACAAGACCCACTTCCTCCACTTGCTGTGAAAACTCATCTTTTGGAGTACAAATGGGAGAACATTTACAGTACATAATTCATGCCTTCTCAATATCAAGTTTAAGTAAAACACCAGCTGATCGAATTTCAGGTATGAGTCAACACATTCATCAGCAATAAAAAAACCATTCAAAAACTCGCAGCCACGGACCAACGCATGTTGACTGAACCCTCAAGTTCACCTTACAACGCCCTTCAACCTTGAAGCAAGGACTTCAGGATGTGTCATCTTCACAAAATTTGACTAATGTGAAACATCTGAACTTTCTTAACTCATATGATCTTAAGTGAGCTAAATGTAGTTACTAATCGAACTTGAATAGCTCATTTGGAACTTATCTAAATTAGTTGAACTTATCTGATCGTATTTCTCTTGAAATAAGTTTTTTCAAGGTGGAGAGAACAGAGCCTTGGTGGGAGCTCATTCTTACCCTCTAGAAGAAATCTCAATCTCCTAGAGACTACCATTCTTCCTTAGTATCTGTTCAAACTTATCTCTTGATGACTGTCTGTGAAAATAAACTCACCACAAGTCTGACCATTGCCAACAAAATAATTAGGCGACTCATGTCCAGGTCTACCACGTCAATTAATAAGCAATCTGACATATCCACGGTCTAGGCTCTTCTAAACACTTGTTCGGCAGCCTAGATTTGCACCCTAAACTTCTGTTAGTCTTGGGCATTTGTCAGACCCTAACAAGAGCAGTCACTCCGAAATAGAAGGAAGAAACAAAAAAAAAGAGAAAAAGAAAGTGAAAGTGGACACGGAATAGTGTGGGATATGAAAAGGAAGAAGAAGGTGGGTGTGAGGAAGAAGAATGTGAAAACCCACTTAACGGTTTTTTAACTGAAATGGTTATTATGTCACTTTAGTCTATTATGCAGATGTTAAGGGTTATTTTGTACAACAAAAAAAAGATTGGTCACAGATGAGAATTTTTATAAACTCAAGGTTACCACTGAGAATATCCCTTAATATATATATAGTTCACTTCAAATTGAGTTGTCTCTATTTATATTAATGCACATACACAACAACTTTAAGGTAGTGTAATAAAAAACGACAATAATCAACCACAAGCACAAAAATAATGCCAACAAAAGTAAGTAATAAGATTGGGTCGTCTTTTTGAATTACACTTTGAGAGTGGCATCTGCATCTGAGTAATATACAGCCATCACAAGGAAATCCTACATGAATTCCACTACTTGTGACAAGAAGGACATGCAATCAGAAGGCAGCAAACAAAAAGATGCAAATTGCAGATTTTGCATAGATGATCACCTCGGTATTGCTGCATTGCATAACCGCACATCCAACAGAGGCCCAATATTCCTGTAGTTACAAATGAAAGGTATGAGAAATCACCTGCAATAATTGAATGAACTCAGTCTATATAACTAATAGAGGGAGGGTGGCAAAGGTAGTGGACCACCAATGATCACATCACTGTATGTCTACATGATCTAGATAACTACTTCACCCCCAAAGAGAATGAGATGCTCAGATATATGTCAAAGCACTAGGCAACTGTCTGTCTGAGATGTAGTGTTTACAGCTTTTGACAAAATAATATATGAAAGTAGGTTATAAATTGAAACAAAACAGTGGTCATACTGTCATAGAGACGAATTATATAACCGGAAGTGATACTCCGGGTCTATCCATGATACGAATAGTATTAGAAGTTTTCGATTTTTCACACATTAAAAAGTTTGTAAAATTTTGTCAAGTAAGCATTTTTATGTGGTACTGCTATGTAAACTGGCCTATAAATTCATTTTGATATCATGAAATACTATTTAATATTGCATTTGTATTGTAGAACGACTTCTATTTTGAATTAAAAGGAATTAGTAAAATGACTTACATTTGTATTGGAGAGAGTACAGTACAATCTTAAAAGCCAACTATTAAGGATGCACTTCCCATGTTGGGCCTTAATTTTGGATTAAGAGAAACGAACTGCAAACCTATTTATTACTCCCGATTGTTTAGTTTAGTAAAATGCCAATATTTCCTATATAAATAAGCTTAAAACTTCATTGGAGAAATCAAATATTTTCCGGTATATATCAGCTAAAAAGATCACTAGATACAACATTGGTGTAAACAGATGAAATGAAGTCCTTTAGTTCACATTCATTGTTACATGCATTTTCAAGCCCATCGGCAGAAACATGAATCCTAAAGTGCAAAGGGATTGCTTAGTAAAGACATTGAACCATGTTTATTAGATGTCCCTGCATGTATTTTTTACTTAGGTCCATGGGGGTTGAGGTTGTTACTATCTTAAGCGCTAATGCACCACAGGTACGATTGGATGCATCTATTATACAACAATGTCGGGAGGATTTAGAGGAGGTTGTGCTACAGGTGCCTATTAGTGAAAAATTGACCATTGGTGGGGATCTCAAGTCTCAACGGACATGTGCGCACTAGTTGAGTTGGCTTTGAGAGCATTCATGGAGGTTTTGGTTATGGGGAGAGGAATGAAGCCGAAAGTGGTATCTTGGATTTTGCATTAGCGTATGATGTTAATATTATGAACACTTGGTTTAAGAAAAAACCGTCCCACCTTGTGATGTTTAGGAGTGGAGGTAAGCCCAGTCAGATTGAGAGAGTTTCCTTAGTTGCCTTACTACAGTTTTATCTAAGACTTCCTCTTCGTCTCTTGGAAACAATAAAATTCCGGAAACACTAGCACCTCCTGACTAAGCCCTAAGAAAGATAAGGCCTCAATAACATTATGTGGCAGTAAGGTAAGTGTGAACGAATGGTTTGCAGAGACACCCGCTAAAGTTGGAATACGGAAAGTTTTAAGCTTACATCACTCCCCATCCCGAATGGTATCTAACGTCAATTTTCCTCAATCCCAAATAGATGCATATCACTCCAAATCACCCTCGTCCAAGTTTCCTTAGGTCTTTCCCCAACCCTCATAATCCCTTCACTCTGCCGCTTTTCAAGTTTCATATCACTCCAAATCAACTCTATCCAAGTTTTCTTAGGTCTTTTGCTACCCTCACAACCCCTTCACTTTGTCACTCTTCAAATTTTCTAACCGATGCATCACTCAGACTCTGTCTTACATGCCCAAACCACCTTAAGCGATTCTCCCATATCTTACTCTCAATAAGTCTATATTCTTCCTACTTGTCTTATTCCTAAATTGATCCTTTCTTGTAAACCATCCTTGCTTGTATGACTATGGCCCCATATCGTAAGCATCTTCGCCACATTGATTTAATGAACGTGATACGGCTCAACATTCCCATGTCATGACTCATGTCTCATACAACCTTGCACACCTAGTTGACAAGTCGTACAACTTAACAACATAGACCTCTTCTATATTAACTCATTAGAAGATTAATATTCACTTTCCTTTATGATTGTGGGAAGTCGTACTTCTTCATTGGAGTGACTTGGAGAACAAGCATCTTGTTGTTGATAGAGCTCGTATAATGAATAGCACAACCTACGGACAATGTCCGAAGGCATTTCCATATACACATCTTACATCAGCTATAATCATATCCTTCACCTAACTAAACGTGCCTAGCTTTGCTATACTACCATCTGAGTTGTGTTTGCCCATCTATTGCCAAAAGCTCTCTTCCCACAGACTTAGTTTTAGACCAAGAAACAATCCATAGGGTAACTTCTCAAGCTTATGTTAGGTGTCTTTCTCTCCTCTTCTACAATGTCGGAAAAGACGTCGGTTTTGATGGGCAGTTCAATTATGCATTGCTCATATTCTCTACCTTTGTTCACAAACTCGGCTATCATACAATGCAAGGAATCAAAATTCGCTCAATTGATTATTGTTGATTACAAGACATACCATGCCCAAACCTTTCACAACAAGAATTCCATATCCCAAATGGCTATAGATTCTTAATTTCCTCCAATGTAGGAAAGGTCAAAGCCTAGAACAACCCTGACCAACGAACAAATATGTGTCTATCACCAATACGTCCCTAGTAAAATCCCATTAAGATAATACCAAATTCACAGCACCCACCTGGCCACCTCTCCCCAAAAAACAAAGAGAGGAGGCATTGTGTCCATTTAAGGCAAGAGCGTTTCATAGTTCATCTCATTGGCATTGTAAGAAATTGAATACAATTATAAGATAGAAACCAAAAAAAAAAGAAACTCGACCACACCTTCCCACCCTCAAGCATCATCAATTCATCATATCTTCATACTAAACATATACTATCCACGACTCATAACACAAACAATTCCATCATGAAAATAACACGTACAATACCAAAATGTAACAATGCATCAGCAAAACTGAACAATGTACAGTTCGAAGAAAAGGCACAAGTCCCTCATGTCAAGTCTAATCAAAAGTAAAGGACCTACATTGCAGCAAGGGGTTACACTCGACACCCCAACTTAGCATCATCTTTTACTTTTCCCTCCATTGGACTACTAAAAAACCATATAGTGTCAATTTTCGACTTTGCAACCCCAAATTACCAAACTTCATTATAATTGACACCCCAATACTAAAATCCTAGGTCCGCCACCCCACGCCTATCTCATTTGCACCGATACCAGTACTTATGACACAAACAATTCCATCGAGAACATAACACTTAAGAGTATCAAAACATCACAATGAATCAGCATAATTGAACAATGTACACATCAAAAAAAAGGCACAAGCCCCTCAATTCAAGACTACTCAAAAGTAAAGGACCTACATTGCAGCAAGGGGTTACACTCCACCCCAACTTAACATCATCTTTTACTTTTCCCTCCATTGGACAACTAAAAAACCATATAGTGTCAATTTTCGACTTTGCAACCCCAAATTACCAAACTTCATTATAATTGACACCCCGATACTAAAATCCTAGGTCCGCCACCCCACGCCTATCTCATTTGCACCGATACCAGTCCTTATTAGCTCACTACCACAACTTTACCTATAATTGACACCCCGATACTAAAATCCTGGGTCCGCCACCCCGCGACCTGTCTCATATACACCAATACAATTCCTTTTTCAGCTCAATATCATAATTCTACCTACACAAACACACATAAACATTACAAAATTTGCAACAAACCTGAAGACGCTGGATAGCTTGTTGAAAAGTGGGTACAGAAGAAGCACTAATCACTGAACTGGGTTCACCATTGTTAGAAAAGCTATGCTGCAAAGTGGAACCCACACCAGTACATGAAGATGCAAGAAAGCGATAATGATGGGGTTTATCTCTAAAGCAAAAATGGCGATTTGGGGAAAGAAAAAAAGAGAAATTTTGAGGTTTATAGTTATGGGGTTTAAGAAATGAGATGATTAATGGTAATGTGAGTATACCCATTTGCAATTAACAACAGAATTGATTGAAAAATGGTGATAAAAAAATGTGGGTTTTTCAAGTTTCGATTTTTCTGTTATTGGGTATTGTTATCCACCATTGTTGAAGTTAAAGTTTGGTTCTTTGGAGCTGTTAATGGATAAAAAATGGTGATAAAAAATGTGGGTTTTGGGTTTTAGGGGAAGAAATGAAGGAGAAAGAGAGATAACGAGGGAGAGGTGTGGGAAGTTGCACCAAGTTTAGGAATGGATCGGGTTGCAGAAGTCAGAATGGATGCCCATATTCATTAGCATGTGGAACCCGTGTTCGAATTTCCGCAACACCCTTGAGAGAGGAATGGAATCTAACCACCCCGAATTTGACCTCGATCCGAATGTAGCCCGAAAGGTGAACCGGGTGCAAAAACCAAAAAATATATATATTCATTAGCATGCATAATTTTGTTTCTTTATGTTTTGAACTAGAAACTAGTTTTTTAGACTCGGGCGAGCCTTCTGATTTTGGCGTGTTACAGTTTAGTAGTATGAGACAACTAATATTAACATAGAAAATAGATTGTTTTATACATTTATAATATTGTATGATAACTTTTTTTTGGTCCATAAGGAGGCACGAAAGTAGGATGAGAATCGATCTCAATACCTTTTAAGATCGGGAGAGATGCTCAAACCAAGTGAGTTATCCCTTACTCTCAATGCCCAACCAACTACTTTAACTTGTTGTGTGTTATTTCTTTTTCTAAAAGTGAATTTTTATTAATTAGTGCGAAGTCATATAGCGTCTATGGTAGAAAAAAGAAAGTTACACATACGTATCAAATTGGATTAAATACAATTATACTTTGAGAAAACCACAAACGTTAATAAGATCTAATATTCTTGAAGATCCTTTCTACAATTTTGTTTGATAGCGTTCTTTACAAGGAGATATATCAATCAATTGTAATTTTAAAGTAGAACTTGATTTGGTTAAATTGATTATTGACGAAGAATCTTTTTTTGATGCACTACACAAAGTCCTATCAATTAATCAATTTGTAGAACAAAAGATATCATAGAACAAGTCCTCAAACTCGCACAAGGAGGGAAATAAACTCAATATATGCCTTAGGTAGATGCAACCTACTCCCTCCGTCCCACAAAGTTCTTCCCATTTCATTATTTTATACCTCACACATATTCAAAAAGTGGGAAAAACTTTATGGGACGAAGGGAGTAATATATAATTTAACAACACTCACTAGACCAAGAATAAAGAATTACAATAAATAAAAATTTAAAAACTAGTCACAAAGAAAAAAGAGGATTATTATCGCCCAAAATGGTAGTGGTCGCCCCTAAATCTAAAAAGAAATAAGGGTTTTTTGAGAGAGAGGAGAGAAAAGGAAGGAGAAGAGTTGCTCGCTAATTGTATGATTTATAAGCGTATAATGATAGAGAGAATACAATTAGTTCTTACTAAAAAAATTCATAAATTTAATTAGGTAATAATTTTTTAAAATGCAAAAAATATTATATGTAGCCAATGAGAGCATTGACACATGGCCTTGTTTACCAACCAATTCCTTCAAGTTTCGATGCATTTGGGCCGCATACCTCCCTGTTAGATTATAAAGAAACAACTCATAGTTGGAATTACTCTACGACATAATGAACATAATTGAATTACTCTAATCAACTTTTCCTTTTCGAAAACTATTTTCTAACACTAGAAAATATAAAGTGACCATATAGAGTCTAAAAAGGGTGGAAGATTCAAGGGTTCCTACTCTGTTTTTGCTGATCTTGCTGAGCAATGAGTATCCCAGTCTATAACATTCTATACTGTTCACTTATCCTTAATATGTTTTGCACACACAAGTCATGGCACATGTCAAGTGAGGTTTTACAGAAGATCAATACAGTATGATTTATATGATTTGATACTGTGGACAGTACAATTACAATCCACAACAACCAATTCAAAATTACTCTGCTAATAGTATCTTGTCACTTACAGTTTAGCTCATAATACAACTGGCTAAAAAGCCCGACCAGGCGACCACACCCGGAAAAGATATAAGTGGTTAGCATACACCTCGAAAAATGGCCAATCAAAGAATTATGTTCCGCAGGGTCGGTGGCGGGGAGGGGGGAGGGGGGGGGGAATGGAGGTCACTACTAGCAATTGCAATTCCATCTTCCTCTATAATCCCGTCACTGCAAGCTTCTTTACTTGCTTAACCCTCTTAAAATCTAGGGGATAGTAATGCTTCTCCACTTCCCAAGCAACTTGAGACATCCCATTGAATGTTGATTTCACACCCTTCTCATCGGTTACTTCCCTAGGGAATGGGATCCGAATCTCATACATACCGCTAAGAGGTGAATAGAGACGCATATCGAAACCCAACCGATCAACCCACACCATTTTTGCCTCTGACACCTGCAACAACAGAAAACTTTATGGTATGAGATACCCAATAGGCTATATTACTTCAAAATATGTTTACTCTCAAGGTAATTTATGAGAAAGCATGACAGGGGAAATTATACTCGCCTGGATTACATACGATGAACATGCTAAAAACTCCTCTTCTTCTATATCCTTCACTAACTAACTAGTAATACTTACACGCATTTAAGCAACAAAAGAAAACATTTTGATATTGATAAAAGAAAAGGTAATGTAATGTAATTGTTGATTTTTGTTCAGTTCAACTTACATTTGCTATTTTTTAGAAGAAAAAAGTTCGGAATATTAAGGAAATACAGAAAGTTCATCAAAATTACGGAAAGTTCAGCGAAAATAAGAAAATTTCAGGAAAAAAAAGTTGAATTGAGCAGACCCCTAAGCATGATTATAAATGTGCATCTCTCCTATTGCGCTAACAGGTTACATGTCCTCTCACTTCCCTATCAAAATTAGGACATATTTATAATTTGAGATTGATCATAGTTCATTGTAAAGATTAAGGACTATCTATCACCCCTATCCTTAACTTTAATCTTACCTAGGCAGGAGATTCACTTTATAAATGGGAAGACATGCTCGGTAGGGCATGAGTCTAATATCACAAGTTTTTCTTCATAGGAATACCCGCGAATCTGAGGCATATGTTTAGAGATTGAGGACTGCTGCCACCTTTCAAGATCTCATACAACATACTCGGACTTAGCAGTGATCTAGCACAAGACCAGATTTTGTTGTGGGATAATTTATGGTTGGCAGCATAATTTGCGGAGCTATTAGACAATCAGTAATAAATTGTGTTTTATATGCAAGGTCAAAAGAAATAGTCTCCCGATGAAAACCAGAAAAAAACAGACATATAAGCCCCAAGTAGATGACATCAAGAAGCCCCCAAAGGTCATAGTATGATAAGAATTTTCGGCTTGCAATTATGCGCAAGTGAATATAAATTTCAGAGCTCTACCGAGAAGGTTGAAACTTAGAGACTTCAGACTTGAATGTGTAGTCCTATCCCTTTGACAAGAGAGAAGCTATTGATGGGTAGACTTCGACAGAGTGATCATATTGTCCAATTACGATAGAGTGCTCGTTTAAAAGGCTACTATATGAACATCTATGGAGCTGAATCATAACACAAAAGGACAAACACTGCAACTTGGGGGGGGGGAGGGGGGGATCATTTTACATGCCAGCATATGTGGCAATGTGATAGTCTCAAATATTCAGAAAATGGGAATCAAGTATGATCATGCCACTGCTACTGTAATCGATACATACTTGGAATTGCAAATCTGCATAAATGCTGCAAAACCGAAGCACATCCTCCATGTTGTTTGCATTGATCTCACTCACAACCTTTTCAGCAATATCTCTAAGAGGATCTGGGCGTGCATTTTTATAATCTGAAGATGTTACCCATACACCATCCTGCAAACAGTGCGAAAAAGATATCCATTCAAACTAACTACTTTTGATAGCATAACTTTTGTCACATTAAACATCAAGTAATCGCCAAAAACTCTTGTTAGAAACCATATTCACAGGCACATCAAAATTGAGATAAATAAATAGATATACTACTATAAAACAGTGAAATGACCCACCACACCTCCTGAAAATCTTCTAACTGCAACACCCGATCCACAGAAACAACATACAAGAGGTCTTCATGGATCTCTTCCCCGAATTTTTTTTTCCACACTGAATGAAGCTTCTGCAGGATGAAAAGATAGCAAGTTAAATACTCACCTAAGTTAGCAAGTCACCTTTAATTAACATTGAAACCGAAGAATTTCAACGAAAATGGGAAGTTTACCTTCAAGACCACTTTATCCTCAGGCTTATCCAAGCTGCCTTGTATAGTACACTGTGGAGTCCTCACTCCACATTGTTGTAGCTGCATATACACAAAAACTTATCATCCTCCCATTGCCAAGTTAACTAAAGGGATAACAAATCGCTACAGGGTAGAGTTCCGGCACAAAATAACACCCATCGCTTTCATCATTGGCTACTCAATCAGCAAGAATATCAATTCTTTCCGCACTTCTAATATGTAAGCTTGTCAGCCAATTACCTTCAATCATTACAATTGATTTACCAATATAAGCCTAATGTAAGCCACACAAAGACACCAATGCCTGCCTCAAATCAGATTGCTGATCATCAATGTTATATAATCAGATTTCATAAAGACTAATCATTTTGTATGCTTAGCCCCTTTGTTATCAGACAATATTTGGATTACAGAGCAAAACTATGTTACTCGCACCCTTCATTTCACCTTAAGTACCCGTGTTGGATCCTTGACACCTGGACATGGAAGAATATCAATTCTTTCTGCACTTCTAACCTTCTATTAATCCTAATGTAAACTTGTCAACCAATTACTGTCAATTATTACAATTGATTCACCAATCAAACCATGATAAACCTAACAAAAATAACAATGCTGCCTCAATTCAGATTGTTGATCATCAAATTCCATGTTACAAAATCAGATATCATAAAGACCAATCATTTTATATGCTTAGTCCCTTTATCATCAGATAACATTTGGATAAATATAGAGCCAGACTATGTTACTCGGACCCTTCATTTTAACTTCGTTGGATGTTAACACATTGACCCTCAGTTCAGATTATTGATTATCAAATTCCATGTTACGAAAACAAATTTCATAAAGTCCAATCATTTTATTTACTTAGTCCCATTCTTATCAGATAACATTTGAATACATATAGAGCCCAACTCCGTCACTCGAACTCTTCATTTAACCTCAAGTACCCATATTACATCCTCGACACTCAAACATGGGTATTGACACTTCGACACTTTATTTTAGGCCAAGATCAAATCTTTCATAAATTTAACAATTCGGACACTTGGATACATACCCGCATACTGAAATTATACAAAAAAACAAACCATGATAAACCCACCAAAAACAGTAATGCCTGCCTCAATTCAGATTATTGACCATTAAGTTCCATGTTATAAAACCAAATTTCATAAAGACCAATCATTTTATTTACTTAGCCCCATTCTTATCATATAACATTTGAATACATATAGAGCCCAACTCCATCACTCGAACTCTTCATTTAATCTCAAGTACCCGTATTACATCCTCTACACTCAAACATGGCTATTGACACTTGGACACTTTATTTAGGCCAAGATCAAATCTTTCATATATTAAACAATGCGGACACTTGGACACATACCCGCATTCATAAATTAAATAAAGGACAAACCATGATAAACCCACCAAAAACAGTAATGCCTGCCTCAATTCAGATTGTTGATCATTAAGTTCCATGTTATAAAACCAAATTTCATAAAGACCAATCATTTTATTTACTTAGCCCCATTCTTATCATATAACATTTGAATACATATATAGAGCCCAACTCCATAACTCGAACCCTTCATTTTACCTCAAGTACCCGTATTATATCCTCGACACTCAAACATGGGTATTGACACTTCGACACTTTATTTTAGGCCAAGATCAAATCTTTCATAAATTAAACAATTCGGACACTTGGACACATACCCGCATTCAAAAATTAAATAAAGGACAATCCTGAACATGAAGAGTAGACCTTTGGAATTTTACCTCAACTACCATGTTAGATAAAGATACTAAACACACAGACCCTCAGTTCAGATTGTTGAACATTAAGTTCCATGTTATAAAACCAAATTGCATAAAGACCAATCATTTTATTTACTTAGCCCCATTCTTATCAGATAACATTTGAATACATATAGAGCCCAACCCCATCACTCGAACTCTTCATTTAACCTCAAGTACCCTTATTACATCCTCGACACTCAAACATGGGTATCGAGTCTATTGACACTTCGACACTTTATTTTAGGCCAAGATCAAATCTTTCATAAATTTAACAATTTGGACACTTGGACACATACCCGCATTCAAAAATTAAATAAAGGACAATCCTGAACATGAAGAGTAGACCTTTGGAATTTTACCTCAACTACCATGTTAGATAAAGATACTAAACACACAGACCCTCAGTTCAGATTGTTGAACATTAAGTTCCATGTTATAAAACCAAATTGCATAAAGACCAATCATTTTATTTACTTAGCCCCATTCTTATCAGATAACATTTGAATACATATAGAGCCCAACTCGTCACTCGAACTCTTCATTTTACCTCAAGTACCCATATCACATCCTCGACACTCAACACTCAAACATGGGTAATTGGGTATTGACACTTGGACACTTTATTCTAGGCCAAGATCAAATCTTTCATAAATTTAACAATTCGGACACTTGGACACGTACCCGCATTCAAAAAACTAAAAAAAGTACAAACCTGAACATGAAGAGTAGACCTTTTATCAATAGAGAAATGTCGATTAGAGAGATTCAAACACAAAATGGGTGTACCATCAGAATCAACAGTAAAACGAACACCAATTCCAAGAGGCCAACCATCATGGGTTAAAGTAGAAAGAGTTGCAGATGAAGATAACTCCATTATAGTTCTGGAAACTTCAGCTGGGTAAGGTCTGGTTTGTGTTGATGGTGCTGTTGTTGGGTTTGAAGCTACTGAAAGTGAGCATTTTTGAGGGAAATGGTGATGTGGGTTTGGTTTGAAAGAGAGAAAATTTAAAGAATTTGAGGATTTGGGTTTGTGGGTTGGTAGTAAATTGGAAGGGAAGATGTGGGAAGAAAGAGATTGGGTATGTTGCAGAATCATTTCTGCAGGAATTGAATTTGAGATTGATTGAGGATGAGGAGTTTGAGGGGGATTTTGGGATTTTGAGTTGAAAAAAGGAAGGGAAAGGTAACGACGTGTGTTATGGTTTATCATTGCACGTCGTGCGTGTGAGAGCATATCGTATGTGATATTATTCTATAAAAGGGGAGATGCGATAGACGCTAAAAATCAATACTTGGCCTATTCTTTTCGGCATAAAATAGTTTAAGTGAATTGAACTAAAATGAATACTGATATATCATAGTAAAAGTATTGTGCAGAGCTGAATTGAATTGAGCCGAACTGAAAAAAGCGGCCTCCGTTTCAAAATAGATACATACTTTCAAAAACACGGATTTTGAGACAAAGTTTCTAAAACTTGATTAATAGTCACTCACCCACAACCCAACCCAACCCAACCCAACCCACCCTCTCTCTCCCTCCTTCCACCACGACAAACCGCCACTCTCTTCGAAAACAACCGGCCAAAGCAAATAACCACCCGAAAACCAGAAGCCACCACCGAAATCATTAAACATTGACATGTCCTTAAAAGTTGAAACCATGCCTCCAAAACAATTCGCTTGCCCATCTTATCCCAAGTTCCCAACTCAACCATTGTGTCTTTAGTTGTATAGCCTCACAAACTACCAAAATCATGCCATAGCCTGTAAATCTTCATAAAATAAGTAGGAATGGCTTGGATGACAATTTTCAAAAGTATTTCTTTGCCTACACCATGGAAACGTTGCTGGCCAGCCATCAAGCACCATTCAACGACAGCTAAGGATACACAATCACAAGTGCGTCTCTTCCATGCCCCATCTATGAATAAATGACCCGCACTAATATCGAATATCAGCCCTCGTAAAAGGAGAACAGGCTGATGAACGATCCAATTGACATAAAAGACCGTGACTGAAGAAATTCATTATACATTAAGCATGAGTTTTTAGAGATGCCAATACATAGGAATTGGATGGCTAGGATAGTGAATTACAAGTTACTAGTTACAAACAGCAGTAAAATACTAAAATCGATACAACTTGCAAGGGCATAACAAGGCTTCCTTTGTAATTTACAGTACAATATAAACATGATTGAATCTCTTATAAGACCCAAGTTCATCACAACCTTCCTCCGAGATGGTCAGCGTGCTCAAGGGCTGCAACTTCTAAGTTCTCGCCTTCATTATCCCATTAGAGAACCAGGAATGCTGACATCTAGTTACCATCTCTGGAAGGCACGGAATAATCTTTCACCATTAGAATTTCACCACATAGCTTCTTGGGAATTTGTTCTAAAGCTAGGCCCTCTTGCCATGCCTGTCCAACCATAACTCCAGGTCCAAGATGACGAACATATATGACAACATGATCATTGAAAGGCCATGGATGTTTGGCTGCAAACATCAAGAACCACAAATTGAGAATCGATTTTCCAACATGAAATACTCAAAAGAAACCATGCATCAACCAGTAAACTAGACCTATCGTCTCCACAAACCGAGTGATTGATGGACAAAATGAAATGAACTTCTTGTTTAGTTTGAAGATGTTTGTATTTATTACATGCTTCTTAGTCTAATACACTAGCATTTCTGGTCTATCTTCCTCATTTACATACCAAATGAAGTTTAAGAAAGCGCCAGGGGAAACCCAAAGGGGGATTTCAAGCAGAAACATCATACTATAACACAACTCAAGAAATGGCAAAGTGACTTGATTTTCAAAACAGATGATGAGCTATCCTCAAGCAGTTATGGTACTACTACATCAACATTACCTGGACACCAACATAGGATCCCAAACCCAATCAAGGTGGAGGTTGGGGAGGGCGGATCGGATACATGCAATTTGAACATACCATTATAGAGACACAATTTTCAGTGAACACATAATACAAAACAAAGCCTACCGATTCGCGACTAAGCTACTTCACAAAAGACAGATATGCACAGTTTAAAGAGTAATTTGGAGAATCTATCCTAATCCAAAGTAGAAGAGCAGCAACTTTTCGGCCCAGCGGAAATGGACGTGATACTGTTATGTCATAGCTTTATTTATAAAAAAAAAAAAACTGGAAACAACGCCATTATCGAACAATGTTAAACCCAAGAGTTTTGAAAGTAAGAGCAGATAGATCAAATGCAAGCTTTTCTTATAAGTGAATAGAATAAACTCATATAGGTAACTCCTCAAAGCCTAACAATGATTAAAGAATAAAAAGATAAAAGTAAGAAAATCCGGAATCAACAAAGAATAGATGTCCAACTATCGAAGTAAGTTGATACTGACAGCAAATAGCAAAAACACGGCACAAAGAGGGCACCATAACTTTCTCCAAGTTAAATATACATAACAAGTGAAGTATCATTTCATGTTTGCATGAAATCTGTAAGCTCACCAGGCATTGGGAAACCTTCTGGGTATTCCTGAAGATCCAAGAGTCCGTCCCCGAATTCATAAGCCAAATCACAAGGTTGCTCTGTAGGCATTACTTCATTTACTTCTTTTACAGTAAAATACAGAGGACTGGAAGAAGTTGCCATTCGGGCGAGTAAAGAAACACCTGCATATGTACTTGTTGTAGTCACTAATTAAGAAACGAGAACATCTTCCAAATTGCAATGGGCAACTTAAGGTTATCCATGACAAAAAAAACAATCAAACATGCGGTAATTGAGTTCATGGCCTCAGCGTTACATTGACTGATATGCATTTGGATGCGAATGGAAACACAATCTATCAATAAGATAATGCATTCGGTGTGCTGCATGCAAAAGTGAGCCTGGTGCCTGAATGGCTGAATGTAATGGCGACAATGTGTATATTACGGGTAAAATTGAAATGAGAATTGACAAGCATATCTTGAGTTATTTTGTGGAGTTCGAATCACTAAATTTCAAAAATGAAGTTAATGAACTATATGGAGGCAATTACCCCCCAATAAATGTAAATATATATAAACCCACAAGATGAAGATGAATTTCGTATAGTCGCTGTTAATAACAACGGAAAAAACTCAGTGCTCTACTGCTCTTCCTTCAGTTAAGAAAGTTAAGCTGACAAGGCAGCAAGGTAACTACATAGAAAGCATCAAGTACATATTATGACCTAATATACAATGCTATCACAAATTTGCATGGTGGAATGGGGGTATTTGCAAACTTGGTTTCATCGTTTTCCTATTTGGTAACAATGCCAATTTCCAGCAGAGATTGAATTCAGAATACAATGCTTCCTACTAGGTTCCAAGATAATCAAGGAAAGAAAAGCTCACCGATCAATCTTCCATAAATGCGTCCTTCTTTGCGAAACAAAGCCTAGCATAAGTTTTGACCTTGAAATCAGAATAAAATAGTGTGCAAAGCTTCAAGCAAAGAAGGGGAATTAGAATTTGCATCGGCTAATTAGGGGACTCACCTGCTGCAAATAAGTGACGAGTCCAATAGGCATTGGTCCTATTATACATAGTTCGAACAAGTGGTAAATACTTTTCTCCTCGCAACAAGAAACACTCGATACATGAAAAAAGCTACGGCCAAATGCAGATACCTACCTCCACTTTTACGACAATTCCAAAATTCAAGTGACAAAGCATCATTTTCACTAGCAAGCAAATTAGAAGAGCTCATCTTAGCTAACTTTGCATCATCATAGCGGGTACCAGCAATCTCCCAAGCAGCCGTTATAAGCCTGCATTTTATTCATATGATTAATCTCGAATTCTTAGCCACAACAGTCTACCACTCTACCTAAGCTGGCTAAAGGCACAAGAGAAAGATATACTTCCTCCGTTTCAAATTACTTGTTCCAGGAATCAATATAGCTCCTCAAAATGCTTCCACAGACACATACTTCTAATCCAACCCATCAAAAGATTTACCAAATAAAAATAGTGGCAACAAGTTAAATACTAAATAAAGGGATGCGATACCTAGCATTCAGGAGGTACAGCAATCGATGTCGTCTTTCTACTGGGATATCTGAAATTTTCTTCCTAGAAATCAGAATGACAGAAAACATAAATCAGTAACTAAAATATGTCTATAAGAATCATCATATAGATGTCTTACATATGTGATGTTCAAAAAAAATTCAGCCCCTCCCTCTTACTTTATACTTCAAGCATACCCCTTTTTTGAAACTAAGTATTGAAATAATCCCAATTACAACAGAAATCACAATGTGATTAAATTGGTAAGAACACACACTAAAAGAAATTCTTCCTCCGTTCTTGAACAAATGCAACACTTTGACTTCAACAATATTCACATGCTTCACTTTGACCCTAGTTTTTTATTTGTTCGAAAGAAAAACACAATGATGTGGCGTCTTATTAGACTCATCTAGTCAGCTCATATATATATTTCGTGAAAAGCAAATTGTTGCATTTATTAAAGAACGGAAAAAGTAAGTTTCTTTGCAAATTACCAGAGATAGGTAGCAGGATTATAAGAAGAAGGGTCTAAAGGGATAAGTTCCTTAGGAGGATCAAGAAATGTGACAACATCTTGCTCATCCAAGTACACCCTTTTACCATTAGGTAGTATCTCATATGGTTTCTCATCCCACGACGACGTCGTATTGAATCCCCTCACCCCATTCACAGCCTTAATTCCTGCTTCAATTTTGTGTCTTTTGCAAAATGACAATTTCAAATCTGCTCAAACAAAGCAGAAACAGAAAATCACCCAAATATCAAATGCAAGATCATAGAACAAGAACAACACTTATAATGTACACCTTCGAACACATATAGCTATGTAGTCCCAATTCTAGTACTCCCGAGACTTAAGGGTTGGCTTAGTGGTTAAAGTCCGGTGTCACAGTTATAATGTACACATTCGAGTACATATGGGAATAGAGTTATGTACTCCCGATTTATTATTTTATTACTACCCATACAGGGGGACCCACTAAAAGTTAATGGGTAAAATAATAAAGTTGTGTCGTGGGAGTACATAACTCTATGTACTCTCGAAGTACCTTATAAATTGCGGAAAAAAATAAATAGAGTAGAGGATTTAAGATGATACCTTTAGGAAATAAATGAAGTGGGTAATTGATGAATTGGTTGGAAATGGAAGAGGGGCCATTGAAGAGTGGTGGGTTATGGAAAGAAGTGTTACAGTTACAGGTTGAGGAAGAAGGTGATAGAGATATTGGAAATACTGCCATTTTTGGGGGGTTTAGTTTTGGTGGAGTTTTGTACTGTGTTTTTTTGCTGGGGTTTAAGATTAGTGAAGTGGGCCTTAGAACCGGGCTTACACTGTTTGGATAATCAAACCCAGGGTCCATTTTAATCTGTATCGAAATGGACCTGATCCAATTTGCCAAAAGAAGAAAGAAAACAAGTGATCCAAAAATATGTTTTTTAACAAACAGTGTTTGTTTATGTACTATGGAGCCATATTTTTTTTTATTTTTTTTCAGGATACAAAAAAATCTTAGGTTACCGTTCTTTCAAGGGTGTGCCCTAAGTTATTTAAGGAAATAAGTTTGAAAAGTTTTGGCTCTTGATGGACATCAAAAGTACGTCTATTTTGGTTGATGTGATGATCTAGGTTGGAGAGGAAATCTGCATGCCGATTTGCTTCTCCAAAAATATGAGTGTCCGATTTGCTTCTCTAAAAATATGAGTGAGGATAATAGAGTCGAAGCTGCGAAGTATCTTGTTGATGTCAAGTGACCAACGTGTCAATGATCCAAGACGTGCAGTAAATGCAGTTGATAGCGTTGATGAGTTGAGCACTAGATTATCTCCTATATATAATAAGGTTCTTGATTTGCATATATCGGGCTTGAATAAGGTCGTTTCTTAGAGCAATAGTTTCAGAGTTGACTCATATAATTAATTTTCTTATGTAATTGACAATATATGAATTTTCTTGTTTTATGGTATTGTTTTTTTTATTTAGTAGAACCAAAATGTTTTCACTTTTAAAATTGTCCATTTGTTTTGCATGTGTTACTATAGTGCACTAGGGTCTTGTTCTTTTGGATTGAATTAGTTGTAATTAATTTCAGTTCAGTTCAGCTCCATTAACTTCAGTTCAGTTTAGTTCTATTTCACTAGTTTCAGTTTTTGCAGTTCATTTTAATTCAGTTCAGCTCAATCGATTTTATTTCAGTTTAGTTTAGTTTGGTCCAAAAGAACGGAGCTTAGGTAACTTTGTAACAAGCTAACAGCTAACTCAAATATAAGGAGTGATTTAACTATACCCTCCCATGTTTGGTTATTTGGTTTTGAAGATTAAGGTATCCGATAACCGGTTTGATAATTGTTGTCTTCCTTTCCACTTAAAAAAATTGTTTTTCTATACCCTAACATTCGAAATTTTCAATACTGCCTCTGTAACATTAAAATGCGACAATTAGAGATTTTCTACTCACACTTTATGTCAAACCGTTGTATTTTTTTATGTTATGGAAGTAGTAATTGGTTTTAATTTTGAGAAAAAGTAGATTATTGTTGCTAACTAATTACCTTTGATAAAGTGGTATCTTTAGTGATTGATATGATGTTATATAACTAGTATTTGAATTGAAATCCGAACTTTTGAGTACCCAAACTTATCATATTACCCTATAAGAATTGACGATCAGTGTTATTAGGTTCATTTCGCCATTTAATATGTATATGACTATATGGACATTGCTAGGTTGACCCATTGAGTAGACAACCCACTACTAATTTCTGCAATTGAGTTGCAATCCACTATCTTTCTTCTCTATTAGTAGTGGCTCGTCTACCCATTAGGTCAACTAAAAGTTTTCCCCCGACTATATGGACCCCAGTACCCGATCCATACTCAATGCCACTGGTCATAGAACACCATTGCCGCAAATCACAATCCTTGACTCTACAATCTTTGACATGGTTGATAACGATTAACAAAGGACTTTAGTAAAATTCAAGAAGACAAAACAAAAAAAGTATACATCGTTACATATTACGTAGTAGTCTTTAATTAGTACACCATGATTTCACATCTAATACTACTATTCAACGGTAATCACGCAACGTTCACGGGAAAAATAAAAGCTGAGGCGTCAACTCAACTCTAGTAGTCGAATTTTAGTGTCATGACTTAGTCACAACTTACAAATTGACGTTTGGGAAGAAAAAAAGTTGCTAGAGAAAGTTAGATGAAGTGTTTTAATCAATTGGTGTTAACACAAATTGCATAGGGTGATCCCATTGGAACACATAATGGTACAATCATGTCTCAAGATAATACTACATGTAAAAGACATAAATATGGCATGTTGTGGAAAACCCATAATATTAATTACACTTGTCATTACTTTTGAGATTTTTTGTTTAAAAATGTATCTTCTAAATTGTAGAGTGTTAAATTTGATGATGAAATATATCTCTATCATATAAGGCAACGGGTGGGGTACACCAAAATTAGAAAAAGAAAAAATAGAAAAAAATACCAGCAACCGAAAGTGAGGGAGGAAATGAAACAAAATAAAATTCACAAAATAATTAACAATTTCAACAAAAAAATTACTTCCCCCACGTAAACAGGAAGTCAGGAAGGGAGAGGGAAAACTAACTCTATATCAAGTCCACATTCATCCCATGGGCCATGACCAAGTCAAGTAACCACCCCACTATATCCTACAAGTCTATAATGCATGTTTAATATTGAGTAACCGCATGTAACCGATAGCATATATATTCGTTAGATTAGAGTTCTAATAGAAAGAAGTAATTTATTTAGAAAAAGCTGGTGGATTTATGATGATGGCGGTAAGCGTTTTCTTTCATTTGTATAAATCTGCGGTAGATTTGCAGTAGGTAATTCTTTAATTTTTGCCTCAAATATAATCGATGGTTTGCATTTAAAAACTGCATAGAATTATAAGTGTTTCATGTTGTTCTTTCATGTTCTTAAATTTCTATTATATTTTACATACTTGATTTGAAATTTCAACAATTTGTGTGTAGTACTACGAAGATATATATTCTTTTGAATAAATGCTACTGAGCTAGGTTGTTGTTTTGATGAAATTCATGGAAAAGAAGCAAGAGAGGATAAAGACGAAGAGGCAATCTCATTGTTGGCTTTGATCTATTCTTCAAGTTTCTTTGTTTACCATCTTGGTTTAAATATGTTAGAAAATACGTAATCAACCTTATACCTATTGGTCCAAGTTTTTTGGCAAAATTTTGAGATAAATCCATTCATTTTCTTTTGTTCTATATCCATGTTTTAAGTCACTCTTTGTATTATCTACTCTAATAACTCTTAATTCTGACGTCTTTGTTGAGTTTCAATGCTTACAAACTCAAATTATATGATTCTTGATAAACCCATAAAGGTTTAAACACTCTTGGATTTCTTAGTTTTTGTTTTCTATCTAAAAAAAATTACATTTTATGTTTCAATATCATTGCTCTTAAGTTTTAACCGGTCATTATATTTCAGATCTTTTATCAACATTTTAGACAACTTTTTAATTCATTCTCTCCCTTCTTCTACGTTTTTTCTATGCAATCTGGGTTGAATAAGAATACTTAAATATTTAAATCTTTTGGGTTTATTAATCAAAAGTAAGGATTTTTTTAATGGGTTTACTTAATTTCTTTGTTATAACAATTCTGCCGTCCTAAAATACTCGATTTTACTAAACTTTCTTATCATGTTTTTCTTGCATTTTATTTCGAGTTATAAAATTCAAATATGCAATTAATTTAATTTTGTACATGCTTTCGCACGCATCGCGTGCATAGAATACTAGTATTAATAGATTTAAAAACTTTCTTTAGAAAGCTAGTATGTTAGCCACGTGAATTCCGTTACACCACGACGTCACTCACTCAATTGATATTATGCGATCGTTAGCAACCAAAATGCATGGAGGAAGAATTGAATGCAAGACCTTCTTGAATGTAAATCTCACCATTTACCATGTTAATTGTTAACTAGCCATAAATAATGATACATCTCTGATCTCCATATTTATATCTAGTCACTCATTTGAAAAATAATATGAAAAGGGCAAAAAAAAAACTTATAATATTCTCAAATGCGTACAAAACATAAACTACTCAGCGAACAAATCCGGGACACCGCTCGCGCCACACACTAAGTTATTTGTTGAAAAGATTTGCTCCTAAAGAACGTTTTTATATATAAATATTAGTTTGAAATATCGAAGATATACAATGTACAATTGATTGAAAATAAATATTATGTAAAGATTATACTATATGGCTTATAAATTAAAAATATCAAATAATTTTCTGAATTATTTTAAGGTTCAAATGGCAAAATTTGCATATACTATATAGTTTAATATTCATAAAAAGAAAACGAAAAGTTGACATCAATTGTGGCAACTATTACCCGTCGTTTTAAAACAGTTTCAAATATTGATTAGCTTTTTAATAATCTCAAATCGAAAGTGTTTTTCCAAAGGGGTCACGCGTACGCATGGCTTATCAACCGTAAAAAGAAAAGACTAAGGTACTTTTATTGTCACAATAACACAAAGTTTTAAGGACCGAAATTTCAGTTTATTTAAATTCACTTGAACAATTAATTTCAAGGAACTTTTGTCAAAACAGACCTTATTTGTTATAATTTTTGTGAAAAAACACATTTTAAAAATTTATTTGTAAGAAAACACCTTATATTATTTATCTAATTACACGTCTTATTATCATTTTTAGGCCAAAAAGTTATTATTTGGGTCTATTTTTCGCTCCCTTTTTTTGTGTGAAAGTCACCCTTCTTTACCTTTATTTTTAGACCAAAATCCTACGTTCTAAAGGGAGGGGAAAAGGGGGAGTTAATGACTTAAAATGTGATCTTTTTTATCAAAATATGACAACAAGGTCTGTAATTTGATTCATAATGTCGTATAAGGTATTTTCTCATAAAAATATTATAAGGTGTTTTCTCACAAAAAATATTATAAGGTGCTCTCTCATAAAAATATAATAATGTGTTTTTTCACAAAATTTATGACATATAAAGTCTTTTTTGACAAAATTTCTAATTTGAATTCAGTTTAGCTCCATTTATCACAATTCAGTTTCAACTCCGTTAATTTCAATTCGTTCAATCCAGTTCTCAATCTTCACTCACAATCATGCGTTATCGAAGACTGGAAGGTTTGTGTTTAAGTAAAAAAAATCTACAAAGTTAAAAGTTTACCTATGATCAAAATCGGTGAATTACTTTTGAATTGCAAAAGTAAAATCATAGAATCATAAAATTTAGGTCCAAATTTTGATAACAATGCATAATATCAAACCTTTGATCATGATTTAAGAAACGCCATGGAAGTTCAATTTCTATGTGTCGGTTAAAGAATCTTCTTTTTAATCTCATCTTAATGTTGTGCAATGTTGATGTGCACCAAAGAGCTAGAGATCAGCACATTACACATGTGTACAGTGTACATGCTCTCATAGCCTTTTTTGTCTAATTTTGCAGATAGCTCAACTATATAGCATGATTTTGTCGACTGTTACTGATTAGTTGTTTTACTCTTGTATTGGTTGTTTTTAAATTAGTTAAAGAATATTGTTTATAATTGTTGGTTTAATTGTTAATATGTAATAATAACTTTAACTTTTAATTTGGATAAAAAAGAGTCAATGAAATTATTGAAACCATTGATCAGCCTCCTGTCTTCTAGTTCTGATATTATCCAAAATTAATGACAACAATGTATGTGACAAATGTTATCAAAAAAAAAAATGTATGTGACAAAGGATTGAACAATGGTTAATATTATCATAAATATTATTATTAGTATGTATGAAAAAATAACTAACAATATTATCTATGACTAATAATTTTATAAATTAAAGAGAATCTCTATACTGTAAGGGAAGAGGGGAGGGACACCAAACTTAATGTATTGTCTAATTTATCCTTTGTTGTTTAATTAATAATTTACAGAAAAAAAATTTATCATAAAAAATTAATGAGAAAAATTGCATAAATAAACCACCTATAATCATCCCACAATCCCATTACATCACAAAAAATAACTACCCACTCACCCAACCTCAATAAATAAATAACATAAAAAAAAACTGATTCAAAATACCAAAACTACTATAATATAATTTTTGCACACATTGTGTGTATATAAGGCTAGTATTATTGAGTTGAGGACCAGAGCGAATTTTACCAACTCATAAGCTTGGGGAGTTATGTTATGTTATGTTCTTTTTGGGGTGAAAAATATTTTTTTCAATTGAATGGTTTGGGGAGAAGACGACACCATTCAAAATCTACTCTTTCACCATTTCATGTTATTTATACGTAATGAAAGCACGTACAATCACTTGAGATCTTGTTTGATGCGTTTTAAATATATGTTTTTTAGTATCAACTTTTTATATTTTTATTCGTGTGGAACTATATACATTTATGATCAAAGACATACATTGACAAGCGAAAATAGGACATATCTCTATACTAAGGGTCCGTTCTTTTCAACTTATTTCTGATTATCTGAATTTATTTGAACTTATAAGAGACGAAAATACCTTATTAGACCTTATTAGACCTTTTTAGGCCTTATTCAACCTTTTTGATTTTATGGATATTCGACCTTATTAGATAAAACCCTATTAGACCTTATTAAACCTTATCTGAACTTATAAAGAATGAAAATAATTTTTAAAAAATGAACCCTGAATAAAAACAAAGAATATGTATATAAAATAATGTCAAAACCCTAACACAACAAATAAAATGGTGGCAAGGACATCATCTTACAACAAAATCTCGCTTATATGATGTATTTGACGATTAACAATTGTATATGTTTTTTCTTTTATATAGTTTGGGATACACCATTGAGAGAAGGTTTCCTAAATTTTTTCTTGTATCTCTTAAAAAAATGGTGGAGTAAATTGTATGAATAGTAAAAAAAACAACGGTTAGAAGTTTAGAACTTAGAAGTATAACAATGTGACATGATGTACGTGCTCCAGAATCTTACTGCTTAGCTCGAAACAACAACCACATGTGAGATGTGAGATGTGAGATGTGATAGTCACGTCAAAGTACATCTGTGTCATTTTTGAGCATGCTAAGTTGATGTTTATATTTGCATTTTGCACTCTAGAAAGTAGTTGACAGTTTAGAGCCAAGTTGAATAGTCAATATATTCCATTAAAAACTTTGATCAAGAATAAAAATCATCAATTATTCCTCACATATTTTCTCAAAAACATTCTTGGTATGTTTTCTATATTGTAATATTGGATTGTTTGTGGCCATTATTTAAAACACTTGTTTGATCAATAGAAACTTTTTAAAATAAAAATGAATTTTACAATATTCTACATGATAATTTGATAATGCTAGTTTAGAAAGAAATTATCTTAACCTAATAGAAATGTATATTAACAATCTTCTCGTTTTCTTTTCAACAGTGACCTAAGACTTGCCCTAATCACCGATGTCTTTTTTAGTACTCACTCCGTAACAGTTTAATGACAATAATTATTTTTGCACGTATTTTAAGAAAACTATTTAAATGTGTAAACGAATATATTAATCACAATAATTTTAACTTTAGTAACTCATAATCTCATTCTTGCTTGTACTAAAAATATTTTGATTAATTTGCTTGTTTACACCCTTAGACGTTTCCTTAAAATGCGTGCAAAAGTAATTGTTGTCATTAAACTGTCATGGAGGGAGTAGATTTCTTAGGTGATGTGTAATAACCGTGGCTGAGTTCTTAATTATTAAAGTACCTATGTCATGAAGGTGTTTGGAAGAACAAATTGTTGTAGTTAATACCACAATAAGCTAATTGTGATAGTTTTTGCAAAACAAACTATCTAATGATGCTAGTTTTGCTGCCTGATGCAAACACAACTCGATCATATAATTATAACACTTTTTTGAAACAACGCAGTAGTGTTTTTGACAGTTTTGTTGCCCGGTGCAACACAACTCATAAATTTATAGCACTTTTTTGAAACAACGTAGTGGTGTTTTTGACTTGTTCAATACACAAAAACATAAAGCAAAAGCAGGTGCCAAACTCGCCTCATACTCCGTCCTATAGGTGATCAAATATGGTTAAACCCAAAGAGTTTAGGTAGAGATTTTGACCCAAAAATGTGTAGCCTGATTTGACCTAATTGACTTGTCCGTCTAATGTCTTTTAGAATTTCAGCTGTATTATTTTAACCTTGAAAAGACAAGTGTTAAGTGTATTAAGTTCAAATAAGTTGTAATGAACCTTATAAAATAAATTTTAAAAAGGTTTAGTAAATTTTATTCTGTGTTTTCAGTTCATATAAGTTCAATTTAGATAAGTTTATAAAAAAAAAGGTGAATAATATGCACTCAAACTCAGTCCTATCTAGGGATATTAATGACCCCGTACCGAGTCCAAGCTAGCTTAGGATCGCTCGGCACTACTTTGACTCGTATTTTCTTGTGTTTTCAAGCTTAAGTTTCTAAGTTTTACTAACCTTAAAGCTCAACTTAAGTTCGTAAATCATAACTAAGTATTTTATTTTTTTAACTAAGTTTTCTATTTTCTTGTTAGTTTCTGACTATGCTCAATTTTTAAAATTAATTTCAAGTTAAATTTAAATAAATATAAATAGTGAAAATAATATTAAGTTTGTTAACAAGCTTTCCAAATCGAACTTGTTTATGCTAAACTCCGATAAATTTCAAGTCGCTCTTACACAGTCAACGAGTCTGTAGACATTAGCAGTTTAGCACCTCTAGCCTTAACCCTCGCTCCTTAGATTGATACACATAGTTTCTTCGGATTCAAACAAAATCTTTTATCTTATAAGCACAGTTACATCGAATACCCTGACCTAAATAGACCGCTTTTCAATCTCGACTCGATCATGATCAACTTTACCTTCTCCTCTTTGGCTCCTTGGGTATGTCAAGTGTTCAAAAAGACTTCAAGGAGTAAGAAAAGTATATTGCAATGCCCTAGTGTGAAGTTAAAGATGCCTTGCTCAATATGTAGGCTCAATACTAGGCATCACTTTGTAATTTGCTTGCACAAATGAAGAAGGGAATATGCTACAAAGTTGAAGCAAAGATCCAGTGGATAACAATTGCCTTAATATTTGCCGCTAGTTGGGGTTTTGTCATCAATGGTCCCACACATCTCCAATATTTAATATTCGAAATTAATGTTAATTTGAGTGACTTCACAACCATCACTATTTCATAATTTGCTTAGTTGTATAAGCATGCAGTACCATAGTAGTAGTAGTTGTCAATCAGCTTGATTTATGGAGTGATTTCTCTTCCAAATTATAAATAAATTAAGAGTAGTTAGTTAATTAAAACTTATATTCAAAGTGATACCAAATCATATGATTTTTATAGATCGCACCAATACATAAATATTTGTTTAATAGTCAATTATGTCAACCTGTATCTATTTGATTCATGTTACACATTGTTTGTTAGAATTTTTTTAGATTTGAATTGTATTCATGTTACCAAATCAAATAAGAAAAGACCGACTTTCATAATCAAAACAATTTAGAATACTAGATAAACTTTTTCCAATTATATGCTCTTTTTCTTGCTTTTCTTCTCAGTAAAGACAACTTTGGAGTCATGGTTTATGTTTCTAGTAATCTTTGATTTTTTTTCCTTATTTTTTTTGGTGTTTGCACCCGGTTCACCATTCGGACTACATCCGGATCGAGATCAAGTTCGGGGTGGTTAGGTTTCATTCCTCTCCCAAGGGTGTTGCGGAAACTCGAACACGGGTCCGTCTACCAAAGCCAGTCCTCATCACCACAGGACCAACACTTACTTTGTTAAAGTTTCTAGTAATCTTTGATTTTTTCCTTATACTCATTAAAGAAGTTAATAAAATTCTCTAGAAATAATATGAACTTTATCAGTAAAGATGCTTCTCCTTTCTTTGGACATTGTAATAACTTTGATTTTTAGCTTGTTCATACATAACTATATCATTACTATCTTTAACTAAACAATTAATATCTTTAACTATGTATCAATAAAGATATAAAATAATGATATTTTTAAAAAGTCTTTTTCAAAAAAATTTACAGTCAAAGTTTAAAGAACACAAAAATTCGAATCACCTACCTACTAAAGTTACAAAAAAACATAGTTTAGTTACTCACCTATGATAAAAAATAATAATTTACTAAATTTTAGCTAAAATTTTAATTATTCACATTGCTCTAACAATATGGAGTACATACCTTGTTCAACTGAACTCAACTAAACAAAAATAATCAAAACAAACCGAAATACTTATTGAGAAACTTAAAACTAACAAACTGAACTGTATTTCTATTAATAATACAGGCTAAAAAATTATGCCCCGAAACTATTTCTTTGAAATTTAATAGCGCTGAACTCAACCGAACTACACCAAATTTAACTAAACAAACTTAAAATTTTGACTCATTAGTAGTTGATCTGAGTGACCACAAATAAATTGAACTAAATTGACAATAATTTATATTAATTGATTCAAAAAGAACAAGGCATAATTTTTTTTTTGGTATTTGTACCCGGTTCACCCTTTGGGCTAATACAGATCCAGGTCAAGCTCGGGGTGGTTAAATTTCATTCCTCTTTCAAGGGTGTTGCGGAGATTCTAACACGGATTCGTCCTACCAAAGCCAATTTTCATCATAACTGTGCCAACACTTACTTGATACAAGGCATAAATAAGTACATATCACCTTTTAGAGATACTTTACGTTGGGAGTTGAATGTCACAACTCACAAGTCACAACTAAAAAAGACATACATACATATATATAATTATCCTCCAATGCGGTCCATAAGGGCAATAATATCATGATCAAAGATGCGACACTAAAGTAAGTCACACTAACATATCCCTTTTTATTCTCACTACCACCCTGCCGACACAGTACACTAATCATTTTATCAAAGTATCAATTAGTATCATAATCAACTTATAATTAATGCTTAAAAAAGCATTAATTATTGTAATTAAAAAAATGACAGAGATCACTGATCCAATGCAAAAAGAAATATACAAAATAATGGTTTTTATATGAGTATTTATGCATCTAAGATTGATACCCTCATCAACAGCTGAACTTCAGCATCACACAAAATCTACACTGTTTCTTAAGTACAATTTTTATGTAGAATAGACATTGAGCATATATCCCAAACCCGCGGCTCGCGAGCGAGGGTTATCTTGTCTCTATGTTCACCAAGGTGTACCAAAGTAGCCCGGAATAATAACAAACTTCATCATCTCTTCTTATGATCCAAAAGCAAAAGAATTGATTTTTTGGTAGTTTTTTTATATGGGTTTTCATACCCATTAATAAACCTATCTCACCAATTTAATTTTAACCCTCTAATAAAGCAAATTCACATCACTATAATAAGTAATAAATAAATTGACAGAGTATTTCTATGTTGAAACCAAAAAAATAAGAAAAAATCTGTAGGAGAAATGATACTCAGAGGAATTTCATTCTTCTGAATCATATAGCTGTACCCGTTAGCAGTAGATTGCTTTGCGTCTATGCATTCGGCTGGCCTTTGATCGCGAAAAAATTAGAATGGGTATTTGATGAGCTGAAATTGTCTTCCATGGTGTGTTATGTTTTGTGGTTTTCAGCTCATTTGCTCGCCGATCAAATCCAAGCCCACGAGCAGGAACGTGACGCCTTGGAATAGCAGGAAGTAGAAATGCACACCTTGTGCAGATAACAGACTTCTGAGAGCAGCAGTGAGTAGTAAGAAAGCCAAAGCTAGCTCTTTTTTGTATATTTTGTTCATTTTTTTCTTATCTGGTTTTGGGGTTGCTTCTTGATGTTCTTTCAGTTTGGTTAGTTCAGAAAGGCCACTATCAGAAGCACCTCGGAATAGTTGGCCGGATTGATTCATTGCCTTTGTTTCCCTCTCTTCCATGGCTACTAGGTCTGGTTCTGAGGCTCGGCCTGCTTTTTTGGTGACAATCCACTCATATGAGCTACCTAATTGGAATAACCCGGAAATCATGGCATTAAATTTGGTCACTGACATTGTGTTCTCGAACAGAAGGTATGGGACGATGAAGGGAAATGATCCTGGTGCAGGAAGTATGTTCAAGAATGACATGAGTACCGGAATGTAACAGATAACCCATATTGGTAGCTCGGCTTCTGGGACAAACATGGTTAAGGGTAGAATGATACAGAATAATGTGAAGGAATAGAATGGGAGGATTAGTTTTCTTAGTAGGAAGAATAGTAGGATGAGGTTTGCCTTCTTCAAAGATGATATCTGCACAACATAATTGATTGGGAAAAGGACAGACAAATTAGGACGCTTATCAATCGATAAATGAATAGTATAAGGGTATTGTTCTCTTCACCTAAATTCAATTCAATTGAGCTTATCACAACTCGTTAGACCTGATCAATCCTGAAATTACTGTATCTTTACACATGATCGTACCTGATCAAACCTCAGGTGAAGAGAACGCACCTAAGGTGTCAATAATGCAGAGCTTAAATGAAAGGTACCTTAGAGTTTATGATGGTTGGCAGACATAAACGGAAGAGCTGCATCGGACCAGAATGCCAGCGGTGTTGCTGTTTTCTGTATGCTTCATAAGATTCAGGAAGTTCACAGAGGACCTGAAAATGACCCAAATTATAGTGACCTTTGTTAGGAATGTCTCAAGGCAACATCCAAAACTTTATTTGGCAACCACAAATTCAGGCAAAGTTCATCAAATTCTGTATAATTCCAAAATTTCTGATCTTTTGGACCAATATTTCACAATCAATTGATCTAATTCAGAAATTCTGAAACTAATGATCAAAACTTTGAGCTTGACTTACCCTAACATCATCAAGGAAGATGAACTTCCATCCATTAAGATGAGCACGGACAGCAATGTCCATATCCTCGACTGTCGTCCTCTCTAACCAACCACCGGAATCCTCCAATGCTTTGATTCTCCAAACGCCCGCAGTTCCATTGAAGCCAAAGAAGTTAAGGAACACCCCATTAACCTGTTGCTCCACCTCAAAGTGAAAGCAAAGATTAATATTCTGAAGGCGAGTTAGCAAGTTTTCATCTTTGTTCACAAAAGACCACCTTGCCTGAACCAAACCAAGTTCAGGTTTGCCCTGCAAAACATCAATTACCAACAATCAAAAACTTCTAGATTCAACAGTACAGTAATCACAACATAAACCACATCTGAATCCAACAAACCTCAAAATGTGGGATGGTTAGCTGGAGGAAATCCGGGTTCGGCTGAAAATCAGCATCAAAGATGACTACAAATTCATAATCTTTAACATAATCACAGTTCATAGCAGACTTAAGATTCCCAGCTTTATAACCCGTCCTAACCAATCGATGTCGATAAATAATGTTGATACCCTTTTGGCTCCACTTAAGAACTTCATTCTTAATCAGCCACTGGATACTCTCATCATCAGAATCATCTAATACTTGTATAAGAATCCTATCTTTTGGCCAATCAAGTTGACAAACAGCTGAAATTGATTGCTCATATACCTATCATACACAAATTATTTCAAAAACCCATCATCACCAATCATTCATTCATATCACAAACACCAAGAACAACACACAACTCTATGATCATACTAAATTCAATCCTGTCAAATAATTACATATAGATTATAATATGGACAACTGACATAACAGAACAGTATCAGAGCATTATTGGTTAATTGATTGATTGATACAACAACGGCAAAATGATTTGGGGTCGGCTAACATGAATCGTCATCTAAAATTGACTAACAAATTAGAAAATTACCTCTCTTTCATTGCACATTGGTATTTGAACAAGTACCATAGGGTAATTGCATCCAGGGTTTTCAGCATCATTAGACTTAAAAGGTTCACCTTCAATCTGAGGCTTAATCTTCTTAAACTTGATCCAAAAACAACCCAAACACAAAACCAATCTATCAACAGACTGAATCATGAACAAAACCACACAGAAGGTTGATAAAGATTGGATCAAAGGGGCAATATACCCGACCCGAAAATCGACCCAACTGACATAAACATCATGAAGCCAACCTTGAATCTCAACAGTTTGAGGGATATGTAAGTTGGTGTTTTTGAAATAATGCCAACCATTGAAATGAGCAAACACTTCAAAAGCCAAGAATGCAAGAGCAGTAATTAAAAAACCAAGAATTACCCTGTACAGTAACTTCCCTTTACTAGATTTATCATTCTCCATACCAACACCTTCACCTAAAAACAATCTCTTTTTTATAGTACTAAGTAATGACCATAAACCATTACCAACCCAAGCAACACAACCTGCTGCTCTATGAGCCCTAAGCAGTAAAACCCATGTAAATTGCTTTGCATTTTTACCTCTATCTTTATCCACAGCTCTAAATGCAGAATCTGGTGATTCAATTTCAAGCAATGAGTAATTAGGGTTCTCCATTTTTACTATCACTGGAGTTCCCTTTCTTTGTTCTTTCATCCACCATTTACTCATATCTATACCAGGTACCATTTATATGATCAAAGATTGAATTTTTAGAAAAACCCAGAAAAACCCAGATCCCAAAATTATGAATTTCACACTTAAACACCAGTTTCTGCCATTAATGAGCAAAAAGATTTGAACTTTACACACAGAAACAGATCCAAAGAAGTAGAGAGAGAAAGAAGAGAGAGAAAAAAGAGAGAGTTTTGAGTGTAGCAAAAAAAAACTTCAAGAAGGGACTATAAGAGAAGAGGAAGAAGAAGAAGCTAATAACATGGAAATTACCAAAATAGGAGGAAAGTTCTAAGAAGCAGTTTTTTTAAGTACAGTGATTGTGTTTTGAAGTGTATTAGTGAGGTAATTATCAGTTGATTTCCTTAAAAAAACAAAAAGAAGATCTTTTTTTAACTATAGGAAGGAATTAAGAAAAAGGGTGATTTGAGATTTTAATTAAGGGAAGCTTTTGGAATCTGTAAAATGGTGAAGAATGGAAGGAAAGAGTGTTAGGAGTGATAGACAATAAATAGTGTCGTTATATATGTACTAGTGGTAAGAAAATATAGGGCATGTGGCATAAGTACAAAAAAGCTATGTAAGATTGTAAGAAGAGAATTTGTGGGTTTCTGGAATTTGATTGAGTTTTCATAAATAAAAGTATCAAGTTATACAGTTATGGGGTACTATACCTTGGAGAATTTGATAGGGGTCAAGGGGTGAATAAGAGTTAGGGTATGGGTCGGGTTGGCACGATCAGACATGAGTTTGACCGGATTTGACGAGTCTACTACAAGTTGAGCACGAGCCTGCTGGCTAGTGGTGGGTCGTTTATAGACAAATTTTTTTAAATTCCGGCTCGAGTCTGACACTAGTACAACGGTCTAGTATACTTCTTGACCCGCTCTTCAACTAAAAACTTAAAAAGAAAGAATCTCAAAGGGCAGTCTGTTGGTACGCCACGACCCAAACATGAGACACTCTTTTAAAATTTTGACATGAGCTCGGGACGGTACAAATTCTTCCTTGGTTCGTTTAAGGCGTGATCCGATATGACACAAGACTCATTAACCTAGCACATGAGCCCGCACAGTCTGTCTGAAGTGGGAGTATTAAATATTAAACATGTGAAAGAAGGAAGAAAATTATACAAAATGCTACTACGTTGAAATTTTAATTTTTGGTGTATGCCACATGTTATATTATTAGTTAATTGTGTGGCATGGGTTATTATTAATCAAAATAAAATGAGATTATCGATAATATTTTAGAAATTATTTTTCGTGTCGCAGCATCACTGAAGCACAACTCGAATTTTAATAAAAGTAACTAAACACTATAAAAAAGTTAAGACTTAAAGAGCATTTTTATTTACGTACTTGCTCTATTCTTTAATAACCATGATTTCTCTTTTATTGTAGTAAAATTTTACCATTAACTATTAAGAATTTTTCTTGAGTAACTTTTTTCCTTTCACATGTCTACTTGTTCACGTGGTATTCCATATTTGCCAGCTCAAATCCTATAGAAGTATCTCCTTTGTTTTAGAAAGATATTTCTACGTCGATAGGTTTCCTTTTATAAAAGATGTCAAATAAGAATAACAAAATGAAACATTAGGAATACAAAAAAGGATCTTGCTAATGAACGTTAATTAACATTCAATATGTTTCATAATATAGCATTAATATTGTAATATATACCAAAATAACCAAAATATTAGTGCAATTATTATTTATGTTAATTTATTATTTTTACTTTTAGCTAATATATCTAATATTTTGAATGTTCGTTAGCTTTTGCCAAAAAAAATCGCAGTAAAAAAATATTTATCCAAACCTTGGAGGAGTTGTGAAACGACAAAAAGAAGGCAAGTTTTAGAGGATTTGGGAAAACAGCAGAGGGACAGAATACTGATCTCAACTGGGCCTCGAATTTGTCCAAATTCCGGGTGTCTTTTTCACATGCATGCATGTGTATACACAGACTGTATACGTACATCATATACGCTTTTAATTAATTGATTGATAAAAATATATTTTCCTATTTTTCTGCTAAAATGGGAGAAAATCAGCCGAAATTCTGAAAATAATATATAATTGGATAGACAAAATTGTAAATGGGATAAAATTATAATTTGAAAAGACAAATTATTCAGACGAGTGAAAATAAAAAGAGGTATCAATGTATAAAATCTCGAGGTTTGACTAAAATTAAGCTAAAGATGTCATGTTTTGATTTCCTTGCTTTTTCCTAATTGGGGTGAAAGACCAATGATGCCCAACAGCCTATTAAACACGTTTTGAACTATTCTTTTCATATTTGTTTTTTGTTAACATATAAGCTAAGAACCATGGTCCTTGCGTTATGTTATGAAAAGTCTTTCTTATACTTTATCCATTTTTTATTAGTTGTAATCAGGGGCGGATCTAAGGGGGTATATTGGGGTACAGGCGTACCCCCACTCCAGAATATGAAAAACAAGCAAAAAACGGAAGGCCCAACTCACAGTATATGTATAGGTAGCTCTTTTTAACGTGAATATAAGCCAAAAAGACATCAGAAACACATCTTTTGGAGCAAAACAAACTTGACCCAATCAGGACTTGCACGTTCTCTCTCTTTCAGTTTCATGCCACTCACCTCACATGCTCAGACCTCACCTCTCCTAATGTTTATATAATTGTAGGGTTGGAAGATGAAAAACAAAAAAAGGGGAGTTCTTTTCAAAGGGAGGTGGAGGGAAGTCACAAAATTCCTCTATGTCACCTTCTCCGTCTTTAAGAGACTTTTTCTTGAAAGTTAGTGATGTTTCCAAAATATGAAAACTCGTAGGATATAATTTACAAAAATTCACTATTTGCATAAAGTTAAATTTTATGTTTAGTTCAGTTTTACTCAGTTCTATCAATTCAGTTCGACTACAATACAGTTCAGTTATTAGGATTATTAATAATTATCATTGTTTATATGATCATCTTCCTTGATATTATCATTACTATAATTGTTAATCTAATTTATTTTATTAATTATCATAATTATCATTATCATCATTATCATTATGTTTATTATTATTGTTATGTTGTAATAATAATTATTATTATTGCTAATTTTTATCATTATTATTGCCAAATGTTTTTATTATTATTGTTGTTTGTAATTATTTTTGCTAATGATATCGAAAATGATAATACTATCGAACATTTTACCATTATCAACTTCATAATCAGCTAATTGTTCTTCGGCTTCCACAAAAATTTGCTCCATCAACTCCACCTTATCTTGAGCTGAAATTCATATTTCGTTAGTTATTCTAAGTCATACAAACATATAATCTTTATGGTTTCTTTTCTTGCATCATCGTCGCGATCATTTTTAGTTTCCATTACTTTAACTTAGTCATATCAATTATTGTTTAAAATTATTTTTGGTATTTGTTTTGCAAATATTTTTATTATTATTAGCTTATTGTTAATTATTAATTTTTATTGGAGTAAATGTTTGAGATTATGACTTATGAGTATATCCTAAATGACAACCATAAAGAACAATATTTATTAGCTTGAAAAGTGTTTAAAGAAATTTATTACTAGTACACTAGCGCTACTTTAGAGAAACCAGATGAGAGTGTGTTCAACTTTTACTATCTTAAGCCCTTATAATCTATGTCAGAAAACACTTTGGATAATCCTCGAAACTACTTATTCATGACTTGCCAACCTCTCCCACTAATTACTTGTTTACAAACGTCATCATGATTCATAAGACAATCTCTTGCTAATTGGGGCATAGCCTCGTGGGGATATGTCGAGTGTGAACTTTTTGACTTTAACATGCTAAAAATCTTAAAACATGCTAAAAATCTTAAAACATGCTAAAAAGAAGGTGAAAGAGTGAAGGCAAGATTAATTAAACTAATGTTTATGAGCTTAATGTTATATTTTTTTATGTTTGCACCCGGTTCACCCTTCGGACTACATTCGGATTGAGATCAAGTTCGGGGTGGTTAGGTTCCATTCCTATGAGCTTAATGTTATATAGCATTAAGGGTTATGTATATGTATTTTATATTAATTTCTAAGAAAAATGACAATAAATATTTAGGTTTAACCTCTTTTTTGAAATTAATACCTAGGTTCTTTTTTATTTTATTGCTTCATTTTTTTGGAAATCAATACAAACTAAAGGATTGGCCCAAAAACTTAACAAAAATTGACCAATTTTAACAAATAGATTGCACATGATAGTTGGAGAAATAAACGAAATTAAGGGTAGTTATATATAGTTGATATTGTGGGACCTTCTAACATGGAATCTCTGTTAAAATTAGTGAAATTTCGTTAAATTTTGGGGCTAATCCGTTAGTTGGTATTGGTTTCAAAAAAATGAAGCAAGTGTGGTATTTATATATAATATAAAAAGAACTTAGGTATTTATTTCAAAAAAGAGGTTAAACCTAGGTATTTGTTGCCAATTTTTCCTAATTTTTGTAATGGTATTAACCTATTCTCGTCAACTGATTTTAATAAGTTTTAGTAAAAATAAGCGCAATTCAGTACTACTAAGGCCCCGTTCACTTCACCTTATTTGTAATGAACTGAACTTATTTTTACTGAACTGAACTTATTTTTGCTGAACTGAACTTATTTCTGCTGAACTGATCTTATTTTTGCTGAACTGAACTTATTTTTACTGAACTGAACTTATTATTACTGATTCATGTTGTTGTTTTTCTTTGCGCTACTAATTTTTACTGAACTGAACTTATTTTTACTTAACTGGACTTATTTTTACTTAGGTCATGTTCAATTCACCTTAAATTAATAATATTCAGTAAAAATAAGTTCAGTTCAGTAAAAATAAGTTCAATTCAACAAAGTAAGTTCAGTTCAGCAAAAATAAGTTCAGTTCAGTAAAAATCAGTAGTGCAAAGAAGAAAAAACAACATGAATCAGCAAAATAAGTTCAGTTCAGTAAAAATAAGTTCATTCAATAGATTAAGTTCAATTTAGTAAAAATAAGTTGAACTGAACGGGGCCTTAACTGAACTTATTTTTGCTGAACTGAACTTATTTTTAGTGATTCATGTTGTTTTTTCTTCTTTGCACTACTGATTTTTACTGAATTGAACTTATTTTTACTGAACTGACATTGTTTTTACTAAATATTGTTATTTTAAGGTGAACTGAACAGGGCCTAAGTTCAGTTCAGTAAAAATAAGTTCAGTTCAGTAAAAACAATATTGCAAAGAAGAAAAAAAACATAAAACAGTAAAAATAAGTTAAGTTCAGCAAAAAAAAAGTTCAGTTCAGTAAAAATAAGTTCAGTTCAGTATCAATAAGTTCGGTTCAGTCAAAATAAGTTCAGTTAATTAAAAATAAATTCAGTTCAACAAATTTCAGTTGACGAGAACAGGGGCAGTTAGGCCCTGTTCAATTCACCTTAAAATTATAATATTCAGTAAAAATAAGTAAGTTCAGTTTAGTAAAAACCAGTTGTGCAAAGAAGAAACGACAACATGATTTAGTAAAAATAAGTTCTGCTTTTTAAAAATAAGTTGTGTTCAACCAAAATAAGTTCAGTTTAGTAAAAAAAGTTCAGTTCAGTAAAAATAAGATTACACTTTTTAATATATATAGATATAGATGTCACAAATTATCATAGACCCGGACGTGTATATTGGTGATCACTGGGGATTCAGAAAAATATTAAGTGGAGTTAAAATAAAATCAATTATTTTTTACTAGGTTCATATAGTTAATTTTATAAGTTTTTTTTGTAAAATATCAAATCCTTGTAAGAGAATTATCCAAAATTTTAAATCTAAATGGGTCAAGTGACCCCACTTAAATCAACATGGATCCGCCCATGCTGGTGATAAGGTTTTATTTTACCGTATTTAAGTTTGCGGAGTATAAATCACTTGGCTACAATTTCTTGTCTAATATTTTCAGACCCCTACTTATGAACGAAAAGAAAGAGATTCTCGATGATGATTAGCATGTAAGGGACACACTCCATTGTACAATACTTTGTAGTTGTAAGGTGTCTTTTAAATAACTGAAATATTAGAGGTATCTTTTAAATTACCTTTTAAAAATGACCAAAAAATCTTACTAATATACTCCCTCTATCTCAATTTATTTGTTACACATATGATATTCGAGTATTATTCATATTGCAACTTTGAGTGTCGTTTTGTTTATATACATAACAAGAAATAAACTCATGTGAGATCTTGTTTGATTCGTCTCAATGTGTACTCTCCAAACATATAATTTTGTAATTTTCTTTATACCTAATTTTCTCTATTAGTTTTTGAAATTATATTTAAAAAACTGTGAAAAAGTAAATGTTGCAAATAAATTAAGATTAATAAAGCCGGGGTCCACTATCATATGATTCATATCACCAACAGAATATCAATATTGATCATGATATTAAATAGAAGAATAAGTGTGCATGGCTCAAATACTACAGGTAGTGAAAAGTTAAAAGAAAAAGATTGTTTAGTGAGAAAAATGAAGAGATTCTTCAGTTTTATGATAATTAGAGTTTGGTAAATAATCAAAGAAACAAATTGGTGAATAGATATTTGATAAATTGGTTGTCCTTGGAACCCTCGGTCTTAAATCCTGATTCCGCTATTATGAATATAACCTGAACAAAATTATCTTTTTTCTAACTCTATGTATAGAGATTAAAAGATTAACAAAATGTAACTAATATTTGAACACTAAGCCTAGAGCATATTTCTTTTTTTTAGCATATGATTTCTACTAAATAATGTACAAGTATATTAATAGTACTATTGTATACGAGATACTCCCCCGAGCAAAGAGGATCTGGTAACAAAGTGGACCCACCAACCCATATGTAGAGATTTGGGCTCCCAACGAAGCAAGTCTTAAGTATAGAAGACCACAAAATCTAATCACTAAAATAGACCATACTGCAATAATAGTAATCTATTTTAAACCTAAAGCATATTAATATGGTCATAAATCATAACATATGAAGTTGTATACTATATTTTATTTTATTTTATTTTTAAAGTGGAAGTTGTATATTATTAGTAATTTCAATTTTTTTCTTTTTAGGTTGGTAAAGAGAAGTGTCTTATCGAACGAGAATCTTGTGCAGGCTAATCCAACACTAATAGCATCACAACACCTGACACGGTGACACCTAAGAGGTCCAATTGGATCAGAGTTGAAGCTTCGGAATTCTCAGGTGGTATTTGCTTGCTTTGGCATGATTCCGATGAATCTTTTCATTAATTTAATGTTTGTTCCATTCTTTTCTCAATGTCTGTTCTTTGAGATTGATTACAATTTAGAAAGGAAGACTTTTTAAAAGTGGGAAAATGATAAGGGAATCTCGGGAGTTTGGTCCGACAACCTCCGGGCTCCGACTTATAAGGGGTTATAACCTTATAATTAGACTAAGTACTACTTAACGCCGTAACGGCATGAAGTTGGATATTGTATAAGTTTAGACAATGCAAAAATCGTAATTGAAGAAATTAAATGAAGTTTCCCACCGACACCACAAAATCACGTTCTCCATAAGATGAAGGCAACCCCAGCAACGGTAGGTAGTTGCCCTTTGTAATTTGTATGGTGGGGGCTTTGTAAACTAAAAACCTTTCATATTATCTTTTCCCTTCTCTATTCATTTAATGCCATGTGGGTGGATCCTTCTTCACTTCATGAGTTTTCTCTTTCTCTAACACTATACTAATACTATTCTCTTATGATTTGGATTTCAATATAAAAGTTCAGGTTGATTTGATCTTGTTCTTTTCTTACTTAATCATACAAATATCACATTATTCATTAAATGATGTAATTAGATGTAGAGGTTACACTATGGATACATACACTACTTAGTGTAGTAGTAATTCTGATATAATTCCACTCCTTCCCTTATGTATATCTGTTTTATATATGAGTCCTCTTTATTATACTCATTATCTTAGCTTGTAAAAAAAAATGCAAAAAAATCCCCCTTTTTTTGGAAAGGTAATGTGGTGGACCCATGGCCAGATCTCAACTAACACAGTTTCTTGATCTGGTGTTTGCGGGGCCTGACATTTGAGAGTATGGAGAATGGTAAGGGAATTCCCACCCCCAAATGCCCCTAGTAGGATTTGATCCCATGACCTTGAAATCATGAGATCAAACCCTTAACCACTAGGCCAAATTATGCATTCTGTATTTGGGTCCTCTTATTTTACTCATTGTCTTTTTAACGCATAATATCAATGATTATGAATAGGAAACATTTTTAAAGAAATATTCATTGAGATAAATCCAAGACATATTTATATCAATATAGATTTTAATATATTAATTGAAAAGGAACAGTTAAATTAATATTCACAAAATGCAAAAGTCATAGTTTAAAATCTAAATTAAAAGAAAATGAAGGAAGTATATAAGAAAATATATATAACAATAATTTGATGTTTTAGCTTTTTATCTCATGTTTATGTGTATATTTACTTTTTTTTGAAATAATATTTCATGTTTATATATGCAAAGGTTGATCTTGGAAGGTAAAAGGAAATGGTAGTACATAAGTATTAAAACAATTAGATTTTTTTTTTGAATTGATATTAAACCAATTAGATGAAGTGGTCACACATAGCACTTAACTCATTTAGAGATTAATGCGAAAATGACTATGAATAGAAAGTTGTGGCATGTTAGAATTTGTGTAGACAACCTAGAGGTGAGAGCTTGATCAGTTTGCTTTGCCATTCTTCCTTTGCCTCACTTTGTCCCTCATGTGGATGCATTTTGTATTCCTGATAATTGGTATAAATGACCTACATATGCCTACAATAATTTTTAATTTTTAATTGCCTATCTGATTGAGATGCGATGATATCATTTTAAGTGTTTGTTTGGCTGAGATGAAAAATTATATTAGTAAAATTTTATAAATAAAATAAAAAGTTTTAGAATTAATTGTTTGACAAGAGTATGAGAACTTTTGGACGGTTGGTGAGTCCATATATACCTAAATCGCTTTTGGATTCTATCAAAGGTTGAGTCTATTTTATACCTTATGTATAGAGTAGGATATGGGTCTTGGTGCGATCGGATAGGGTAAAAGGGTTTGATATTTTCATATCCAGACTACACAAGCTCTACACAAACTCTACACGAGACCCTATTAAACTAATACTAATAAAAAGGTATCCCAAGTTTCTAAAATCCAAATCCTTCACAGTTTGTATGGGAACATATACTGTCTCTTCTCTCACTCATTGGTGAAGTATAACCTTCCTAAGCCCAGACACCAAGCGATGACTATTAACTTTACCACATTGTTCGACAACCTTTATTTGCAAGATAATTGTATGGTGTGTGTAGCCACTAGTCCATTTATTTATATTGATATATCAATATCTATGTTCTACCTTAATTGCGTATTATATTATAATATATAGAAAAAGACAATAAAAAATTAAATTACAAACATTGGACCCGTTCTTGGACTCACATCCTAATCTTGTCCCACTTTACTCTATAGGTAAGGGACTAAGGGTTTAAAAGATATAGACCCTGTGGATATTGAATTATTGATCATCTTAAAAGAATGCTTAGGATAAACCCTATTCATTGTTATCCATATTCATAAGTAGAATTTCACGTAGAAAATTTTCACTTCATGATCCTAACTACTCCCTCCGTTCCCAATTGTTGTTCCCATTTGGAATCTTGGTACTATTCACAATTAAAGAGAATCTTCTAATTTTTCAAATATACATAAGAAAAAATATAGTCATGTGGGGTCTTGTTTGATTCGTCTCAATGAGTATGTTATTATTATTCAATCGTTATAATTTTTGCTCATATACAATGGACGATAATGATGGTTAAAGAAGTGCTTTGGCAAACGTGCAAAGTCAAAGTGTGAACAACAATAGGGAACGGAGGGAATAAATAATTGTTTGCATTTCCTACGAAATATAATTGACATTGAAATTTCCTAGGAATTAATTCTTCTACCATTCAGCCGAACAATCAATAAATTTTCACTTCTATTTCCTCCAAAAACAAACAATATGTTAAGACTATATTACTCATTTGTTAATCTTGTTATGCAAGGCGACAAGACTTCCTAAGCTAATCAATGATTAAGCATGCTATAATCACAAAATAAGTAGTGTAGGTGGACTAACCAAGTAAATTAATGCCGAAAAAAATACTAACAAAAGATTAGTGTAGAAAAAGTGAAAGAATAAAGAGTAACACCCATGATTGTAATTAACACTTGAATCACTTTTTGGGGTTTACAGTTGGATCCAGAATTGGTTTGTGATTACGTGCTTTTATAAATAACATAATAGTAGTACAAAATTGAAAGGTTAAGTCATTAGTAGTTGGAGGTTTTCGTTAAAAACATACACACATGCCAATTGTTGAATTCTTCCTTTTCATTTTGGTATCAACTTGTTTGAATAGTATCTATTTTAGCAACATGATTAGGAAAGTTCCATCACCAATTATTTGTGTGTCTCCACTTTTTCTTTGTACTCTAATTACATTTCTTAAATGCTAACAATCGAGTATTAACAATTAACAACTCATCTTTTAATTTTATTGAATATATACATGTTTTGTTATAATGAAAACAAGAGGCGCAAAAGAATTATCATGAACATGCCACGTGGACAATTTTGGAGGAATGATTCAATGACATATTCAGTGTTTTCTATTTTAGTAGTAGTTAATAGATATATAAGAGTTTGTGTAGGCCCTATTCTTTTACATCGAACTAAAGTAGACTAAATTTGTTTAAAGTGAATTGAATTGAACTCATGTCATTAAAAGTTTGAAAGAAAAAAACTAGCACAATTGAAATGAACTGAATTTGTTTGAAACGAACGGAATTGGCTTGAATTAAACTAAACTGAATTTCCATAATTGCTTCAAATGATTTGCTTGTAAACAAGTTGTGTCTACTTTTTCAGAGATATCATCATATTCTAAGATGCTATTTAGTATTGTCTTCAATTGGAAATATTCTTGAGATATGTGAACTCTTGGGATGTTTTCCAAAGCATGTATGCGTGAGTAAATATGAGTTGAAAGGACTTGTGTGGATTTATTGGGACTATTGTTGGGTTGGGCCTAGATGCATATTTGGTAACTAGTCTCAGCTCGTAAGGAATTGGAGTGTGATTGTATCTGAGGTGATTTAAAGTTTATTGCTCTGATTAAGGTTTTTCTTTTATCTTGAAATATTGTAGGAAAAGATTAATTATGAGAAAGCACTCTATCCAAATATAAGGTACAACTACGAACAAGTTTTGATGAGTTTCAACTGATAAATCTGAACAAGTTTCATTAAGTTCAATAAATTAAGAGTAGTTCTAATAAATTCAAATTAATTGGAATGAATAATTTAACTAAATTATAATATCATGTTCAGTTTTTCATGTACCTTATCTACCCCAAAAAGTATTGGAACATTTATAGAGTAATAAATTTAGATTTTATTGTGTGGTAATATTAGAAGAGGGGGAGGTCTCATGTACACTATTTTAGAGGTCTGGACAGAAACTTAGTTGTGAGTCGCGAGACAGGTCGAGAACCACGGCTGGGGCAAGTTGCGGGTCGTGTCGGTCACGGTCAGCGGTTGGCTTGGTCACGATGTAATTCCTACTTTGCCGCGTGTTTTTCCGTATAAATGATTTATATCCGTTGTCTAATATCGATCATATCTACCCCTTTATTGATCCAAAAAGTAAGATTCTAATTCTACTACTTTCTGAGATTAGTAAACAAGTGTGGTTCCATGCACAATTTCTACTCTTCTCAATTACTCTATATTCTCCACTGTTGTTCATAAACATGTAAAAGAGAAATGTAACCTTCCTCAAACCAACTAACCAACTTGTCATAGAAAGTACTGTTTACAAAAATAATTAGAGATTTATGAATTATGATGTTCACTTTACTAGTATCTTTCAATTTAAAATTGCTGGAGTCTTAATTCCTAGAGTGGAATATGGAGATTGGATCTTTCAAAGTTAAAACTTGCTTAGATAGACACAATCATCAACAGAAGAGTTGACTTCCAAGTATAGCAGCAACTGTAAATGTTTGTGCGCTTACTTTCATTCATCATTCTTTAGCACCTGACATTTATTGCATTAATAGCAACTTGGCCGGGAATAGTGTAACCCAATTTCAGTGTAATTTCAGATTGGAATTTTGCGCAGGTTAATCCAGTACAACTTGATTGATCAGACGCTTTAAGAGAGTAAGAAGACATTCTCGAGGTGTTCTTAGTGATTTGTGATATATCGTATAACATTGAGATTATGAGATACAAACGTTACCATTAGACTAAACGTTAACTCTATAGTGATATACACACTTTAACTTGATCTTAAGTTCGCTAATTAGCTCAAGACAATTGACCAATATATCATTGATAAAAAAAAAGTCGAGGTAATGTTTTCGTCAAGAACAAAAAGAGAATGAGAAAATCGTAAACTTTTCATCTTAGTTTTGTTGTCTAACTATTAAGCAATTAACCTGGACCCCTACAAAATTAGTGCAGAAAACAATTACCTTTGTTTTTTTAGTCACAATATTTTGAATACATACCAATACCCCTTACAACTGGAACCCATAGTGGCATTAAGAGGCCAAAGCGACTTCTAAAAGGGTGACCGATTTCTCGAGGACTTGCCTCCGGCCGACAATTTGAGGTTATGAGCCGTGGGACCAAAAATTGTCAAAATTAAGTAAGACAGAAAGCTTCTTTCATGAACAACTTATATGCAACAAAGAGTTGATTTGCGTGTGAGGCTTATTTCACTACGCAACAATAAATCAGGCTAGCATTTGGCGGCCACATGTTTTTACTCTATTTATATATGAATTTCGACCAATAATATTAGTCATATTGAACCAAAAGTTAGTGTAAATGATGTTTTTGGACTCATCTCAACATATATTCTCTATAATCAAAATTTAAATTCGTACATGTAAATTATTAAAGATATTGATAGACAAAGATAATATAGTAGTATGCGTGAAAAACAAAACATTGTAATTCAAAGAAATGGAGATATATATTATTTTTGAGTAAATAGTAATTATCTGACATAACTATAGAGTAATTAAAAATATCATAAACCTCGTACTCCGAATTTGTATACATGCTTTATTTACAAAAATAGAAATAACAAAAACAAATCATTATTTGATCCTAAACTAAAGATTGGATGTAGGAGGTCCCTGTTATTGAAGAAAGACAAATTCAGCATTGCATGCAAAAAAAATCACAAAACAGAACCACAATTATCAACTTTATTTTGGAGCTTGTATATATCTACATAAAATGTATATTTCTTTTTTGTCCCTCCTTTTTGTTTCCTATTTTTGGCAGTAATAGCTAATATAAATGATTATATTCAGCAGTTAGTGAAGGTAACAAAATAATAATTTTGATATAACATATCAGTAGATTTTTTAAGAAAACAAAGGGTATTATAAATTTGTAAAATGGGGTCAAAAATCAGAAATAGTAGTAGTATAAGAGATGTCAAAATCAAAAGAGAGAACATGTGCAGCAAATATTATGGAACATGTAGGCTGTCGTTGTGCGGTAACAGAAGTATCTGCACTGGCAATTATCAATTGATTGTGCCATCACGCTGAATTGGGTCATGTAGTATAGTGTGTGTGAGTGTGTGATCATTCATAAAACTTTCACTTCTTATTAAGACTTGGGTACCCATTGTGTTCATTCTTATCATTATAGAGCTATTTCATAAGGAATATTTTTATTATATCTATTTTCCATTTTTAGGAAAGTGTCTCCTGATATTTTCCATTTTTTGAAATAAAAATAATTACAATATTTAATGTTTTCGTTATTTTAATTTAATTATTTTCACCAGGAGGTGATTTGGATTAAGGGGTTGATTCCTGCATAGCACAATAACTTAGAGGACACGGCCACAAAACCTCGCGACTACAACAAAGGGAGCGAAAACTCTCTCTTTTTTGAAAGATAATTTACATTAATTGAAGGTCAAACGACATCTACAATAGGTATATTAAAAAAACAATCAAACAGGATTAAACCTAACTCATCTTCGGTGAAAACTAATGAGCCAGATCAGCCACAGTAGCGCAGACCTCGTATTTGCTGAATCTTGTAGTTATTAATGGAACTGTTTATCATTTGGACCTACTTTGGAGAAGAATATTCTTAATCTAATAGTGTTGACCACATCCGAGCTTTTAATACCTTTATGTTTTTAGTCTTGAAAAGGGGGCTTACCATGGATGAGAACATCCATCGCAAGCCTCGTAGATGAAGAGGGGAAAAGGAGGAGAGGGACAGCAAAAAGAAACCACGTCCAACGAGCAGCCAAAGTGACTTCCGTGTTCTAATTTAGGAAAACATGGTCAAATGGCTGGTTGATCCGAAAAACAAGGTCAAACGCCGTATAGTCAATTATATGTAGTGTTTTGCTATAGTTTAAGTGTTTAAATTTAACTTTTAACAAAAACAAGTTATAAAGGTATTTTATAATTTTAACCTTTATAATAAGTAGTTTCTTACAAAAAGCTCTAAAAAATTGCACAATCCAAAATGAAATTTCAAGACAAGTTATTTAAGATACCGTAGTAGCCGAAACTAAATTTCAAATCCAGTCCAATTCTTCAATTGGGCTGTTGATGGGAAAGTCTGTGGTTGGTTTGAACCAGAATTCATTTTCTTAAAACCACAAAGGCCCAACTTTTAAATACATCTTTTCTGGGCCCAGATTTTAAGTTTGCCCTTTAAGATCTTGCTGACTTTTTAGGTTTGATCTCTTGTCCTTTGTCTTCGTTTTGATGGGCTTTGGGATCGTCTATATGGCATCTCACGTAGGAGGACCTTTTTTTTGGAAAATTTTCATGTTGGGTACCCGAAGTTTGACGAAATATGAATTTGGGTACCCAAGTTTTTAATAATATCAATTTGAATATCTGAGATTTAACAAGATTCGATTTAGATACCTCCATAATAACAGCGTTAACTTACTGTTAAGTGTGACTTACTTTTTAAGATAATCAATGGTCCTAATCTATTTCAAAGATCTAGGGGTTGTTATTATTTTCAAAAAGAAGAAATGGCAAATCCAATACTACTCTTTAAAATAGATTAAGGTCATTGATCATTTATGTCAAAATCCGAGCCAGACCCATTAATTTCCTCGAGATCCAGACCAGACCCAGACCCATTAAGTGTGGAATTTTAAGACCTAGACCGAGGTCCTTTGGGTCTGATGGGTCTAGGGTCCTTGTAGGGTCCTTAATGGGTCCTTTTGAATTTTAAGTTTAATGGTAGTTTCTAATCTAATAAATTTATTCCGACTATTTCATAGGTGTGCGTTACCTTAGTTAAGGTTTGTATCAGAACAATTAACAAAATATAGCTCATAAAATCTTAAATATGTTTCAACTTACATCATTACATGTCTTAAATGGAGTCACAATTACTCATAAAGTCATAATTTACAAGTTAATTTTGTTTTGAAATTTTTTTTATTTAAATGGGTTTATGGATAGGGTTTGACCCGGATCCAGGTCTGATATATTGAAACCCGGATCCAGCCCCCTAATAACCTCTGGATCCAAATCGACCCAGACCCTTTGGGTCTAAAAAGTTGGCCCCAAACCTTATAAATAGGTTTGTATGTGGATCTGAGTCTGCGTCGGTCCAACATCCATTATGATTCCTAATTATATAAAAATTTTATGACATTCGCACCTTTTACACTTTTGACACTATTCACAGTTTTAAATTTAATCGCAATCTGTGACTTATATATCAGGGAAATATAGTCATGTGGAGTCTTGTTTGATTCGTCTCAACTTGTAGTTTTTTATGATCTAATATTTATAATTTTTACACATATATAATTAGAGATATTAATCTTTAAAGTTTTATTTTAGTATGCATACCCAAGCTAAATAGTGCATTTTTTTCGTTACAGAGGAAGTTTTAAATGTGATACTTTCCATATTAGGAAGTTTGGAATTAGTTGTGACACTTTTATTTTGGGCAAATTTTCCTCTCTATCTCTCTCCTAGCATATGGGTCCACTTCTTTTTCTACTCTCTATCTCTTTCCTCTCTAAATATTGCATACGAGTTTCTGAAATCAAAAGTGTCACAACTAATAAAAAACGGACGAAGTATATACAAGTCTTGCCCCACCTCCGTAGACTTTGCCTTCTTTCTCTCCTTTTCTTCGCTGACCAAAAACTCCGACCAACAAACCAAACCACCCCCTATTATTATTTTCTTAATCATTCAAAAAATATTACTAATAAAAAGCTTTCTTTCTCTTTCATTTACCTTCCTTTCCATAATTAGGAATTCCACCACTCTTTCAAAACGCTCTCCACATCTTCTTCTTCTTCCTCTCACCCTGGCCACACACTACCTTCAATTTCTAACCACCATTATTAATCAATAATTCTCTTCAATGGCAGATTGAACAAAACCTAGCAATAACACGTTCAACACACAGAGAGAAAATGTGGAGGTCTTACCTTCAACGAACAGTATCAATGGCGTCGATTCATCGAAGTCGCAAGATTCTCTCTCCTCCGTCGCAATCAACTCTGTTTCCACCGTTTACGACGTCGTTTCAGGTTGATAACACCGGAGATAAGATGTCAATGGCGGAAAATCATCAAACTCGTAAGTTTCTCTCTCCACCGCGTTTAACACTGTTTACGACGTCGTTTAACGATGACAATAACGAAGATGAGACGTTAATGGCGGCGAATCAGCGAACTCGTAAGTTTCTCTCTTCTCCGCCGCGTTTAACACTGTTTAATCCATTTACGACGTCGTTTGAAGAGGATAATGACGAAAATAAGAGTTTAATGGCGGCGAATCGTCAAAATCGCAGGATTCTTTCTTCACCGCCGCGTTTAACGATGTTTTCGGATTTTACGACGTCGTTTAAGGTCGACAATGGCGAAGATAGTAGGTTAATGGCAGCGACTCATCGAATTCGTCGGATTATGGCTTCTCCTGCGCGTTTAACGATGTTTTCACCGTATACGACGTCGTTTAAGGATGATAATGGCGAATATCAGAGTTTGATGTTAGCGACTCATCGAAGTTGCAGGATTCTTCCTCATCCGTCGCGTTTAACGATGTTTTCAACGTATACGACGTCGTATAAGGATGATAACAACGAATACAAGAGGATTCTGTCTCCGCCGGCGCGATTGACGATGTTTTCGAAGTTTACGACGACTGTCGGAGATGATAAAAGCGACGATAAGGAGAAGAGGTTGATGGCGACGGAGAGAAGTGGTGGAGGAGAGAAAGAATCGGTGATATCGTTGGCGGAAGTGAGGAAACTGATGAAATTGGTGAATGTAGAAGCGTTGAAGTCGAAACTTGGAGAAGAAGGTAAAGAGGTTATTGGATATTCTGAGCTATTGAATACTTGTCAAAGTATGGGAGTTGTTAGATCGATTGATGAAGCTGTTGCTTATGCTCAAGTTCTTGATGAAGCTGGTGTTGTTTTGCTCTTTCGTGATAAAGTTTATCTCCATCCTGATAAGGTATAATTTGTGTTGCTGATAGTTTGATAGATTTTGTTGTTGTTGTTGTTGTTGTTGATTTCTTATTTGGTTTGTATTTATTGTTGTTGTTATTAGGCAAAAGCTAACAAATGCCATTGAGCGTGCTTTAGATAAGGTAGCTAAAAGTGGAAATGTTAGATTATAGTGAATGTTAACTACACCGGTTGCGTGATTTTTGTTGATTGACGTGTGATTTTGGCATTCATACCGAAGTTAATAACATTTTGAGAACTCTATTGAATGGTATTTTAATGCCTTGGGGCGTCCTTTAGTAAGAGCGTTGTTATTGTTACTGGTTACCTGAAATTTGGTAGGAGAATCTTGTTTGCTTTGTTGATTTATGATGTTGTATCGGGAGAGGATTGTTACGTGTGAACAACGGTGGATCTTGAACAAAAAAAAAAAGGGCCGAAGGTTTCAATCCCCAATCTATTGTATTTTAACTACAACGATCAACACATCACTTTTGGTGATTGATGCGTGATTTTGGTTTCATACCGAAGTTAATGCCAGTTTGGGTAATATATTGGATGATAATTTAACTCCTCTGGGTGTTGTTAGTAAGATCGTTGTGTAATGTTAGTGGTTATCTGGAATTTGGTAGGAGAATCTTTTTTGTGATGATTGTAGATTTATGATGTTGTATTGAGGGGTGTGAACAGTGGCGGATATTGAACAAAAAAATGAAGGGGCGAAGGTTTCGATCCCTAAATCTCTTGTATTATATGTATGCGTTGGACAATATGAGTTTTATGTTTAGTAAATCCGAAAAGTGTATTGAGAGTCAGGACCTGTCGGTCTCCCTATGTGGGAATCTGAAGGCATTTAGATGGTATTGGTTGTTTAGGAGATTCTTGTTTGTTGAATTTGAGGTTCTTTCTATTGAATGGAATCATGTGTAAATACTCTTTTTTGGCTGTTGTGATTGAATGTGGGGACACTGGAATATTGGATAGGTATGATTCTGTGGTTGTTCGGAAGTCTGAACCTGTGGAAAGCTAGGGTTGATTCGGAATTCATGAGCTAGAGTTGCCCTGTGGCTTGGATATGGTTGTGGATTGAAAGGTCGAACTGTAGTTCCAGTCTATTCTAAGACTTTTGAATAATCAAATTGTGTGCTGTTTGATTGTCCTAGACCTATGAATTGTTGAATATCAAGAGTTACCATCCGTATTGTTTGTGTATTCGGTTATTTTTTAAAACATGCTAGCAACACTCCTCGGTATCTTTATTTGCTCAGCTTATTACTTTAGTTCTGTTTTAGTGTAAAAAGACCAACTGGTCAAATGCCATGTAAAACTGTGGAATGGATTGAGTTTGGAGGGTTGAAATTATGAATTCTGTGGATCTACTATGGCTATCTCAAGTCTCAACTCTTCACTTGGAAGGATAATTTTTTTTGGGTATCTCATTTGGTCACAACTCAGCCTGGCTTTTCATGCTTAGCACGTTGTCAACAGATGAAAATGGCTGTATATGATGTGGATTTCTTGGAGATGAGATCAGCAATTTTAACTCTCTACTCTTGTGCTGAGTGTCAAGCCTGTGGGAGGTTTTTACTGCCAGGCGTCTATAATCTAGGTGAATATCTAGTTGATGTCCCAAACTCCAAGTGGATTCTGAGCTGGATGAATAGATTTGAGGGTTAGTTTTGTCTAGAACTTGAGAAATTCATATAAATGTGCTAGATGTTGGGTTTCATCTTTTTAAGATTGTAAGAAAGCCGAATCATTCACGGAGATGAATCATCGTGGTGGCATCTACTCATTTGAAGATATGACAACATAAAGTTGTTACTTGTTGGGTTCATAGCACTTGTGATATAGGATTGTAGGCGTGCAGCCGTGAGATCTAGGTCTTTGCAGTGCCTAAAAGGGATCACAGTTTTTGTTTTTTCCCCTTTCCTAGTTTTATATTTGATCTCTGATTGGGTTGGGTTCCCCCTTTCCTAGTGTTATACTCGATCTCTGATTGGGTTGGGTTTTGGGGGGATGGGAGGAGGAGGGCATCACGTAGGATTTTAATTGTGTTGCTGGTAGTTCAAACCTTGATGTTTGGTGAAGTGTGAACTAAAAAGCAGTTTTCTTGAAACAGTGACAGTGACTCCAATGAGTGGTACGCTAATTAATCTTTCTATGATGTTGGTACTGTTAAAAGGGGAAAAAAGTATGGATCTTTTTAGCACTTTCTGGTTCTAGCAACATAAGGGAAAATCTCCCTTTAGATCTTTTTAAGAGGAATCAGATTCAGTTTGAGAAATATGAATTAGTTCAATGAACTCTCCCTTTAGCAACAGTTTGTTAGTGTCCTCTCACAAGCACCACTTTACCACGATTTTCTTTTCACGATATTCAGTGAATAATCTTTGCTCCACAGTATGTACAGGTTTTTTCTATTGGAAAAGTTTGGTATAGGGGTAGGTAGATTGTTGACAATAAAGAGCTCATGCATTTATCTTCTCATCTCCTGTAATTTTGGAGTATATCTTTTCTCATAAATTTAGAATAGGTTTTGAAGAGAGGGGTATATATTCTTAGACAGGGACAGAAAATTTTGCGCCTTTATTTCTATTGCATTTTTGAATTATTTTGTGCGTATACTTTTGCAATTTAATTAATTAGTAGGAATAGAATTTTTGTATACATAGGTGTATTGGCTTCCTTTATGGTTTACCAAATATCGAGCTCTAATTATTCTATTATGTGTATAGGTATCTTTTTGGATCCGATCCTTCTATCTTCGTGTATTGCAAACTTGATTTAAGATTTTTTTTTCCTTCCCTTACCTTTTATTTATTGAGACCTAAGCTGGAAGCGAAACTAGATCAGGACTTCAGCAGAGGCAATAGGAGACGATGACACGACGTCATAAGAGATTTCATATTCCCCCCCCCCCTCACTAGGAGATTTTCAGTCCCCCTAGGGCTAGATGTGTTCGTCTTATCATGTATATATACTTCCTTTGCAATATCTGTTACACTCAGAAAGGGTCCAAATAGTAAAGTAAATAACAAACATAAATGCCTTTATCATTAATGCTTTGACTATAGTGGTCCTTGTAAGAGATATTTACTTATTTAGTATTGCCTCTGCATGCATGTGTCATCCGACTCCACACCTGTCTTATGTATTAAGATCACATGCTTTGACGATTTCGTGAGAAAATGTGCAAGAAGCTTGAGAATACGCAGATTTTTTTGTGTTCCTTCTCTCCCTCCCTTTAGAACAACATGGAGTGAGTTTGCGGAATGGACATGAATTGTTACAAGGGCATGTGATCTTAAGTTGTAGTGTTTAATTTTGTAATTGTTGTCTGAACTCGTGAAGTGTTTATGTCCACACCTTCACCTCTGTTAACAATTAGAGATATCTATTTATGGTGATTAGCATTACCAACTAGAAAAGGCTGGATAACAATTGGAACTTATCTAAATTTCCTTACACTTATTCCTTTATAAGGTGTTAGAACTTATTGTATCTTATATACACTTATTAACCCGTATTAGAATGAACTTAATAGACGTGAAACTTGTCTCTTTAAGATGAAGAGAATGCAAACTTGGGCCCTGTTCTTTTGGAGTGGATCAACGTAAATTAATTTCAGTTCAGCTCACCCGATTCAGGTTCAATTGGTTTCTTTCCGTTTCCGTTTAGTTCAGTCTAGTCTAGTCTAGTTCACTTCAGTTCAGCTCCATTAAGTCCAAATAAACAGGGCCTTTGCTATTTTTAGTACCTTCAGCTTGTGCTTTTCTTTCTACAACCTTAGTTCTCGAAAGCATTATAGAGCACTGAAGCTTTTAACAATATCCTTGCTGCTGATAAGCAGCAGCTGTGACAGTAACATTCCTTGACCTGATACAAATTTGGAACACACAATTTTTCTCTCCTTGATCACTGAATTGCCTTTACATTTGATGGATCTGAATCTGTCTATTCTGCTTTTAACGATTCACACTGAAATGTGCTTGGGTAAAGCAGAAGTTGGTCTTGAGATTTGAGTTGATATTTGTACCCCAGCTTCATCCCACTAATAGTAGTACGGGATTCTTCATAGTGTCCTGGAGCTCATACGGTTATTTTCTTTATAATCACTCCTGTCTTGGAGCCACCTCTGATGATTTGGCACTTTGCCCTTTGCACCTTGCACCATTGAAGATGTAGCTTTTGTGGAATTCAAAATGAAGACGAGTTTGCAGTATTGCAAATGCTATTCTCATTTGCATTTTTTTAAATCTGTATTCAGGTGGTTGAACTTGTTAGGAGATCTGTCCCCCTTGCCTTAACGCCTGAAGACGATCCTAAGAGGGAGGAGCTTCAGAAACTGCAAGAAAGAAAGGAAGAGATTGACAGGCAGGCACACCGTCAGGTTCGTATGATATTGTGGTCAGGCCTTGGTATCTCGGTTATGCAGGTTGGGCTTTTCTTCCGTCTGACTTTCTGGGAATTCTCGTGGGATGTGATGGAGCCGATTGCGTTTTTTACAACAGCCTCTGGCTTAGTGGTCGGCTATGCCTACTTCATGTTCACTTCAAAAGACCCCTCATACCAAGACCTGAAGAAAACACTTTTTCTTTCAAGGCAGAGGAAGTTATTCAAGAAGTGTCAGTTTGATACTCACAGATTCAAGGAACTGAGTAACAGGTGCAAAAATCCTCTCGATAAAAAGCAGATTGACGAGAGTTTAATACTAGAGGATGTATAAAGGTATATATAACATCTTTTAAACCTGCCTTTTTTTACGCTTAAGGCATTATTAGTTTGTCTCATTCATAGTAGCTTCCTTTATATTCGCAGATTTTAGGTCGATTCTTCTGCAGCAGATGAGGAATGGGGACGTTTGGATGTTAACTCGTCCTTTGAGTGAAGAAACTCATTATCTGTTGCAATTCATTTTTTTCTCTCTAAAAACCTACGATTTTGTACTGCAGCTAATTATATAGCGCCATCATCAGGGGAGCTTTTATTCTTCTGTCCATTTTCCCCATTAGGCAAAGGACAGAGCCGTCAAAATTGAATGCTTGCTCACATATACCAGCAGATTTATCTACAAAGAAAGATAACATTTTACCAGACCTATTCATATGTTGTGTTGCATATTGACCTCTTTTACCGTTGATTATGTGGTATAAGCTCGTTTATCAAATATTCTTGTCTTCGTGTGAAACTGTTCCTTAGTTGCTAAAATGACAATTAGGAACATGAAATTATTCAGGGCCTTATGGAATTATGGGTAGGAGGGTTACAAGAAATAGAATGAGGCAACCTTGATGAACCTCCTATGTTGCTTAGTTTAACCATTTCGATATTCAATCACCCTTCCTTCTTGAATGTGATCACTTAAAAGTTTTGCATACCCCTAAACTCCTCTAGAACCACTGCAAACGACGACACCCCAAGCCACGAATCCTCACTCCTAGCCACAAGTACAACCGTTGCAAACTCTAGACGCAACCACAGCTTTGCAAGCCCTACCCACCAAATGTTGCCAACCGTCATCACAAATCACAAATGCCACCAACACAAACTTAAGCTACCAACTATAATAAAGCACCACCATTGTCATCCCAAATTTTAGCATCAACGAGACACTTTCAACAACTTCCGTTGTTTAAACACCGGTGAAAAGTCACACACAAGTTGACCCTATTACCGTTGTAGTTGTTAACGTATACATTCGAATCTCAACCAGGCCACGCGACTGCGAACAACAAGACCGTGGTGGCACAACAGCGAACAAGTGGCTAGTTGTGGTAAGAAGTAGTTGTTTGTTGGTCTTGAATTCATGGTGGTAGCGATGGACACTCTGGCTAATGTGGTACCCTTTTGTTCTCTTCACCAAACATTTGAAAATAAGATGAAACATCTTTTTTTTTGAAACCAAACAAAATGGGTAATATAAGTATTTTCCTTTCCTTTTTCCAATCCTATAACTAAAGACCCTCAATTTTGTGAATAACAAGTTTGGTTTGGTGAAGGTGTTGAAAAAGAGCAACTTTGAAGTCCTGACAAAATTAAGACTTTGTCTATTGGTTAAATCTATCGCTAATTTAGATTATATTCAAGTTTGATCATATATGTGAATGACTAGTCCGTTTGATTTTAAAAAGCTTTGATTGGTTGATATTCCTTATTCTACTCACTAATCTGACTAGCGTGTTTGGATAGCAATGGTGGAGGAAAGGGGAGGGAGCGGATAGAGAGTGAAGGGGAAGAGGATCGGAGTGAGAAGTGAGCTAGTATTTTCCCTTCAAACCATTACATTTTTGAAAGGATTTGGTTTGGTCTATGAAACGTAAAAGAAGATTGATTCCTCCCATTTTCTTTTCATTCTCTTCCCCATTATTCATATTCAAAATTGTATCCATCGCTCGTACTTCCGTTCAATATTCTTAATATCCTTTTGTCCACACACATTGTACATAAACTTACTCATATACGTCTTCGACTTTTTAACATAATTGTTAATTAGTGAAAGAAACAGGTAATGAAAGGCCAAAGTTCTTAATACCAGCTAGCTCCTTGAAGCAAAACTGTCCTCAGAACTGGGCAAACTTATGCCCATCAGCTCTTTACCATAAAGGGTTAAAATTAAAATGGACATCAGAAGACATAATATATAGACACATAAAATCCTTTCAGAATGAGCCTTGTACTTTCTTCACTGTTTCTAATCAATTAGAAGCCAACCATTTGCAGGTTATGTAACTAACATCCCTTGAATTATACTAGGCTGAACACTAGTTCCTCGCGAAATTCTTGATCATAGACATTCAAAGTTGATAACGAGATAACTTGAGCTGCTTATTTCTGGCTTAAAACTGTACCCTCTGCAATGACATCCCTGAATCATTACTCGCAGAATGCAGCCCTGTCACTTGCATATAAGTTTAAGGATTGGCAGTTTGGCACTGGCCGAAGCTCTACTAGAAAGTCCAGCACCGGTGAAAACTCACCCAAATACAGAGAAAAAAAGTAACCCAAGAGAAGAAATGTACAATTCCATAATAGCAAGATTTGTTTAGTTGTAAATCTCTAAAATTAGTGTTCTACCTACATGATAAGGATCATGAGAGGTGTATTAGTAGCTCTGAATAATGTTGTAGACTGACGAATAAGTGCCGAATGCTGCAACAACGAGTCCTATCACCACGACCACGTAGCACATAATAATCTGTACATGTACACACACAAATTGTAATCAAGTTGTTCGTGTTTTTTTTCTTGTGTGCTGTATACATCTACTTGGGTACATATCTACAACATTCTTTTTCCTTTGTCCCTCTTTTTTGCTTATGAACTTGTGTTTTGAATAGACCGAAAGCATCGTGTAATGTCTGAAAAAAGATTATAGAAAACATAGCAGGAAATTACCTGTAAGGTTGACAGGTTTCTGACAACTCTCATGTAGACTAGAGTTGGCACTACAATAGACTGCATTTAGAAACATAGAATTATGGTATAAGATTTAAGTCAGATGGAAATTTTCAAAAATGGAGATTTATCTCAGGGAAAGCATTGCCTTACCGCGAGTAAGCACAATAGGGATCCAGTAAAGGCCATCACATAACCTGAAATTTTATGATGTTAGTAACAAGGTATATAGCATCCTTGTTTTGATTATTTTCTATATATGCTAAAATGATTAATGTATTTCCTAACTTACCAAAAAAAGGCACGAGGAATGCAACGCAAACACTCGAAACAACGAGGGCAGTTCTTAAAGGAATTATACACCAGCAACTGTTGGATAGAGCTGGTGGCAGGAACTCTTCTAGACTTCTGGCTAAAGGGTTTAGCAACAAGGGATATTTATGCATTGGTTAAGGGAAATAATTAGTCCAAAATTACATAGCGAGAAACATGAATAATCAGGAATACTTGGTTGCTTAAAACTCAAAAAGGATATTTGAAGAAGGGGCTCAGAACCTGAAAATTGGAAGCAGAAAATAAGTATTAAGTTTGAAACAGAATGACATGCATTTCGGAGTTCAGCGTGATCATAATTTTACACTTACTGTCGTCCACAAGGCAACCGTTGTGGCAGCAGAGTTTCCGGGTAGATTAAGGGTGACCTGAGAGTTTGTGTCTTCACCAAACATAAGAAATCCCGTAACAGCTACCAGAAGGTATACCGAGATGGACAATGCAAAACTGCATTGCAACTTACAGAAATAAGTCAAAGCAAGTATATTATGAAGTACTAAAGTTCATTACTTTTCAGAAGGCATGATACAACATCATACATACATTATTGTCAGGGCTTTCTGAAACTTCTTCTTGTCTGACATAGAATGATATAGGTTAGGAAGCACAGAATGACCAGAATAGCAGAAACCAAACACACCAAGTGCATAGGGAAGGCCATTCCACTTCACTAAAGGGCCGGTTTGATGAAATCCGATGTCTTCAGTTGTACCAACTAGAATAAGTGAAAAAGCTATGCATGCCACCCCAAATACGCCTCCAGCTGCAAGAAGTTGAGAATTTATTCTTATGACGGATGAAAATCTATTCGAAGGAAATTTTCGTGTAATATTTGATGTCAGTCATGTCACTGTACCGGAAATGAAGGAAATTTTGCGAAAATCCCTGAGATAGCAAGTTGGTAGAACAATGAGGGCAGAAAGTATTCCAAGAGAGTGAACTGGGCTGATGTATATGTCACCCCATTGTAAGGATGCATTCGGGAATAATTTAGCTAGATTACTTGCTTCCAACATAATGAATTCCACACAACTGAACTGCATCCAAAAGGATCATCAACGAAACAGAACAATATTCAAAGTTTCAAAATCTAGCTAGACTTTATTGTGTTTGATAAATCATAGTTTTCGTACTTACATATAACTCGATATAGAAGATAATCTGCAGAGAACATTCGAAAAACCAGGTTTAGTTTCTCAGAAGATCATCATAGTTAAGACAGAAACTTCTAGATGAATAATATGAAACTCACAGATACAAAAAAGCGGCCAAAGTTTCCAAAAGCGGCTTCTCCTAGGTCAGGAAAAGTGACGATATCTTTGTTGATCTCCATGCATCTCCTCAGAAGATAACCTGTAAAATAGCATATTGCTGCATACAGAAGTAATAATCCTAAACTTGCCCAACCTCCTTCTTGTACCGTAGAAGGTACTGACAGAAGTCCGATGCCAACAAACACACTGAACCCTATCAAAATTATGAACAAAAAATTATTCATATAGTATTTAGTTATTGTAAAAGAGATCAATATATCAGAACAAATTTTTTCAGGCTTTACCATTGAAGACAGTTTGTGTGACATTGCACCCATAAGTAATCTGTTGCTCGGAAACCTGAAAGAAGGATGACTTGCCTATGGTTGACCATGTTAAAGTACTCGAAAGTTTGTCAAACTGATCTTTAGATTTGTCATTGGGAGTAAGAAAAGGAGCCTTAGCACCTAGATCTTGATTGCTCAAAGTTATGTTGGTTATGCTTTGTGTAATGCTTTGAGTTATAGTTTGTGCTTGCTTAAGAAGGTTAAGGCCACTTGGTGATGCAGCAATCGAGAGCGAGTCTGTTGTTTCTCTGCATTACAATCAAGATTAGCCAAACATAAGAGAACTCACAATCATATTAATGCCATAAAGAGAAAATCCTATAAGGAAAAAACAACACATAAGTCTCAAAATGGTCATGTTGTCTATTTGGCTTAGCTAAAACAACTCTGTATCACAAAATGGGACTATTTTGCATCATTCACCTTACATTTACTTGTGACTTTCTATGGCAAAAATGTCGAGGTGTTCCCCTTTCCTAACTGTTACGAACAAATTTTGTTCATGACAAGAAGTTTTTTGAAATCTAAAGCGAAAAACGGGGATCTTTGGCTGTATGTTGGGCAGTTAACTCAATCTTCTTAGAGGATTTTGTTTGTAACTGTTCTATACAAAACAATCAAGAACTTCGAGTTTCTAAATAGTACAAATTACACCCCCAAGTACATATCACAAGTTCGGGTGATTAACCTACCACCTTTACTTTATGCTACCATATTGTTGAAGCTTCAACTATTTGCTATATATATATGTATATACACACAAACATTTCAGAGTTCACCCACTATGTTACACGTAAACGAAAAACAGAAATGAAAACACGAAATGGGAGTTTCCAAAGCAACATTTTGTTTCATTTCTATTACGGATACACACATGAAGTTTACGTGCAACATAGTTCACCAATTGTTACAACAAAGCACAACATTAATCTTTTACATATCCCAAAAACATGAAAGAAGACATATAAATGGAGAAAGTGTATGTGTATATGTACTTATAACTTCGAGGCCATTGTTCAGAATAGGAATGACCACCAACAATAACGCTACTACCATAATGCATAACACTTTCTCCATCGTTGATGCTTGAAGAATCTTGATCATCAAGAATATCATCACCAACTTCATTATCATTCTCTGAGTCTTCATCCACCATGAAGATATAATCAGAAAATTCAAGCCCCATTTTTAGTGCAAAGTTGGGATTTTTGCAAGAGAATTACAAATAATAATTTTGCAAAATTCAATGTCTAAAAATTGTGTAAATGTATTTATTAGACAATTGAAGTCATGGGCCTAAGAATTTTCATCAAAAGAAGCTTTCAAAATCTCTAATAAAATATACTAGAATAATGCATGAATGTAATTCATAAACTCTTTTTTTGCCAAGTTTTTATATTTTGGGTAATGATATATGCTCTTTGACTGAGTAGCCGTTGCAAACCTCATTTTGTTTCTCTTTTTGACAATCCTTACCATATTAATCTTGTTGTATTTCCCCCACAATAATGGTTATTCCAAAAACAATTCTCGTTCGTCCCCTTTTTCAAAAATAATTCTCACTCTTTCATCTACGCATGCAACATAGTTTCACTAATTGAATTAACGAATGTGCCCATTTATATAAAAAGTTCCCCAATAAATCATACAGGAAAGTGGAAAGTTGCCTAGAAATCCAAAATCACTAGTTCAGTACAGTACGTGGACGGTATAGTAAGAGATATTTTCAATTTCGTATATCGACGATAAACTTCTCAAAATAAAACCGTGATAAAGATCAAGGGATCAACTCGAGATTTAAGAAAACCTTTCATATACGATATCTCCTAATTTAATAAATGCACTATCACTTTTGAGGTTCAAAAGATTTTGAGCAATTACTTTATTAAGGGCATGTTCATTATCATTTTTTTGTTTTTAAGCTTCTATCTTTTTAGAACTAAAATGAGAATTATGAAAACCACAAATGGTCGCTGATTTAAACTAAGGTTTTGTTAAGAATTTAAAAGTCTATGTTTTTATTTATTTATGAAACCTCAAGGTACTTTTATTGACATTTTTCTAGTTCTTTTTTTCTGAAAAAGAAAATAATGGCCATGAATCTCAAAAAGAATATACAAGCATTCATGGATACCACTATATATTGCATGGTGTATGGAAAGAGACAGCAGGCATGTTTGCACTTCGTGAGAGTCACTTATTTTTCTTCCTTTTTCTTCAGTATCCCTAGCCAGTCCTCATAGACAATCCAACTAGAAATTGAAATGTTCTTTCCAAAAAAACATTGATTTATGATATGACTACTATTATCTTTTAGTCGGAATAGAGTTTGGGTACACCGGATGTATTTATCAATACGTGGTACATCATAGTTAACATCAGCTGTTTTTCGTACAAGTGAACTGTCAAATTCTAAAAGTTAACAGTAAAATCTTTAACATAGAAGAATATATAGGAGTTTAAGATGAACGATCTAAAAAATAATAGTTGTAAATTTCTAAAGCATACAAAAAAAGTGAGTTTACAAAATACAAAAAGCATCAATTTTTTGTACGAAGGGAGTATTAATTACCCTTTAGTTTAGCTTAATACGAAATCACTTCAATTTAATTTAAATTATACTATCATGAGTCTAATCAGTCATGAATCTGCTCTCATTTAGTAACAAAAAACTTAATCTTGATTTAGTAATCCTTAATCAATATGCTTTTATTCATCAGTATTGCATCACCTACCATGTATGTCAATCTTAATTTTAATATTCATTTTGGTAAATTTATGAATGTATATGCATCTTTGATGTGTTAATGTTCATTCTCAGCTCAATGTGCCTTACCAAGAGAACAAAGGACATTTTCTCTTTTGGGATTTGGGGGGGTCAAATAGAGGATGATAGTAACAACTAACAAGTATACATCAGTGACTCTGGCAGTGTAAGTTTTGTTATTAAGAATCCTAGTTTTACTTATTCTCCATAAATCTTCAATTTGTCAATCTGTTATACTTCATTATACTTTTGGTTCAAGTCGAGCGTAATCGAAATTTTAACGAGTCTAGTTTGAGTTGCTCACGATCAGACACACTTAAGTTGACATCCCTTGATGAGACTATCGTAACTCGTAAGGAGACAGAAAGCAAAAAAAAACATTCTGGATAAAAGTATTGTATGTATTTGTCGGACTTCACACTTTCAAATGCAAGTTGAGTTGGTCTTATAAGAGACCGTCTCATTTTAATTTAAAATTAAGGAACAACCCAATCCCAATAGAAAGAAGAGAACAAAACACCTTTTTTAATAAAGTGATAGATTTTTTTGAATAAAGTGATGGGTTTAAGTTAGTAAAATTTTAATATAAAATTAGACCGCCTCTTTTTAATAACTTTTAATACAAACTTTGTCTTCCTTTGTTATATGGTAGATTTGATGTTATTGGTATAGTGATTATTGTGCTAATGACTAATAATTCTGTGTTTTGTCCAACATAGACATAGTTGCAAAGGAAAATGAGGCAAGATAGTTACCAACTTACCATTGTCCATTGGGTCATCTTATGAGCTAATTCAGGAATTTCATTCTATAGATAACAATAAGTGCGCTTAATATACAACCAGCGTTTGTAGTCCAACGGTTAGGATAATTGCCTTCCAAGCAATAGACCCGGGTTCGACTCCCGGCAAACGCATCTCTTTTTCCTACCCTTACATTTCTTTTTGTTGACCTTTTGCCAATTGGAATGCAATCTGAATTTTGTTTTCCCTCACATGTAAATATTTTAGTTTTCTATTTCTGTTTATCAAAAATAAAATCACTCATCTTAAATGAGTTATCAACTCTTTATGAATGAATTAACAAGAGCCTAATCAAATTTGGTGCAAATTCAACTAAAATGACGATAATTCCAAAATTTTGGTTATAGTCATGAAGTCAAAAATCATCGAAACCTTTAAGAAATATTTATGTTCATATGATATAAAAATTTCTCTTTTTTTATTAAGGTAAGTGTAAGAGTTACATGTCTTCTTATCTCGAAAATAATCTTGTTTGATTTCCTAGCAATGACTCAACTCGAGTCTACGCCATAATACATAGAAAACAACTCTATTTTTTACAGTATTCGTTTTAGTAGTAAATCAATCGGTCAACTAACAAAGTTACAATCCTTTTAAAAGAGATACGTAAACCCAAATTCACAAAAAACTAAAGCTATTTAAACTAGAAATTTAAAACTAACCAAACATAGATATTATAACAAACTTTCAACTAAAATGACGATAATAATGATCAAAGATCGAATTCCAAGCTCTCAAAAGTCAAACCTATGTTCTTTTGGAGTAAACAACATTAAAATAAATGGAAATGAAATTAATGAAAACAAACAGAGCTAAAACCCCACAATCAGCAAAAGATGCAACCCTGTTTGGTGCTCAGTAGATTGCGCATTGCGAATAGCTGATATATTAACTGGTTTGACTAGATGGTAAAATCAGTTGATTTGAACAACTGTTTCTATTAACTGTTATTATCAAAGTGTTTGGTAAGATAAACCAATAATTAATAGCCGATTTTCAATAAAATGACATGTAAGGATATGAGCTATATGGACAAAATGGTGTGAAGGCAAATAATCTAAGAGTATGATAGTCTTTTGCAATTTGCAGTAACAAAACTCTGAGCAAAACTCTAAGGGGCCGTTCGTTATCGTTTTTTTTACAGTTTTCATTTTTTTTGAAAACTAAAAATAAAAAACAGGAAACCACAAAAAGTCTGAGCAAAACTCTAAAGGGCCGTTCGTTATCGTTTTTTGTTTTCAGTTTTCAGTTTTTTTTTTAAAACTAAAAATAAAAACAGGAAACCATAAAAAATGTTTTTTTACGGTTTTCAAAATTATCATATTTCTAATAAGTTTGACTAATGTTTGATTTATTATTGAACATATATCATATGACTTTCAAATACAAAAAACCAAAAAAAGTGAAACCACGATGATACTGAACGGGCCCTAAATTTTGGGTTAATCCTCCCTCCCAATCCGCTTAGTACCAAAACTCTAACCTCTAATTTTGAGCTCTCACTCAGTCACTCCTTCTTTGTCTCTCCCTTTCTTCTTCATCTGCTGCACCATCTGAAAACCCAACAGTAGAAAACTCAAAAGCTGCTGAAAAGAGGTGAACTTTAGCTTCATTTACCGTCTTTATTCTTTTCTGCTTTCAGCAATTTACATTTTATATACCATGTTCTGAATCTCACTGAATTCATTGATCTTTTTATGTCATTTTTCAATTGTGGGTATTTGAGTTTTAGTTTATGAAATGCTTGTTTGATGCTTCTGTGTTATAATAGTTAATTTTGTTCATAATTGTTCATCTAGTTTACATAATTTGATTGCGTTTGAGAGGATATAATTCAATTTCTTCAAAAACCCCAATACTATACTATACTAGACAAAATGTCAAGTTAGGACCTGGGCCGAAGGGGCTATTCCCTTACGGCCACAAATTATTTAAAGGGGTCAAACCGTAATTGTTAAATTTTAGCGGGGTCAGATGGTCAATCTTCTAAGATGTTTTTTTCAAAAATGTTGAGTTAGGACCTGGGCCGCACCCACAAGGAGTAGATAGGTGCTCACCTTGTAAGGCGAAGGGGCTATTCCCCTTATGGCGCGTTTTGGTAGCCGTTAATAAATTGTGATAATGGAATGGGATGTTAAGTGTAATTTAATAAGGAAAGCAACCTTGTGGTCTCCATGGCCACCATGGGCAAGTACATTCATTTGCAAGCTTGGTTTTTCTTCATGAATTTGCATTATCGTCCATTACCACTTGGGAAGTTATATTGGGTGGGATTAAAAATCATAAAGAAAAATGGGTACTTTGAGGTGAGCTTGCCCTACCATGGAAATGAATCTTGATTTTCCTCACAAATTTACAAATACAAATTCATTCCCATTACCATCATTTATAATTGCCTACCAAACGGGTTGTTATTGCCATATGGTTTAAAGTGGAAGGTGGAACCTCCTTTGATATTGTAAAGAGGACATTTCTCCTCCTTATGGGTGCGGCCGAGGCCCAGACTTAACACAAAACCATGTATGATGTATCTTTTTCTTGCTTTCTCTGTTGCTTGTGCAGATTTTACTGATTCTTGCATCAACTTTACCATATATGATTGCAGGGTATAGGAGGATATCGGAGCTTGCCTGCATTTTTCTTTCGAGAATGTGAGAGTAGTATGTAGTATCTAGTTGTTTAGTGGCTGAGCATTTTACCTTCAATTTTATTGTTGTTGTGACACATGAGAAGATGTACACCGTTTCGTGTAAGGAAATTAACATATAATCATCTGAAAGGATTTGTTTCAACGAAAGAGTGTCATGAGCTGTTTTCGATTTCCTTTGGAGCTCAGGCTGTGTGCCTGTCAACTGAGTCCAATGTTTGGAAATGTGGAGAAGAAAAACTCGGTGATGCATTTCAAATGCCACACATTAGAGACTGTCTCCTCAGGAACAGCGGTGTCGAGACAAGTGAAAAAGTATTTGAACTAGCTCAACGAGGTTGCCTTCAACCCGATTTCTTTTCCTATAACACATTGCTGAAGAAATGTGTGGAATTGGGAGACCTAAAAAAAGGCAGAACTGTTCATGCCCATGTCCTTACTTCTAAGTTTAAGGACGATATTGCTATCAACAATAACATCATCAACATGTATGCTAAGTGTGGAAAATTAGGAGAGGCACGAAAATGTTTTGATGAGCTGCCTTCTAAGGATACTGTCACTTGGACTACTATGATTATTGCTTATACACAAAATGGTAGGCCTGAGGAAGGTCTTTCTCTGTTTCCACAGATGCTACGTCTTGGCTCAAAACCAAACAAGTTCACCTTCTCTGGCCTCCTCAAGGCTTCTGGAGCAATTAGTAGTGCCAAGCATGGTATGCATATACACACCCTTTGCATCAAAAATGGTTGTGATTCAGATGTCTATGTTGGAACTTCTCTTGTGGATATGTATTCAAGATGTGGTTTTATGGATGAAGCACAATCAATATTTGATGGACTTGTGTGCAAAAATGAGGTGTCTTGGAATGCCCTAATTGCTGGTCATGCTAGAAAGGATAGAGGAGAGGAAGCTCTGAATTTGTTCCAAAGAATGAAAGCGGAAGATATTAAGCCTAGTAATTTTACATATTCCATTGTACTCAATGCATGTGCCAGTGCAGGAGTTTCGGAGCAAGGCAAGTGGATACATGTTCATGTGATAAAATCTGGGGTGAAGCTTATTGCTTTTGTTGGCAATACTCTTCTTCATATGTATGCGAGGGGCGGGAGCATTGAGGATGCAGAAAAGGTATTTAGTAGACTGATGGAGCGAGATGTTGTTTCATGGAATACAATGCTGACTGGATATGCCCAACATGGTCTAGGGCCCAAATGTTTGGAGCATTTTGATAACATGCTAATTACTGGAATACAACCTAATGCAATAACATTTCTTTGCGTGCTTACTGCTTGTAGCCATGCAGGACTCGTGGAACAAGGACAATATTACCTTAACATGATGAAAAAATATGGTATAGAGCCAACCAATGAGCATTATGTCACAGTTGTTGATTTACTGGGTCGAGCAGGTAAACTTGATCAAGCGCTGAGGTTTATTAATAATTTGCCCATTCAACCAGTTGCAGAGATATGGAAATGTCTGCTGAGTGCATGTAGGATGCATAGGAACTTGGACTTGGGTGTTTATGCAGCTGAGCATGTTTTTGATCTCGACCCTTATGACTCGGGTCCCTATGTAATACTTGCTAATATCTATGCTTTGGCTGGTAGAAAAAATGATGTTGCTATGGTCAGGAAGATGATGAAGCAGTGTAGTGTAAGGAAAGAACCTGCTTGTAGCTGGGTGGAGGTTGAGAATGCTGTTCATGTGTTTGTTGCAGATGATGATACTCATCCTCAGAGCAAAGAGATTTATGAAATGTGGGAAAGTATAAGTTCAAAAATCAAAGAAATCGGATATGTACCTGACACAAGCCAGGTTCTCTTGTTTGTGGAGGAGCATGAGAGAGAAGCAAGATTGCAGCATCACAGTGAAAAGCTTGCTTTGGCATTTGGTTGTCTGAACACTCCGCCTAAATCCACCATTCAAATTAAAAAGAACATCCGAGTATGCGGTGATTGTCATTTAGCATTTAAGTTCGCATCAATGGTAATTGAAAGAGAGATCATACTGAGGGATACGAATCGTTTCCATCATTTTCGGAACGGTTCTTGCACTTGTGGGGATTACTGGTAATGCTGAAGATCATAGAACAGTCTATTGGCTCTTAGGAAGGATTTATCAGATACCTAACAGTTATTTGCTCGCACAATTCTGGATTGCTGTGGATACAAAATGATGTACATGGCAACCATCAGTAGCAAGAAGAAACTTCTGTTTTCTACTGATAACATTTGGGAACAGCAGTACAGATGGGAGAAGTGGAGACCATTCTCATCCAACCAGCACGCGGTCAGAATTGTAAATCCTCACATCGCAAACTGTTAGCTGTGTGGGATACTACTAGCTATACAGTTCTCTTTTTTGGAGAAGTGGAAATTATGCCATTGGGTGCAAGAAGCCAAGAATGTGCTAAAAATGATTGCCTTCGGAACTTTGCAAGATGCTCCAATGTACCGATACCATATCAGAGAACTATTAGTTCTAACAAAGGCCAAACAGCTTTTCTTTGCTCAGAGCTGGAATTGCAAATACCTGGTATATTGGATTTCATTTTCTGCGTATCTAATATTTTAAACACCATTGACCATGCACTACCTCCATGTTCATAATGTTGCTGTTTTTTGCTTCAGGTACTTCTGGCCTGGGTGTTTTGTGTGTTACTTCACGAGATTAAGGGCTTGCATACTTGTGTCCTCAGTTGCAGGCCTTGCAGCTGCTTGATCATGATCTTTTACATTATAGCTTTATAACATACTTTAGATGCTAGATAGTGAGTGAAGCTCTGAGGTGTAGGAATTGGTTGCACTTGAATTCCTCGCTTTCATGTAGCTTCTCGATCATAAATGAACCTTTGTATGCTTCATCACAGTTCCTTTCAAGATGGAAAGAGCAAAAAAGGGATAAACTATGTCAATGACTTCTTGCTTCAATACATAAATATTGTCAATTTATTTTGATGCCATTTCGGCTATGGTTTGTTTCACAATGATTTTAGCGGTCTTAACTTATGGTCGCCCGAGTTGTGGATTTTGTGTATGAGTATGAGCTGTTGGAACGTTTGTTCACCTGGATCCTCTACAGAAAGATTTAGGTAAATGCTCTGGTTTCTTGGCTTGAGCTCTTCATTGCCAGAAATGTAAGGCATGATAGAGTCATAATTGTAATACAGAATGTGGTGTCCAAATAGTTGTATAAATGTGCAATTATCTGATATCCTGTGTAGAGGCCCCAGTTTCACTGTCTAGACTGTCAAATGCAATTGAGCTCATAATAATAAAATCACTTGGGTTTGTTCTTATGATGGTAGTAGTAAATAAATTTCAGAATCATATTGTTATGATTTGTCTTTTGTTGTTGGTAACATTTTGGAGCTGTGTATTCGACAATTAATATTGAGTTGAGTTACAAATATTGTATGTTGATTGAAAAATGTTGAAAGTAAAACCTTGGGGTATCAACATTAACTATTAGCTATACAAGACCGAAAATGATCCAATATACTTCATCTGCAACGAATTGAATGCAACAAACCATTTTGCACGCATTTCAAGGAATAAATTTAAGGGTGTAAATGAACAAATTAGTCAAAATAATTATAAAGTACAATATTTGTAATTAAGTTTGCCATAAAAAAACAATATGAGAAAGGGATATTCCATTTGGTAGTTGGGACTACTGTATTATCGGTTTTTCCTTTTTGTACCTCTATCTTTTAGGAGTTCTACATAGGAAAAACCAAAGTACAATAGTACCAAATGGAATTTCCACGATACTCTAAATAGATTAGATATCCTCCGCCCTTTATACTCCATATTGATAGTAGTCTACTTCTCTCTTTCTTTTCTTTCTATTGCAACGTTTTCATCTATGAAAGTTCAGTACTAATCACAAACATCATTATATTTGGCTTAAACTTCTCTATATCTCTCTCAAATCACATGATTCACTTTTTTTTATCTCACCTTTAAACAATATACCAATCCACTATCATACTCGAAAAAAATCTTATTTCATCGAATAATACTTCCTACGTCTCAAAATAAATCCTCACAAACAACTATAGGTGGCAATCGGGTCGTTTGGGTCGGGTCTGGGTCGGGTCAATTCGGGTCGGGTCACTTTCGGGTCTGCTTGACTTCAGGTCAATTTCGGGTCGGGTCTGCTTCGGGTCTTCCATTTCTGGTCGGGTCGGGTTTCGGGTATGTCAGTTTCGGGTCGGGTCGGGTTTCGGGTATGTCGCTTTCAGTTTCGGGTTAGGTCAATTTTCGGGTCGGGTCGGGTCGGGTCAATTTTCGGGCCGTTGCCCCAGGCCCCCAACAACGATACAAAGTTCTTGATAATTGATCGAGGGATTGGACGTATTAGGCTTAAGGGAAGAATTGGTATCAGAGCACCACCTTTATATTGGCGTTACTTGAAATTATGTCGAGGATTTACATGAAATTTAAAAATTATGAATAGATATTATTCGGGTCAGTCTCGGGTCGGGTCAGTCTCGGGTCTGGTCAATTTTCGGGTCGGGTTAATCTCGGGTTGGGGACGATCTCGGATCAGCATATTTCGGGTCGGGTATGGGTCGGGTCGGATCATTTCGGATCTCGGGTTGATTTTGGGTCATCGATTTCGAGTCAATTTCGAGTCTTTCGGGTCGGGTCAGCTTTGCCAGGTCTACAAACAACCATATGAGAATGTCCAAATAGTGAACCCACCCTCCACCTGTGACTGACCTGTCTTTCACAACAACTCACCAAACCAAACCAAACCAAACCAAACCAAATAGCCAAATTACACTTTTCTAGAGAGAGAAAATGCTCTGAAAAACACCATCCTTCACTTTCTCTCTCATCATCACCGCCTTCTTCTCTCTATAACGTCTACCTCAACTCCTTCCTTTATCTCTCTTCAACTCCATCATCTTCTCAGATCACCGATCATCATCATTTTCTCTACTCAAAACCCTAATTTTCTGCAAAATTCACTACCGGATCTGAAAACAAGCTCTTACAGCTTCTCCAATGGCGGCGGCGGTGAAGGCGCCGAGGTCAAGAGGTCACTCCGGTGCTCCGGCGAAAGAGAATTTACCTAAACTTGAAGAGAGTTTAAATGCTTTTCGTAATGATAGGTTTGATCCTCAAAACTATGTTCAGTCCAAATGCTCTCTTAACGAGAAGGTAATTTTGAGCTTAATTTGTTCTTCCGTTTTGCTAATTTCGTTTTAGTCTTTAAAATTTCTGTACTGGAATGAAATTGTTGATGTTGTTATTCGTCGTTTTGGAATTTGATTTTAGTGTTGAATGCGCGTGGATGATTGTTAGGGGAATTTAGTTTTATTGTTGAAATGTCTGGTGAAGGTGAGGGCGGAACTAAGGAGGATTGGCGTAGGCGTGGCGGTTCGTGATCGTTTCGGATATCTATTAGGAGTTGAGAGTAAAAAGTAGTAGTGATCATATTTAAGTGAAATGTTATTATTCGTCGTTTTTGAATTTAATTTTAGTGTTGAATGCGTGTGGAGGATTGTTAAAGGAAAAAGGATTATGAGAGGCGAGGGCGGAACTAAGGGGATTGGTATAGGCCGTAGCCTTTTTGATTGTTTCGGATATCTATTAAAAGTTGAAAGTAAAAAGTAGTAGTGATCATGTTAAAGTGAAATGTTATATAGACTCGGCCTCTCTGATAGAACATTCTTGGTTTCAGTTAGTAAAATGTACTAGCTATCATATTTAGTTGAAATGTTATATGGACTCGACCTCTCTAATAGGAAAATTCTTGGTTTCAGCTAGTAAAATGTGCTAGTTATCATATTTAGGTGAAATGTACTCGGCCTCTCTAATAGATCTTGGTTTTGGCTAGTAAAATGTTTTAGGTATGGCTTATAAGTGAAATGTTATGTAGACTCGGCCTGTCTAGTAGAAAATTCTTGGTTCCATGTCACGGGATGAAGGTGATTTTTATCCATGGCTAAATATAGGAGAAAATGCCTAAAGTGTGAGTCAAGTTGATGAGGATGTGTTTTGAGGGAGACAGGGGGGGATCTGAAAGTTAAGGGATAGTCATGATGAAATTCTGGAGTATACAAAAAGTCAAGGTAGTTGTTAATTCTATTTTTGGAGCTTTTACTATACTACGAAGCAAGGATATGTAATTTATATGGTTGTGGTCTTTCTTGCTATACGAGATATGTTCAGAGCATTGGTACAGGTTAATTTGGTATAGGATATGTATTTTAAGTAATGCGATAGATATTCCGTTTGGGGATAGCGGCAGAAGTAACTACCAGTTTAAGAATTTACTGTAAAATGCTACAAACAACCACTTTAGTGCTTTTAGGTAGTAAGTTGGTTTTTGTTTTGGTTGTTTTTTTTTTAAACTAGGAATGATCCTTATGCCTTTTTTGGAAAGAAAATTGTGAATCCACTTTTTTGTCTTGGTAAGAACTATTTAGGTAGCGTGTTATCTCACCTAATTTGTAGCCTGTTGGCTGCAATTTGGCTTAATTGAGAAAAATGAAGGGGTAGAGAAATCTAGACACTCCCAACCCCCGAATAAAAGAGTGAATGCTTGGTTCTGTTTTCTCTTTTATGGCCTTACCAAGACGCATCTAGCCTGAAGTTAGTAAAGAAGTGGTGCATTCACCACTGTTGTCTAGGAAGACCATTGTCTTATTTGGTTTTGATCAATGTCACCTAATTTGCTAATCTCTCTGCAACTGCCATTTGAAAAAGCCGAATTGCTCCATGATAGTGGTATACTTTTGGGCTAACGTGACAAAATAAGGTCGGGAATTGCGTTACCATTCCCATTTTTATACTGAGTTAGTTTACACTGGTGGATTGTGAGCAATATCTTATGAGTTCCTCTTATGGTCATGGGAAGTTATGTATCGAAACTAGAATATCAACTATAATATTTGGCTATTATATTTGTGTAGGCATGTTGTGTTCCTGCTCAATTTTCACTTTGATTCTATATAATCATAAGACCTGATAGCCCAAATTTGTGATTTTGTATACAGGAAATAAAGCACCTGTGCTCCTATTTGATGGATCTAAAGAAAGCTTCTGCTGAAGAAATGCGGAGAAGTGTTTACGCTAACTATACAGCCTTTATACGGTAAGGACTGAATCTACTGATTAATTTATGGTTGTTTGTTGTAGTTTTTTTTTCTACCCCTCTTTCTACCATTGTCTATGAACTTGCTATATCATTAACCTAGCAGATCTACATAAATTTGAATTTGGTTGTCTAAGCGACTATAGAATCGATCGGGGACTTCCTTTTAGTACGCAGTAAAATAAATATCACTTCTGTGCTGCCTCTTCTTTTCAGTTCATTATATCTTGTGCTCTATTCCTCATTGCAGTTTTCCGAACTACTATCAAATCTCTTTATGGTTCTCTTTGGGCAACCATTGAGAGAGAGGGGGGGGGGGCAGTAAAAAAGAAAGAGATGACTGGATAATAATTGAGTTGGAAATTTTGTTGATATGGGTTTAAGTGGTCTATGATTTAACTTGATCTCAGTTCTCACGTTTTTTGGAAATTTTGTTGATATGTACAAACTTTGTTGATAGAAAAAAATTTAATTGTTGTCCAGTTGTGACATGAATATATCTAATTGTGAAACCTTGGTATATTACATTTGAAGGAGTCTCTTTTGAAGATCTAAGCAATCTCACAAGGTGTAGTTAGTGGAAATGTCTTCGGATGTACAAGCAGGGAAATTTGTACCATTAGTTATATTCTCTTTCTAAGCTTCCTGATGAAATATTCGGGCTTTTATATTCGAGCATGACCTATAAACTAATGCGGCTTCAACACTCGTAGATTAAATGTTTATCTGATGAGAAAACTACTTAAGACTTTCAAATATCCAGCTTGTCCTAGTATACTAATGGTTGGGGATTCATGATGCAGTACATCAAAAGAAATATCAGATCTAGAAGGGGAGCTTCTTTCCATCAGAAACCTTTTAACGACACAAGCAACTCTCATACATGGGCTAGCTGAAGGAGTCCAAATACAATCAGCAACAATTAGTTCTGAAGGATCTGTTGTGAATGGTATAAGTAGCGGTGAAGAAAGGGAACCTTCAGACCTGGAAAAATGGTTGGTTGAATTTCCTGATCACCTTGATGTGCTGTTAGCTGAAAGAAGAGTGGATGAAGCTTTGACAGCCCTTAATGAAGGAGAACGTGTAGCTTTGGAAGCCAAGGAAACAAAAACACTCAGCTCAGATGTGATCATGTCACTTGAAATTGCTACTAAAGAACGGAGGCAAAAATTGGCTGATCAGTTAGCTGAAGCTGCTTGCCAGCCTACTACTCGTGGTACTGAGCTTCGTGCTTCCATATTAGCTCTTAAAAAACTTGGTGACGGTCCCCGCGCTCACACTTTACTTCTCAGTGCACATTTACAACGATACCAGTATAACATGCAAAGTATTCGTCCATCAAGTAGTTCGTATGGAGGAGCCTACACAGCTGCTCTTTCCCAGCTGGTCTTTTCTGCCATTGCTCAGGCAGCCAGTGATTCGTTGACCATCTTTGGTAGTGAACCAGCCTACACTTCAGAGTTAGTAACATGGGCTACACAGCAAATAGAAGCATTTTCTCACCTTGTGAAAAGGCATGCATTAGCTTCATCAGCAGCTGCAGGTGGTCTAAGAGCAGCTGCCGAGTGTGTTCAAATTGCTTTAGGGCATTGTTCATTATTGGAGGATCGCGGTCTTTCACTTTGTCCAACACTAGTGAAACTCTTTAGGCCTAGTGTTGAACAAGCTGTCGATGCCAATTTTAAAAGGATAGAGGAGAGTACTGCTGCCTTAGCTGCTGCTGACGATTGGATTTTGACATATCCATCAAGCGTGGCACGTCAATCTGGGAGGCCTTCAAGCACATCAGTTGCTAGCATGGTTGGCTACCAGTACAAGCTTACAAGTAGTGCTCATCGGTTCATTTTGATGGTCCAGGTGAGTGATTTCTGCTGCATGAATTATAATAAAATGAGCAGTACCAGTATTTTAGTTCTTCTATGTTTATCTATGGGATGTTGGAGCCTCCCGTATGAAAAATCTCCTAATAAAGTTTACATTCATCCGTCAGTTACTTGGTTTAAGATATTACTACCTCCGTTCCATATCTTTTGCGATATAGGGAGTATTACGCCTCCCAATGCCCTTTTTTAAACTTTAATATCTCTAATTTTATTTAAGTAAAAATTATAAAAAGTTGATATTAATCTAGCATATATCGAGACGAATTTAACAAGATCCCACATGACTATGTTTATCCTTATATATAAATTACAAAAGAAGGTTAAAGGGGAGTCTGTGAATAGTGTCAAAATCCAAAGGTAGATATGGAACGGAGGTTAGTATTTATGATTGGAGGAAACTTGAGGAGTGATCTTTCGTAAAAAGAAGTTGCTACTTCAGGATTTCATTTGAATTTTTATGACATCTTAATGATCTTATTGATCTTAAGTTGTGTGTTCATGTTTAGACTTTAGCGACAACATTAAGTTCTAAAAGTGGTCATTTGGACAATAATGGAGATAATTAAGAGAATTGTAGAATCAGGGAATGCAGAAATGTTTCCCAAATACTAGGAACCGGAGGACACATTAATTATAAAATTAAATATATCTTCACAGAAAATTATCATTGTAGACTATGTAGAGTATAATTTTATAAAAGATATCATTCTTTTTTCTTGTAGAGAGATATGCTAGCTCAAAACATAAAACCAAAAGGTACAAGCAAATTTATATGCACCTGACTTGTCCACCCCCCTCCCTCTGCTCTCTTTTTGTTTTGTTGACTGTCACTTCTTCCCTGCTTTGGTGAAAAAAGATAAATGTTTGTCACTAGCCACCTGTTCTGCCGCTCCCATCCTGTTAATGACAAGAGTTAACTATAAAAGTTGGCTCTCTATATCGTCCAGTAGTTTCAATAATTCACATCCTTTCTCATCAAAATGTTTGTCTTCAAATAGTTCGTATGTTTCGAATACAACCCCTAGATTATGTAAAGATAACTTTGGAGAAAGAGATTTGTGTCTGATTTGAAAATGATAAGACGTTTATTTTTCATTAGGGTAGTAGGTGGGTGGGGTAGTATGCATGAATATAAACCGAATACTTTGCTTTTCACCAACTTTTTTTTTTATATTGAAGTTCTTCCAATACCGAAATTCTTCAGCGTGTTCTGAAACATACACAGTCTCCTTTCTCAAATGTTTCACAAATAGGTACCCGAGTTCTGAATTTTCTCTCTATGTGTCAGTTTTTTAGAAAGTTCCCATTACAAGTGGTATTAACATATTAGATACATTTCTTCTTATTTTAAAAGGAGCCTTATATAATACGTATTTAAGAGGCCATTTGCTACAGCTGAACCTATATATCATATACGGAGGGTAATTTTTATCCTGATTGGAGCATTTGAATCAATCAGCATGAGATGGGTATTCATGAATCTCTTTTACCGTGTTATTTGACTGGGTATGTAAACAAAGTCGTCCTCATACGGTCATACCCACTCTCCTTTATAGCAGGGGCCATTCTGAACCACATGTGCAAGAACTTCCTTTTGTACACTTATGGCACCATCCTCCTGTCTGCCTTCGTCAGCTCTTGATTTTTCTTGTCTTAAATTTCTATCAGCTGCTGTTGTAACACTTTCTGCATGTCGCTATTTAAAATCTCAGCTTCTTCTATCAATGCTATCATGACTACCCTGTTTTTGAATTCCAAACCTTTTCTTTGTTTGGTTAGAAACATTATTTCATTCAGTCTTACTAGCGTCCTTCTCCGTCCTCTCAACTCTCGTGCTAGTCTACTAGGGAAAGTTTCAATGCGCTACATTCGCTCGATGTATGGACAAAACTGCCTTGTAAAGTTCTGAACCCAGCTCTCATACTACTTAACGAGTGAAGAGCCCGACCCTTGGAAAATTCTAGGACCGAGGCTACAATAGTTTGAGATCGAGGTGCCAAAACTTCTTGTTTGATTTGCACTCTTGAAGACTACTCCCTCCGTAAAGGTTTATTGGCAAAATTTGCCAAAATGCGGACTCCAATGCGAAATAAGCTAATTGTGGATTTGTAGGATTAAATGGTTGCTGTAATCTGGAGAGAGAAAGTACTAATTGCCAAGATTTGCCACCACCAACCTAGCTCAACCAATTCCCCCCCCCCCAACACACACACACCACCACCAAGCCTCAAACCGATATTAATTCACAGCCACCACTCACATCTTCCGTCACGACCACCATCCAGCGGCCACCGCAAGTCCGCAACCACCCTCCACTGCTCAAGATCGATAAATTGGCTGCGAGCACCCACCACCACGCACTTCGAATCCCTAGCACCCAGAATTCGCTGACAACCACCCACACCCACCGCAAAACCCCAGAACTCGGTCGATTTGCCATCAATCTCCCACGATTTGCCATCAACCACGATTTGCCATCGATTGAAATTTCTTCTATGATTTCCTTCGATTTGCTGCGATTTCCTTCGATTTGGTTTGATATGTTGGATTTAGTTCGATTTGTTGCCATTCGACTTGGTGGTTTGCTAAGATTTGGTGGGTTTTCGAATGGTGTTTATGTGGATGTTTGTGGGCTTTATGGTTGAAATGGTGGTCAGTTGGTTGTGAAGTGGTGGTGGTCGCCGGAAAGGTTGGTGGTTGCGAAGGTGGTTGAGGGTGTGGTTGTTGGGTGGTTGAGAAGGGTGGTTGTTGCTGGAGGTGGTTGAAGGTGTGCTTGTTGGGTGGTTGAGAAGGGTGGTGGTTGGTGATGATTAGTTTTGGTTAGGGTGATTAAGTTTGATTTAATAATTTTAATAATGTTAAGTTTAATGTGTAGTAGTATATTAAGAAGTTGTAAAAACATAATTAATTTTATAAGTAATGCCATATATGTAAATTTTGTGGAATTTTTTTACTAAAAATGGAAAGAATTGAATTGTTGCCGTTATTATGTTACACCTGTTTTTCGCAAATGTTGCCAATAATACGTTACGGAGGGAGTATATTTCAAAATACTATTCATAGTTACTGGTTGAGTGGAAATATGACTGGCCATTACTTGGTCTTATTGACTAGTTTACACTCTTTGTGGGTTGAAGCCGTAGAACTAATCGTTATTACCGAGCAGGTCAAGTCAGATCATTTCCATGGGATATGTATACTAAAATTGATGATGGAAGAGTGTGATGTACCACAATAGTGTCTTTAAAGGCAACCACTAATGCCGGCTTTTGGATTGTATTGGTTCTTTCATTTCCAGTGTCTTTTTCCTATATCTTCCATTCTGTTTATGTATAATTTTTTTTGTTCTGATGAACAGGATATGTACTGAGTTGTTATTGTTCTCATGTCTTGTTAGCTGTGTGAGATGTTAATGCTGTTGACATCAAATGATTTAGTCTCAAACAACTCTGAATTGCTAAACCGTGCAGGATTTCTTTGAGGATGTGGGGCCACTTCAGAGTATGCAGTTGGGAAGTAAGACGCTAGAAGGTGTTTATCAGGTTTTTAACTCATATATTAACATGCTCATAAAAGCATTGCCAAACTCCCTAGAAGAAGAAGCCAATTTTGAGGGAGCTGGAAATAAAATTGTTAATATGGCTGAGAATGAAGCCCAGCAAATTGCATTACTGGCCAATGCATCATTGTTGGCCGATGAGCTACTTCCTCGTGCAGCCATGAAATTTTCTCAAAGTAGTCAGGCTGATCATGATGATCCTCGTAGAAGAACTTCTGATAGGCAAAATCGCCATCCTGAACTCAGAGAATGGAAGAGAAGACTAGTAAGTTCAGTTGATAGACTTAAAAATAGTTTTTGTCAGCACCATGCTCTGGACCTTATCTTCACAGAGGAGGGTGACAGCAATCTTACTGCTGATATGTACATAAGTATGGATGCAAGTGCAGAAGATATTGAGTGGTTTCCTTCGCCAATATTCCGGGTATGTTCATCAATTACTTTTCATCTTTTTGTATTGATTGTGGTCGGTAAATCTGAATATCTAACACAACGCATTGTCTGCAATTTTCGTATCCTCCTATTAAGGACTGATTTTCACTCAATCTATGATTTGAAAAGACAAGGAATGATAATAAGAGGAATGTAAGATAGTGACACAAAATGAGAGGGAAAGGTGGGATCTTTGTTATATTGCGAATAAATAATACAAGTCGGCTTTTCGAGTAGCTTAAACTCCCACTAAAATTACAATACACTAAAACATAAGTTTCATCTTCATTCATCAACATAATAATCCCCTCTGTAATTTCTCTTATTTATAGAACTAGCTAACTGCTTGCTGCTACTACTACTACTACTACTACTACAACAACAACGACAACAACAACAACAACAACAACAACAACAGCTAAGCCTAATTCCCAAAATGATTTGAGGTCGGTTAACATGAATCGTCATCTGAAACCTTTGAAAAGGTAGATGGCATCGACCAGTGTGACGAAAAGTTTTGAAAAGGTTTTTAAAAAAGTTTTAAACACGAAGATTAACACAATCAAAGATAAACCAATACCTATATTACCGTTACCACATAAGTCGATTCATTACCCTTATCTGCCTTGTTTTCTTGTTATATCACGAGTGTTACAAAAAATGGCGCATTGAATGATTGTGACATCACATAGTGGATTATTGCTTGTTCTTGGTGCCATAGGTCAAAAAGAATTCTAGTGAGTATGTTGGCAAATTTGGAATTTGCATACAAGAGCTGAGAATTTTTTGTCTTACCCTGATTTAAATGGTTTTCAGGAACTTTTCTTCAAACTCAATACTATGGCTAGTATTGCAGCGGAGATGTTTGCAGGCAAAGAAAGATTTGCCACTCTGCTGTTGATGAAACTGACAGAGACTGTAATCTTATGGTTGTCTCAAGACCAGAGCTTCTGGGATGATATTGAGGATGGTCCTAAGCCTTTAGGCCCTCTTTCCCTTCAACAGGTAAAGTGGACTTCAAAGTTCCGCTTTCCCTTCCACAATATTTGGTTTTCCAAACTTAAAATAATGAGTATCACAAAATATTACCACCGTAGTCTTGTTTTCACTGTCCTGCCTTTCTCTGAAAGATCTCACTAAAATTTTGATTTTAAGTTTGTTGGAGCGAGATTGGTTTGTACTTTGTAGTTTTCCACTTGCCTCTTTCTTGCCTGTTACTTTTCCGTCGTCTCATGCTTTCTGCACAGTTAGCCATTCTTTTTCACCAAATTATGTGTAACAAATATTTTCCCATAAACATTGCAGCTCTACTTGGATATGAAATTTGTCATCTGTTTTGCTTCCCAAGGTCGGTACTTGTCTCGTAATTTAGTCCGAGTCATCAATGAGATCATATCTAAAGCAATAGCAGCATTTCAAGCAACAGGGAGAGATCCATATAGGTGAGTTTTGTTTCTGATAACTAACTTTGTTTTGATGGATCGCCGTCATTTTTTCTTTCTTGCTGTTATCCAGTTAACTTTTGCATCCACTTCTGTGTTTCTAGTGTAAAATTTGGATAATGTTAGCCTCTAGGCTTGTCGATATTATACTCTATTGATTCTAATTAGTTGTCTACTCTGACTTTCATTATGTTTAGTGTACTACCTGAAGACAATTGGTTTAATGACATATGTCAAGACGCAATTGAGACCCTCAGTGGGAGGCCGAGAGAAATCAATGGAGATCGCGAACCCAATAGCCCAACTGCTTCTGTCTCTGCACAGTCAGTTTCGTCATACAGATCTCATGGGAGTTCTTAGCAGCATTATGTTGCTCATCCTGTACATTTGACTGGAAACGGAAGCCTCCAGAATTTGCTACCAGATCTTTGTTCATAGTAAATGGTTGAAAATATTTGTTTTGTTTCGTCCCCTCGTTTTTCTTAATTTTCGTTTAGTCTTTTGCATTATTTTAGGTGCATGACTCTTAATTTTGTAGATCACTACACCACAAAAGCCTTCAGGATAGAAATTGTGTCATCTGGAAACAAGTTTGTAATTACATGCACTTTGATGATTAAATCTAGCGCTATTCTTTGAATGCATTTTTTGAAAATACGGAAGGTAGACCATGTTAACCGGATCTTGTATACTCCAGCTCCAGAAAGCAAACATCACAATTGCAAACCAGGATGTAAATCATAACGTACTCTCGTAAGTACATGGAGCTATTAGGTGTACGTTATAAGTGTTGATGAAATTCACAACTAATTTGCAAAATTTAGACTAGTTTATTTGATGATGAGAAGAAAGAAGAATCTCGAAATCCTTTGCTTGTTCATGTCAAAAGCATGATTTTGAGCAATAATTGTGAAAATTGTATGGACTCGTTATTTGAGCAAATATCATAGTGCAAGAATTAATAATTCACAAAATTTGAAGAACAAACCTGAAACTTGAATGGAAAAGTGCTAACAAATTTGTGATAGTCGTATAAAGTTAGCAAGTAGAATGCTCAGTTTGGTTATGATATAAATTTCGAATGAATATTGAATCCTTATGATATTAGATCAGTAACTAAATTTCAAAAAGAATCAAAATTCAAGAATCGATTATTTCAGTAATATTGTGTTTGTTCTCTTTGTTGCAAGCAAGAAAAACAGAAATTTGCTCTAACAAAATTTTCAAACCAGAAGAGGTTTTTCTTTTCTTCTTTTAAGTATTTCTAACTTTGAAATATCAATTACTCCTCGAATTAAGCGAATAATCTTGTCCTAAACGTGACACAATTACAAACGCAATATTGATTCAAATGCATTTCAATTAGCAAGATACTTGAAATTACTAATCTAATTCAAAGACGACAGTTGGAAACTGCAACCTAGGTGAGAATATTCCAACGTCCGAAAGACTCCTGAAAGCATAAAAGTGAACAAAAAGAATGAATTGACTGGCATCAATTGTTACAAAAAGATGATAATGTAAAGCTATTCCATCTCCGCATGTGTGTTATTAGCCAGCATCTCTAGAACTTCAATTGTTTGCAATGACGATGAAGGCCATGGGAGTGACAATTTGACTATTTGGGACTAATAATCGAAAAAGGAGAAAGAGGAGAAAATATCAAACAGTATTCGCCGAAAGTGTAAAAAGAGACGAATATAATGCCCTATAAACCAGTAAATTTGAATACAGGGGCACAGAACTGATTACGATCAAGACACTAAACAAAAAAACTCGATCCTCCGATACCGGATAAGCGATCCTACACCAGTAAGCCTCTTTGAATTGGACGTCGAATGTCTTACTCCCCAACGGTAAAACCAAAACCAAATTTGTAATCTTTCTTTTTGTGATCAATCTGCAATGCAAGATTATGAATGTTGTCAAAGATATGAATAAAAGCAAAAATAAAATTGCACATCCGAATTAACAAGAGCATCCATGCATGGCCGCTGGCCAGGCCAGCATATAGGAGCTCCTGGACGGCATGTCCCACGGGGGTTGTGGCATGCTGGCTATTTCAGAGACTAGTCCCCTGGCACACCACCTAAAGTGTTTTCCTTTCTTTCTATCAAAGTATGATCAAGCGGGCCTGAAAGCCTGGCCCATCATATCGGTCTCTGCAAAACACAACCGTTATCCTCTGCTAATGTGGGCCTTGCGCCAGCATGGCCCACTATCACACAAGAGGTCATACAAACATCTCACGATGAATCCTCAAGCAATGACAAAAGGAGTTATGCTATCCAAAAGTTGAGTAAAATTGAAGAGCAGTAGAATGGCCAAGCAATTCAAGACCGTCAACAACGGCACTAAGTTTTCCAGCCCTTTTCAAGTTGGTATCTACAGAAAACTAATAGCACATCTAGCAGTGTATGTCAGCTACTAGTGTATGTCAGCAACTGGTCCTGTGGGGGTGTATCGAATGGGATCGAATCCCGTCTACATCAATGCGTTTTGTGTCTCTATACACACCAAAAAGAAAACATAGCAGATCTAGCAAGGTTGCAGAGCTAAAAAGTGGAAATCTCACCTCTGCAGAAAGTATAAAATTAAGACCCAGATTAAGTCTCTCTTCAAGAAAACCAGTAACACAGCCGTTGGAATCTATCTTCCCTCTAACGCGTGCCTGAGAGAAAAAACAGCAAAAAATGAGATATATTAAAGCTCCAACTTCAGAATCCAGTTTGGAATTAACAAGATGAGATACACCCATCATTGCTACCAGCATTGCTTGAATGCCTCTAACAAGGCTCCCACCTCGGACAAGGAAAGGGAAAAACTACAAGGCATTAGCACCATGATCAGAATGTTTTTCTTTTTACCTAATTTAGTTATTTGCCTGACATGAAATATTCTTTCACAAAGACGCATGTCCATAATTTTCATACACCCAAGAACATAAAAGAAATTGTGCTATCCCCCTGTTTTTACATTGTTCAAATTACTTTTCAGCCTATAATGCAGTATTAACAATACTCAAAAGTTGATATTTTTGAAAGTAAACGTTTAAAACATTTTAACAAGATAACACATGATAGTACTCATTTTATCTACAAAAGGAGAAAAAATAACAATCACAGTTTTCAAAGCTTGACCACGAGAAAGGAGTAAAACAAATCGAGAAGAAAAGAAAAGCCAAAACACATTTCAGAAAATCATACATCTCATAAAATTGGAGTAGAAAGAGCCCATTTGTCTCTAGCTTACTTGACGATTCTACGACTTTTTGCTGTTTAAAGAAGACCCGATAATGTTTCAGAATCAATCCATACACACGTATTGGACTCCTCAAATGCAAGTCAAAGATTAGATTTAATCAAATAGTAGTATATCTTTGGTAATTTAATCAGAGTTTCAGCCTGACTGCTTCCCGGTGCTTACTGAGCAACGAACAAGATATTAACATTCTGCGTTTATCCTCTTCTTTTGTAAGACTGCCAGCATATATCTCCTAAATCCTAATACACATCTTAAACCTTTGCCATATTCACTGAGCTATGAGAATATTTGGATGATACTATTCATCAACAAAGCAAACCCCATGCAAGATGCCACAGCTGTATGCCACTGGAATGTAAAGTTGTAGGAACTGCGCTTTTCAGTTGCTCCATCATGCAAAAGAAAAGTATTTACAGTGCATATTCACTCTTTCATTCGAGAAGGCAAAGTAGAGGTCACAAGAAACTCTTGCACAAGTTCAATGCTAACAATTTTTCGTTTTTAGGCCCTCTAAAAATTTCATTACCAAAAAAGACAACAATCTGTAATTAATATGAGAAAGTCAGACAACAGTAATGAAAAAGGAACTTAGAGTTGTGTTGCAAGATAATTTACGAAACATATCTTCAATAAGATAAGCTATTGTGGAGAACACTTAAAAATTGGATAATTTGGACTTCGGAGTTCGGACAAAAGAAAGTACCTGGCGTAGTACTGCATCATAACCTACGGTAGCTGTAACATCTTTCGACATATGGTTATATGAAAACTCTGTTGCTAAAGAAACCTGCATCATACATATGGCATCAAGCCTTAGGTAACTTATTATCGACCTCATTAGAGATGGTCTAGTGGTTGGATCAATTGGCTGACCTTCTCAGATACTTTCTGGACATAACTAAGAGCAACCATTCCTGTGCTAGCCGCTTGCCCAGTTGCAACCTGCATATGTAGCAGAGAACATAAGTAATGGTAAACAGAAGCCTCTTCTACATCATGCATAGCCAAACCGAGTAAGAAGTGTCTGTTGCATTATGTCTGCATTAATGACGAGAGAAAACAGAGGGGGAAAGGCAAACAAAAAGATAAATGGGCACAGAGAAATGCCCTCGGCTGAGAAAAAACCAATAAGACAATCAACATAATTCTGTACTAAGTAGTACATTCACATCAGTAAGCGATTAGATACTAAATTATCTCCTTCAGAGAATCATGAATATAAGTAATGAAGAAGCAGTTCCTCCGTTCCGGATATATTTCAGTTTATCACAGTTTCTTGCACCTTTCTACCTCAGGTTGTCTCATTTTGTGGTCATCATCAGTAAAAAAGAGAATACAAATATTACTAACCCAATAAAAATTCCTTAGTTCCCATGATACTAATTTATCAATGCCATACAAAAATATAGTCCTGGGGTATCTGTAAAACTCGACTTGAAAAACATCTTTAGAATATGAGTAGTTTAGAAAGAAACATGAACCACTAACTTCTATTCAAGCAATAAAAAAGGACTAAACAAAACACGGCACCATCATATAAAATTTTCAACATCCATCAAGAGAATCTGTAAGAGAATAGAATTCACAAGAAGTAGAAAAGGAAGAGACATAGTTCACAGAACAGATAAAAGCGTTAGATGGTAATGTTTGGCCAATAGCTGCAATGTTGAGCTCTAATGATCGAACCATCAAATTTAACCACCAAATAAAATGTTTCCTAGTCGTGACAACAGTAGATGGGAAGCAGCGTTAGGAAAGTCGGGTTGTGAAAGAATGAGGGGAGGAAGTACATTTGGTGTGGGATACCGGGTTGAAGAACCACCTATAAAATTTAGGTGAGGGGGTACATGGGATGGAGGGTTTTCATCCTTTTTCTAGTCAAACCAGACCAATATTAAAGGAACTTGACTCCTATCCTTTCATCCATCGGACACACTAGGGAATTTCAGGAGTTATAATTCTTTATTCTTTTGCATTCAACATCGCTCTTTATTCCTTTTCTTATCTCCTCTTTCAACCAACAAGCCTTATATATGCGTTTATAATTGAATAGCTGCAATGTGGAGCTCTTATGATGGATCCATCAAATTTAACCATTATGTTGCCTAGTCGTAATCAACGGGAAAGCGGTGTCAGGAAAGTAGCGTTGCAGAAGTGTCACTGGTCAGCAAGTAGTAGACAAATAGTGGTGACTAGTGAGAGGAGGAAGTATATTTGGTGTAGGATATGGGGTTGAAGAACAACCTATAAAAAATAGGCGAAGGGGTACATGAGATGGAGTGTTTTGATCCTTTTTCTAGTCACCAATATTACAGAAATTTAAATCATTTCCTCTCATCTATCAAACACATTAAGGAATTTCAGGATCTATTATTCTTTATTCATTTGCATTCATTTCTCGCTCTTATTTCTTTTCTTATCTCCTCTTGAACCAAAAAGCCCTTATGATCAATATTGTATCACTTCAATATACGCTCATTACTTTGGGTTTTCTCTTTTCCGACTGTTGCTAATAATTTTACCAAAGTAAGAAAAGAGATTTTATCACTACAAGACAAAATCATTAAGTCAACTATGTGAGGTGATGTATATATTTAATTTCAGGAAAATTTTGAGATTACTCTTGGTTTTAGATGTTTTTCTATAATGACCGACATTTTAACCCTTGCCTCATGTAACTCCAAACTTGTAAATCACCAATAAAGCAAACAGTATAGCAAATGGCACCATCTAATCATTCCAAAACAATTACTACCTCCGTTCCATATGTATTGCAACATAGGGAGTTTTACGCCTTCCAACGCACTATTTTAGACGCTAATATCTCTAATTTTATTTAAGTAAAAATTATAAAAAGTTGATATTAATTAAGTATATATCGAGACGAATCTAACAAGATCCCACATGGCTATATTTATCCTTGTGTATAAATCACAAAACAAGGTCAAAGGGTAGTGTATGAATAGTGCAAAATGTCAAAGGTTGCAATACATATGGAACGGAGGTAGTATAAGCTAAACACTGAGAAAAAAAATACACTTTTTGCCTTGCTCCCCTGTTCTTCACACACACACACAAACACCTTCTCTCTCCCCTTTCTCTTTCCTGTACTTATTCCATTCTCTCTCCTCACTGTACTTTAGAAATCAAATGGTAGGAAAATATGGGTTCCTCAAGCAACCAAAACTACGAAAGCCTTGAGCAAAATCCTTGGGAGATCTTTAGAAAAACAGTACTAGCTGCTTACAAACTCAGTGTTGAAGGCCAAAAGTTTATGTTAGTGTCCCATTCCAATTATTAAATTAAGACAAACATTATACCAAGAAGCAATTAGTGTTTGAAAAAGCATACTTTCTTCGAACCTCCAATTTTTTTACTCCACATTTTTTCAGTAGGTTTTTTGTTTAAAGCAAGACTTGGTGTAAGATTTCCAGGAACTACTAGAATGACTTTTTTTTGTTGCTAAATTCCATTTATAGTTACATTTTCTCGGTATTTGATCTTGGGTTCTAATTTTATTGGGGTGAATTTTGGTGTTAGAGTAATAACTTTTCTGGGTATCTACAAATCTTGCGAATTGCAAACATTTGACATCTCAGTGTTTACTTTCTATAGATCGACTTTTTTTCATATTTACTTAGATAATTGAAAATATTAATGACTTAAATTGTGGAAGCGCTTCATATTGCAATTTATATGGAATGGAGGAAGTATCTCACAATTTTATTGTTGGCGCCTATATTCAAGGGAATGAAAATGGCTCCATACCTATATCAAATGATTATCTCTCCTTCACCATTAATGCAATGCATAGAAAGGGTGTTTTGGACTCCCTCCTCACCCACAACCGATCCCAAAGGGAAGGATAATCCACTCTTTTTCATAGCTTGCAAAACCCTTTAAGTTGTAAGGTGGGACATTATATAGTAAATAATCTTGTAGGTAATCTAGTGTTTCTAGCTCTCCAAACTTCAAGTCTTAGCTTCGCCACGTAACATGCTAGCAAAATCATATAACAGATTTTCCACTAATATAAGCTTGGATCTGTTAGAAAAAGTCACACACATATATTCCTCTACAGGATTGATCATCTGCTTGCTGAACCATCCAAGAGCAAAAACTTCCTGTGCCCAGACTAGTAAGTTTGATATGTTTAAGTAGAACAAACTGGAAATTAAACAATAAGAAAAGAAGTAGTGTGGTGAAACATAAAAGCATCTTGTAAACCTTAAAAAAAAATTGTAGTCCATAATTCCAGTGCAACAAAGACTACTGCAAAATAAATGATGTGCAATCTTATGAAAGTAAAGTCACTTACCATTTTATCATTGCTGTATCGAGCAGCATAACCAACACCAGATTTTCTATGCTGACCGGCCCAGAATATTTCACCACCTAATGAAAGATGTGGGGTCACACTCTGCATCCACCCGCCAATCAAGCAAAAGGCAAGATCAGATATTATACATGTAATTTCCACTCCACCCATTTAAATAGTTCATAAGAGAGCCTCAAGCAAAGTAAAATAAAAGAAAAACTCAACATAAACACTTTAATACAGCATATAGATCCAATTTAGAAGCAAGTATTAAAATTACAATAATAGCTTGACCTTTTTACCTGTATGTAATTTGCCCCACAAAGTGCACCACTGCCTAGTTGTAGCTGAGCCCTGTAGTCCTTGCCCTAGCACAGGATATCTTGACCAGATAAGAAACAGATCGGAACAATTTCATGCAATAGATAATAGAAAGATAGATAAACCCAACGTTTAGCTCATTAGCTTTGAATTTAAGCTAAGTGTATTGGAAGCCAACAGGAGGAAAGAATTCATAGCCTTCACGTATTTAGCTTCAAGTTCACATGACAATATGAGAGATTTAGGTTCAAAAGGAGGGAATTGACTACAATTGTAAAGAGAAATGAACCCACCATGTGCAATGTGATGAAAAAAAAACAAAATCACAGATCAATTTGACAGCTTCATCCAAAAACCATCAAACACAAATGCAGAGTTAACAAAGGGCAATTAATAAAGGTGCTAGTTCTTGCAAAAGAGCGTCTCTTTGTAAGTAGTGCAGGAAAGCCAGGACGAGACTCGGACAATATTGAACTTCAAGCAACTACGCAAGAGAAGATGCCGCAAATACATCAAGACAAAGTTCCATCACACTCAAAGAAAAACTAAAATTGTTCCTATGGGAAAGATGTAACAAGCCTAATTTCCCAGCTGGCATATTCAGACAGCTAATATCTCAGAAAATTGGCATAAACAGATAAACTTTAGTATATTATCCATTACATAAAAAAAATTGTTTTCCTGTTCTCATATAAGGACTATGTTATCATATAATTAGGAAGAAAGGCAGACTAGATATAAAGTTTCATACCTTGTAATCAACAGTACCCATCGCGTGAGACATGTGAGGTTCACTTGTCAGCTGGAAAAGAACACAAAGCCTTTATTCATCAATCTCAAAAAATTGTCAAGTATGGATTTGAAGGTTTATAGGAAACATATAGTAGAAGAACATCAATATTACCGAAGCATTTCCCTTCAAAACAACATTTTCTGCCAAATCACATTTAAGTCTTGCATTTAGTCTACCATCATGGGAGACCCTCCCAATTAGCATCAACTGTGAAACCCATCAATTAAAATACAGGTTATTGCAATGCACAAACGAGTCGATTGGTGCACATTCATACTTGTCATTCTCATAAAACAATCATGATCTAAATTAGTCAACCTTTGGGTCTATAATGTTAGCACCGAATTCATAATTAGCAACAGGGATTTTGATGGGCTCTGGAGATTGAGAAGGAACTTCAGTAGGCCCCATGGATACACTGAAAATGATTCAGAAAGCAGGAATTAAGTTCACCGAATCAGTAAAAACTGACTAAATTCATCAGCACCAATAGGGAGAAAAGTTGCCGAAAGTAAGCATAAAAGAGAGAGACAGCACGAAGTACCTGTGACTAAGAAAGAATTTCGGACTAAGGGCTTTAGTAAAATCAAAGCGCATCCCTTCGAAAGTTTCTGGCTTCAGAGACACTGTCAAGGACCAAAAAAAATCAATGACCAGTTTCCTATAATGATTGTTAGTCCATCAGTTCCATGACCATTCTATTGCATTCCTAATAAATATACACTGATATACCAACTCCAATGTGAAAATTGAATCCCAAAATGATTTGCACTTCTAAAAGAAGGAGGTTAGCACAAGCGTGAATGAACAGCACCATCTACATCAATAAAAATTAACTATTCCCAAGGAGCAATTATTAGGAATCAACCCACATTTCATAATTGGAGCTCAAATGAACATTCGAATGTACTAGATCTCCCGTAAACACCCGATTGAGCTAAGAGAGGAGCGGAATCAGGGGGGGCTCCTATCGATTAAAAGTTGAAGGTAAAATGCACTAGTTATCAAATCTAAGTGAAATGTCATATAGCCTCGGCCACCCTAACATAAAATTCTTAGTTCCGCCACTGCGACCGAGGAACAAGAACCAATTTATACACAGTGGCCTCCGCGGGTTCGGATATCTATTAAAAGTTGAAAATAAAACACACTAGTTATAACATCTAAGTGAAATGCTATAATTAATTCAGCCACCCTAATCGAAAATTCTTAGTTCCACCACTAATCTGAAGAGAAACAAGAAACAATTTTTGTTGAAGCACATCATAAATTGAAACCAAACAACAAGCTCCAAATGAAATTGAGCAACATTAATTTTAACTTCCTCGAATTACCAATCAATGCAGCATCGGCCCACATTCGAAATGATTTGAACTTTTAAATGAAGGTTAGCATGAGCATGAATGAACCACAACATCTACATCAATAAAAATAACTATACCCAAGGAGCCATTATTAGGAACCAGACTACACATCATGATTGGAGCTCAAATCGAAATTCGAATATACTAGATCTGCAGTCAACACTCGATTCAGCTAAGACAGGAGCGGAATCAAAGGAGCTCCGATGATTTGGATATCTATTAAAAGTTGAAGGCAAAACACACTAGTTATCATATTTATTTAAGTGAAATGTCATATAGGCTCGGCCACCCTGATATAAAATTCTTAGTTCCGCCACTGCTGCCGATGAACAAGAACGAATTTCTATCAATCACATCATAAATTGAAACCAAACATTAAGCTCCAAATGAAATTGAGCACCATTTATCTAACTTCCTAGAATTAACAATCAATGCAGCATTGACCCACATTCAAATATCCCAAATAAAACCCACCCACCATCACAAAAAGAGAAACCCAAAACCTAATCTTTCACCCTAAACCCTCAGAAAAACATACAAAGCATACAACTTTCATCCAAAACCCGACACGGGTATTACCAAAAATAGCATTGGGTGTATTATGCTCATCCGGGTGCGACAAGGGTATACAATAAATAAGCTCAATCACAGAAATAACAAAAACCCAGAAAAACAATCAAAGCAAAAAGAAAGAAAAAGCAAAAAAAATGGGGTGAGTTGAGTTCATAATACTAACTTAAAGATTCACGATGAATTTCTTCATAAGGAAGAGGGCAAGGGAGATTGCTGTAATCAACAACTTCTTCAGTTTTGGGAAGTTCAGTTGGGTTTTCACCCATTGTTGGTGGAGTTCCTGCCATTGTTGTATAAGATTCAAATCTGCAAGTATTTAAATGAGTGATACTATTTAGCTTGAAAAGTGAAGAAATTAGGGATTAAATATCTCTCTCTCCCTTAAGATTGCAGATCAAGAACATGGAAAAGGAAGAAAAAAAGGGTTTATCGGAGAGAGAGAGAGAGAAATGGAAAAGAGAAGGAAAATGAATGAATGAAAGGGTTATGAAGTTGTGAAGAAAGGGGCTTAAGGAGGGTTTTTGGGTCTTCTTTTTGATGGGTTCGGGTTGTCTCTAGTTTAAGGTCCGGATAATCCCCTTTCACAATTGTGCTTAAGACTATGATTTATATTTGTATATGACTATATAGGGTGGCTTAGTTTGGTTCGGTTCAGTATAATTTAGTTAAGGTTTAAGGTTCAGTTTGTTCATTTGAGTTCAGATTCTGTCGAGTTAAGGCTTTCAGTTCCGTTCAATATGATTCAACTTTATTTAGTTCAGATGATCAAGAGATAAGAGTGTTCACGATGGGTGTTCTTTAGTTAGGGAACAATGAGAAGACAAGGAGTGACATATTCTTACCAGTGTATGAGGTTGGGTTAATTATGGGGAGGATGAAGTTGGTGTCAAGTGTTAATTGTTGCCCAAACCGGCCAACCCTATAGTTGAGCAGCTGCTAAGGGGTCCATATGGCTAGATAGAAGTGGAGTATATTTTATTAAACAAATCAAACAAACTAGTTAGAAGACAATAAATTAATGGGGCAATTTTGTGTTATGCAGTGTGCCTTTTGAACCCTAGCTTGGTTGACTTGAAGGATGCAGCATGTAGCTGTAATGTCGTGCGTTTGATTTCTTGGATCGTCCTAGATGTGTTGGTGTCGAGCATTCTATCATAAAGGAGGTAGATCATATTTGTAGAATTTGTGAAGATGAGAATGATATGGAGTTGTGAGTGGGTGGCCCAATGAATAGGGGCAAGACATGCTAGTGTTTCAGCATGAGGGGAGCTAGTAGCAATTCCAATCCTAACCCCATAATGTTGTTGGTTGCATTCCATGATGTACGCGCATTGAATGATATGTCGTGGTTATGCTCATTGAATAAGTCGTATATCCAATTTTAGAAAACCTGGAGGGGGAGGGTCTTATGCTGGGTGATGCAGGAAGTAAGTAAACCAATGGTGATGAGTAAGATCATTGCAGGATTGTTGAAGACTTATTGATGCTTTAACGTTGTGCTTGATTTGGTTGGAGTTAATAAATGAATTTCAAGAGATTCTGTCACTACGGTGTAATCAAAGGCACCAGATAGTGGAGATGAATGTGACAAGGCTGGGGCCGTGGGGACTATCTTCTTTACCTTTGAGAAGAAGGATGCAGTTGGAAGCCCAATGTTGAATATTAGTCGAATTGTTTGAGGGAGAAGAGAGGTTAGGTGACTCGACAACCAGATATGCTTTGTAAAGGGACAAAGACGAAAAATATGGTTTGATTCTTCTAATGAAAGAGGACATATGTCACAATTTTGGTGGTTTAATAGCTGTCGTTTGTGGAGGTTTGATTTGTCTAACAGTCTATCATGAAAGAGGCACCAAAGAAAGTATTTCCATTTGGGGAGTATTGGAAGGTGCCAAATGGTTTTGAAAATTTTACGACTAAAGAGATGTTGTATAGCATTAGCAGGTAGAGATGTCAATGGGTCGGATCTGGACCAGATCCTGTTGGATAGATCCAGATCCGTTTCCTCAGAGACAGATCCAGATTCGTCGATTCTCGAAAATAAGGACCCAAATCCAGATCCGCGGATCCAACGGGTCCACGAATCTTGAACGGATACTCTCTTTTCTTATTTTAAAAAAGTTAACGCATACTTTTTAGATAATTATTTGTACTTTTTACACGAAAAATTCATATACATAATTTTAGCAGGGGTAAACACATAACATTTACCATATTTTAATCGTTCTATGAATGTTTGGGAGTAACAACTTTATTATAATTGTTACCTATTTATTGTGTAGTGGTTTACTTAATATTTATTCTTAAAGTTATATATTACCCAATAAGATTATTACATTATTATTATATTTACATACTATTTATCGTTATATTTTTTTAAAAAAGAATTTTAAAACGGATCTGCGAGCCGGATCTGGATCTCAAGTGCAAGATCTAGATCCAGATCCGTTTTGCAAAACAAGGACCCGGATCCAGATCCAGATCCGCCGGATCCAAAATATGAAGATCCATTGCCATCCCTATTAGCAGGGTTAGGGTGGGGGAAAGGAAAGCATGTGCAGTTTTACTAGTGAAGGTGCCAGAGTGTCAGAACGATGGTGACTCCAAATCATCTTGTCCCGGCAATTATTGTGAGGAAGTTCCATGATTGTGATAGAAAAAGCATAAAAGTGGAACTTCCCATCACTCAGAGCAAGAGGGTCGTAAAGAAAAGACACATGCCAGTTAGTACCATTAGCTTCGATGATGTTACAGAGTACATAATTACACAAAGCTTCAAGACAAGAAATAGTAAATGAAGACCAACCTAAGACTAACAAACCACCACTAGTGCCCTCAAAGCCAGATTCAAATGAAGGATTAAAACAGAAGACTCATCACCAACTCCTCTTGCGTTAAAGGCGATCATTTTCATGGAAACATGAGTCATTGTGGAGGGACAACCACCTCACCCGTTGGGTGGATAATGATAGAATCAGTTAGAATTAAAAAGCCATCTGTGAGTAGTAGAGCATTAAGGGGGAGGACTGCGAATGCAGTCATGGATTGGCAATTCGAGTTTGAGTTTTTTTAAGGTTACAATGCATTCCATCAGTAGAATGAACAAGTCTCTTCATGGAAAGTTTGGAAGAAACTTCCTCCCCAATATCGACTTCTAGGTCGTGGGCCATTTCAATCCCGTATTTGCTTTTGGATGAAGTTTTAGTTTCCCGGCCACCAATATCAAAACCGCCCTTGGATTTGAGACGTTCTTATCGAACTCGTCTTCGTTTAAGTGTCCAATCAGTTGAGACATAAGTATATAACCATCCGTTCCAAAATTAAGTTGCATATCTAGTTAAGAACTTCAATAATGTCCAAGGGGTCTAAATCTCTTTTTTGGCCACCAAGAGGAGGAGAAAGAGAAGCTTTTGACAAAGTGGCATGGGAGAATGAAGGGTGGGGAGAGTGGAGAAGTGTGTATAGAAAAGGAAGAGATTGGTGAGTGTTGGAAATTTGAATAAGGGTGAACTCTAACCATTCTAGTTTTTGAAAATTTTGAATAAGATTATCAACATCTTCTCTACTAATAAGAGAGTGAGCATTAATAAGAAAAAGTGAGCATATAGCTACTTGTGACAAATGCCATCGTCAATACCGAAAAACCTACTTGTGGTCATTGCTTATTACAAGGAAAAGCCAAATCCTAACAAGAGAGTAGAATATACATGTAACTTATATACTAAGTACATATCACGTATAAATACATCATACAAATCAATGTTTGTCTATCAAATATTAAACACACGACACACAACAACTCGGTGCATCGCCCAAATCACTAACTAGTTAAGTTTTGATATAATTGCAACTTACAACATCCCTATATTAGTACTATTATATGAACTTCTTCTCTCCCTATCTATCACCATTATCGAAACTAAAAATAACAATATTACATATACATATATATATATATATTTTTAAAAATATAATTTTTAAAGAAAGTGAGCATTAATAAGAAAAAAGTGAGCATATAGCTAAACTTCACTCTCATGACTTTGAAGTTGTAGCGGTTGATACTCGCGCCCTTTCCTGTGAATGCCGGTATGCATTTTCTCTCACTCAAACTCAAACTCAAACTCAAACTCAAACTCAAACTCATCTTCTTCAACCAAATTTCGCATTCAGAAATTCTCACATTGCTTGCGCTGCTACCGACGAAGTTCGAATCATCTACTTCTTTTTCGCAATCAATCTACATTTTCATTTCCTTCGGTAAATTACGAATTTCAAACTTTTAATTACATGTTGTTTGATATCTGAATGAGCATTGGATTCAAATTTCACTAAATTTGAGGTCAAATTCAGTAAATTTGTTTTTTGTATCTTTGAAGTTAATTGCGTAATATGAATATTCCGGCAATTTGATTTGGTGTTATTGAGATTGTTACATTGTTCAGCTTGTTGTGTAAATTAGGGCTGTATTTTAGCATTAATCACTAAATTTGATGTCAAATGCAGGAATTTGTTTTTTGTATCTTTGAAGTTAATTGCGTAATATGAATATTCTCCGGTAATTTGATTTGGTGTCATGGGAGGTATGAAAATTCTTGTTATTTAGATTTGAGATTGTTACATTGTTTAGCTTGTTGTGTAAATTAGGGCTGTATTTGAGCGTAAATCGCTCTTATTTTTAGTTGTTTCGAAAAATTGTTAGGTCATACTCTTAAATCTACAAGCGACTAGATGATCTAGGATTCTAGATGGTTAACGCTATGGAGATAACTTCTACATAGTGAATTATTCAATTTCGGCGATTGATAAGCAATGTCTTTATCAATGTCATGATCGTTACCTTTAATAATCATCCTCAACGGTTTGTTTGGTAGGTGTTATCAAATGACGATAGTAATGATAAAATCATACTTCCTCCGTCTTCTTTTAGTTGCTACACTTTCTAAATAAGGAAACTTCTTATTAGATGCTACACTTCTTTATTTGGCTTTTCCTTCACTCTATCTCTCGCTTACACATGGCTTTTCCTCTCTATCTCTCTCACATCAAAAAATTGCATTGTAGTCTGCAAAAAAAAAGTGTAGCATCTTATTTGATACGGAGGAAGTATGTAATTTGGAAGGAGACTTGAGTTTTTGCATATAGAACCCTGATTAACCGGTGTTGCCACTTATTACTACCTACAGAATGGGCCGTAAGTATTTGAAATGCTCTACTTTTAATATAGCATCTCTTCCAAGTTCTAATTGGTATCTTGCCTTTAACCTATCTTACACTTTTAAATTATCTGGATTAGCTCTATTCGAGTTCTTTGACGTTAAGGTGTCCATCTGAAGTTATAACCCGTGAATGATGTGTCGAGAATATGCAATTTACTTAATTTGATGGATCTGCATGGTTGGAAACTTGGTGAAATCTAAATGGCAAATGATTGTAAGAATTTGCATGGGATATCCTTGTTTTTGCGTTTTATTATCCATGTAATTGCAGATGTTGCAAAAAGCGAATGAGGAAAGGAATTTGAGGCAGGAGCATATTTCCATCCTGTGGGTTCACACCTTCCTATGGAAATGAAAGGACTTCTTCTCAATTATGACTTGAAGTGGATAAATGTTTGCATCTTAACGTTATAAGATAGGTGTTAAAACAGCTAAAAGATGTTTTTTCCTCCCCCTGTAAGGCCACAAATAAAGCTGATAGCCTGATACTAGATAGTTAATTTTGGTATATTTTTTGTGCTGACTCTTTAATTAGGCTGGGGGGGGGGGAAGCAATGAACTATTTTTGTAGTCTTGAATTGTTATTTTGCTCTTCTAATTTCTTCTGTAGTCACTGATCTAGGTTAAATCTTATAAAAGTCGGCTTACAATCTCCCATAATCCCTTAAGTGTCCGCTAATTACCTGTGGCCCGAGCTAGATCAGTGGATGAACAAGAACTGCATACTAAGGCCACGAATATAGCTGGAACCAGATAGTTAATTTTCATAATTTTCTTGTGCTGACTCCCTGATTAGGTTGCGGGGAGCAACGAGCTACTTTTGCATTCTTGAATCAATTTTTTTCTCTCTTCTAATTTCTGTCTATAGGGAATGATCTAGGTTGAGTTATATGAAAGTCGGCTTACAATCTCCCATAATCCCCTATTTCTGCTAATGACCTATGGCGCGAGCTGGATCTGTGGATGAACAGGAACTGGACACTGTTATCTTTCATGCCAATAAGATGTAGTTTTTGTTAAACTTACCTTATCTGTTTGCAAATTTTGATCGAGAAGCCGAGAGTTCACACAGTTTCCTGAAAGGAGGCCTTGGTTTACTTTACTGCTTTCATCATCACTTTGCCCTATCCATGAATAGGTAGTTTCTCTATGCATAATTGGTCTAGTAGGCTGGATGTTGGCTTTGATGCGGTCTGTTTGTAGCATCATGTACTTGCCGTCTATAGGATATACGTGTATTATCTATTAGCTTTATTTTTTTTGGTTTGTGCTCCTTAGCTCTAATAGTTACCATCAAGTGTTTTGTTGATTTAAGGCTTGAGGCTGTTTCAGCTACTTATACAGTTGGAAAAAAGATATATGTCAGTTTCTTTGAGAGAGGAGCAACCGAGCAAGGTAGGTATCCCTGCTGGATGTGTGGGATTTTCCCGTTTTGTTCAGCAGATTTGTGCTTAAACATGAAGCAATAATTCTGCATCCTAATAATCTGCTCATAGCTTCTGAGATATAAGCATAATTGCATTTACTTGCTGGTGCACAGATATCTTGTTCTGGAGGGGCATATTTGTGAAGCTATAAATCTGTAAATACATAGGCAACTAATGGGACGTGAACCTTTTCTAGAAAATACGCGCAAAAAACTGTCATTATTTCTCTACATAATTAGCGTCTCTTCATTTGCACAATGTGTTTGAGAGTTTCTGATAGTATACAATTTATAATCACAAGAAAGAGACTTTGTAGTTTGTACAAGAAATTTGTGGCACAACCAGCCAGTATGCATCCCTATCAAGCGAAGCAAAAATCTTGCGTAGCATATTTAAGTAATAGGAACTGAGGTACCCGCTCCAATGCAATGCACTGAGGACTGTTACCTCATTTCTGCAGGACCATCTTGTTCGGTCGTAGGTGTCTGTGGATAGGATCTTACACTCTTAAGCTGATCAACAACTTCCTTAATAGTTGGCCTTTCCACAGGGTTCTGGTTGACACACTTGCATGCCAAATCGAGCACCTGCAACATCTCTTGTTCATATCCTTTGCCCCTCAGGACGGAATCGAAGATTGCTTCATGTTTTCCTTCACTTTTCAATTGCTGCACCCATACAACTATTTCTCTTGACGCCTTTGATTTGGATACCTCTACCGGCCTCTTTCCTGTGAGTAGTTCAAGCATTACAACTCCGAAACTATATACATCACCCCTTAATGTGGCTACCCAAGCCTGCCCATACTCTGGTGGAATGTATCCCAGCGTACCAACGAGCTCAGTTGTGACATGAGTTTGATAAGGGAGAATGAGTCTGGATAACCCAAAATCAGCAACATGTGCTTTGAAGTTCTCATCGAGTAGGATGTTGCTCGACTTTATATCACGGTGCACAATGTGTGGATCACAGATTTGGTGCATGTAAGCCAGACCCCTACCTGCTCCAAGAGCTATTTTCAACCGTAGTGGCCAGTCAAGTTGGGATGGGCCATTAGGATTTTCATGCAACCAGTAGTCAAGGCTTCCTTTTTCCATATAGGAGTACATCAGTAGCCGTAAACCATTATGGACACAATATCCCAGCAGAGAAACCAGATTTTCGTGTTGGGCCATTGATAGAGCTTCCACCTCTGCTTTGAATTCTCGTTCTATCAGACACATATCTCCTGAAAGCTTTTTGATGGCAAGCTTAGCTCCATTATTCAAGGTTGCTTTATAAACCAAACCAAAGCCTCCACAACCAATGATGTTTTCCTGGTTAAAATTGTTGGTGGCTTTCAGAATGTCAAGTATTGTCAGATCCTTAACCTCTGTGGTACTGCTGGGAAAGACTATTACTAGACTGGTATCTTTGCCAACTTCTTGGGAATCGGAGTAACAGAAATCCATTTCTGTTTCAAACTTATCATTGTCACCTCCTGGGAGGATTCTTCTCTTTGACATTATCCAGTACACCAGAATGATGAAAATGCATAAAAAGCCTAAGCAAACACCGATGGAAATGCCCACCAATAGTTTCTTGTTTAGGCCTTTTTCATGGGAAGACTGACTTTCTGTTCCTGGGACTGTTTGGGCTGCGCAAGGATGATGCTGCAGGACTCGGCCACATAGCCTTGGATTTCCAATAAAGCTATATTCTGTGAAAGTGTCAAACTGACCTCCTGTTGGTATTGATCCCTCCAGGTTGTTGTAGGACACATTAAACTTCGATAAGAAATTTAGACTTTGCAGGGATGTTGGTATCTCTCCAGTCAAATTATTCTGAGAGAGGTCTAGCTGTTCTAGGTTTGTTAGATTTGAAAATTCTGGTGGGATGCTGCCTGTGAACTGGTTTTCGCTGAGATCTAGCACATGAAGATTCTGCAGTGGACTTATTTCAACTGGGATGTTGCCACTGATTTTATTGCCCTTGAGGTATATTGCGGGAGGCAGGTTTGCAAGCTGGTTGTATTGCTGAGTACTTGCATTGTTTGGGGCGACGTAGAATGGGAGCTCAAGATAACTTCGATTCAATTTATCAGCAACCTTCTCTGATATCACCGCTGGCAGTCTGTTAAGTTGCACTGGATATTTTCCTGTAAGAAGATTCATCGACAAGTCCAAGTAGAAAAAGTTTGGCAGAGTTTCAAACCAGTCTGGAATTGTGCCTGTGATTTGATTGAATGACAAATCCAGAACCTCTAGACTTTTGATATGGACGAGCCACCCTGGAACTTGCCCCTTGAGCTTACATCCTCCAAAAGCAAGAACTTGCAGGTTCGTGTAGTCTCCTGGCCCTATGAAATTCTTTTCAACGGGTATAACTTCATCATAAAAGTTTTTCGACAGGATGAGTGTGGTGAGGCTCTTGCATCGCGCAAAAATCTTGATTGCGTTCGATACATTGCTGAAGCTATTGTTAGAGAGAGAAAGGAAGGTTAGAGATGTTAAAGCCAATACATTAGGTGAAATGGGTCCAGCTAAGTGGTTCGTGGCTACTCTGACTGCAGTTAGTGACTTGCATGAGAATAAGCTCTCTGGTAAATTTCCAGTGAATCTATTGTCACCGAGGTCTAGAATTTCGAGCTGGACAAGTCTCGAGAAATCAAGTGTAGAGATGTTACCTTCTAGGGAATTAACTCGTAAGATAAGCTTTACAAGTTTTGTACAGTTCATCAAAGATGCTGGTATGGAACCAGTGAAACTGTTTATGTGAAGGTGCAATTGCTCCAAGTTCGAAAGCCTCCCGACATCCTGAGGGATCATCCCAGAAAATTCATTTGAGTACAACTCGATGACCTTGAGGTTGGTAAGGTTAAGCATGCCTTCTCCAATTGTTCCGCTTATGTTATTGGCAGGCACTGATAACTCCACCAGTGACTGCAAGCTGTAAATGTCATCAGGAAGTAATCCAGACAGAGAATTAAAACCTGCCCGGAAAACTGCGAGTCTGGAGCACCTGCCTAGACCAATAGGAATCTCTCCACCAAAAAGGTTGTTGGAGAAATCAAGAGTTATTATCAGAGAAGAACTGGTACATATGGATGAAGGAATTTGATAAGTTAACTCATTGTTGCTGGCATTGAGACTGCTCAAATTCGATCCGAAGATGAACCAAGCAGGATCAATCTTGCCATGGAGTTGATTGTTTGAAATATCTACAACCTGAATGGTGGAAGGGAAACTACCATTCAAGGAAAAAGATGAAGAGAAATTACCATCCAAACGGTTGGAGCTTATATCTATGATCACAAGGCTATTCAATGAACTAAAAAGCCCTTTTGGGATGAACCCAGAAAGCAAATTATGGGAAAGATTAAGGTGAGAAAGACTTGTAAGGTTCTTAAAGGAAGATGATATGTTGCCTGTTAATCCTCTCTTAGGTAGCCACAACCGGGTGACACGGCCCGTACCATCACAACCAATCCCCTCCCAGGCAGAGCAGCAATCAGAGGCAGAACTCCAATTCAGTGGACCTAAAGACGACGAAAGCGATTCAGAGAAGGTAAGAAGTGATTGCTGATCGTCTGGATGACAAGCTTGCTGGTGAGAGAATGTGAAGGAATATAACAGTAAGATGAAGAGAAGATGATAGCTGCTATGAGAAAATGAAGGCTGAAGCTCAACAAGCATGGTTTAAAGAATTAAATTTTGGGTATGTGTGATTAATGTTTGTTTTTGTTGTTGTTGTTGTTGTTTTAATTGCTGTCTCAAGTAGGGGACAATTTTGTTTATTTTTTCCTGTGATTGATCAGGAGCAGAAGAAGAGGACATGAAGATGGGTGCTTGGTCCAGTCATGTGGGCTTCCACTTCTCGTGTTTGTATGCAGACCCATCTTCAACCCATTGCTCAAAGGTGAGAGAAAGTTGAGTGAGAATGATATTAAAATAATTATTTGATGTTGATGTGGATATCTTTTTTTTCCTTTATTAAAATACTTCTTCCATTTTTAAAATAAAGATATCAGTTTGACTTTTACGCTATAATTGCACTAGTTTTGATCATAAAAGGTTGTTAGATTTATTTTTAAAAGATCGACCTTTTATGTTTTCTACTAGCTGAAAATTAATAGTTTTACTAGTCAAAGTTATGTATTAATAAGTGTGATAAGCGTGAAAGTCATACTGTTACGTCTATTTGGAAACAGACTGAAGAAGGGTAAAAAAAGGGTTGGGATTATGAGCTTTCAAGAAAGCGTTTACTTTTGGGCGGCTATGGAGAGTGGACTTTGTTTACAAAGATGGTTTAGAGCATTAGTGTGATAAAGTAAGCAAGATTTTAGAGAGAGAGTCTCACTGTCATGAGTAATGATATAGAATTAGTAGTAATAAAAATTATTGATTAGATTATGTATAGTGGGCATCAATTTGCATAATACTATGTTAATATAATGATGCTTATCATAACAAATGTCACAGTGTATTATATTATAATTTAATTGAAATGGGTGTATGGAAATGAGTTGCTATGCATACTTTGAGAGAGTGCTCTTCTTAATTATATTCTTTTTGAAGTCTACCATCTTTGTTTGTTTCCCATTTTGGACCCCCCACATTCCTCTTTTCCCCTCCACCTTCAATTGAATCATACACACGTTTTTGGTAGCTTGTGGGCAAAATCATATCCAACATTGACTCTGCTTTTGTTTAGTGTAAGGCTCATATTTACAGTAACCATATAATTATGAATTTATGACCCCTTCTCCCTAGTGACCTAATCTTACTTGAAATTACATTTGGTTTCAATCATATCAAGATTTAAGAGTGAAAATATGTGGGTTTGTGAATGTGGTATTTGTTCTCCTTTGTTGATATGGATTTATCCGCTAAGATGTTTCATTATCTTCAAATTGTATTACGAAATTATTTGATAATTGCTTCCTATTACAAAAGGTGTGGCGATTTAACCATAATGATATTTGGTGAAAAAGGCCATGTAGTTATATAGTACTCCCTCCGTCCCCTAATAGATTTCCCATTTGCTTTATTCTAAGTCAAACTTTGTAAACTTTGACCATAAATTCTCACTATTATATAATATTAATAATAGTCATGATGGATCTTGTTAGATTCGTGTTAATGTGTACATTCAAAATATCAATTTTTTATAATTTTTATTAACACACAAATAAATATATTAACGGTCAAAGTTGTACATTGAAGACCGTGCAAAAAGCAAATGAGAAATCTATTTGGGGACGGAGGGAGTATTTGCAAATGTGGACTTCTTGTATTTGGACTTAGATGGAAGGCTTAGAAGGCTTACTTGGATTCATTGTCTTAGTTTAATTGATTGGATTTAATGTTTGTCGCTTATTCTCTGTTAATCTATGTAAAAAGGGGAAAGAAGTTACCTAATGCTAAAATGTTAAGGTATTTCTTTTGTGTGTATAAAGAGTTATAATGCTCTTTTAAACGTTATATTTTTCCCATTTTAATTCTAATAGGTTTAGGTTTTGGCTAAGAATTATTTCACTTAGTTTTTCAAATAATTTTGTTTTGCTGATATTTTCCTAATTCTTTCAAAGGTTGGTCATTTAATTGATCATATTGTTTGAAATGTATTTTATGTTTAATTTTTTTGTTCATGGTACAATCGCGTGTATAATGAATAGATTCGTATTTAAGACTTGCTCATCCTCTTTCTTCGAATATTACATTATTTTCTTAGTAGCTTGTTTCAAGTTTTTCTAAGGAGATACTTATTCGAACTTAATAGTAGTATGTGCTTTTTGAAATGTTTTTGCATTTGCACCTTTTTTCGAAATATTATTTCTTATTTAAAATCTATTTGCAGTTCAAAATAATTTAAGATGGTCCTTTTTAGTTTAGGGTTCATCCCTGAAAAAAATCTCCTAAAATTTCCTTGGACCTCATTAAAAAATGATCCTTTTATATAGTCATTTCTTACTTGAAAAATAGGAACTTTGCCTTTTATGGCTAGCCCTCTACTAGTGGTTGCGCTTAAATCCTTATCATAAATAATGTTTTTTTGGGTCCTCCATTGTGATTTTACCTTTTCTTATTTAATTACCAAAAAATTTTTGTGGCATATATTGGTTAGTTTCAGATAGTTGGTTTTCCTTTTAGTATCACTATTAGGCGTTTATGAACCAAGTGGCTTTGGCATGGTGGTAGCTCACCTTGTCTCTTAACCAACTGGTCAGGGATTCGAATCCTGACCTTTGGGAATGAAAAAAAGTCCTTGGCCAGCCCTTTACCCTTAAGTGGAGCTCCCGGGGCGAAGGGGATTAGTCATTGCTTCCGGCGGTAGACACCCTTGGTATTCACCAAAAAAAAAAAACTATTAGGCGTTTATCTGATATGATATGCCTGTGAAATTATATAGCTATAAAACATTTTTATTTTTATAAGGAGAACGACTCTATTGAACTATCACATTTTGTATTTTCCGATGTGATTTTACGACTTCAAAATTAAAGAATCATCCTTTTATTATTAGAGATATATTAGGATACTAAAGATATGATAAATCATAAGATAATATATTATATCCTAACTACTAATATATCCTAAAGATATTTATGATATCTTTAGTATCCTAATATATCTCTAATATTTATCACTAGATTAAGTATTACTTAGCAATATAACTATGGAATAAGTGAAGCCACAAAGGAATAACTTTTCGCTTCAAAGTCGTAATGTTATGCGTTTTGGTCATTAGTATCATAATGTTATCTTTTTATGAAGTATTGTATAATATGTAAATGAGTCATCTTTCATTTCGTGGGCTGGGGGCTCACATGATTTATGATTTGGCACGTACTTCCTCCGTTCCAAAATGTTATACCCATTTTTCGTTTTAGGCCGTTTCAAAAAGATATACCTATATATGATCTTTTCTATTTATATACATTTTTTCTACCCATTTTACCCTTCAATATCTAAACATTTACCTACCTTTTACTCATTTGTACTTTAATGGTTCCCACATTTGAATCTCTCTTACTTTTCCTAATAAAGACAAAAAAAAGTACATGAAAATTATTAAAATAAACATAAGATTCTCCTATTATTCTATTTGCCTTGGTTTTCCTCATATTCCAAATGGGTATAACATTTTGGAACGGAGGGAGTATATGTATAACAAATTTTAAGGTTTTGTTATTCATAGTCTTTAGGGGTATGTATAAGTGTTAAATATTTTATTTAAAAAAATATTAATTTAAAATTTTATTGGCAAATCACGCGTCAATCGATGTTAGTTATTATTTGTTTTTACTAGTTTAGAAAAGTATTAAATGCTTATACATAGTCCTAATGGCTACGTATAACATTTGTCCAAATTTTATCATACTATATATGTTTATAATGATTAATGCGTTTATATTAAGCCCGAGCTTTCATTTTACCTTAAAAAATAAGTTTAGTGACTAATTAGGTTTTAAAGGATTGATAGATCTTACTAGAATTGATCGTTCTCCGATGAGTTCTAAATAAGTTCATATAAGCTCGGACGAAAAGAATCTTAACTCACAAGTTCTTGAAGGAGTAAGATCTTTAGTCTCTACCATCCAACCTTTGATATAATAAATGTCTCTTTGACTAAACTGATTTAACTTGAAGTATACCCTAAACCCAAGTCTTGTAACAACTCAGATGAGCAAGCTTACCCATTAAAAATTTTTCTCAAAAAATTTATTCTCCAAATAATTTTTTCTCTTAAGAAAAAAAGCTAACAAACGCTTTAGAAGTATTAAGTAAAAAAGCTAAAATTGAAAAGATTAAGTTAACATAAATATTAATAGGAAGTTTTGTAAAAAAAACACCTTATTTGTTCCAAGTTTTATGAAAAACCACCTTTATTTTTTTTGTGAGAAAACACACCTTATATGTCATTATTATCAAAATAAACACCTTATTATCATTTTTAGGCCAAAAAGTTAATGTTTGGGCCTATTTTTCACTCGCTTTTTATGTGTGAAGGTCACCCAAAATGTTTTGACCAAAATCCTATGTAAAAAAGTGAGGGTAAAAAGGGGGATTGAGTGACTTAAAACATGACCTTTTTGACTAAAATTTGACAACAAGGTGTATAATTTGATATATAATGTTATATAAAGTGTTTTCTCACAAATAAAATTATATAAGGTGATTCTTCACAAAAATTTTAACATATAAGGTCTTTTTTTTTTACAATAAAAATATATTATTACACCTATTAATATGTGATTTAACATATATTCCAAAATTAATTTTTTCTTTGAAACAATATTCCAAATTAATTTTTTCTAATAAAATGTATAAAATGTTATTTAATGTTCCAAGGACCATGGTCCATGGGTGCATTTGTCCCGAACAACTTATAATCTACCCCATCTGATACGAACAATGCTACAAGGTCTATGGACTATGGGTGGTGCATTTGCCAAAATGTTAATTTTCTCATTTTACCTTTGACCAGCAATATCGTACGTTATTTAATTCCATCACACGAATTGACCCTCCAAAATTTCCAACCCAGTCAAGATAAAATGTCCAGATATGGAAAATGGAATACTGAATATTCTCATAGCAAAAAAGTAGTAATTCCAGATGTAGGGAAATTCAAAAAAAAAAAATCTCATTTCTTTTTCGTAACATTGAAGAATTTTGGTTTGACCAGTCTTCTATTCCCGTGGTTTGTTCTTCATCACATTTTTATGGAACAGTGTTAGGATTTTGTGGAGTAGGTCAGGTGCTATATTGATTATGCATAAAATTAGAGTAAATTTTTTGGTGGACAATTGGACATGATCCCATAATGGTCACGATGTCGCGGTAATGCAGTGGTTGTACCGTTATACCCTTACATATCAGCCGAGACCATGAGATATCGCTTAAATTCACCTAAAACGCAGTTTTTTTTACATCTTTACCATTTGGGTACTAGCTAGTATCAGTTCAACAAATTTGAAAACCTTTACAATACGGCCGATATAATACCATAGTGCCTTGTTTTAACACCATGTTTTGGAGGGGTAATGGGATATGGGGTCTTGGGTTACTAAATTATTGAATATCAGAGAGAAAAGGATGGATGAGAAAGATGACAATTTGGTGGGAATTTCTATTAGCTTAAGAATTTGCTTTTTAATTTCTTTTTGAAGTATTATTGTTTGTGATTCATTTGGTATTGTGTAAAGTTAAAGATAGGATATACTTTGATGTTTCAAAACTTTCAAGTGGAGAAAACATGCAATTAGTAATAGTAAATTCCATAAATTAGGAGCTTGATTTAGGGAATTAGAGTGAGCATGAAGTCAAGGGACGTGGGTTATCAATTGATTGATCTTCTTTTTTTGCTATAATTAAGAAATATATTATGCTGTTTCATTGGGTTGTATATTTTATTAGTTTGATGATTTTGCTGTTTAACAGTTGTTGGGTCATTGTTATCATGTTATGATTCTCCACTGTGGGTATACTTGTTCAGAAAAACTACAAGTTGGATTAAAATACGACGAATTCGCGATTTGCTTGAATCATTTATAATCATGATCTTTCATGTTTATGGTAGTAGAAAGTTACAGTTTTTATAAGTTCAGATGGGATTTTTAAAAATTTGTTGATCACTCATATTGGCCCTGTGTTTGCCACCAAAAAAAATAATAATACTGGTTCTATGTTCAAGTGGGATTTATTATATATAGTTGAAAGAAAGCCAGGATGATTTCATGCCACTACAAAGGCCAACTTGGATTAAAGAATATGACTAAGATCTCCATGTCTTGCGCTTCTGAGTTCTATATTGGTGTTTGACTTGGTTAGCCTTAACTAATTTAAGGCTTTTGGAAAGATTGAAAGAGATAGGAAGAAATAAAATACTGTACATTAGTGTGTTCTATGTTTGAGGAACTTTTGTACAAAGTCAATATCATCCTAGTGGGCTCTTTAGAGCCCTCACTAACGGCAGATTGGGGACGGGGGGATTAGATGTATGCAACCCTGTGTGAAGTGACGTTGTTTCCGTTAGGCTTTTGATCCGAATAGCGACAATCATCTACTACCTCGCAGATGATAAGTTTAGACAATTTATCGAACCTTTAATTTTTTTTTTAATTATAGTCCAAAGGAAATGGATAGTGAATCTCTCGTCTCTAATGAAAATGGATTAGTTCAAGAAACTGTTGCATCAGAAAATATGATTTTTTAGAGACGAGAGACCTATGCTTATCTTGAATCGGGGTAAAAAACCACACGTCTTTCTCTGTTGCCAATGGAGCCAAAAGGTTCACAATGTATTGTAGTAGATTTGTAGTTGTATTATAGTGAAATAAATCTTAATGTTCATTAGACTGTGTGCACTTTGTTCTTTCTGTGTAGTGGTAGATGTCCATTTTGTTTCAGAATTAAGGGCTACTTGGAATAACATTTCTATTAGGGAGGCTGCATGGAACCAACTCCCCTAAACTTGCTATAAGTAGGAGGATTTTCAGAGGCGTGCGGTGTTGTGTTGTGCAGCTGTGCTGCACATATGTTGGATGTCATTCTTTCATGGAAGCCAACACTGTCTGTATGAGATGTAGAGTAATTTCAGGAGCCCCAGATTCATCTAACACGATGATTATTGTGGTGAAGGGAGTCTTACTGCGGTTTCGTAGATTAAAAGATGTACATCTTTTTGGCGGAGGTTAGTTTCTTGTGCAAAACTTGCTTATTTCACAATCTTTAGGGTTGTTCTTCAGGAAAACTTCTCTTTGTTGGATGAATCACTTGACCATTTCCGCTCTTCGTCTGCTGCAAAACTTTAAATACTATGTGTAAATTGGCCGAAAATGCACTTCAGTGGGCAACTTGTTTCTTCAATGTTTCTGCCCATTTTCCCCACCTACATTAAGGCGTGTTTTTTTTGCCAGGAACAAATAATACATCAGCTGGATAGCCTTATCTCTTCTGTTTACAAATGGAAATGTTGCTTCCATCTTTGCCTTAAGCCCTTAGTTCTACAAGTGTGAGTTGTAAAGGGTTTGCGCTCTTATGAAGCCGAGGTGTGCAAATTGCCAGAGGTTCACTTTCTTACGAATGCTTGTATATATTTTACATTTTTATTTTTCCAAATGTGCTTCGCTGGCTCGAGTCTTTAAGGAGCAACAAGAAGATGTGGGTGGGGGTAGGGGGAACTTGAACAATGAATGAGAATAGTGTGCAGAGGAGTGTGCCTGGCTTGGGATTGATTAAGGCAATGAGGCTCATACCTCGTAGTCCCTTTGTCATTCCCCAGTCCTTGTTACTCTTACCTTCCCACTATTTCCCTGATCCAAGAATAGGTTTCAAAGGTGAAGTTTTTATAACAGTAATATAATCAACAAAATCACCTGTATTCTCATATATTAAACATTGATTGATTTTGTTTTTATTCATTATGACAGGCCATAATGGAGCTTTGGCATATGAACACCAATAAAAACCACTTACTCTCAAGAGATATTGTACCGAGAGCCAAGAGGCTTTTTCTTCAGTCATCCCTTTTGTAGTAGAGTCCTCATTGTTATGCCTCTGGCATGCAGCAGCAACTCGTTATTGCTATTGACTGTCCGAGTACTTCTTCTTGAACTAAATTGAAGTTACACTTGAAATCAAGGCTTTGTTTGGTTTGACTGAATAGGTTCAATAGATAAGGCTTTTCCATGAAAAAACTCTTTCCAAGGCAAAACAGATTGTTTTCTTGCTTGCATTACAAGAAAAGTTATATTGGAAGGGAAAAATGAAAATGACAGAATGATGATGGATGGGATAAGAGGAAGAGTAATGGAATGAATAGGGTTTGCTTCCTTTAAAAAGGAAAGTGTTTCTCATTTTGAGAAAACAAGTTTCCACCTTTTACAAACCAAACAAAGGAAAATGAAAAAACTATAGGAAAATGTTTTCCTTCCAACCAAACACTCCCCATATTATAACGTTCTATTTCTATCTGGTCTGCTTAAGCAGAAGAAAATAGTAAGTTTCAAATTTAGTTTTATGATTTCATTCCCTATTGTATTTGACACTTAACCTTGATTGTTTATCGAGTCGTTTATCATTCATTGCCTCTTTGCGAACATGATTATTTGTTGGCTGTTTCATGTTTGCTATTGCTATTCTTACAAGGAACAGTTGGAAAGACTGCTAAGAAACCAATGCTAAATCCTGTGGAATACTGTTTTATGTATAGCAATTACTATGCACTGATACCTTGTTAGATTTCTCAAGAAAAAATGTTTGCTGCTGGAGCTATCTGAGTTTGATGTGGAATTCAGTTTTATGTATAGCAATTTCTTGCACTGATACCTTGTTAGGTTTCTCAAGAAAAAAATGTTTGCTGGAGCTATTGACTTGTATCAAACTAGTCTGATGTGTGATAGCTGCTCGTGTTTCTTGGACTAATGAAAGGCTTTATGCAGATTGCAGCTGATGCTGATACAATTGGTGTTCAGTAATCATCATTCTGCAGCAAGAATGATGATAAATTATGATTGGATAGGCTGTTGCAAGTTGGCACGAAGCTGATGCAGTGGATTCAAATTTATGATTTTCTAGTTCTTAGTGAAGGCAGTTTGCCTCTGATACCTTAGAACCGTAGCCACAAACAGGTGATCCTGTCGATGCCACCGGAAGATTATCCTGCCTGGAGAAGATGAATTTCTTTTCGAAGATGTGGAGTGGGAGCTTTGAACTTGCAGTTGAAGCTTGTTTTAAGTTTTCAGTACATCCCTGTAACTACTTACGAGAAGTTTTTGCTTTAGAAATGGCTTGTAGAGTATGCCGTGGCCAAAGTTTAGTATTAAACGCTCACAACTTATTTGGTAGCCGGTAATAAATGGTAGTACTAGTTATAAATTAAGTGGTTCGTCATAAATAGAATGAAATTACATGTGATTGCCTTAGTCTCTGGACTCGAATCATTCGTGCACGAGGTCTTGCCTTTGCTCTTATATAAAAAGGAGAGAATAGCGTACGCCTTTAACTTATTGGAAATTGATTGACGGAGCAAACGACTCCTATAATAGGGGTAATAGACAACATTGTGGTGACTGTTAAGTCTTGCAAGCATATCCTTAAGGATAGGAGGACGATCAGCAACTGTTGGAAAATGGTGGAAATAAGCTTCCTTTAACAAACCGGATCTTATGAATCATGTGGTTACCAAGGTATAGTTAAAGATTATCTGTATAGTACATGTTAATCATATGAGCTAGTATGTTGCAGTATCTCTTTTCCTAAAAATTTACCTATATGCATTTATGAACTGTTGTGTGTAATTATTATAACTGACATGTAGTCATGTATTGCCCTTGGATCAAATTTCAAGGGAAACTTTAGGGGGGTGATTCCCTTCCCCCTCCCCAAAGACACTTTGTCTGTGTAGTTAGATCGAGTTGACCTGTGTGAGGTTCCGTACAACACTTCTTCCTACCATAGAAGAAAAACATTTATCACTTCGATCATGGCTACGAACATAGTAGTTTCTCGTAATAAGAGATCATGGTTACGACTCTTTTTCAGCGTGACATACAAACCATTCATATCACATATTCACGGTGATATTCTAGTAATTGATAAGAATATAAGAGATTCGAAGTTTTCATTAACTCCTACTTTTGTTCGAAATCCCAAACATCCACGTAATTTTTTCTCAAATCTAACAAAAACTAATTTGATAAGGATAATTTATAAGGTACCCCTAAAAATATATAGAGCTATATATACTACTAAGAAAGAAGACACAAACCTATTGTTTTGTTCATTAATTAATATACTTCGGCATAAGAAGAAAGAATATACTTCGGCATTGAACTGAACTGAACTGAACTTATTAGAGCTGAACTGAACTGAACTGAACTTATTGGAGCTGAACTGAACTGAACTGAACTTATTAGAGCTGAACTGAACTGAACTGAAAATAAGCTGAACAGAACAGGCCATATACTTCGGCATTGATCCATTCTAGCTTTTCACATATTAAGAGTAGTATTTTGAATTTGTACCCATAGTCGATTTCTTCATCCAAAATTTGGAACAATCTTTTGGCAGTTTCATATTTTGATCAAATAACTCATCGAACCATGTAACTAAAAGCGGGGTATGTATAAGTTAGTTTTGTCATATCATCTTTATATGCTATGTCATTTGAGAGCTTATTTAATGGTAACTTTTGTTGTTCATTATTAATGTATAATCAACAAATACAAAAAATTACGGAGTACACTATCATTAATTTCAACATTTCATATACTATTATTAATGTTTTAATTTTTATTTTTAAAAAAAGGCTACACAATAATGCGTCCGAGAATAGAGGGAGTGATAGCTTTTTTTTTTGAAAGTAGGTTGAGCTGAACACGAGTTTACATAACATGATAACACAGAAAATCCAACATTAGATCAAATAACACTTACAAATACATAATATAGATATTTAAGCAACATTACAACAATACAACAAGAACGAGTGTAGACAATAAGTAGGTGTAAGACAGTAGGAGTAGCAAGTTTCCTTCACCTACAACATACATCATAATTCATGCAGCATAACAATGATACTACAAATTCAAAATACTAGTCTTAATATGGAGTACATCCTTATTGATACATGGTACGGTTTTCAGTCGTTTCGAGTTCGTTCTTGACCATAACAGATGAAGATTATCATCTATCATGCAGCAAATGGTAGATAAACACATTTGAATGGAGGATAAACACTACCAGTTGGAACACAATGATTGTGCTCACAACACCTGTAACCCTCGACATAAGGAATGCAACTGTCTCCGGTATTCTTGCAGTTAGCTCTAACAGCATTATTGTTGTTATACTCAGCAATAGCCTCCTTAAGTAGGATGCTTGCGAGGGGGTCCGGGAACGATGCCCGGACTCCCAAGATGGGTTGAGGTTTTGTAGCAATTACAAATATCGCTAGCAAAACAAACAAACTCATCACTTTCTTCATCTCCATTATTATTATTATAGCTCTTGTTTTATGTTTTTGTGTATAGTTGGGTGTGTTTATGTGTGTGTTTGATGAAAATAGAGAAGATGTGGAGGACCTTTTATAGAGATGGCTTGTGAGTGTATCAGTGTATGATGATTAGAGGGAAGATCTATATATTTTTTTGGTGTTTGCACTCGGTTCACCTTTCGGGCTACATTCGGATCGAGGCCAAGTTCGGAGTGGTTAAGTTTCATTCCTCGGTACTGCGGGGATTCGAACACGAATCCATCCTACCAAAGTCAGTCCCCATCACCACTGGATCAACATTTACTTGGTGGGAAGATCTATATGCATTAATGTTCTATCAATGCTTTCAGTCACATACACCTACTACTTGGAGCATGGTCCTCATAACAAAGAAACGTGTTATTGATGTTTACTTCATTTATCCTTTTTAGTGAATATCAACACTCTTTCGCAGGGGAAAACAAAGTAATGTGTCCAATGGCTACCATAAAGTTGGTTAACACACTTGAGGTCAAATCGGCTTGATTTAACAGGTTTCAACACTTCAAGAGTAGAAGGAGCGTAAGGGAAATCTCTATTATTAAAGTGTCCTAGTGAAAATTAAACTCACAACCTTATACATACGGAGTACTTCCTGCGTTTTTTTATTGGCTACATTTCTCATTTCACGGACTCCTAGGCAAAATTTTGATGGGTGAGTATAAGTGTGTAAGAAAAAGTAGTAGGAGAGTATAGAGAGAAAAAATTATTAATAAGAAAAAAAGAGAAGTGCAATCATTAATTTTAAATTTTCTAGAAAGTAAAGTATAGTAAATAATAAAAAACGGAGAAAGTAGTTAGAATTGGAAAGACACATTCCCTATCACTAGATATGTAGGTCAATATTGTCAGATTATGTTTTTTTTGTCCAAATAAATAAAATAAATTACATAATGCCCATTTTGAAAATCCACGACTAAAAACTATTATACTCAAGGCTAGTATAGATCAAGTCTATACTAAATTTATTGCACACTCAGTACAAAGCCCAAAAGTTAAGATTTTGTAATGAAAAGTTAACGTTTAACAGTCAAAAGTTAAGGTTTTATAATCAAAAGTTATGTGTTAGAAATGATTTAAGGTTTATTTCAAAAGTTAAGATTTTATAATTAAAAGTTAAGTTTTAGCAATCAAAAGTTAGATGGTCTACACTATTTTTAGGGTCATAAGCCAATCATCAATCAATCCACAAATTCCTATCTTTTTTTTTCTTTCCTTTCTCTCTCCTCTTATTTCCCACAATATATATATATATATTAAAAAGCGGGTATGGAATTTAAATGCTTCAACCACTGCGCTGCTACATCATTGTTGTTTCTTTTATCAATTTTAATAATCATATTATGTTTTCAATGAACAACAATAATTAAGTTACATTAATTGCATTTATGAGTAATACTAATTTATAACTTTTTATTAATCTTTTTCTACAACAAAATAATTGTCAAGTTCTAAAGTGGTCCGAGGTTGTAAAAAAAAAAGTAATAAAATGTTATACATATAAATTCCAGAGTATCCCTGGGCCAAAATACTAGTTGAATTGTAAGAGTTTTACAAAATTACCCCGAAATGGACATGGAAGCTCACATTGACATGTGGCTGTTTTGTGCTCTCATCTTTGCCCAATTGCCCTTCTTGCATCAATTCACGTAATACCCAATTTGTATCTACTTCTAATTGTTCTGATGACTCAAATTCTTCTCAGAATTAAACTAGGAATTTACTGGAAAAACCCCAATCCTCATAAAGATTGTGTTTTTTTGCCAGATTATTAAAGGCAATCAATTCCCCTGCTTTCAAGGTTTCAGATATTGTATCCTTTCTTTGTTTTTGTTAATTGGGTATTATTATTTTGCAATTTTGGATGATGGGATTTTTCAGATACAACTTGGTGGTTATTTATTAATTAGTAGTAAATATGATTTGGTTAAAAAGATAAAATCTTTAGAATTTTTGGATTTTGCATTAATGTTGTGGAGAAATGCCTAATCAATATCGGATATATGCATATATCCATCGCCTCACTTTTTTGGTAGTACATTCCTTATACATAGTAGTACATTTATTGAGAAAAATAGTGTATAACAATCGATATTTTCACAGCTATATAACTATATAGTTTGTATTTGGCATATAATTTTTCATTAAGAAATGTACTACCATACATATTAGAATATAAAATTTACTACCATCTATATATATATTAAAAAGTGTAAGCAAGCATTGCTATTCGCCACGTGTCACCATCCCTCTTTGAATAACATTTTATCCAACAACACTCTCGTATATTAAAAAATTGTTAATGTGAAGATTCGATCCCCCAACCTCATGTATGAAATGAATAGCTCCAACGACTATGCCATCATATTATTATTGATGCTTCTATCAACAATAATGATGATATATAAATTAAAACCAAGAGTTAAATAAGATGACTTATATTTTTTTAAATGATATTTTACAAGTTAGATTACATTAGTTATCGCTAACTAATAACCCGAGCATCGCTGGGGACTAATTCTAGTTTTCATTAAATATACCACCAAAAATGTGAGGCGATGGATATATGCATATATCCGATATATACTTGGCATTGCTCAATGTTGTGATGTTGATTGTTATTAGATGAGATTGTCAGTTGTTAAATACGCCTGTTTGTTGTTGGGGTTGGTGTTTGTTGAATTAAACTTAAGTTTTAATGCACATAATAGGTAGCAACAGAAGTTTGTGTTTGTGAAATTGTGACTGTTATTGTTTTAGAGCTTTATCATAATCATCAACACTCTCATATGAATGATAAAGTTGCTTAATTGTTTTAGAGCTTTATCATAATCATCAATATGGATAACTTTGGATTATATACTGCTGCTTGCTGTTGGGTGTGATTTGTGAGTATAGTATGATGATAATTCAGACCATCTTATTAGTTTTTTGTGTCGGTGCGCACTCACAGGCACTCTCTTCTCATGTCCTATTCCTGCTGATGGGTGATCTTGCTGCTAGCAGCTCTCGGAGTTGGTTGGAAATTAGGTAATTATTGCTCTCAATTGTCGTTATGCTTTTGTGATTATAGTCTTTTGGTGGATGAGACCTGCATGTTTGTAGCCTTAAATTCAGTTGTTTTCAGTTTCACTGTGCCCATCTCGTCATAATTAAGTCTGTCTGAATGGATAGTTCAACCAGTTTAAAGATCTATTTTTCCTGGTCTTACCTGTTTACTATCTAGCTGTGGTTCTCCAATCAAAGTGTGACTAATTCTTTTGAAATTAAATGACCAGCAATTGCTATCTCTCTTTTACAGTCTTAGGGCCTGTTTTCCCCACCTTATCTTCAGTTCAGTTCAGCTCCAATTAGTTCTGTTCAGTTTAGTTCCATTCTTTTATCTCCATTTTGTTAAATATTATTATTATATTAGTCTAATTTATTTTTCTAATTACACTTATTGTTATTATTCTTTATTTTTATATTATTATTAAGTACTACCTCCGTTTTTTAATATGTATGTTTGCTTTTGCGCGCGGACCAAAAAAAAAGTGCAAACGTAAGAGAGAAGATTAGTAAAATTAAGGAAAAAGTGAAAAAAGTAGAGAGAAGGAAAGAAAAAGTAGGAGAGAAGTGTAATAATTATGTGGGCCAACCTTCCATTTACGAGAAAAGTACATATTAAGATTGTGTTTTCTACGGTGCAAGGGAGGATGAGGGTAAGAATTATGGATTGTGTTCATATTTACTGTTTGTTGGAACGCATTCAAATTAATCTCCCTGCTATACTTGACGTGAACTTTTTGTATACTTGCAAGAAAAGTGACTTAAGAATGTAATGGGCTCTTTTCTAGAACTATGTAAGAGTAACTATATCTAGATACTGGCCAAGGGTATGAGCGTTTACTGGAATCAATCAATTACTTGCATAGTGTTAATGGAGAGCTCGTATCTAGTATGGTAGTATGTTAACAAGTAATTTAAGATTGCTAATTGAGTAAACCAAAAACAGAAGCGGGATTTGTTATGGTGCAACATATTGATTATTGCACACTATCTCATGCTTAACTATACGATTATGCATCTTACACCTGGGTGTACCACGAGCTTGGTACTACACCCAAGGCTATTTGAATAGCCTTGGATGTACCACGCTCATAATACACCCAAGACCATCTTAGCAAGAAAATAGCTTTAGGTATACCATGCTCATGGTACACCCGGTGTATAATAAAAATTGTACTTATCTTAGGGGTTTCATAGACAATTTCTTTTTGGATTTTTTGATCCCTTTTGTGCATACGTCCTGCAATCCATTGTAATAGCATCAGCTTTTGGGATTATTGATTGCTCGATATTAAAATTGACCTTGATTGAAGTCTCTTTCTTGAAGTGATAATTCATCAGAATCAACAGAAACAACTGATTTAAAAAATGTAGCATAAGCTCTATAGCCCTTATTGTTACTCCAAATCCAAATTTAAAGGAGCTTATTCGGTTCTCATGATCAACGAGCTCAGATGACTCCACAATTAAGATTTTGTGATGGGAAGGCTTCATTCTAATTCTTGTTTTTAATCAGATATTTCTAGGTCTTAACGCCTTGTCATCTGTATTGTTCTTGTGCTGATACTTTTATATCTTAGATTCCCTCCAGGCAGGGTCAATTTTTTTTTGTTTTGGCAAATTTCTTCCTGAGACAAGAACTGAACACGAGTTTACATAACATGATACCACTATTACACTAAGACAGGAAATCCAACATTAGATAATACTCCCTCCGTCCCACAAAGTTCTTTCCAATTCATTATTTTATACCTCACATATATTCAAGAAGTGGGAAAATCTTTGTGGGACGGAGGGAGTAAGTAGGTGTAAGACTGTAGGAGTAGCAAGTCTCCTTCTTCACCTACAACATACATCATAATTCATGCAGCATAATAGCTTCATTTATTTGATACAATGATACTACAAATTCAAAATACTACTCTCCATATGGAGTACATCTATATTGATACATTTCAGTCATTTCGAGTTCGTTCTTGACCATAACAGATGAAGATTATCATCTATCATGCAGCAAATGGTAGATAAATGCATTTGAATGGAGGAATAAGACCGGTATTTGGAACACAATGATTGTGCTCACAACACCTATAACCCTCAACATAAGGAATGCAACTTTCTCCGGTATTTTTGCAGTTAGCTCTAACAGCATTATTGTTGTTATACTCAGCAATAGCCTCCTTAAGGAGGATGCTTGCGAGGGGGTCCGGGAACGATGCCCGGACTCCCAAGATGGGTTGAGGTTTTGTAGCAACCACAAATATCGCTAGCATAACAACCAAACTCATCACTTTCTTCATCTCCATTATTATTATAACTTGTTTTATGTTTTTGTGTATAGTTGTGTGTGTTTGTGTGCGTGTGTTTGATGAAAATAGAGAAGATGTGGAGGACCTTTTATAGAGATGGCTTGTGAGTGTATCATTGTATGAGGATTAGAGGGAAGATCTATATGCATTAATGTTCTATTAATGCTTTCAACCACATACACCTACTACTTGGAGCATGGTGCTGACTAACAAAGAAATTTAGCTTGTTATTGATGTTTGATTCATTTTTCCTTTATAGTGAATATCAACACTCTTTCGCAGGGGATGACAAAGTAATTAGTCCAATGGCGACCATAAATTTGGTTAACACACTGGTGAAGAACAAAGAATGAACGATTTTATCGAATTAGAACCTCACTCGAGGTCAAATCGGCTTGATTTAACGAGTTTCAACACTTCAAGAATAGAGGGAGTGTAAGGGAAATCTCTATTATCAAAGTGTCCCAGTGAAGATTGAACTCCAGCCTTATACATACAGAGTAGTTAGAATTGGGAAGATATGTTCCCTATCACTAGATATGTAAGCCAATGTTAAGATGTACCCCTTTTTACTTGGTTTTTATGTTGAAAACAGTTTTCACTCAATCCTCTTCCTATATACTTCCTCCGTTTCGCAATACTCGCAACGCTTCTTGTTTGCACATTATCCAATGCAATACTTTGAACTTTAATATCTCTAATTATTGATAAGTAAAAATTATAAAAAGTTAATATTATGATAGCATGCATTAAGACGAATCAAATAAGACCCCACTTGACTATATTTTTTCTTATACATTTGTGAAAAAATATACCATAAAATTGATAAATGAATAATGGTTACTATTCTAATGTTGCGAGTATTGTGAAACGGAGGAAGTATATATATATGCATTAATGTTCTATAAATGCTTATACACCTAGCTATTACTTTTTTTTTTTTTGAAATGATAAAGTGTGGGACAAGATAACGTTACGAGACCCTCCGCACGAGGGCTTCTCGTAACGTATCAGACATGAGGATGGAGTGGAGACTAGATACATGATCTAAAATAATGTTGGGGGAATCTAGGATTAGGTGGCCTAGATTAGCCACCCGATCTGCTGCTCGGTTTTTTTTCCTAAAGACGTGCCGTATTCGCAATTTTGAAAGTTGTTGATGATTTGTTGTGAGTCCTTGATGATGTGAGGTATCTGCCAAGGGGGACCAAATGTTTTTGAGGGCGTTGATGACTAGGAGGTTGTCGCATTCGATGATGACTGAAGTGGGAGACATTAGACGGTGTTATTTAGAGTACCCAACTTTACAACTTGGGTGAGTAAACAGTTACTTTTACAAAGTTCAGTACCCATGTTTATACTTAACTCGCTCACACAGGTTAACAAAATCAAATAGATAATCCAATCCAATCTAGTGTTCAGCTAAACACAACCCGTATTTACTAGCTTACAACTTGTATATGTATGAATAGGAACACCTCTTATGTATTATATCTATTTATATATTAAAAAGCGTAAGCTTAGGATGCACTTCGCCACGTGTCACTCTCCATTCTTTACAACTATATTCTATCAACATTTTTTCTCATAAAAAATACAAATTGTCCATGAGAAATTTCGAACCCGCGACCTCAAGTGTGGAAGATAAATGCTCTAATTATCGCGCTACCACATTTTTGTTGCTTCTTTTATAAATACTAATAATGATATTATATGTTTTCAATAAAAAACAATAATTAAGGTACAATATTTTAATTACATTTATGAATAAAACTAGTAATCTATAGCTTTTTACTAACATCTTTTACACTAATTTTAGTTGTCTTAAAGTACTAAGTATAATACATCAAAATTCCATAGTATGGCCGGATCCTAAATACTAGTTGATAATTGAATAGTAGTGGAAAAGCAACCAACAATCATCAATTAATCCACAACCTCTCTTTTTGTCTTTCCTTTCTCTCTCCTCTTATTTCCCATAATTGAACTTTTTTACAAAATTAGCCCAAAATGGACATGGAAGCTCAGCGTTGACGTGTGGCTGTTTTGTGCTCTCATCTTTGCCCCTCTTTCATCTATTCACGAAATACCCATTTTGTATCTATTTCTAATTGTTTGATGACTCAAATTCTTCTCAGAATCAAACTAGGGATTTACTGGAAAATCCCAATTCTCATAAAGATTATGTTTTTTGCCAGATTATTAAAGGCAATTCCCCTGCTTTAAGGTATAACATGTTGTATCCTTTCTTTGTTTTTGTTAATTGGGTATTATTATTTTGTACTTTTGGATGATGGGTATCTTTCAGATACAACTTGGGTGGTTTATTTATTAATTAGTAGTAAATATGATCACAAATTATATAAAGAGACGTTGTAATTTTAACATAAAATTAGATCAACCAAAACCCACGTTATATTAACAAGTCGATTTTATCCTACTCTAACCCAATAGTATTCTTAGACATTTAGCAGACTTACTTAATCCTACTCTAACCCAATAGTATTCTTAGACATTTAGCACACTTGTTTATTCTCTTCTCGTTTTCCTATTTCAATTTCGGTCTCGAAATATGACAAGCAATTCCAAAAAAAAACCTATGACTTACCGAATAAATTAAATTAGTCACTAAATGGATTAAACTAGTCACTAAATAAATTTAACATTGAGTATTGAATGAATTAAACAGGTCACGAAATGAATTAAATAAGTCACAAAATAAACTGATCTTTATTTTTTTGTTAATTTTCTCTTTTTATTATTATTGGCCTATTAGATCATTGCCTAATTTTATTTTAAAAGTAGAAGGTCTCTTAATAAGACCAGCTGAAATATGGTTAAAAAATACAATCTTTTGAATTTTTGGATTTTGCCTTAATGTTGTGGTGCAGTGATAGAGATGGAAGTTATTGACAATCAATTATTAGATGAGATTGTCAGTTTTTAGATATGCCTGTTTGTTGTTGGAGTTGGTGTTTGTTGAATTAGACTCATTAAGTTTTAATGCACATATAGTAGCAAAGTGCTGAATCTTCTAGATTTTTTTTTGATGTAGAGTTGGTTGATTTTACTCAAAATAGTAATTTTGTCCATTTGTAATTTCACTATGATTTTACTATATACTATTTTAAGTAAACTCTATCAACTCTAAAAAAAAAAAGAAACTCTAAAGGATCTGTAGCAACAAAAGTTTGTGTTTGTGACTGTTATTGTAGTTGACAATTGAGGAGAGTTTGAAATTGACAAAATTTGTCATTATTGAATTATTGATTGTTGTGTAAAATGTTTCTGCAATATATATATCAAAGGAGGCCTAATTGTGAGATGTTATGTAATATGATTAGGAACGAAGGGACTAACAAATAAGGAAGTAAAAGAAAATACTTTAATATCATTTTAAAGCTATTACAATGCTTAGCTTAGCTTGATGGAAAATTTAAAAGAGGCAAAATTGGAGAAGAAACGTTAGTAGCACCTGAATAGCGATGATATCAGGGTCAAGAGTAGAAACGAGCTTAGAGAAATCAGACCAATTTATTTTGGCACTATGCTTGACTAAGAGCATGTACAATGGGATGGTTTTAAATGGTCTAAGAATGTTAAGACCGAGTCTTAAATGGTTTTACCATTGTGGCCAATTAGTCTAACTTTGAGAAAAATAGGGTTGGTCTCAACTACTAGACCAACACAAGCCTTGGATGGTGTGCCTCCACCAATAATATCCATACACGTGGCCTCTAAAAAATTGATGAATTAACTGTGTGCCTCCACCAATAATATTTTCCTTCTCATAACTTTATAACTGTAATACAAAAAAGTGTGTTAATAATTTTTTTAGAAAAATTATACCAACGGTTATTATTTTTTTCTCTATAAATTGAGCCCAAATTTGACATAATTTCACACATTTTTTTCTAACCTATATTTTTTTCCACTTGTTTTTTCCTACCAAAAATCAGTTTTTTTTGAGAGGACCAAAAATCATTTATATTCCCCCAAATTAGTCATTTTTGTTCATATTTCAGCAAATGAATTTTAAATGCTATTTTATTTAAATCGAATTTTACGTAATATAATTAAAAAAAGGATTTTTAATAAGCTAATATGAAATATTAAAATGCATAATTAATAAATATAACTCTCACTTGAATGAAAATAATATAGTCACATAAAAATAAAGATTTTTATATTATTGGGTAAGAAAGAGAGTATATGATAGAGTATAGTAAAATATGATAGAGAAATTGAAAGACCAATTAAAACTAACCAAACCATTGTGAGTTTAAATGTATGGTTGGTGTAAAATTAGTGGGATATGAGGTGTAAGAATGAGAAAAATGGTAAGACTAGTGAGATGTTAGTCTTACCATTATACATGCTCTAAAGCCCGAACTTTGTTGTGTAAAGAAAGTTAAGAGAATTTTAGCTCAAACCCACGATCAACAATTCTACACAAATATTGATTCGTTAATGGGTTCGAAGTGTTGATATATAGGAGAAACAATTCTAGCTCAAAACCCATCCATTAAACTTTGATGTGTTAATATAAACAATTCTAGCTCAAACCCATGATAAACAATTTACACACTATGACACTAAACTCACATCAATAAAGAATGTTCGTATTCGCATACATCAAAGTGGACATTTCTGATTTCAACTAGAAATCTCACAAAATTGAGCTTCCAATATTCTCCAATCAGCCAGCAGGAATGGGAGTTGATTTTCAGGATTCCACTTCAGAAATAAAGACATAAAATTCATATCAACCCATCAACTAAATCCAATTACTGAATTTCAGTGGCATGTTTTCGAGATGTTAATGAATTTCTAAGAGATGTGACCTCATATTCTTGACCAACAACTTAATGGAAATCAATTGAATACATTAAAAATAAAAGTTACCTTGAGGCTTGAGCAAAGTAATCTAATTCTCAAAATTGTGATTTCCTACTCATTTACAATATCACCAAATTTAGTGGTGGACCTAGGATTTTCATCTTGGGGGGACCAATTACGAATATTTGACAATTCGATAAACAATGTTCTAAAAATTCACAAAATTTAATCAATGCTCGAAATATTCCTATGAGTGATTGAAGTGGAGTTAAATAATAGATCTACCGCATTTAAATATATTGTCCAATATAAACAACTAAAATATAACTTATAACCTCAAATTTCAGATTATATGAAACACCACGTACAAACTTGTGAAAAATCTTGTCACAAGCAATCAATTTAAAAAATAATAATTATATGAGTTCAAAAAACAAATGTATCATTAACAACATCTCACTCAACTAATATTTAGAGTCGAACTAAGGATTGTGTGAAGCGGACACTAATTACTTTTACTATATAAATTTACACAATAACTTAGTTCATTAATTTTCCCTAAAAATTAACTTAATACATTAATGAATAAATATAATGTTAACATTAAACAATTATAAATCTTCCCTAAAAAAAACTAACAATAAATCTCAACATTATACAATACAAAGTGAAATTGAGTACAAGTAATTGAGATTTTAAACAAGACAAATAGAAAATTTAATAAAGGCATGTACTCGTATTTAAATTTACAAACCTATGTCAAAGAGAGGAAAAAAAAAAGAAAAGAGTAAAAATTATTGAGTAAGGATTGAAAAAGAAATTAACTTCACTCGATTCTTACCCGAAATTATTAAATTAAACCAAACTGAAATCAAATCCAAATTTAATCGACATAAATTCGATTTAATTAAGATTTCTTACCCGATTTTTTTAAGAAATAACAGAGAGCTGAGAAAGAAGAAAGAAATGGAAATTAGGGATGGCAATTCAGTCCGACTTCGACCCGAATCCGACTCGATTCAAAGGAAAAAATCAGATTCGAATCCGAAAACATAAAAGTCCAAATGAAATTCGATAGGAGTTGGACTTTAGGTTGATCATTCGAATCCGACTAGAGTCCGATTATTACTGGTAACCTCGTCAACTAAAAGTTTGAAAGTAAATTTTAATAGAAATAATTGATTTAAATTATAAGAAATTAAGTAAAATATTAAAAATTTTATATTAAAGATGTGTTTTGGTTATTTAATATGGTAATTTAAGAATCCGATCAGAGTCCGAAATAATTCGAAGGATTATGTTCGAATCCGAGAATATATAGTCCAAATCCTAATAGAGTGTAAAGATCATAGTCCGATTGAAATGGAGCGGACTTGGAGTTTGATAAGTCTGATTCAAGTCTGATCCGTTGCCAATCCTAGATGAAATGAGATGAGTAACACGCGGTACACTTGGCTGCTTCAGCTTGCATTTTCAATTTTCACATGAAAAGTCTTTTTTACCCTTTCTTTCACAAGAAATTGCAAAAGAACCAAGTGTTGGTCTCCACCAAATAGACGTGTATATAAGTTCTCATAAGTAAATTCTATTCTACCCATCACTATCACTTTCTCCAAAACTATCACTTTCTCCACATATCAAATATGGTTTTTATGGGTAAAATCCAGCGCGTACCATATGAAATATGGGTAAAATCATTTGAGATCATCTTTCAACTGACTATGACATACACATTCATAGCAGGATTGTCTAACGTGAATTTTCAAAGTATTTACGCGTTCGTGTTTACTCTTGGGATGATGACGGTTGTTTTTGGGATGACAGTAATGGTGTTAATGCAACTTAAAAGAAATGACGAACGGGTACAGCAGAAGAAGCACTAGAAGCGGCAGAAGAAGCACTAGAATCAGAAGCAGTAACAGAGACAGCGGCGGCAGCAGAAGAACTAGAAGCAGATGAAAATTTTGTTTATATTGTACAAATTTACAAAAAAATATAAACGTGGATATAAACAGAGAAAGAAGAAAACTAACTCACCATGAAATGCAGAAAAGACAAAATAAATGCAGACTGGAATATGAGAGAGAAGCCTAACTATTTAAGTTTTCTTTTGTTTAACATATAAGTGCAAGTAACGGTTTTGTAGGGTGCAAATGAGTCAAATACTACAATTTTTTTCCCTAAATTTGTGCAAACAACCTCCATTAGTCGTGGGTATGGGCGTGGAAGGTAGTTAATATGTGATAATAAATTTTTTTATTTTATTTTTCCCCCTCCTTCTTTCCTAGTTATGTGGGAGCAGTTATTTGTTTCCCTTTTTTCCTTTTTTATTAAACGTGTACTATTTTTCTTATTTTTTTCTTTTTCTATTTTTGGTGTCCCCCACCAGTTCCTTTATATAATAGAGATTAAGCTGCTTATGCTAAACCATAAAGCTGCTTATGCTAAACCATAAAGCTGCTTATGCTAAACCATACTGCCTTGTTTTAACACCATGTTTTGGAGGGGTAATGGGATATGGGGTCTTGGGTTACTAAATTATTGAATATCAGAGAGAAAAGGATGGATGAGAAAGATGACAATTTGGTGGGAATTTCTATTAGCTTAAGAATTTGCTTTTTATTTTCTTTTTGAAGTATTATTGTTTGTGATTCATTTGGTATTGTGTAAAGTTCAAGATAGGATATATACTTTGATGTTTCAAGTGGAGAAAACATGCAATTAGTAATAGTAAATTCCATAAATTAGGAGCTTGATTTAGGGAATTAGAGTGAGCATGAAGTCAAGGGACGTGGGTTATCAATTGATTGATCTTCTTTTTTTGCTATGATTAAGAAATAGTTATATAATGCTGTTCCATTGGGTTGTATATTTTAGTAGTTTGATGATTTTGCTGTTTAACAGTTGTTGGGTCATTGTTATCATGTTATGATTCTCCACTGTGGGTATACTTGTTCAGAAAAACTACAAGTTGGATTAAAATACGACGAATTCGCGATTTGCTTGAATCATTTATAATAGATGCGAATAGCGGAATTTCAGGAAACAATTTCCTAACATCTATGACAGAATCGCATGCATAACAATATATGAATCGATACATAAAGTAGAGAATACACAAACCTTTTATTCACTACTTGAACAGGTATGTAGGGTTTGAATACTGCAAAGTATTATTCACGAATCTGTTTACTTCAGAGATAAAGAACTACACTTGTAGCTCCTCTATTCAGTCCACGAACACCAATTAATACCCACGTCTGCTAGAACGGAAGAGTATGAACTATTCACTCTCTTGCTTTTGATGGGTTAGGCGCCTAGACTAAAGAGGGAGAAGGGTTTTCTTTTTCTCTCTTTTGTGTTACTGACTAACTGAATTCCCCTATCTCTCTTCTTATTATATCTATATATAATAGACCGAGATTAGGTTAAGAGAAACCCTAATCACCCTAATAGTGGCCGGCCCCTCATAAGCCTTTATGGGCTTATAATTTATTTATTAATCGGTGTTACTTAGTGTGACCTTATAGGATTAATTATATTAGTTGTAGCCCAAACCAATTTGTCTACTAACCGTAATTTATTCTCTAGCAAGCAAATTCGGTTACTAAAATAATTAACTATATTATCTCAATAAATACAATCCTATTTATATTCAGTAATTGCGAAAATTGTCTAAGGACATATTCCTTCAATCTCCCACTTGTCCGTAAGACAAGTACGCAATGTCAAACTCCTTAAGTCTCTTAATGCCAAATTTGATAACACAATGTCATTCTCAAATTTTGTTTCTTGATTGCTGAGTTCGAACTGTTCTCATAAAGGATTAACACTTTAATCACATTCCGCATGGCCATGCAATTTTCAGTTCTTGCTCATCAAGAGGCCCAGACACCATTCCTATCTGATAGGAGGACTTATCCACTCTTGTATGACCATAACTCCCACTCAACTTTTAGCTAACCTGAACATTGCCTTTTTAACCTCCTTTTACGGTACGGCGTTTAACAATGTCAAGGTTAAACCAATTATATTGTGGTAATCATGACATACTCATGTCTAAGGAATCCACCAAATATATTATATTTTGATTCTACTTTTAGAATCTAATTAGGTCAAGTCACAATGTATCGAATATACATCCATATAATCAATTAAACATCTCTATGTTTCCATAGCCCATGGAACTGCGCTATCAATTAATTATACACTAGCCTTTACATAAATCACTTATGTCCAATTTAGTGATTTGGACTAGGGACTTTTAAATAATGTTGTGATTCAGTTCACTTTATAGGGTTCCATTATCAAAACTTTTTGATAAATCCTATTTGAATTCACAAATTATTTGGACATTTTATTCAACGCTAAACCAAACGATTAAATAAGAAATAAACATTTTATTTTATTGATAAATATTCAGAACATAATGAAAGTCTTTACAATTGCAAACAAGAAGTAAACAACCTAAAGCCATTCTCCCATATGTTTCAGCCCCATAGACCTAGTATGACTCTCATGCTTAGGTTGAGCAAGCGGTTTAGTAAGTGGGTCTGCCACATTCTCATCAGTGTGAACCTTGCTTACTTTTACATCCTCTCTTCCAACGATCTCTCGAATAAGATGGAATTTTCTGAGCACGTGTTTCGATCTCTGATGTGATCTAGGTTCCTTCGATTGAGCAATGGCACCATTGTTGTCGCAAAACAACTCAATACCATTCTCAATGCTAGGGACCACACTAAGTTCTGAAATGAACTTCTTGATCCAAACACCTTCCTTTGCCGCATCGACTGCTGCAATGTACTCTGCCTCTGTTGTAGAATCTGCGATGGTACTCTGTTTGGAACTCTTCCAGCTCACAGCTCCTTCATTGAGACAAAAAATGAAACCAGACTGGGATCGGAAATCATCTTTGTCACTCTGGAAGCTCGCATCGGTGTATCCAGTAACAACCAACTCTCTTTCTCCACCATATACCAAGAAGTGATCCTTAGTTCTTCGTAAGTACTTGAGGATATTCTTTGCAGCCATCCAGTGTGCGTCACCTGGGTTAGCCTGGTATCTGCTACATATACTCAAAGCATATGCAACATCTGGTCGAGTGCAAATCATAGAATACATAATGGAACCTATCGCTGAAGCATAGGGAACATTACTCATTCTCTTGACCTCATCAGGCGTTGATGGACACTGAGTCTTGCCAAGTGATGTGCCGTGTTGCATGGGAATGAAACCTCTCTTAGAGTTTTCCATCTTGAACCTAGCAAGAACCTTATCAATATAAGTTTCTTGACTAAGTCCAATAAGCCTTTTAGATCTATCTCTATAAATCTTGATTCCCAAAATGTACTCTGCCTCTCCTAAGTCTTTCATAGAGAAACAATTCTTAAGCCATCCTTTGACTGACTCAAGCATGACTTTGTCATTTCCTATAAGAAGTATGTCATCCACATACAAGACTAGAAAGGTTATACTACTCCCACTCAATTTCTTGTATACACAAGATTCCTCTTCATTTCTGAGGAAACCAAACTTTTTGACTGCCTCGTCAAATCTGAGGTTCCAACTCCTGGATGCTTGCTTTAGTCCATAAATGGACTTCTTAAGCTTGCATACCATCCCTGGATTTTCTGGATCTTCAAAACCTTGAGGTTGCGTCATATACACATCCTCTTTCAAGAAACCATTCAAGAAGGCGGTTTTGACATCCATTTGCCATATTTCATAGTCATGAAATGCAGCAATCGCAAGGATTATCCTAATGGATTTTAGCATGGCTACTGGGGAGAAGGTTTCGTCATAGTCTATACCATGAACTTGTCTGAAACCTTTTGCCACTAACCTAGCTTTGAAAACACTAATGTTTCCGTCTTTGTCTGTTTTCAACTTGAAAATCCATTTGCATCCAATGGGTTTTACTCCATCAGGCAAATTAACCAAGTCCCATACTTGATTTTCAGACATAGACTCCATTTCAGATTTCATGGCTTCAAGCCATTTGTCGGATTCCTGACTCTCCAAAGCATCTTTGTAGCTAGTAGGTTCATCACTTTCTAAAACCGTTAATTCAGAATTTTCAGTCAAGAGAAAATCAGTAAATTTCCTTGACGGAATGATGGTCCTACTAGATCTACGTTGGGGAACAACAGGAGAAGGATCTCGGTCGTTAGACTCAGAAACTTCGCATGGATTAGATCCAAGTGGGACGGTAGGAGGTTCATGGATAGGATTCACCACCTCCTGAGCATTTTCATGCCGGGCCGCCTCTAATGGGGTGTTAACCCCATCCATTTGTTGCTCATCTCGAACTTCTTCGAGATATATATTTCTCCCACTTGTCTTCTTGGAAACAAATTCTTTTTCAAGGAAGACACCATCGCGAGCAACAAACACTTTGTTTTCGCTACGGTTGTAGAAGTAATACCCCTTGGTCTCTTTGGGATAACCCACAAAAAGACACTTGTCAGATTTGGGTGAAAGTTTATCAGAAATCAAACGTTTCACATAAACTTCACATCCCCAAACTCTCAGAAAAGACAGCTTAGGAACATTTCCTGTCCATATCGCGTATGGAGTCTTATCTACTGCTTTGGAAGGAGCCCTGTTGAGTGTAAATGCAGCTGTTTCTAGAGCAAAACCCCAGAAAGAAATGGGAAGATCAGCAAGACTCATCATGGATCGTACCATATCTAATAGGGTCCGATTCCTCCTTTCAGAAACGCCATTCCATTGTGGTATTCCTGGTGGAGTCAGCTGTGAAAGTATTCCACAATCTTTCAAATGATTACCAAATTCTTGGCTCAAATACTCACCACCACGATCAGATCGCAATGCCTTGATTTTCTTACCAAGCTGGTTTTGCACTTCATTTTGGAACTGTTTGAACTTTTCAAACGATTCCGACTTTTGCTTCATTAAGTAGACATATCCATATCTACTTACATCGTCAGTAAAAGTGATGAAGTAACTGTACCCTCTCCTAGCCGTAGTACTCATAGGTCCACATACATCAGTATGTATGAGAGCTAAAAGGTCATTGGCCCTTTCACTTGAGCCCGTAAAAGGTGACTTAGTCATTTTTCCCATTAAGCAAAACTCGCATATATCAAAAGATTCAAAGTCAAATGATTTGAGAAGTCCATCTGTATGTAGCTTCTCTATGCGTTTTGAGCTTATGTGGCCTAATCGACAATGCCATAGGTAAGTAGGGTTTGAATCATTTGTTTTTCGTTTCTTGCTGTCTATGTGATAGATATGATTTTGTAAGTCTAGAACATACAAACCATGTGATAATTTAGCAGAAACATAGAAAACATCATTCAAATACGCAGAACAACAATTATTCTTAATATTAAATGAAAAACCTTCAGAATCCAAAACTGGAACCGAAACTATGTTTTTGGTAATAACAGGAACGTAATAACAATTATTGAGTTCTAATATTAAACCAGACGGCAAATGTAAACTATAATCTCCAACAGCCAAAGCAGCAACTCGTGCTCCATTGCCCACTCGGAGATCTACTTCACCTTTGCCCAAACTCCTACTTCTTCTTAGTCCCTGCACATTACTAATAATGTGAGAACCACAACCAGTATCAAATACCCAAGAAGTAGTTGTAGCTAAATTAACTTCTATAACATATATACCTGAAGTCGAAGCACCATTCTTCTTCTCCTCCAGATAAACGGGACAGTTCCTTTTCCAGTGGCCAATCTTGTGGCAGTGGTAGCACTCATGTAGTGCTGCTACTTTAGCCTTAGGAGTAGCCTTTGGTTTAGGAGTCACATTTGCAACAGATTTGCCCTTGTTCTTCCCTTTAGGAGTCCCTTTCTTCTTGAACTGTTTACCCTTCCTAACCATCAGAACATCTTTATGCTCGGGTTCAGGAGGTAAGCTCCTCTCAGCCTGAACAAGTATACCATGTAACTCTTCCAAGGTAGGCTCCCCTCCTTGCATGTAGAAATTCAAACGAAAGTTTTGAAATGTTTCAGGCAAGGACCTGATCACAATATCAGTAGCCAGTTCATTTGGGTAAGGAAAGCCCAATTTTTCCATGATCTGAAAATGTCCGATCATATCGAACACATGCTGACCAACAGGTTTTCCTTTTCCCAACTTGCAATCTAGTAGCTTATAGTGTGCCTCAAACCCTTCCATCCTAGCATTTTTCTGAAACATTGTCTTAAGCTGCTGGATTATGGTGTAGGCATCTAGATCTTTAAAACGCTTTTGAAAATCATGTTCCATGCAAGCAAGCATCAAACATGTTACTTGCACAGAATTAGCCTCTAAGGTTTGTTTAGCTCTCCTTTCAGCTACAGTTGCATTTGCTGGCAAGGGTCCAGGGAGTGGATTGTCAAGAACACTTTTTTCCCTTCGGCTCTGAGAACAATTCTCACAGCCATTTCCCAAGCTAGAAAGTTGGTAGCATTTAGTTTATCTTTATCGAGTACATAACGCAGAGTAAAAGCAGAGGCGTTGTTGTTGTTGGAATTAGACATGATAACTACAACAAAATATAAAGCAAGGTTCAATGAATATTTATCAAAAAACAGCAATCAAACAAATTTTAATTAACTACAAAACCTTTATTCAAAATTAAAATCCCCATTGAATAAAGAAATAACCAAGATCCTCTCCCACTATAATTAAACGGACTTTGGCCCTGCCTTTAAAATATAGTAGTTAAGGTAAGTAAGCATTTTACTAATTATAACTAATTATAATTCCTGGTAGACAGGTTAATAACTCTTTATTAACTCTATCTCATTGCTTCAAAACCCAAAACTTTGTCTTTTGATGATTTTGTTGAGTCAAACCAAAACATTAACTTGTAAGTTTCAAAAAAACCTACCCTACTATCCTTGGAATTATGAGTAACACCCTGCTTTGGCAGAACCTATTACTCATGATCTAAGGCTTTATAGGTGTTGTTTGGAAAAGCATGTAAACTCAATATTATAATTTTGGGGACTAAAGTTTATTAACATGGTCAATTATAAGTGAACACATAGCATAACAACCATATGTATTAAACTTTAGTAAGCATGCATTTATAATAAAATAAATGCAAAATAAATGTGAACCTAGTATGGCCCCTATCCTCGAAATTCTAATCTTCATAAATCCTCCCTTGAGACTTTCTCGGATCTCCATCTTGGATTCTTCATGAAACTTCGATCTTGATCTTCATTTAAATTATTCTAAGCAAAGAATTTAAATTACAAAAATACAAACGATACGCAGATCGTATTTTAATTACAAAAATACATAACGATGCACATATCGTATTTTCTATCCTAGTTTGGGCCATACCAGTCACGATGGTGCAAATATAATATCAAACATATTATAATATACATCTAAGCATAATTATAATATCAACATATTATAAAAGATATCGACGCAATAATATCAGAATATTATATTCATCCATGAAAGAAATATAATATCATCATATTATAAATCATAATTTATAAAACATAACTATTTATTTACTCCATTAAGAATTAATGAGCAAATAAAACTTTCCATTATAACTTATAAACTTAAGAGCCTTAAGTTTAGAAATTATTTAGGAAATATTAATCAAATTAATAAATTTTCCTAAAATTAGTTATCTTAACACATTTAAGAATATAACTAATAAGGAAACTTGCATTCTTTTAATTCAATTACAACTTTAATATGATATTAATCTTTATTAAAATTAATTTGCATAATTGAAAATTAATAAAGTGTGCCCAAAGAAAACAAAAGCATAAATCAGAATTATTAATCACCATTAACCAAAGGGAATAAAAAAATAATAATAATTGTGGACTGAGCTAGGCCCGGCCCCCGGCCCGCAGCCCAGCCCAGCCCGCTGCTGGCTCGCTGCTCGCCCGCGGAAGCAGCCACAAACGACGCGGTCATACAAAACCCGCAACCCAGCCAGCGAGGCAGCCAAGCAACCGCTCGCCGGATTTTCAGCCACCAGCGGTCGGTCTGGCCTCAACTGAGACGCGCGATTAGCTAGCGCAACTGGTTGCGCCACCAGCGTGGCCGGAAAAACTGGTAGTCTGCCCAGAAATTTCGAACTAATTTCGAAAATTCTGGGCTATTTACGATCAAATCGAACAATTTTCGGAAAGAATTGTGCCTAAAAACTCATGCTTTATAATCCAAATCCATTAATTCCAACATTCAAAACAGATTAGAGTGTTAAATCGCTATTTAACACCCAATTTAATCGATTTAGGGCAATATTAGGGTTTTTAATTTGTTTCGAATCAAAATTCCTTGTTTCGAAACGAAAATCAAAATTAAAAATATCAATTTGCAATTCAAATAAAAACAAAGCAAAGCCCTAATTCAATTTTACAAAATAAACACATTGAATTGTTGAAATTTGGAAGCAAAATTTCGACCAAACTAGGTCGAATAAAGGCAAACGTTTTTTTTTTTTTTTTTTGATTTATTTTTCCGAAAACACTGATTCAAAAACAATTTATTTTTTTTGGGCAATTTTATATTTTTCAATTTATTAATATCAATATATTAATCTTGCAAATTAACACATATTAAAAATCCTCCCTGAATTGAATTAAAAATATGAACTTGATCATATAATATTATGCAAGAGGCTAAAACTGATACCAATGTAGGAATTCATAGATGCGAATAGCGGAATTTCAGGAAACAATTTCCTAACATCTATGACAGAATCGCATGCATAACAATATATGAATCGATACATAAAGTAGAGAATACACAAACCTTTTATTCACTACTTGAACAGGTATGTAGGGTTTGAATACTGCAAAGTATTATTCACGAATCTGTTTACTTCAGAGATAAAGAACTACACTTGTAGCTCCTCTATTCAGTCCACGAACACCAATTAATACCCACGTCTGCTAGAACGGAAGAGTATGAACTATTCACTCTCTTGCTTTTGATGGGTTAGGCGCCTAGACTAAAGAGGGAGAAGGGTTTTCTTTTTCTCTCTTTTGTGTTACTGACTAACTGAATTCCCCTATCTCTCTTCTTATTATATCTATATATAATAGACCGAGATTAGGTTAAGAGAAACCCTAATCACCCTAATAGTGGCCGGCCCCTCATAAGCCTTTATGGGCTTATAATTTATTTATTAATCGGTGTTACTTAGTGTGACCTTATAGGATTAATTATATTAGTTGTAGCCCAAACCAATTTGTCTACTAACCGTAATTTATTCTCTAGCAAGCAAATTCGGTTACTAAATAATTAACTATATTATCTCAATAAATACAATCCTATTTATATTCAGTAATTGCGAAAATTGTCTAAGGACATATTCCTTCAGTTATCATGTTATGATTCTCCACTGTGGGTATACTTGTTCAGAAAAACTACAAGTTGGATTAAAATACGACGAATTCGCGATTTGCTTGAATCATTTATAATCATGACCTTTCATGTTTATGGTGGTAGAAAGTTACAGTTTTTATAAGTTCAGATGGGATTTTTAAAAATTTGTTGATCACTCATATTGGCTCTGTGTTTGCCACCAAAAATAATAATAATACTGGTTCTATGTTCAAGTGGGATTTATTATACTAGTTGTTGGACCGCGCGCTAACGCGCGCGGCCCCCCAATATGGCGTGTAATCGCTTGGACTATATTACGTGTCGTTTAATTAGTCGTATCTAGCTTGTCTAAATAGCCTTTGCTAAAGATAGAAGATGTTGTAGGAAAGAATTCATCTAATAAATACATTGAAAAAAAAGGAAAATGTCATACAGCTAAAGTAATATCTAAGAAGACCGAACCTTATATTTACCGTCGGGGTTGAAGACCATCGTGAGAATTTGGTACTGTAGGCTAGTGATTCCATTGTGATGCATTTGTATAGATCAGGATCATAATCACAAAGGAGCGGTGCAAAAATATACCTTAAATAGACTATGATATAACTACTAAATACACCTTCCAAAATACATAATTGTTTAGCTTGTAGCGTTTAGAGTGGGTGGCATTACATGAAACATTAGGACAAACATAATATCCAAAAGTAGTTAGATGCTCTAAACATGGCACACAACAAACCTTAATGTACGATTATATACATAAACGAAACCAAGCATACATAACCCTTTTTTTTTCTACACTCCTTTATGAAACACATGGGCGCAGAAGATGCAAAACCTTGTGTTGTTTAAAGGATATAAAGACAAGATGATGGTGTAGTTTTATCTAGGGCCTATATGTGCTTGTTACCAAAAGCATATTGCAGTCTCATATCCTATTCGAGGACGATGGAACGTACTGTCCACTTCAGCATCTGACTTGTTGATAGTCCAATAGTGGGACCAACCTGTAAGAGCACTTCTTTGGTTTGCAATTCGCGCACCTCTTCTGGTAAGTCCTCTGTTTGTTCCTGTTATTGAGAGAAGAAATTGTTATGAAATCTATGAAATTCTATGTGTACGGTAGACTTACAAGTTGCAACGTCAAGTGTTCCCAAGGAAATTTAGAGATATATGCGAGGGTAGGCTAAAATTTGGTGATATATGTGAGGCTTAGACTTAGCTTTAGTGACGATATGACAAATTGCTAAAAAAAGCAGAGTAAAATTATATAGGCTGCATGCTTGAGATACATCAGGCCAAAATTGCAGCAGCAAATTGCTCGAAATATAACGAATTGGAAATATAGGGAACTGCCTTGAATATAATAGACTAAAATTAATACAACAATAATGCAGAGTACTCGACAAAATACATGATATAACAATGCAGCAGACTACTTGATTTGTTCAGACTAACTCATTTCACCCAAGGAAAATGGGGGGAAACAACAGAATAATTAACTCAAGCATATTAAGGTGAAATAATTTTAGTGTGTGGATAAGAGTCTAGCCATCGTATGAATAAGAAACTGATGTAATGACGAGGATATTCTATTTGATTCTTAATCCGATGATGAGGTTGTTATATTGTACTTGAATGCAGTAGCTCTTACATAACATCAAGTAAATTGTAGATATTCTATCTTCAAATGGAGTATCCTCCCAATGACAAGTTTGTTACAACCTCCAGGCTATGAAAAGCATCTAAAGCTTGAGAAGAGTGATTTGTGAAGCAGATTGGTTTCTAAAACAGAATTAGTTATGTAGGAGATTTTTTGGTGGAGCAACGTAACTTGTGGAGACTTATTTATGAGTAGATTGATTATTTTGGATTAGACTACTATAGTACTATTTGATATCTTCTTTATTAATACTCTTAGGGATCAATGCTCTCAGGAAGTAGTAGTAATTTATTTGTCTGTCAGATTTCTGTCAAAAGCTTTAATTAGGGCCCAATTATACTATTTCGTACTGTTTATTAGGGGTAGCTAATATGATGTAACTTCGAGGCGGAGTGTGCCGGATCTTTCAAGAAGGAGGATGCAATCGGGATGTTGACAAGAGAAATCAGCACAACCGAGCAGATTATTGAGTTTGCTGGGGGTTTATGGCGAGAGGAGTGAGAAACTCTGTCACTCGAGATCATTTGTAAGAAGCATATTATTGATTCATTGAACATGCATGACTTTGTTTCTTGTTAAAGTACATATTTCGAGATCATTTCTAAGAGAACCTGTCACTCTTTACATACTAAGTTCAATCACAATCTGATACCAACATATCAAATCAAACATAGACGTCATTTAAATACTCTCTTGAGTCTCTAATACCCACACTCATCACATTATTCTTCAGGTTTTCCATGGAGAACAAGAGCAACTACCCTACAGGTTTCTCTAATACTTTGCACAACATTGCATTTACAAACTAATAACAAGAACTAACTTCAGCAAACACGAAAAGCTACAATCAAAAAGAGTAACTGTTCTATATGTATTGAAAAACACTTGAGGTTCATGATTTGTTCTAGGAACCACCATTATACAACTTGTCAACCATCTCGAGCTAATACAATTACCCTTAACAACACTTCACCTGGTTTGGTTCATATAAACATCCTTGAATAAGTAGCAAGACTAATAATTGTGGAGGGTAATAAGTAAGTTTTCGTGGCTCGTGTGTGGTGTGGCTGGAAACATTGTCAGATTATGTTCATATAATTTGATAGTACTATTTGTAACATATAAGCAACAATATGTGGAAGAGAGCCACTCACAATTTTAAGCTTGATAAGATCTTCACATTTCATTCCAAAGAGTGTCTCTACGTGTTCATTGAAGATCGTGAACTTCATTGTGTCAGTTCCATCGGTAGCATCGAATGCAAAATTAACCCTGCATTTGGCGAGTTACAATGTAAAGGAATTAGAGGCATAGATGTAGAGAATCATAAGTAAATGATAGTGACAGAAAGTTTAATAGCTTCATGACAGCTTTGCCTTTCAGATTGATAGAGTTTAGGTTTCGTATAAATACCTAGCAATGCATGTAGAGTCTGTTGCATTACAAAATCCACACTTATACTTCGAACCATTTTCAGCTTCTCCTCTCCTGCCACAAGCACTGCAACCAAGGTAGGAGCGGAGGTTGTTCAGAGTGGCTTCAGGGATAGTAGCCTTGACCCAGAATTTCTCGTCTTGCCAAGTAGTGTTTGCCTAAAACAGTGAAAAATGTGTTACTTAGCATACACTTGAAAAATGGTTTGTGGTTATCAGACATTACAGTTGATGACCTTCTTAGCCGTGATCTGTGCCATAGTAGTGATGATTTTTTCATTTGTTGGATACTTTATCAACATCGCTTTTGATCGGCGGTCAAGCAGAACAGAGTCTTTTTCTGATAGCCTGCAGGATACAGTGAAAGTGCATCACGATACATATATGGAGTTTCGAATTTCCAATTTGAAATAGCTATTATATAAGTGATGCATACCACTTCACTAAGATTTTTGCTTTTGCATCTTCCGGATTAACATGAATAGCGGTTGAGGCGGAGGAACGCAAAGAAAATCCTTTTATATAGACATTCTGGATCAGTTAGCGATATGGAGAAGGCATACGAGCTGATCAAACTTATATAGCTTTGTGAGGGTAATACCTTTGTGAGTGGAGGCTTGCATGTCAGTGAATCCAACGATCATGAAAGATTGTGCCCATGCATCGAGAACATTGGATCCATCCCTTGCAAGATCATCCCAGAGAGAGATGACCAATGGATGGGTAGAGCTGGTTTTCAAAACATTGAAAATGGGAAATTAGAATAGTTTTAAACCTTTGTAATATTAATTGATGGTAGCATATTAGACTGAAATTATTATTCTGGAACAAAGGGAAGAAAACCTGTGGTCTGTTAACAAGATCTCGCGAACTTCTTGTTCTCGTTCTCCACGCTTGACCATTTTAGGCTTGTCAACAAAGAGGGCGATTCCAATTATATCTGTCAAGTTAAATTAAGGATGATAGTTCATGTGATTAGCCGATAATAAAGTAATAGCAAATGCGGTGGAAGTGCAACATACCAAAACGATCTTTGGGGTTGGCATTGCGTGGCACAGCTTCGAGATTGAGATATTTTGGTAGCAGTTCAGCAGCTTGGGTATTGATAGGAATGACTTTCACACGATCATTAAAATTCATTTGGAATTCATTAGGACGGACTTGGTATTGTTGTGGAACTGGTCGGATCGGCACGTCCGAGATTTCATATTCACCGCCTTGTTGCAGTGCTTGCTCGAATTTTTGAATGTCATCATCAAATAGTGTAGCCCTCATTTCATTGCCCTGCATATTTCACAGAACTTTTGTATACATCACATCATAATTTTTCGGTAAAAATACGTTACAAGCACAATTATACTCATTCGAAGTTAAGGAAAGAAAGTGATATGTTAATACTAATTACGATCACTTCTAAGGATTTTTAATTTGAAAATGGATGTGAATTTAGGCATGTTATGTGTGAAATGGTTTACTTTAGAGGAAAAAATATACAAAGATAATAATAATTGAGTTGTGTACTATAGGCTAAAGTTACCATTTCATCGGTGAATTTTATGCGTTGATAACGCTTGGTTGGGGATTGAGTTGGTCGAGCTTTCTGGTCACATCTGACTTTCAGAGTGAATGAACTTGACTTGTCAGTTAGTTCATTCAAGTATGTGTACTTCCTCTTCATTTTGGCCTGCAATAACCTGCATTTTTTTTTGTTCAGTAATCTGTTAGTTAGTTATGCTCCAGTTAAGATTCTTAGCATAAATTCCATAGACAAAAAGTTAGAATGCTGCGTTGACACAAATGGAATTAGTAGGAACAACTGAACAAGTGCTTTTGTCAGTTATAGTTACTGATCTAGGTAGATGTAATAGACAAGTGACGAGCCAACACATATACAACTCAATCAAGGGCTACCAAGAGTCAACCTTTTTTGCATTGATAGTCTGGGACCACTCCCAAGTAGTATTACATAGCCAAGCTGCCCAAGCATTTAATCTAAGGCTAAATAATGATCTTAAAGCAACATGTATAAAGGTGCAAGAAGGTAATAAAAAGAAAAAAAAAACTAACTTCTAAACATAGTCAAACATCAGTTAAGGAGTAGTAGTAGCATGATGTACTTTTACAACATTCCATTTTAGCCTTGACATATATAGCAAAATAGACTAATGTGAAGTTCCATTACTGACAAAAACCTATGCTAACAAAAAACATATGGGCAATGAAAAAGTAGCAATTAGTACATGCTAAGAAAATGTTGATGATTTGAGTTAGTATGATAAACAAGGCAAAAAAATTATTCTAATACTTTCTAATGACGTTTTTAGACAAAGAAATAAGGTTTAGAATGTTCAAATCTACAAACAAAGTGTAGATAAACTGATTTGAACAGAAACTAACTAACTGAACATGAAGAAAGCTTAAAAAATAGTGAATACCTTAATTGAAGGAAGAAATGAGAGTTGAGAACAAGGCTGCCACCAGAATTTTTTTGGCTAAGATATAAATGAACTATGCATAACTATATATGCATATTTCATATAGTGTCTTGTATGTACAAAAAACTGACGGTGTAATTGGTAAATTGGGGTTGGGGAGTTGGCAGAACAGTAAGTAAAAGTGATGTACAGTAGTAATAATTTGACAGAAAGGAAGAAGAAGACTTCAAAGGACAAGTAGCCCATACTTGTAATCTGTTTTGGGTATTATCAAGTACAACTACATAAACAATGTTCCTTGTTTTTAGCTTAAATTTCACCCCAATGTGCACCCCTTTTGCTGCTGTTTCCTTTTTTCGATACTGCTAATCAAATGGAGACACATAACCTCATCAAACAATCATATTACTCCATTAGAAAAGAGAGACATGAGTTTAGTATTTGCCTCCCTTTTGCTGCAGCTACTCAACACAATAGTAATGGGTTTAGTATTAATCCTAGCAACTGTAATTCCCTTTTCCCACTTTCCACCACTGTTACTACATAATATAATATTATCATATTAGAAACAAGGCCAATATACCAAAAGAAAATGAATTAGATGGGGGTTATAATAGCAGCTTTGTCATCCCTGTTGATTTGGTCATCTGGGGTTATAATAGCAGCTTTGTCGAGGAATCTGAAAAGATTTAGTTCATTTTTTGTTATTAGCATACTTAGAGATCAACATTGATCCTCCAAAAACAATAGCACAAAAGTTATACATGACGACTTCCCAATCTGGCGTACTTATGTTACCTTACTTTGAATTATGGCACTTTATATTGAATTGTGACACTTCTTCTGTGGGGAGAAATAGAGAGAAGCTAACAACTATGTTACTCGTACGTGATAACTCATGCAGATGCGTGTTCAAGTAGGGTCAGGCTCTGCTATTCTATGAAATAACATGATCTTGGTCAGAAATGAAGTGTAAAGTTTCCATATCTCGAAAGGTATAGTGCCGAAATAGGGATGTCTTTGAAATCTATGTAAATTGGGCCCTAATATTATGCTCAGTTTTATATAATACCAAAATATGTAGTTGTCATATTAAGACAAGATTTTTGAAAAATGTAACACCTGAAGTATGGGGGTTAGAACTATGTTCCTAAGACAAAAATTAGACTTCTGATGTAAGATGAGAGATCATGTATGGTAGGGCACTTTGCTCACCGTATTACAAATTCCTAGATCGAAGATGAGCTCCTAAGGTAAAAAAAAGAGTTGAAGCAAAATATGCTAGCAACAAGGAGTTGCAACAATCGTTTTTTGGACAGAGGTAGTTTTATGTTAGGATAGGATTTGCTTTTTACATTATATAGTATGAACATGTTATTTCTACAAACTATTACTATCAAGATTCAAAATACATGTTAATTCACAAGTAAGAAGGCTCTTTACCTGAACTGATGAGTGTGAGGCAATTTGGAGTTGACAGAATCAGAAGGCAAGTATTTGAGCACAGAACCCAACTGAGAATCTGGTAGCTTCAGTTTACTTTTTGTAACTGCAGCAGTTATAACCTGAATAAAGCTCAAAAGAGGACTACCCTGGGGCTTAACCTTCACATAGATCTTGGTACCCATGAAAAACATCACACAAGCAAGTAACATATGCGCTGCAGGAATCGCTAATCCGATACTCCAACTCACATTGGATTGCACATAAACTATGAGTGTCAGAGACACCATATGTGCAAAAGTGTAGCAGTTATATCAAGACAATTATTCCCGTGACGTTTATTTGGATAGCCAAAGAAAATACATGGTGCAGACTTTAGTATGACTTTAAATGGGTCGTCAAGGATATGATGGGGTAGCAGAGACATCCATGTTACTGTGAGAATTATAACAAGGATGTTAGACATATTTTCCTGTTGGCATCCATGACAAGAATCCAAATGATGTTCTTAAAATCTTTATTACAAGTAGTATCATTAATGTTTGTAAAAAAACTTAAGGCGTGATCTCCCAATTGTCCTAAACAGATGTGAAAAGTGGTGGAGGAGAAACTTGCAAGAGAGTTGGCGAGACAAGTTGTGGGTGGCCGAATGATAGGATAGAGGTCCTGACACGGTCGTTGCAGTGCCAAATTAATAACCTAACCTAGCCTAATATATGGCAAGAAAAGGTTGAATCCACGAGGAAGCAAAGTTTAGTCATAGTTTGAATGCAATTAAGCGAGCTAAGTCTATTTTTGGGGGTTTTTGATGTTAAAGATAAACTAAAAAACTGTGAAAGAATTAGTTAACGATAAAACTAAATGATCGTGTTGAAACTATAATAGGATATTCATACTTACTGTATTTCCATGGCTTCTATTTGTTTCTAGCTCTTCACCAGCCTCTCTTTTGACCCTCTTTTTCCTAACAAAAACTTGAATTTCTGAAGCAGAAACTGTGGTCTTGAGTTCAGAACCTGACACAACCATGAAAATCAAAAACCCATAAATTAAACCCAAATGTAAAATGTGCTGAAAATTCAAAAGGGTAAGTAAAGTTTTGGCCTTTAATTCTCAAAAAATTTCTGAAATTAAAGTACTTTCAAAACCTAATTATCCACTCATCTAGCTGGCAGAGATTGCAATAATTGAATTAAGGAATCAAGAAGGAATATTGATCTCTTAGGTTTAGTTTCCACTTTAAATTTCACACAAACCCTTCAAAGTTTTCCAGAATTTAATCAAAAAGGGTCGTTCCTATATAAAACCGAGTTTCAGCTACGAATCAAGGACATGGGGCCATGGGCAAAGGAAAACCCAAAAAAGAAAGAAAAGATGTAGATGAATGTAGGAAACTGACAACAATTGTAGGTATTTGATAATGAAAGAAGGAGGGAGAAGCCTTATTTAGGTACTGTAAGAAACTGCCGCCACTTATTGTATGTGAAGGTGATGCCGCTACCGATTACCTTGGTGCATGGTGGCGCTGCCCAATTAAGCTGCTGGGTTATACAGCAAGAGGACTTTAGTTTCCTCATACCTTCACCATTTTAACTGGCTCTTCTTATGAATAACATAGATGCACATCACTCTCACCACCGAACTTTACATCACGACATAAAATGATGCATGATTATTCTTAAAACCAATGTCGATCTAGTTATACCATTAACCAAAATTAAAAACGGTTAATTACACTCACAAATCGAAACATCAGCATTTCTGCATTCCAGTTGAAAGGTGTTATAAACCAGAGAAGTTCAACCAATCACACATCAAATGTAACACATAGCTACACAATAAGCCCCTCAAAATGAAATGAAATCAGCATACCTCACGAAACTGATATGAACACCGAGACTCTGGTGAGTGGCGGAGCAGTAGATACAAAGGAAGATCCGATAAGTCAGCGATGCCCAAGTATGATTCTTTGCACTACAATCGAAACACATCTACCACACATCAACACAACCTAAGCAAATTCATAATCTCGGTGATAGTTAGACAAAAGGAATGAAAAGAGAGACGAGCAAAATTCGTAATAAGATGGGTCAATGTTGCGCAATAAGATGACAGGACATAAGCCCATTGGATTGTTCTAACCAAGTTATATTGACATAAGCACATTGGATTGTTCTAGGCAAGCACTTCAGTCCCAAACCTGTACAAAAGTTAATTATTAGTACAAAGCGTAAGTGAATAAGGGTACTAATAGTCAGTTGTAAATCAGCACACCAGTAATAGAATCAACACAATTGAAGTGCATGGCATTTTTATAAAATGTCAAAGTTATGAAATCAAGGCTCAATTAGATACAATGGGGAAGATCAAATTCAACACCAACCTGCACAAAATCGTAAATTTAAAGCTAAAAACTACAAGATAACAAAAGGAAATTTGCACTTACATATTGCTACTTGATGATCGTCAACAACTATTCAACAGTACCTGGCAACAACCGCTTCAGGTATGAATGGAAGAGGAGCCTCTGGAGTCCTTGAAAACGGGTTATGGTGGTTGAGTTAATTCAGTTAATTGAGATCATACAGCCTGATTGCATTCTATTTTCAGGACTACGAGTTCCACAACATTAAAACCCAATAGTATTAACAAAATTTAAAGATGAAATTCACATTGGGTCTTTCACAGGATTGATATCAACAATTAAGCATAGTAAATCTTTAAGAATAAGGTGCTGCTATGGAAATGCAATACGGAGAAATTCCATCGTCTATAATTGGTATCATTACATATGTGTATCTGTGATGAAAGGCATCGTGACCTTTAATAGAAATCTATGTCATATACTGTTGACATTCATATAATGTTTATAAATTCAGCAAACTAACTGTGAAAGGAATTAAAAACTTTAAAAAGCTTTCAGAAGTACAGCAAAATTTCCTTCTTGAGCTAACAATTGATGGCAAACTATATCCCGAGGTTTCAAGAATCAAAATACAAAATGTAATAACATGATATAAAGGCAAGAGGTGCATAATTTGTCTAACGGTAATAGTTGTTCTTTTTACAAGGCAAGCGCTAGACAAATGTCCTAATTAGACCCGACAAAAGGAAAGAGTAAGAAGGCAGTAGGGCATGTAAAGACTTAACTAATACAAAGTTTGCCGCAGCAAAAGAAAAAAAAGAATAAAAAAAGGATGCTTACCACTATATTAGTGGAAGCTATATGATGCCTGCACGTAGCAAAACTTCAAAAGATATCATGTTCCTCACATAATTTTGAGGCTGGTCAAGAGTCATTGGCTTCGAAAGAACTTTGACGTTAGTAGATTTGCGCGCACGTGACAGGGCAACATATAGCTGACCATGGGAGAAGCATTGTTGTTTGAGATATATGCCAACTTGATTCAATGTTTGGCCCTGTGACTTGTTGATTGTCATGGCAAAACTCAGTTTGATAGGAAATTGTTTTCGTTGAAACTGGAATGGAAAATTCGAGGATGCTGGTGGGCGTAGCTTTACCCTCGGAAGCATGATTTGTTTCCCTTCATAGTACCCAGTTGCAATTTCACATATTATAATGTTTGGAAAAAATCTCTTGCAAGTCAAGCGAGTTCCATTGCATAAACCAGACGATGGATCAATGTTGCGCAATAAGATGACAGGACTATCTTTCTTCAAAATGAGTTCATGTGGGCTCATGCCTCCTGGGCAAAGCGTATGGAGGAATTCTGTTGGGTAGACATTACAGTTATCATCTAAGACACTGTCAAAGCTTTTATACGATATAGATTCACCGGGGAACCGTTCAATCAAGTAGTTGTTGATTGCATCCACATCTTCATGTTTTGGCGTTAGTATTGCACGATCAATGAAGATTTGAGGAGTGAAAAAGTCAGATTTGATTTCTGGGAAAACAGTGTGAACAAGTTGTTGTACAGGTTCATCAGGTTCATCACTGTCTTCAAAAGGTACAATGATTTCATCAGGCACTTTGACAAGATCTTGCTCTATAGTTTGGAGCTTGCCATCTCCTAGAGCAAGTAAAAACTCTGCAAATGCCGGGTCTTCTCTAGCTCGCATGTTTTCAGTAAGATGAAATCTTTGGAATTCAGGCCACAAATCTGAACAAACCAAGCTCGCTTGCACAGCTTCTCGCTGCGTCTTTTGAGGAACAACAGGTAAAACCTGCCTGAAATCTCCCCCTAGCACCACAATTTTTCCACCAAACGGAAGGTCAGGCGCACACAAATCCCTTAGGAGCAGGTCAAGGGCATGGATGTTTGCTTTATGTGCCATTGATGCTTCATCCCATATAAATAATGTTGTTTCTTTCAATAAGGCAGCAAGACTGCCTTGTTTTGGCACATTACATGTGAGAGAAGCATTGTAGTCAATAGGAATTTTAAACCGTGAGTGTGCCGTGCGCCCACCCGGCAGATTTGCAGCAGCAATACCAGAAGTAGCAGTTGAGAGAACAATTTTATTCATCATCCTGACTTTTGCGTACAGGGCACAATACAAGAACGTCTTTCCAGTCCCCCCCGGTCCATCAATGAAAAAAACCCCTGGCCTTTCAGCTTTAACATTCTCAATAATCTTTTTGTAAGCTTCTCGTTGTTTAGTATTGAGCTCTTTCCGAGCCCGAATGTATTTTTCAGGAATAGGTACTTTCAAAGCATCTTCTATATCCCTTGTAATTCTAAACGAAGCATCCTGAATGTCTTTCAAATACTCAAGGCCAAATTCCTTTAGTGTTCTACCCATGCCTTCTAAAAGACGCTCAACATCTTCAACTGTGAGTAACAACACCTTGCTTTCTAGCCCAGGGTACTTGTGGTTATAATCCTCTGAAAGTGCGTGATAATACTTAATCCACAAGTCTTTAGGATTAGGTGGCTGACAAAAGATCAGGAGCGTAACATACAGACGGCGCAATGCATGCGGCATTTGCATCTCAATTGCTTCATCAAGGCACTGTTCAATGTAATCTGCTTGCTCAACCAAACCCCGCTTTAACGCTGCTTCCTGAAAGCTAGCACATTTATACCCATCGACCGTTTGAAGATCATCAAATGACTTTGGTGCACGTACATGTGTAAGCAACAAACGCAAATAAAACCGTTCACCTTCAGAAGGACTTGCAAAGGTAACCCTTCCAACCTTGAACTGTAGTTTCCTTTCACTCCAAGTTTTGCTTTTTGCATCCCAAACATAGTGTTCTGGAAATTCAGAGTATAAATATTTTTTTCCACCATTGGAAGATGCATTTATCCTGAAGAACTCAGTGAGTGGGGTCCTTGAACGACTATCATCATTTACGATTGAGTTGACATGTTCATATGGTCTGAAATGAACAGTTTGTCTGTTGTCCAGATGAACTTGAAGCGGCATAACAGAAGGGAACATGCCGTATAAATCAAAACCAAAAATCCTCCATGCTGCTTCTGGAGGTGAGATCCATCGTCCAGATTGAAAGTGTTCGATTTCATCAAAAGGACGAGTTGTATCTCTTTGGACAACATTGAAGGAGATTCGGTCATGGCCTTTGTATACATACTTATATAAGTATTTTACTGCTTGAATTGTTGAGCATACCTCTACATTGAAATGGCAGTCAAAAAAGGCTAGGAGATACGGATTATACGGAATCACCCATCTGTTATCCATTTCCTTCCCTCGAATGCGAACCACTTCACCAGTGTCCGATCTTTTATACACTGGATAACCATCATTGTTGTTTGTTGTGTGCTGTGAAAAGGGCTTAGGGTATGCATTTTTGCAGACTTGTTGACCTCCCTTTTTTATCATACAAGGACAAGAAGGGTTATCATTTCCACAGGGCCCATGCATCATATGACTGAGCGCAACTTTTCGAAGATGTGGGTTGTCATGTGAGGGAATTTCTGCACAAACGAATTTATCAAAATCAGATGGATCCTTGAGCTTGTACTCGGGCTTCAAAATAATGAGAAAGTGAGCGTGTGGTAGACCACGCTTCTGAAACTCGACAACGTAGATCATTGCTGCCACTTCCCCAAAAATCTTCTCATTCATGATTTTCTTTTTTGCAGCAAGCAACTTTGCTCGAAACACTCTAGCGATTAAATCAGGTCTATTTTGTGCTTTCTCTCTTGGAGCCAATTCTTGCTTGATCTCGGCCCAATTAGGATTGCATGTCATTGTTGCAAATAGATCCGGCTTTCCATATTTTTGCACAAGTGCCATTGCATTTAAGTATCTACATTTCATATCTCGAGGCCCACCCATAAAAGACGGAGGTAAAATGACACGGTGCCCCACATTGGCAGCATTACTCTCACCAGCTTCCAAAGTATCTAACAACCCTTGATACAAATCAGCTCTGATTGTGGACTGGTTTTTCCTCAAAAAATCAAGGCGTGTATTTTCGATCTTTACGTACATATCCACAATGAATTGTTGGAGTAAGCGACATGCAATCAACACGCAAGTGGATGCTCGTATTTGGAAGAGGAATGCATAGTATTCACGGCATGAAATTTCTTTGTCAAGCTTGCGTCTTGCCAAATGCGCAACTATATGAACAAGGAACGTCAATTTCACTTTACTTTGATATAGCATAAGTTTGACTAAGTAACATAAGAGTATGAATGCCTTACCGGTTCGTTCTCTTTCAAGCAAACTCTCTTCATCATGAACGGAGCTTGACCTCACGGGGTCAATTGAGGTTCCAAGCTGTTGGCGGCCACCATTGGACATCTTTTTTAGCCCTGGATGCCACCCGCACTCTCCATACGGAAACAAAAGCGGATATTGTAGTGGATCGTAGCAACCATAGTAATGCATAATTCTATGGTGCGTACTTGCCTTGCCAGAAACAACGATATATGGACCGTTGCATTCAGTAGATGCTGAAGCATCAGTCCAAATCGCTGCGACCTCCTCTGATGTGGGAGCATTATAGACACGCTGATCAATCACAGAATTCTTATTCAGTATAATTTTTGTGTTCTCATTTATATGTTTGTCTTGTAAGCTTTGAAAAATTTTAGCATATGGATTAGTTTGCATTATCTGCATAATTTTCTCAACAATATCAGGTCGTAATTCTTCAAAAGAGTTAGTTCGATTTTCTCTTTCGTGTTGAGCATCATAGAAATATAATTGTAAGAACTTAGGTTTATTATCTGATGGTAGTAAATCAGGAATATAATGATACAGTTGTCCATGTAACTTAAAGACATATATTCCTTTATGAGTCTTTGAATCAAAATTTCCTCCAAGAGAGCTGAATGCAAATAGGTTATTGTATAACCTTGCATATGTCCTAAAGTGCACAGCATCTTCGTCGTCTGATGTGAACAACCGCAGAAGCTCAGGGGGTATTGATTGGTGGCTACACTCACTTCTCCATTACGGCAGCAAAAATAAGCGGATTCAGATTGAAATTTCTTGGCCTCACACTTTGTACAGAACGTGGGAGGCGATAATAAAGACGCAGAAATTGGTATACTCTGGCCAATAGTTGCCGCAGGTGCAGCTGGTAGCATTAGCATTAAAGAGAGGTGAGCCTTAGGAAACGGATAATAAATTATGAAGGAGTAATAGTATTAAGCTTGTTACATCGTCGGTGGCTGCGACGATTTTGGCGTTTCAATCGTGTTTGTGCTTGCTCCTGAATATCAAAAACTGCAGCACATGCGTGCAAAGCTGATGCACTCGATGAAAATGCTTCGCCGTGACGACGCCTTGTTACAGGGGGTTCACAAGGATCAGGCTCACTAAATTGCAAACGCCTGCTTCGATACGGTCGTTTGGATGATGGCACTCGTAGACTTTCTGTAGTTATTATATAAATTAGACTCTTAGCACCATGCAACATAAATAGCTATTATAAGCCAAGAACGTCACTTTCATTATAATGGACTTTTAAGGAAGAGAACGAACCCATGTCCTAAAAAACCACTCGAGAGCAGCAAATATCTTCTACATGCATTCTTTCTGAAATCATGTAAGCAAGATGGGATATAATATAGGCACATGGCTATAAAGCCACAACTACACTCAGGAAGTGTAAAAAAGAAAAGCTATAGTAAAAGATGATACATAATGGTTCAGCTCAATATAGCAAAGTCAATTTTTTTATCCGAGAAAAAGGAGAGAAACCTGTGACAGCACACTTGAAGCACCTTCGTAGATGGATAACATGAAAGGAAAGCAAAGCAACACAAGAAATCAGCACTAAACCAAAACACATGAATAAATTTCTTGTATTTGTTTGAAACGTGTCTACATCCATTAAGTTTAGGTGTAATTTAGGTAACCGTATAGAAACCATACTTACAAGCACACAACAAAAAAGAATGTCACTGCTCCAACACCTACTCTTAAATTGTAGATCAAATAGAGTAGAATGTCTATATTTACTTGGTGCTATGTAAGAGCTATTGCATTCAACACTGGCTGCCAGTAAAACATAGCAGCCTTATCATAGGATTCTGAATGAAATAGAGTATCCTCGTCATTATAACACACTCTTATTCATACAAACACGTAAAAAGTATCCTAGTTTCTGCCAACTTTCACAAATATTAGTCATGACATCTCCAAGGCTATGATCTTCAAGGTTACTTCACCTCTAATTCACTACCCCCTGCTTACGACATGGTCAAGGCCTAATGCACATGAGATAAAAACAGACAATCCGTTCTTCTATTTTAAACAAAAAAAAAACTTCCTCTAAAATTAGACAGCAGTCACCATATCACAAAAAGCAAAAAATTGTATCAAGAGACTTTTCCTTAGCGCTTTCTGACTTCAGTATTCAGTCATTCTATAACAGTTGATGAACTGTCAAACGGCTGCATCTAATGATACTAAATAGAATCAAAACTGCGAGATTTGCGTTGTACTAAGAATCATGTCAACAATGCAAGGGGCTAGCCAGGATGTTGCCTCATTCCGGCCAAGGAAAAGTCCGACCACATGAAAAAAAAAAGTGTCGAAACCTGTTTGAGTAAAACATATGCTCACAGAATCCTAGTGATTTAGAGAAGAATAATTTTGAGTCAAGCAATAAACAATAACGTAAAAAATATCAAAGAAGCAAATGAAAACAACTCAGCTGTTACGTTGCAACTTCGAATTTAATATTATAGATCAAACCATTAAACTGAATATCATACATAAGTGAAACAGTCTACAAGAGGACCTAGTACATGCCACCATACATAGGAAATTGACTTCACTATTGGAGCCCAAGCACATCTTAAAGATATCCTAAAAAAAGATCTCAAAAACAAAACGAACCTTAAGCTACCAAGCTCTCATTGAGCTTTACATGAAACAAAAGATCCACATTCTAAAAGGCATAGGACTAAAGCCTAGGCTATTACTCTACTTTCTTACGCTTGAAAACTATTTCGAGCTCCGCTGGTACCACAACAGTAGGCACAATGTCGGAAAATTTTTTTTCGCCTTACGCTTCTTAGGAGGGAGAGGAGGATGCTGTGAAATAGCGATTCTAAATTGCTCTCCTCGCGGTGTCAATGCATCATGGTCAACAAGACGAGGGCATGGTTCATAATCCCCCTTACCATAGACACGATCCCTAATATTTAAGTAGGAATCCCTCTGAAGCTTGCAAGCATATACAGCGTATTTGAGAATGTGGTAGTTAGCATCCTGCACCTCAAAGTTGTAACGAGGCATTAAGAACAATATTGTTTTCCTAGCCAAGCATTGCTTTGCCTCATCTGCAGTTGCGCTTTGGTCTCCAATCACACAGTCATCTAAATAACAACTCCCTCGACATTGCATGGTCAGCCAAGCAACAAAAACGTCTTCCCCAAACTGTACACATTCAATAGGTGAGACATTAATGCAAAACCTCTCCACAACAATCTCTAAGATCTCCAGGAAATTAACACTAACATGCTTGGCATTGTCACTACTCGGCGCACAAATCTCAGATTCATGTGGCATGAGTTTAGGATTGCCTTGCTCGATGCGCTTAAATTCCTTATGCTTAAGTTTGAAAAGCTCAAAACACCTACAAGTTCTTTCCTTCCTTTCCAAATTAACATCCTCAACACGGACCTTATACTTGTCCATCAAAAATAATACACCTTGCTTAGCAGCCTTCCCAGCAGAATTTTCCAGGCTAGAACTCGAGCCGCCTTCAAAAGAGTAAGCACTTGGCAGAGTGTTTGTCTCAATGACAACACAAGAGTTATTCGATGCAAGGTCCTTAATGCTGTAAAGAGGTTCCGGAAAGCCGAGGCATGTTGTTATCTCCTTAAGGATGGGTTGAAATAGAATCGTAATTGTGACAAGCGAAGGTGCCATAACCTGCCAACCGTGAAAACCATAAATATCTAGATCCCAAATTTATCCTCATTATTTTACTGATTTCCTTTAAATCATAAAAAGTATCTGATGCTTATAGCAAACACCAACCCCTAGACAATAAACACCAAAGGAGGGTTTGCAAAGACAATTTGTAAACCAGTCTTCGAGAAGTACACTAAAAGTGTCTAGGTCTGCGTACGTGGATTACTCCAATTATTCGAAGGACCACAAAAATTAACAGGGAAAAGAAAGAGGCACATAGAACAAGTTAACTCAGCGAATCCAAAACTAAACAAATGCAACGCACGAGCCCGAAACCTCACACGCAAAAGGAATAAAACATCAAAACAATCCACCTATATAGACTAACACGCGAGAAATATAACATGTGATTTGCAAAACATAATCTTAAGTTCTAACAGGAACAAACAATTAATATTAAACATAATCGTAACCAGGGTATTAATCTACCTATAGTGGTCACTCAAAGCAAGAATAGAAGCATACTTACTAATCTATGCATGGAATTTATTAGGAAGACTATACAACACCACTGGAAGCATATACTAATTCTATGATTATTTAAAAATTAAGATGTCACAAAACTACGAAAAATAGTTTAGCATATACTGGAAGCATAACATGATTGGATCCTAAATAATTACAAAAGGAAGGGCCTTACTGTAAGCGAACACAACACCCTCAGATCTTCCAGGAACACCTCCTGTATCGTGAAATGCGAAATAGTCTGCACGGGAATGGAACAAATCCAATAAGAAAGCAATGGATCGTCCAAACTTGTAAAAGACTAATAACGAAAAAACTCCATTCGATGATTGGAAACTAATTCTAAAGGACAACTTTGTTTTACAGTAAAGCCCCACTTCATGTTATTCATAATGTTTGATATATCTAATCAAAGGGCTTTTAGCTCATACGACAAAGTCGAGTGATTACAAGATTAGATGCATTAGAAGATTAGCTAAATAATCTATTGACGTCGGAAATAGCAAATCCCTTGAATTTATTGTAACATGTGTAGTGGATATTCTGTAATTTTTGTTGCTAAATCCCTGAGCTTATATGTTCTTGATTCAGTTTAAAGAATTTATGTAATCTGATTCTGGTGCAAGATCAGTTATTCTTTGTCATAAATTTTTGTTAATGTGATATAAGTCTTGTTATGTAAATGATTCTCATAAAATGGAAGATGATTGAAAGAACAAACCTCTCTTTTTCTCTCTATATTTCCCCAGGAAAGCAGAGCTAAGGAGAGCTAAGGAGAGATAATACTGCCCCGTAAAAATGCAAAGTGTATATTTAATACCCTTAAAAGTAGGCAGACAAGCAGTACCCTCTTTTGGTAAAAGGAAGAAAAGTGGTAAAAGTGGTAAAAGTGGTCAAGACACTCCCAAGGAACTTGAGGGCATTATGAAGCCTCAAAATACTGCCCCCTTTTTCTGGGAAAAGGTAAAGAAAACAAGGGAAGGCTACTGATAGACTACACCACACAAAATTGGCAATCCAACAACCCAATTAGGAACTTACCCAACAAATTAGACTAAAAAAAGAATACTTGTTAACTTATCTGTCTATGATATATTGAAGATAATACAACTGACTTAATGGCTCCAAAAAGTTTAAAACATCAAACTCAAGTCCTCTCTCACAATTACTATGTAGTGTGAACCTAGTTTAACTAATAAAATCTGATCCATCCTCATGAAACATATAATAACACTATTATACATAAATCCAATTGCCTAAAAGATCAGCATCCACTAATTCCCCAACCTATTTGACCAACCTAATCTTCTAACTTAGCCCCCCAAAACAAATCAATGTGTTCTTACGCAGATAACTCTGTATTGTCGATGGTAATTATTTCCCCAATTCATTAATCTCCAAAAGAAAAAAGTCATTTGAAAATAATTTCCATCGGCAATACAGAGTATCCGTCGTAATCAATGTGTTCTCCAATCAAATTAACTCTCCCTAATTTAATCAATGACAATAAACAATCAAAATATATATAATTTGCATAATTTCGGATGAATTTCAAGGAGTGGGGAAAAAAAACCTGGAGATCGAGTGAAGATTTCATGAGGATGAGAGCAGAATTTCTGGAATTTAGATTAGATTTGATTTTGTCGAAACGAAGCTTAACTTCTTGGAGCTGAGAAACAACTGGAGCATGATATCAGAATAAGAGATTGTAAAGTTAGATTTATGGCTAAATAAAATTTGATGATGTGGTAATAGGAGGATTAGTGATGTCAATCTAGCTTGGACGCATGATATCAGAATAAGCTTGGACTTTACAATCTCTTAATTTGTCAATTACAATCTCTTTAAAATAATGGCGAAACATCTGGAGGCCTGGAGCATATCAGTTAGATTTGTTTCGGCACAACTCCCTTCGAATTCCGGAAAGTGAATCAAATCACAGTTGTGATAATTAATGCAATTTGACATGCATGCCATTGTTGGGCTTTAACTGGGAGATGGAACCTCCATTGTCGTAATTCGATCATCAGAAATCCGACCACACCACAAAATGAATTTCCTCTGTTCTCCATTGTCGAAACGCTAAGTATTGAACAGTTGGTTGTAGATAAAAAGGAATTTTCTTGGCGGAAAAATGATTTAAATTAGCATGGGTTGCAGATTCAATGGTGAGAGCCATGGAAGGTGGAGAAAAAGAAGCTCTGATGATGATGAGGAAAATGGAGGTTAAAGTTTAGAAAGGGGTTTAGGGAGGGAAGGGTGAGGTGGCAAAAGTTTACATATGGCAAGCAAGGCTGGGGTATGTTGCTCAGTGACGTGGTACTGTTCATTTGAACAGTAATGTTGAGATTGGCTTTTAAAGAAGTATAGATATAGATATAGTTGAAAGAAAGCCAGGATGATTTCATGCCACTACAAAGGCCAACTTGGATTAAAGAATATGACTAAGATCTCCATGTCTTGCGCTTCTGAGTTCTATATTGGTGTTTGACTTGGTTAGCCTTAACTAATTTAAGGCTTTTGGAAAGAGTGAAAGAGATAGGAAGAAATAAAATACTGTACATTATGTAGGAAGTATGACTGGTAGATTGTAAAACTTATCTGTGAAATTGCTGTGCCGTGAAATGATCACTGCCCTAAAGTTGAAATTGCCCCGCTACGAACACACGGACTCGTGGCAAACAACCTCCAGGGTTAACACAACACTGACTCGCCGGTGAAGTACAGAGAGACAGTTTGAGAACGCTCTTAATATTGCCCAGTGTTTGAGAGAGATTAACAGAGAGAATAATTTTCTGTGTGTTAAAAACTGTGCCAGGAAGGGGGTATATATAGGGACAGAAGAAGGGAAAACTGACTCCTAAAACCGTGTTAAAAACGGTAATTAATGGGCAAAGGAAACTGCCCACTAACGGCTAGTGGAAGCAGTCAATAAGGAGTGGATTCAGGAATTGACTGATTTCATAACAGTCATATAAGCATGACAGATTTTTCCAGTAAAAATTTAGTTAAGTTAAGTTATTTCCCAAAGCCCATGGCCCATGGCCCACGGCCCACGGCCCGGTCCGGGCGGGCGGCGGCGGCGCGCGCGCGCGCGTGTGTGGACTAGCCCAATCAAGAGCCCAACCACAAAAGCCTACCAAGTCACCAACTCAATAGATACTAGGAACATAACTATTAATAAACTCACCACTCACCTCTTATTCTTCCTATATGGGATCCCCAACTCTTCATATTCTTTTGAAGCAACTCAAGAGTTTTTGTATTACTCTTCTCACAAACTCCAACAATCCCCCACATGATTCAAAAGAAGAGACAGAAAGAAACGGGGCTGAAAAAGAAGATTTGGGCAATAGATACTCAGTTTTGTAAGCATCAATGTCTTAGAGACTTGAATTGATACCCAGTACATACAAGTATGTCATATTGTCGTATTAGGTAGATTTCTCTTTGAACCTTCTACGGAGTTCATAATCAATACTTGCGCACTAAACCTTTTTCAAAATGAGAAACGTTCTCGCGATATATATATAAGTGCCCCACAATACCTGGATTTTCATGAATGCTCTAGAGATCCTAAGCCTTAGGGATCTCATAGGGGATTGGGCGTAACCCCCACATTCACATAGGTAAGTTCATCAAGTTTGTACTGTTTCAAACCACCTTCTCAAGGCTATGAACTTATTAAGAGTATTTTACTCATCCTTACACATTTTACAGTAAAAAACAAATACTACATCACTTTTATTAATATAGGAATGGTAGTAGTATCTACTACTTGAGTTCTTTTATGACTTAGTTTGACCCTTGAACTTAGAAACTTTCTAAGAAGGGTATCCATCATAATTCACTCCACAATAGGCTTTAAACCCATTCCTTGTGCCGACTCTAGCACCATTTTTCTACAAAGGCCTTTGGTGAGAGGATCTGCAATATTCCTCTCTGACTTTACAAACTCGAGTGAAATTACATTATTTCTAATTAGATTTCTAACTATAGCATGCCTCAAGCGAATATGCCTCCTCTTTCCATTATAGGCTTGATTATTCGCGACCCCAATTGCAGCTTGTGAGTCACACCGCATTGAAACTGATGGAGCTGGCTTCCCCCACAATGGAATATCAGCTAGCAAACTCCTTAACCATTCAGCTTCCTGTCCTGCCAATTCTAAAGCAATAAATTCAGATTCCATAGTAGATTTGGCAATACAAGTTTGCTTTGATGATTTCCATGATATAGCTCCACCAGCAAGAGTAAAAACAAAGCCACTAGTAGATTGAATCTCATCATTATCAGACACCCAATTAGCATCACAATATCCTTCTAGAACACAAGGTGTTCTTTGATAATGCAAACCCCAATTGATAGTGCCTTTTAAATACTTCAACAATCTAATCAAAGCACCCCAATGCTCCTGATTAGGATTGTGAGTATACCTACTCAATCTACTAACAGCATAAGCTATATTAGGTCTAGTATAGTTCATCAAGAACATTACACTACCAATAATTTTAGCATATTGTTCTTGTGATATACTATCTCCTTTATTCTTTTTCAAATGAATACTAGAATCATATGGAGTTTTCATAGGAACACAATCATATTGATCAAACTTCTTTAAAATTTTCTCAATATAATGAGATTGATTTAAAGATATGCCATATGACGTTCTAGTAATCTTTATCCCAAGAATAACATCAGCCTCTCCTAAATCCTTCATTTCAAAACACGAATTTAGGAAACTTTTAGTTGCATTCACTATGTCTATATTGGTCCCAAAAATCAACATATCATCCACATATAGACATATGAAAACACAACCAATACCATCTGTTTTGGAATAAACACAAGCATCAGAATCATTTACTAAAAAACCATTTGAAGTAATAGTTTGATGAAATTTATCATACCATTGTTTTGGTGCTTGTTTTAAACCACACAAGGATCTAATGAGCTTGCATACCTTGTCCTCTTGACCAAGAACAACACATCCTTCAGGTTGCTTCATATAGATCTCTTCATTTAGCTCACCATTCAAAAAAGCAGTTTTCACATCCATTTGATGCACAACAAGATCATGAATGGATGCAAGTGCAATTAATGCTCTAATAGTGGCTACCTTGGTCACTGGTGAATAAGTGTCAAAAAAGTCTAGACCTTTCTTTTGGTGATGTCCTCCAACTACAAGTCTAGCTTTATACTTGTCTAATGTCCCATCAGGCTTGCACTTCTTAGTAAAAATCCACTTACTACTCAAAGCCTTACAACCCCTAGGAAGGTCAGTCAAAATCCATGTGTTGTTACTCATAATAGACTCTATTTCACTGTTAATAGCCTCCATCCAAAAACTAGAGTCAACAGATCTCATGGCCTCCCCAAAAGTTCTAGGGTTCTCTTCCAATATAAAAGCACTTACTCTTTGCTCATCTAGAAATCCTTTTTCAGCTAGGAAAGAAGTAATGAAGTCAGGTCCATAACTAGTCTCAGTTCTAGTTCTTTTACTCCTTCTAGGTTCTAAAGTCTCACTAAATGATGCAATGTTATGATGCAAAGTAGAAGAAGATGCAACAGGCAAGCATGTTTGTACACTAACTTTCATAGGAAAAATATGCTCAAAGAATTCTACATCCCTTGACTCTCTAATAGGACCAAAGCCAGAAGCATCCTTAAGAATAAGTCTATATGCAGCACTGTTAGAAGCATACCCAATAAAGATTCCATCAACAGTCTTAGGTCCAATCTTACTCCTTTGAAAGTCAGGAAGTCCTAATTTTCCCAAGCACCCCCACACTTTAAGGTAACCCAAATTAGGTTTAAAACCTTTCCACAATTCATAGGGAGTCTTATCTAACTTCTTATGGGGAACTCGGTTAAGCACATAGCAAGCAGAAAGAATTGCCTCCCCCCACATGTTAGTAGGCATCCCTGAACTTATAAGCATAGCATTCATCATATCCTTAAGAGTCCTGTTTTTTCGCTCAGCTATTCCATTTTGTTCAGGTGTATAGGGAGCTGTAACCTCATGTATAATTCCATTAGATTCACAAAATTTCTTAAGTGGAAGTCCATCATATTCTCCACCCCTATCTGATCTCACTCTCTTTACCTTAAGGTCTAACTGGTTTTCTACTTCGGCTTTATAAATAAGAAATTTCTCTTCAGCCTCATCTTTCGTACTTAACAAGTAGACCTTAGTATAACGTGAGAAGTCATCAACAAAAGTAATATAATATCTCTTCCTTCCCCTACTCATAGAGTTCTTAAAGTCACCTAAGTCACTATGGACTAGTTCTAATAGGGTCGAGGAACGAGAAACACTCTTGTTGAATGCTTTCTTAGGGTGTTTGGCCTCTACACATACTTCACATTTGTCAAAAGAGGTATTGCTAAAGTCAGAAATAAGACTAAGTCGTTTTAGCCTTTTAATGGATGCAACATTCACATGACCTAGTCTAGAATGCCATAAAGAAACAGACTCAGCAATATAAACGGAAGCAGTAGAAATTTTATTATCAGAAATTACATCCAAAACAAAGAGTCCAGCATTACAAAATCCTTTACCCACAAAATCACCATTTCTGGTTAATACAAGTCTGTCAGATTCAAAAGTTAATTTAATTCCAGCCTTGTTTAAAAGTGCACCAGATATGAGGTTTCTGCGGATATCAGGAACATGCAAGACATTTTGCAAAGCAATGGTTTTTCCAGAGGTTAACTTTAGAAAAACCTTTCCTTTGCCTAACACACTCACAGTGCTTGAGTTGCCCATGAAGACACATTCTCCTTCTGAAACTTTATCATAAGTCTGGAACATTTCCTTGCTTGAGCAGATGTGGCGGGTAGCTCCAGTGTCCACGACCCATTCAGAAATATTGCTAATCAGGTTCACCTCGGACACCACAGCAGCAATAATGTCATCTTCAGCAAGGTTGACTTGTGCTTTGTTGTCTTTTGGTTTGGTGACAGCAGCATTTGAAGAAGCCTGTTTGTTTCTACAATCCCTAGCAGCATGTCCAAATTTACCACAAACATAGCAGTTACCCTGAAATTGCTTCTTACCCTTAAACCCATTACCATTCTGCCTAGTTCCGTGAACATGGTTCTGACTTTTACCCTTTTTCCCTTTTCCAGAATTTTTAGACTCGATAAGGTTGGCTAAAGTGGAAGAATGGTCAGTCTTTCCTTTAGTCTGAATTCGGTTTGCTCCTCAACCTTAATGTGGGAAACTAATTCCTGAAGGGTGAAGTCTTTTTGCTTATGTTTCATAGAGTGAACATAGGTCTCCCAAGAGGGTGGCAGTTTCTCTAAAAGGCAATTAGCTTGAAATAAATCAGGAATAACCATACTTTCAGCAGCAAGTTCAGCACACAAATGTTCATAGTCATGGACTTGGTCTAAAACAGGTTTGTCATCATTCATAGTAAATTTTAACCAACGACTACAGGCATATTTCTTAGTCCCAAAATCATCTAGTCCATACTTAACCTTAAGTGCATCCCAAATATCCTTTGCCTTTTTCGACTTACTATAAATCATATATAAAGGAGCAGTCATATAATGCAATAACATTCCCCTACATGTTTTATTATCTTTCTCAAAATCCCTAACTGCGTCAACAGGAGCAGCATCAATAGTTAAGCAGTAATCTACCCCAATTTGGCCTAAAAAGAATTCCATTTTATCAGACCACATAATATAATTTTTTCCATCCAAAGGGTCTAATTTCGACATATCAGGAACAAAGGGGTTGACAGAATTAAGAGGAACAGCAACAGGAATACCAGCCATAATAACAGTATCAAAAACGGAAAAAAATTTCAACTTTAGATTGTAGGAAGTATGACTGGTAGATTGTAAAACTTATCTGTGAAATTGCTGTGCCGTGAAATGATCACTGCCCTAAAGTTGAAATTGCCCCGCTAAGAACACACGGACTCGTGGCAAACAACCTCCAGGGTTAACACAACACTGACTCGCCGGTGAAATACAGAGAGACAGTTTGAGAACGCTCTTAATATTGCCCAGTGTTTGAGAGAGATTAACAGAGAGAATAATTTTCTGTGTGTTAAAAACTGTGCCAGGAAGGGGGTATATATAGGGACAGAAGAAGGGAAAACTGACTCCTAAAACCGTGTTAAAAACGGTAATTAATGGGCAAAGGAAACTGCCCACTAACGGCTAGTGGAAGCAGTCAATAAGGAGTGGATTCAGGAATTGACTGATTCCATAACAGTCATATAAGCATGACAGATTTTTCCAGTAAAAATTTAGTTAAGTTAAGTTATTTCCCAAAGCCCATGGCCCATGGCCCGGTCCGGGCGGGCGGCGGCGCGCGCGCGCGTGTGGACTAGCCCAATCAAAAGCCCAACCACAAAAGCCTACCAAGTCTCCAACTCAATAGATACTAGGAACATAACTATTAATAAACTCACCACTCACCTCTTATTCTTCCTATATGGGATCCCCAACTCTTCATATTCTTTTGAAGCAACTCAAGAGTTTTTGTATTACTCTTCTCACAAACTCCAACACATTAGTGTGTTCTATGTTTGAGGAACTTTTGTACAAAGTCAATATCATCCTAGTGGGCTCTTTAGAGCCCTCACTAACGGCAGATTGGGGACGGGGGGATTAGATGTATGCAACCCTGTGTGAAGTGACGTTGTTTCCGTTAGGCTTTTGATCCGAATAGCGACAATCATCTACTACCTCGCAGATGATAAGTTTAGACAATTTATCGAACCTTTAATTTTTTTTTAATTATAGTCCAAAGGAAATGGATAGTGAATCTCTCGTCTCTAATGAAAATGGATTGGTTCAAGAAACTGTTGCATCAGAAAATATGATTTTTTAGAGACGAGAGACCTATGCTTATCTTGAATCGGGGTAAAAAACCACACGTCTTTCTCTGTTGCCAATGGAGCCAAAAGGTTCACTATGTATTGTAGAAGATTTGTAGTTGTATTATAGTGAAATAAATCTTAATGTTCATTAGACTGTGTGCACTTTGTTCTTTCTGTGTAGTGGTAGATGTCCATTTTGTTTCAGAATTAAGGGCTACTTGGAATAACATTTCTATTAGGGAGGCTGCATGGAACCAACTCCCCTAAACTTGCTATAAGTAGGAGGATTTTCAGAGGCGTGTGGTGTTGTGTTGTGCAGCTGTGCTGCACATATGTTGGATGTCATTCTTTCATGGAAGCCAACACTGTATTTGACAATTGTATTTGACACTTAACCTTGATTGTTTATCGAGTCGTTTACCATGTATTGCCTCTTTGCGAACATGATTCTTTGTTGGCAATATGTATTGCTAATCTTACAAGGAACAGTTGGAAAAGATTGCTGAGAAACCAATGCTAAATCCTGTGGAATACTGTTTTATGTATAGCAATTACTATGCACTGATACCTTGTTAGATTTCTCAAGAAAAAATGTTTGCTGCTGGAGCTATCTGAGTTTGATGTGGAATTCAGTTTTATGTATAGCAATTTCTTGCACTGATACCTTGTTAGGTTTCTCAAGAAAAAAATGTTTGCTGGAGCTATTGAATTGTATCAAACTAGTCTGATGTGTGATAGCTGCTCGTGTTTCTTGGACTAATGAAAGGCTTTATGCAGATTGCAGCTGATGCTGATACAATTGGTGTTCAGTAATCATCATTCTGCAGCAAGAATGATGATAAATTATGATTGGATAGGCTGTTGCAAGTTGGCACGAAGCTGATGCAGTGGATTCAAATTTATGATTTTCTAGTTCTTAGTGAAGGCAGTTTGCCTCTGATACCTTAGAACCGTAGCCACAAACAGGTGATCCTGTCGATGCCACCGGAAGATTATCCTGCCTGGAGAAGATGAATTTCTTTTCGAAGATGTGGAGTGGGAGCTTTGAACTTGCAGTTGAAGCTTGTTTTAAGTTTTCAGTACATCCCTGTAACTACTTACGAGAAGTTTTTGCTTTAGAAATGGCTTGTAGAGTATGCCGTGGCCAAAGTTTAGTATTAAACGCTCACAACTTATTTGGTAGCCGGTAATAAATGGTAGTACTAGTTATAAATTAAGTGGTTCGTCATAAATAGAATGAAATTACATGTGATTGCCTTAGTCTCTGGACTCGAATCATTCGTGCACGAGGTCTTGCCTTTGCTCTTATATAAAAAGGAGAGAATAGCGTACGCCTTTAACTTATTGGAAATTGATTGACGGAGCAAACGACTCCTATAATAGGGGTAATAGACAACATTGTGGTGACTGTCAAGTCTTGCAAGCATATCCTTAAGGATAGGAGGACGATCAGCAACTGTTGGAAAATGGTGGAAATAAGCTTCCTTTAACAAACCGGATCTTATGAATCATGTGGTTACCAAGGTATAGTTAAAGATTATCTGTATAGTACATGTTAATCATGTGAGCTAGTATGTTGCAGTATCTCTTTTCCTAAAAATTTACCTATATGCATTTATGAACTGTTGTGTGTAATTATTATAACTGACATGTAGTCATGTATTGCCCTTGGATCAAATTTCAAGGGAAACTTTAGGGGGGTGATTCCCTTCCCCCTCCCCAAAGACACTTTGTCTGTGTAGTTAGATCGAGTTGACCTGTGTGAGGTTCCGTACAACACTTCTTCCTACCATAGAAGAAAAACATTTATCACTTCGATCATGGCTACGAACATAGTAGTTTCTCGTAATAAGAGATCATGGTTACGACTCTTTTTCAGCGTGACATACAAACCATTCATATCACATATTCACGGTGATATTCTAGTAATTGATAAGAATATAAGAGATTCGAAGTTTTCATTAACTCCTACTTTTGTTCGAAATCCCAAACATCCACGTAATTTTTTCTCAAATCTAACAAAAACTAATTTGATAAGGATAATTTATAAGGTACCCCTAAAAATATATAGAGCTATATATACTACTAAGAAAGAAGACACAAACCTATTGTTTTGTTCATTAATTAATATACTTCGGCATAAGAAAAAAGAATATACTTCGGCATTGATCCATTCTAGCTTTTCACATATTAAGAGTAGTATTTTGAATTTGTACCCATAGTCGATTTCTTCATCCAAAATTTGGAACAATCTTTTGGCAGTTTCATATTTTGATCAAATAACTCATCGAACCATGTAACTAAAAGCGGGGTATGTATAACTTAGTTTTGTCATATCATCTTTATATGCTATGTCATTTGAGAGCTTATTTAATGGTAACTATTGTTGTTCATTATTAATGTATAATCAACAAATACAAAAAATTACGGAGTACACTATCATTAATTTCAACATTTCATATACTATTATTAATGTTTTAATTTTTATCTTTAAAAAAAGGCTACACAATAATGCGTCCGAGAATAGAGGGAGTGATAGCTTTTTTTTTGAAAGTAGGTTGAGCTGAACACGAGTTTACATAACATGATAACACAGAAAATCCAACATTAGATCAAATAACACTTACAAATACATAATATAGATATTTAAGCAACATTACAACAATACAACAAGAACGAGTGTAGACAATAAGTAGGTGTAAGACAGTAGGAGTAGCAAGTTTCCTTCACCTACAACATACATCATAATTCATGCAGCATAACAATTATACTACAAATTCAAAATACTAGTCTTAATATGGAGTACATCCTTATTGATACATGGTACGGTTTTCAGTCGTTTCGAGTTCGTTCTTGACCATAACAGATGAAGATTATCATCTATCATGCAGCAAATGGTAGATAAACACATTTGAATGGAGGATAAACACTACCAGTTGGAACACAATGATTGTGCTCACAACACCTGTAACCCTCGACATAAGGAATGCAACTGTCTCCGGTATTTTTGCAGTTAGCTCTAACAGCATTATTGTTGTTATACTCAGCAATAGCCTCCTTAAGTAGGATGCTTGCGAGGGGGTCCGGGAACGATGCCCGGACTCCCAAGATGGGTTGAGGTTTTGTAGCAACCACAAATATCGCTAGCATAACAACCAAACTCATCACTTTCTTCATCTCCATTATTATTATATATAGCTCTTGTTTTATGTTTTTGTGTATAGTTGTGTGTGTGTTTTGATGAAAATAGAGAAGATGTGGAGGACCTTTTATAGAGATGGCTTGTGAGTGTATCAGTGTATGATGATTAGAGGGAAGATCTATATATTTTTTTGGTGTTTGCACTCGGTTCACCTTTCGGGCTACATTCGGATCGAGGCCAAGTTCGGAGTGGTTAAGTTTCATTCCTCGATACTGCGGGGATTCGAACACGAATCCATCCTACCAAAGTCAGTCCCCATCACCACTGGACCAACATTTACTTGGTGGGAAGATCTATATGCATTAATGTTCTATCAATGCTTTCAGTCACATACACCTACTACTTGGAGCATGGTCCTCATAACAAAGAAACGTGTTATTGATGTTTACTTCATTTATCCTTTTTAGTGAATATCAACACTCTTTCGCAGGGGAAAACAAAGTAATGTGTCCAATGGCTACCATAAAGTTGGTTAACAAACTTGAGGTCAAATCGGCTTGATTTAACAGGTTTCAACACTTTAAGAGTAGAAGGAGCGTAAGGGAAATCTCTATTATTAAAGTGTCCTAGTGAAAATTAAACTCACAACCTTATACATACGGAGTACTTCCTCCGTTTTTTTATTGGCTACATTTCTCATTTCACGGACTCCTAGGCAAAATTTTTATGGGTGAATATAAGTGTGTAAGAAAAAGTAGTAGGAGAGTATAGAGAGAAAAAATTATTAATAAGAAAAAAAGAGAAGTGCAATCATTAATTTTAAATTTTCTAGAAAGTAAAGTATAGTAAATAATAAAAAACGGAGAAAGTAGTTAGAATTGGAAAGACAATTTCCCTATCACTAGATATGTAGGTCAATATTGTCAGATTATGTTTTTTTTGTCCAAATAAATAAAATAAATTACATAATGCCCATTTTGAAAATCCACGACTAAAAACTATTATACTCAAGCGTATATATCGAGTCTATACTAAATTTATTGCACACTCAGTACAAAGCCCAAAAGTTAAGATTTTGTAATGAAAAGTTAACGTTTAACAGTCAAAAGTTAAGGTTTTGTAATCAAAAGTTATGTATTAGAAATGAATTAAGGTTTATTTCAAAAGTTAAGATTTTATAATTAAAAGTTAAGTTTTAGCAATCAAAAGTTAGATGGTCTACACTATTTTTAGGGTCATAGGCCAATAATCAATCAATCCACAAATTCCTATCTTTTTTTTTCTTTCCTTTCTCTCTCCTCTTATTTCCCACAATCTATATATATATATTAAAAAGCGGATATGGAATTTAAATGCTTCAACCACTGCGCTGCTACATCATTGTTGTTTCTTTTATCAATTTTAATAATCATATTATGTTTTCAATGAACAACAATAATTAAGTTACATTAATTGCATTTATGAGCAATACTAATTTATAACTTTTTATTAATCATTTTCTACAACAAAATAATTGTCAAGTTCTAAAGTGGGTCCGAGGTTGTCAAAAAAAAAGTACTAAAATATTATACTGTTAAGAAAGATGAGAAACAAGAAGAGAGAAAAACCAATGAATTGTATTGATCTTACTCTTGGTGCAAATGTTACATTTACCTCTCCTCTATTTATAGTAGGAGATTTTACTATTTACATAACCTAAAGTCAACAATAGGTTAATTTAGGTGCATGGAGGGAAGAAAATTTTGCCATGCATTGAATGCATGTACATGTGCATGGGTGGGCATTCACATTACTTTGATATAATTCATAACACTCCCCCTTGAATGTCCACTGAATAGTATATATAGTTGTCTCGTTAAAAACCTTGTCAAGTAAAACCCAGTGGGATGAAAAACTTGATCGAAGGGAAAAAGAGTACAACTTTTATTCCCTTTATATGCTTAAACAAACTGCCTCATTAAAAACCTTGTCAGGAAAAACCCAATGGGATAAAAACCTGATCGAAGGGAAAAAGAGTGCAGTGCATATAATACTCCCCCCTGAATCATAGGTCACGAAGATGTCGCATTCCGATCTTGTGCACCAGTTGTTCAAATTTCTTCGAGGGAAGGGATTTCGTAAATAGGTCAGCAAGATTTTCACATGACTTGATTTGTTGGATGTTTATCTTCCCTTCTTTCTGTAGATCATGTGTGAAAAAGAGTTTTGGAGATAAATGTTTAGTTCTATCTCCTTTGATATACCCTTCGCTGACTTGGGTGATACAAGCTGTATTGTCTTCATAAATCAATGTTGGATTGTCTGTAACCGCGTTCATCCCGCATTCTTCTTGGATATTACGGATCATTGACCTGAGCCAAACGCATTCTCGCCCAGCTTCATAAAGGGCGATCAATTCAGCATGATTTGATGATGTCGCAGTTAATGTCTGTTTCGTCGATTTCCATGATATTGCCGTATCTCCGTAAGTAAATACATACCCAGATTGTGATTTAGCCTTCTGAGGATCTGATAAGTATCCAGCATCTGCGTAGCCTATGAGTGATGCATTTTGCTTTGATTGATAGAATAATCCTAGGTCATGCGTTCCTCGGAGATAACGGAGTAAGTGTCGGATTCCGCTCCAATGTCTCTTTGTTGGTGAATTACTATATCTGGCCAACAGGTTTACTGAGAAAGCTATGTCCGGTCGAGTGTTGTTAGCCAGATACATCAAGGCACCAATTGCACTTAGGTATGGTACCTCAGGACCGAGAACTTCTTCACCTTCTTCTCGAGGTCGGAATGGATCGTCTTTCACATTCAGAGATCGGACTACCATTGGAGAACTTATCGGGTGTGACTTATCCATATGAAAACGTTTCAGAACCTTTTCAGTATAATTTGATTGATGGACAAAGATCCCATCTCTCAAATGTTCTATTTGTAAGCCAAGACAAAATTTTGTCCTCCCAAGATCTTTCATTTCAAATTCTTTCATCAGGTACCTTGCAGTTATTTCGAGTTCTTTAGGAGTTCCAATGATGTTCAGATCGTCCACATAAACTGCAATTATAGCAAATCCAGATTGAGATCGTTTAATGAAAACACAAGGACTGATTTGATTATTCTTGAATCCTTCTTTCATAAGGTATTCACTGAGACGATTGTACCACATTCTTCCAGATTGTTTGAGTCCATACAGTGATTTTTTCAACTTTATCGAGAGCATTTCTCTGGATGTATGTTTCTCTGGTAGTTTAAGCCCATCAGGGACCTTCATATAAATATCAGTATCTAGTGACCCATATAAGTATGCAGTCACGACATCCATCAACCTCATTTGGAGTCTTTCAGAAACTGATAAACTTACCAGGAACCTTAGCGTAGTTGCATCAACTACTGGAGAATACGTCTCGTCATAATCAATCCCTGGCATTTGGGAGAAACCTTGAGCAACGAGTCTTGCTTTGTATCTAACAATTTCATTTTTCTCGTTGCGCTTTCTGACAAATACCCACTTATGTCCCACAGGTCTTACACCCGTTGGTGTATGGGTTATTTCTCCGAAAACTTCTCGCTTTTCAAGCGATTTTAGTTCTGCTTGGATTGCTTCTTTCCATTTTGGCCAATCTTGTCTTCGGCGACATTCGTCTACGGTTTTTGGTTCTATATCATCCTCATTAGATACCATTTCAACCGCTATGGAGTAAGTAAAGATTTCATTTATGACAACATTCTTTCGATTCCACTGTTTCTTTGTATAGGCATAATTAATCGAAATTTCATTGTTGTCGATGCTTTCATGTTCCTCGCTATTTGGAACAACTTCATCTTTTTCTCCATTTTGAATTTCATGGTTCTCAATTAGAGGAACAATCATTTGTTCATCTCGCCTTTTATTTTTTCTTGGTTTCGAATCTTTCGAACCAGGTGGCCTTCCACGCTTTCGGCGTGCCATAGATTCATTTTCAATTGCCTTATTATCTATAGGAATTTCAATACGTGCAGGAGCATTCTCTGCTGGTATATGCGACTTTGTCACTTTCTTACTATCAATGAATGCATCAGGCAATTGATTTGCAACACCTTGTAAATGAACAATTTTCTTAACTTCTTGCTCACAAGAATTTGTTCGTGGATCTAGAAATGATAATTGTGTTGCATTCCATATGATTTCTATATCTTTCTTGTTTGGGTCCACTTTCTCTCCCCCTAAGGCTGGGAATAGGCTTTCATTAAAATGACAATCGGCAAAACGAGCCGTGAATAAATCACCTGTCATTGGTTCAATGTATTTTATAATAGATGGTGATTCAAAACCAACATATATTCCCAGCCTTCGTTGTGGACCCATTTTTGTACGCAGGGGTGGAGCAATAGGGACATACACTGCGCATCCAAAAATCTTTAAATGTGAGATGTTTGGTTCTCGACCAGATACTAATTGTAATGGTGAGAATTTATGATACGCAGTTGGTCTCAATCGAATTAACGACGCTGCATGTATTATGGCATGACCCCAAGCAGATGAAGGCAATTTTGATTTCATTAATAGTGGCCTTGCAATTAATTGCAATCTTTTTATTAATGATTCAGCAAGACCATTTTGTGTATGAACATGAGCCACTGGGTGCTCCACATCAATCCCAATGGACATACAATATTCATTAAATGTTTGGGATGTAAATTCCCCAGCATTATCAAGTCTTATTCTTTTAATTATATAATCCGGGAATTGAGTTCTCAATCGAATGATTTGAGCAAGAAGCTTTGCAAATGCAATGTTTCTGCTTGACAAAAGGCTTACATGTGACCATCGTGTTGAAGCATCTATCAATACCATAAAGTATCGAAATGGTCCACATGGGGGATTAATTGGCCCACAAATGTCTCCTTGAATTCTTTCTAAGAATGATGGAGATTCTGTTGCAATCTTATTTATAGAAGGCCTTATTATCATTTTGCCAAGAGAACATGCAACACATGCTAATTCATTTGACTTGGGGATCCTCACATTACTTATTGAATGCCCGGTCGAATTGCCAATTATTTTATGCATCATGCCTGTTCCAGGATGACCCAAACGGTCATGCCATAGATCAAATAATGTTTTATTGTCTAACTTCCGGTTAGATATCATATTTATCTCAATAGGACGTATATCAATCCGATATAATCCCGATGTATATGCTGGCAATTTTTCACATATATATTTCTTGCCATGTCTATCCTTTGTGATGCACAAGTACTCAATTTCATTTTCTGTCATAGTTTCCAAATGAAAACCATTTTGACGTATGTCTCGAAAACTTATGAGGTTTCTTCGAGATTTGCTTGAGTATAATGCATCGTTAATGGTTAACTTTGTTCCATTCGGGAGCATTATGTGAGCCTTTCCGGATCCTTCTATCAATTTAGCTGATCCCGAGATAGTGTTGACATTACCTTGAAACATCATAAGCTCTGAAAAATACTCTTTATTTTTCAATATTGTATGCGTTGTTCCACTATCCAGGAGGCATTGGTATCCAGATCCATTTTCTGGTAGATCCATATCTTCATAATAAGAAGCAAGTTTAGGAATTAATGAGAAAATGCATATTTCATTAATAATAAGAGAGTAGTACAATACTTAAATAAAGCACACAGAAAAGAAATACATGATTACTTAAATAAAGCATACAGAGAGGAAATACATGATTTGATTAACAAGAAAATAGGTAGTTTTAAACTTTGTTAATTTCCCCCCAAAGTAAAGTCATTTTCAATTTCGGCTCCATCCATGAAAAAATCAGAAGCATCAAGGCTAGGCAAAGAGGTATTTGCCTTATTCACAAAATTCGCTTCCGCATCTTTTCCTTTATTTCTTTTGGAAGCTTGGTAGAGTTCTGTCAAATGTTTGGCCGTACGACATGTACGTGCCCAATGTCCAGTCATACCACACTTGTGGCATGTATCTTTCCCTTTGTGATTATTTTTGTGGTTGCCTTGATGCCCCCATTCTGTATTTTTAAAATTATTATTATTTCGGGGGAAATACTGGCCTTTACCACGTCCTCGTCCTCGACCACGGTTATTACCGCGTCCTCTACCACGGCCATGGTGATTTCCCCTTCCACCTTTGTGTATAGCATTTGCTTCTGGATCATTATTTTCAATTGCATTAGCCTCATGAGAGGCTAAAGATCCAGCAGGCCTGAGGTTATGATTTTTCAACAGGAGATCATTGTTTTGTTCCGCCACTAGTAGTACAGAGATTAACTCAGAATATTTTTTAAAACCTCTTTCCCGATATTGTTGTTGCAGTATTATATTTGTGGCATGAAACGTTGAGAGCGTTTTTTCTACCATTTGCTCTTCTGTAATGGGATGGCCACATTGTCTCAAGGTCGAGGCAATTTTAAATAATGCTGAGTTATAATCACTGACGGATTTGAAATCCTGGAACCTCAGATTGGTCCAGTCAAAACATGCCTTAGGAAGGAGCACATGTTTGTGGTGCCCATACCTTTCACGTAGGCTGTCCCAAAGTTCATTGGGATCTTCTAGTAAAAGATATTCAGTTTTTAAACTCTCATGCAAGTGATGCCTTAGAAAGACTAAGGCTTTTGCCTTTTCTTGTTCACTTGCTATTTTTTCTATGTTTGTTCCGCCTTGGCCTGCTTCAGTGGTAAGTTCTTTAATAGTATGATCTAATCCTTGAGCCTTTAGATTGATTTTGGCATCTGCAATCCAATCCGAAAAATTTTGTCCAGAGAGGTCCAGGATGTTGAATTGTCTTTTTATTAGATCTCCCATTTTAACTATAACCAGATAATAATATAAAATCAGCAAATGATAATAAATCATATATAATATCTCCCCCTGATTTATATCATTACATTTACACATGAATACTTAAAAAAAACAACAATAAAACATAATAATAAGAATGCTAAAGAAAACAAAGACAAAAAAAAACTTCCTAAATGAACAACAATAAAAACATACAATAATAATAAGGCAAAAAAATGCAAAAAAAATACACTTGAAGACAAAAGTGATGATAATCACGTGCATTTTCGCCAATTTACCGGGGAGAATTTAGGCGGTGTTTAGGTTCCTACTTGTGCATTAGGAGAAAGAGCATTAACGCCATGAGAAGGATAAATAAACCGGCTATAATGAATAGGTAGAGTTTTATTTTCCTAAAATCTTCCTCAAAAGAAGAAGATGAGGGTGGAGGGCGGTTGTTGTCGGCGTTAAACATGGTGGCCGGAAAAAATGGAGGAAAGAAAGAAAATTTTTGTGGGTTTGAGCAAAAGATGGAAAGAAGATAAGAGATATGTGGTGAAATTGGGAGTGGGTAATCCGCTTTTATAGAGGATTATCCTTAACTGTGCAGTTTGTTGTATATTTATCTACAGTTATTCAAAGAATATAATGCAATAAAAATTTTAGTTGGAGTATTTATAGGTACTAAATATAATTTGTTCACTATTATGCATGTCGGTAAGTGTAAAAAAAATGATAATAAATGTAACTACAAATGTCATATAAAGGAAATAGCACATAGTAAGAAATAAATATGTACTAGGGTTCTAGGTTAGCTACTCCTGCATATATTGACAATAATGCATGTGAATAGGCAAAAGGTATCAATAATTTTACTACTGTCAGCCAGCCATATAGGCGGCAAATTTCAAAAAAATCCTGCCATATAGGCGGTGATTTCAAACAATAACCTGCCATATAGGCGGTTCAACAGAAAAATAAAATAACATAAAGTAAAATGTCCTTGCCCTCCATAAAGGTGGCGTTATTATCAAATTATTTATTATTTATTTTAGGGGCTAGTGGCATGGTGACGTTTGCCACTAGTTCCTTCCTGTTCCTCTCTGTTTCTTTTATTATTTGGTGGTGGTGGATTTTCAGTTGGTGGTGCTGGAGGATTAGTATTGGTGTTAGGAACAGGGGTTTGTGGATTTTCACCGGTACGAACATTAGTACCATTGTTGAGGTCAGTGCGAAAAGGATGACTTACTGTCCCCCTTGCTGGGTTAGTAGCAAAAGGGACGGTGTTACGCTCTACAATTAAATGTACACAACAGAGAGAAACATTGTGGAAACTAACGTTGATCCCGTTACTTTGTTGATCCATGTTAGGATAGTGAAAGGTTGAGACTAAAAAAATGGATACCGGAGTTTGAAAGATTGAAGGTTGAAAATACCTTTCGGTTTTTTTTGTAAGCAAACTCGTGCTGATAACGTGTTAAGAAAGATGAGAAACAAGAAGAGAGAAAAACCAATGAATTGTATTGATCTTACTCTTGGTGCAAATGTTACATTTACCTCTCCTCTATTTATAGTAGGAGATTTTACTATTTACATAACCTAAAGTCAACAATAGGTTAATTTAGGTGCATGGAGGGAAGAAAATTTTGCCATGCATTGAATGCATGTACATGTGCATGGGTGGGCATTCACATTACTTTGATATAATTCATAACATATACATATAAATTCCAGAGTATTAGTTGAATTGTAAGAGTTTTACAAAATTACCCCGAAATGGACATGGAAGCTCACATTGACATGTGGCTGTTTTGTGCTCTCATCTTTGCCCAATTGCCCTTCTTGCATCAATTCACGTAATACCCAATTTGTATCTACTTCTAATTGTTCTGATGACTCAAATTCTTCTCAGAATCAAACTAGGAATTTACTGGAAAAACCCCAATCCTCATAAAGATTGTGTTTTTTTGCCAGATTATTAAAGGCAATCAATTCCCCTGCTTTCAAGGTTTCAGATATTGTATCCTTTCTTTGTTTTTGTTAATTGGGTATTATTATTTTGCAATTTTGGATGATGGGATTTTTCAGATACAACTTGGTGGTTATTTATTAATTAGTAGTAAATATGATTTGGTTAAAAAGATAAAATCTTTAGAATTTTTGGATTTTGCATTAATGTTGTGGAGAAATGCCTAATCAATATCGGATATATGCATATATCCATCGCCTCACTTTTTTGGTAGTACATTCCTTATACATAGTAGTACATTTATTGAGAAAAATAGTGTATAACAATCGATATTTTCACAGCTATATAACTATATAGTTTGTATTTGGCATATAATTTTTCATTAAGAAATGTACTACCATACATATTAGAATATAAAATATAATTTTTCATTGCTATTCGCCACGTGTCACCATCCCTCTTTGAATAACATTTTATCCAACAACACTCTCATATATTAAAAAATTGTTAATGTGAAGATTCGATCCCCCAACCTCATGTATGAAATGAATAGCTCCAACCACTATGCCATCATATTATTATTGATGCTTCTATCAACAATAATGATGATATATAAATTAAAACCAAGAGTTAAATAAGATGACTTATATTTTTTTAAATGATATTTTACAAGTTAGATTACATTAGTTATCGCTAACTAATAACCCGAGCATCGCTGGAGACTAATTCTAGTTTTCATTAAATATACCACCAAAAATGTGAGGCGATGGATATATGCATATATCCGATATATACTTAGCATTGCTCAATGTTGTGATGTTGATTGTTATTAGATGAGATTGTCAGTTGTTAAATACGCCTGTTTGTTGTTGGGGTTGGTGTTTGTTGAATTAAACTTAAGTTTTAATGCACATAATAGGTAGCAACAGAAGTTTGTGTTTGTGAAATTGTGACTGTTATTGTGGTTGACAATTGAGGAGAGTTTGAAATTGACAAAATTGGTCATTATTGAATTATTGATTGTTGTGTAAAATGTTTATGCAATCTAAACATATCAAAGAAGGCCTAATTGTGAGATGTTATGTAGTGTGATTAGGAACGAAGGGACTAACAATAAAAAAAGTAAAAGAAAAGACTCTAATATCATTTAAAGCTATTAGCCTATTACAATGCTTAGCTTGCTCATGTACTCTATCTTGATTCTTGATGAGTTTGGATGCTTTCCTTATGTTGATTAATCTTTAACTTGCACATGTAGTCTATCTTGATGAGTTTGAATGCTTGCCATATTTTGATTAATATAGATGAGATTATTTTGTGAATGTGTGATAGTGTCAAGAGTGATGACAATGGTCTGGGGAGATTTTAGAAGTTAGTGCCGGGATTGTTTCGTTTTGGAGAAATTTGAACCTCAAAGGCGTATGTTATTGTCAATTTTGTTATTGGTCTTATGGCGACTTACTTGGTCTACTTTAAACTTTTATGAATGATAAAGTTGCTTAATTGTTTTAGAGCTTTATCATAATCATCAATATGGATAACTTTCAGTATGTATTCTTGATCTTGTCGTAGCTTTACGAAGATGATATGTGCATTTGCATTTTGGATTCAAGTCCACTCAGTCCGGGGTAAGGTATCATCAATTTTAGTCTTTAAACTCTAGTGTTCATGCTTATGCATCATAGCCCTTAAAGAGTCCTTCGTCATTACGCTGCCATAGCTACTCTTTTTTATGTTCATGGTTTAATCACAGGCACTCTCTTCTCATTCCAAAACGGCATTTTTGTTCCTTGGATACAACTTCTCCATCTGTAAGTAGCCACCACATAATAGTGAACTCAATCTAGTCTCTGTACATTGGTGTTCATCTTTGGATTATATACTGCTGCTTGCTGTTGGGTGTGATTTGTGAGTTTAGTATGATCATAATTCAGACCATCTTATTAGTTTTTTGTGTCGGTGCGCACTCATAGGCACTCTCTTCTCATGTCCTATTCCTGCTGATGGGTTATCTTGCTGCTAGCAGCTCTCGGAGTTGGTTGGAAATTAGGTAATTATTGCTCTCAATTGTCGTTATGCTTTTGTGATTATAGTCTTTTGGTGGATGAGACCTGCATGTTTGTAGCCTTAATTTCAGTTGTTTTCAGTTTCACTGTGCCCATCTCGTCATAATTAAGTCTGTCTGAATGGATAGTTCAACCAGTTTAAAGATCTATTTTTCCTGGTCTTACCTGTTTACTATCTAGCTGTGGTTCTCCAATCAAAGTGTGACTAATTCTTTTGAAATTAAATGACCAGCAATTGCTATCTCTCTTCTATAGTCTTAGGGCCTGTTTTCCCCACCTTATCTTCAGTTCAGTTCAGCTCCAATTAGTTCTGTTCAGTTTAGTTCCATTCTTTTATCTCCATTTTGTTAAATATTATTATTATATTGGTCTAATTTATTTTTCTAATTACACTTATTGTTATTATTCTTTATTTTTATATTATTATTAAGTACTACCTCCGTTTTTTAATATGTATGTTTGCTTTTGCGCGCGGACCAAAAAAAAAGTGCAAACGTAAGAGAGAAGATTAGTAAAATTAAGGAAAAAGTGAAAAAAGTAGAGAGAAGGAAAGAAAAAGTAGGAGAGAAGTGTAATAATTATGTGGGTCAACCTTCCATTTACGAGAAAAATACATATTAAAAAAACATCCCAAAATGGTAAAATGTTCATATTAAAAAAAACGGAGGGAGTATTATTATTATCATTTCCATATATTATTTTGTTTATTATAACTCTACTCATTATCATTACTAGTATTATTAGGGAGGAACACGGTTTAGGTCAAAAGCACAAATCAACCCATGTTTTTTCGCCTATGAACCAATTAAATCGCGTCAAGACGGTTTATGTTACAATTTTGCGCGGTCCGACCCAATCATTATTTTTATTACTAAATATTATTATATTATTAAATCTAATAATCAAAATAGTAATATTCAAACTAATTTCAAGGTTGCTTTTCTCGTTTTAGTTGCTCATATCAGGGATAATTCAATTGCATCATCACAACAAGAGATTCAATTATGTCTAAGAGAAGAAGTAACAGACTTGTTGAAAAGGATGTAATTGTTGAATCTCCAAAGGTTGGTACTTGGTACTTGGGTTAAGCATGTGGCTCAAAAGGGGAAGGGTACATCTGTTTAGGCTGAAGGAACAGATGAGGCTGTTCCACTCAATAGCTTCTAAGATTGTGTTTTCTACGGTGCAAGGGAGGATGAGGGTAAGAATTATGGATTGTGTTCATATTTACTGTTTGTTGGAACGCATTCTGTTGAAGCTCTTGGCCCCATAAAACATCACATGTGAGAGTCCCACATTGACTAACTTGGAGATAGATGTTCACCTAATAAGGCTAAGGGGCTACTCCCCTTATAGCCATATGGTTTTAAAGTGGAACCTCCTTGGTCTTGTGAAGTGGACTCTCTCTCCTCCTTATGGGTGCGGCCGCTCTGTGACACGCCGGAGGTCAGGCGACAGCAGCTACCACGCTGGTGGTCCGCTGGGAGAAAAAAAACGGCTAAAGAGAGCCTGGCTCCGATACCATGATAAATTAGGTTTAGGTTTAATGATTTGTGTTACCTTCATTAATGCACAATTAAACATATATATTCATCCTAAGTATGGTATGGCCATAAGCCCATGATGCTAATTACAACATAATAGTTACAATATAATCGGGCCTAATACATTCAAATTAATCTCCCTGCTATACTTGACGTGAACTTTTTGTATACTTGCAAGAAAAGTGACTAAGAATGTAATGGGCTCTTTTCTAGAACTATGTAAGAGTAACTATATCTAGATACTGGCCAAGGGTATGAGCGTTTACTGGAATCAATCAATTACTTGCATAGTGTTAATGGAGAGCTCGTATCTAGTATGGTAGTATGTTAACAAGTAATTTAAGATTGCTAATTGAGTAAACCAAAAACAGAAGCGGGATTTGTTATGGTGCAACATATCGATTATTGCACACTATCTCATGCTTAACTATGCGATTATGCATCATACACCCGGGTGTACCACGAGCATGGTACTCATAATACACCCAAGACCATCTTAGCAAGAAAATAGCTTTAGGTGTACCATGCTCATGGTACACCCGGTGTATAATAAAAATAGTACTTATCTTAGGGGTTTCATAGACAATTTCTTTTTGGATTGTTTGATCCCTTTTGTGCATACGTCCTGCAATCCATTGTAATAGCATCAGCTTTTGGGATTATTGATTGCTCGATATTAAAATTGACCTTGATTGAAGTCTCTTTCTTGAAGTGATAATTCATCAGAATCAACAGAAACAACTGATTTAAAAAATGTAGCATAAGCTCTATAGCCCTTATTGTTACTCCAAATCCAAATTTAAAGGAGCTTACATGGGGAGCCTATTCTATTTCTCATTTGAACATGTTTAGGATTGCGCACTTGAAGATTTATGACAGTCAATCAACTTATTGATGGTGGCTAAAATTCCCAAAATTATGCAGACTTCTGAAAAATATGTATTTCAGTGTGATTCTTCATTTTTTATTTTTTTTGTTATGGAATCTGGTGAGGCTCTTACATACAATTCTATGCATTTGCGATCTACTCAAATGAAAGTAACTTCCATGATTTCATACCCTTTTTAAAGTTCACTTATTCGGTTCTCATGATCAACGAGCTCAGATGACTCCACAATTAAGATTAAGTTCACTTATTCTTTCATCAATTCACGTAATACCCATTTTGTATCTATTTCTAATTGTTTGATGACTCAAATTCTTCTCAGAATCAAACTAGGGATTTACTGGAAAATCCCAATTCTCATAGATTGTGTTTTTTGCCAGATTATTAAAGGCAATTCCCCTGCTTTAAGGTATAACATGTTGTATCCTTTCTTTGTTTTTGTTAATTGGGTATTATTATTTTGTAATTTTGGATGATGGGTATCTTTCAGATACAACTTGGGTGGTTTATTTATTAATTAGTAGTAAATATGATCACAAATTATATAAAGAGACGGTGTAATTTTAACATAAAATTAGATCAACCAAAACCCACGTTATATTAACAAGTCGATTTTATCCTACTCTAACCCAATAGTATTCTTAGACATTTAGCAGACTTACTTAATCCTACTCTAACCCAATAGTATTCTTAGACATTTAGCACACTTGTTTATTCTCTTCTCGTTTTCCGATTTCAATTTCGGTCTCGAAATATGACAAGCAATTCCAAAAAAAAAACCTATGACTTACCGAATAAATTAAATTAGTCACTAAATGAATTAAACTAGTCACTAAATAAATTTAACATTGAGTATTGAATGAATTAAACAGGTCACAAAATGAATTAAATAAGTCACAAAATAAACTGATCTTTTTTTTTTTTTTTTAATTTTCTCTTTTATTATTATTGGCCTATTAGATCATTGTCTCTTAATAAGACCAGCTGAAATATGGTTAAAAAGATACAATCTTTTGAATTTTTGGATTTTGCCTTAATGTTGTGGTGCAATGATAGAGATGGAAGTTATTGACAATCAATTATTAGATGAGATTGTCAATTTTTAGATATGCCTGTTTGTTGTTGGAGTTGGTGTTTGTTGAATTAAACTCATTAAGTTTTAATGCACATATAGTAGCAACGTGCTGAATCCTCTAGATTTTTTTTTTGATGTAGAGTTGGTTGATTTTACTCAAAATAGTAATTTTGTCCATTTGTAATTTCACTATGATTTTACTATATACTATTTTAAGTAAACTCTATCAACTCTAAAAAAAAAAGAAACTCTAAAGGATCTGTAGCAACAAAAGTTTGTGTTTGTGACTGTTATTGTAGTTGACAATTGAGGAGAGTTTGAAATTGACAAAATTGGTCATTATTGAATTATTGATTGTTGTGTAAAATGTTTCTGCAATCTATATATCAAAGGAGGCCTAATTGTGAGATGTTATGTAATATGATTAGGAACGAAGGGACTAACAAAAAAGGAAGTAAAAGAAAAGACTTTAATATCATTTTAAAGCTATTACAATGCTTAGCTTAGCTTGATGGAAAATTTAAAAGAGGCAAAATTGGAGAAGAAACGTTAGTAGCACCTGAATAGCGATGATATCAGGGTCAAAAGTAGAAACGAGCTTAGAGAAATCAGACCAATTTATTTTGGCACTAAGCTTGACTAAGAGCATGTACAATGGGATGGTTTTAAATGGTCTAAGAATGTTAAGACCAAGTCTTAAATGGTTTTACCATTGTGGCCAATTAGTCTAGCTTTGAGAAAAATAGGGTTGGTCCCAACTACTAGACCAACACAAGCCTTGGATGGTGTGCCTCCACCAATAATATCCATACACGTGGCCTCTAAAAAAGTGATGAATTAACTGTGTGCCTCCACCAATAATATTTTCCTTCTCATAACTTTATAACTGTAATACAAAAAAGTGTGTTAATAATTTTTTTTTAAAAATTATACCAACGGTTATTATTTTTTTCTCTATAAATTGAGCCCAAATTTGACATAATTTCACACACTTTTTTCTAACCTATATTTTTTTCCACTTGTTTTTTCCTACCAAAAATCAAATTTTTTTTAGAGGACCAAAAATCATTTATATTCCCCCAAATTAGTCATTTTTGTTCATATTTCAGCAAATGAATTTTAAATGCTATTTTATTTAAATCGAATTTTACGTAATATAATTAAAAAAAGGATTTTTAATAAGCTAATATGAAATATTAAAATGCATAATTAATAAATATAACTCTCACTTGAATGAAAATAATATAGTCACATAAAAATAAAGATTTTTATATTATTGGGTAAGAAAGAGAGTATATGATAGAGTATAGTAAAATATGATAGAGAAATTGAAAGACCAATTAAAACTAACCCAACCATTGTGAGTTTAAATGTATGAGTTGGTGTAAAGTTAGTGGGATATGAGGTGTAAGAATGAGAAAAGGATAGAGAATGAGAAAAATGGTAAGACTAGTGAGATGTTAGTCTTACCATTGTACATGCTCTAAAGCCCGAACTTTGGTGTGTAAAGAAAGTTAAGAGAATTTTAGCTCAAACCCACGATCAACAATTCTACACAAACATTGATTCGTTAATGGGTTCGAAGTGTTGATATATAGGAGAAACAATTCTAGCTCAAAACCCATCCATTAAACTTTGATGTGTTAATATAAACAATTCTAGCTCAAACCCATGATAAACAATTTACACACTATGACACTAAACTCACATCAATAAAGAATGTTCGTATTCGCATACATCAAAGTGGACATTTCTGATTTCAACTAGAAATCTCACAAAATTGAGTTGATTTTTAGGAATCCACTTCAGAAATAAAGACATAAAATTCATATCAACCCATCAACTGAATCCAATTGCTGAATTTCAATGGCATGTTTTCGAGATGTTAATGAATTTCTAAGAGATGTGACCTCATATTCTTGACCAACAACTTAATGGAAATCAATTGAATACATTAAAAATAAAAGTTACCTTGAGGCTTGAGCAAAGTAATCTAATTCTCAAAATTGTGATTTTCTACTCATTTACAATATCACCAAATTCAGTGGCGGACCCAGGATTTTCATCTTGGGGGACCAATTACGAATATTTGACAATTCGATAAACAATGTTCTAAAAATTCACAAAATTTAATCAATGCTCGAAATATTCCTATGAGTTATTGAAGTGGAGTTAAAAAATAGATCTACCGCATTTAAATATATTGTCCAATATAAACAACTAAAATGTAAATTATAACCTCAAATTTCAGATTATATGAAACACCACGTACAAACTTGTGAAAAACCTTGTCACAAGCAATCAATTTAAAAAATAATAATTATATGAGTTCAAGCGGACACTAATTACTTTTACTATATGAATTTACAAAATAACTTAGTTCATTAATTTTCCCTAAAAATTAACTTAATACATTAATGAATAAATATAATGTTAACATTAAACAATTATAAATCTTCCCTAAAAAAACTAACAATAAATCTCAACATTATACAATACAAAGTGAAATTGAGTACAAGTAATTGAGATTTTAAACAAGACAAATAGAAAATTTAATAAAGGCTTGTACTCGTATTTAAATTTACAAACCTATGTCAAAGAGAGCAAAAAAAAAGAAAAGAGTAAAAATTATTGAGTAAGGATTGAAAAAGAAATTAACTTCAATCGATTCTTACCCGAAATTATTAAATTAAACCAAACTGAAATCAAATCCAAATTTAATCGACATAAATTCGATTTAATTAAGATTTCTTAACCGATTTTTTTTAAGTGTGGGGACGGCTCTCCCCTTGTTCTAACATAGGTCCGCCAATGACCAAATTGAATTACTATCTTTACACAAAAAAGGAACAAAAAAGTATTATATTAGTAGGACATATAGATCTTAATAAAGAAAGTTAGAAAGTTTCTATTAGAATTAGGGTTCAAAGTTGAACGAAAAATAGGAGAAAATTATACAAAAAAAGGGGGAAATTCATACCAATCGATGTTTCAACCAATTTAGAGCAGAATTTGAGGCGTGAATCGTGATTCCTTCACACGCAATTAGCCTAGAAATTTTCGATTTTGGTATTTTTCTGTTTTCCAGGAAGAAATAACAGAGAGCAGAGAAAGAAGAAAGAGATGGAAATTAGGGATGACAATTCAGTCCGACTCCGACTCGAATCCGACTCGACTCAAAGGAAAAAATCAGATTCGAATCCGAAAACATAAGAGTCCAAATGAAATTCGATAGGAGTTGGACTTTAGGTAGATCATCCGAATCCGACTAGAGTCCGATTATTACTGGTAACCTCGTCAACTAAAAGTTTGAAAGTAAATTTTAATAGAAATAATTGATTTACATTATAAGAAATTTAGTAAAATATTAAAAATTTTATATTAAAGATGTGTTTTGGTTATTTAATATGGTAATTTAAGAATCCGATCAGAGTCCGAAACAATTCGAAGGATTAAGTTCGAATCCGAGAATATATAGTCCAAATCCTAATAGAGTGTAAAAATCATAGTCCGATTGAAATGGAGCGGACTTGGAGTTTGATAAGTCTGATTCGAGTCTGATCCGTTGCCAATCCTAGATGAAATGAGATGAGTAACATGCGGTACACTTGGCTGCTTCAGCTTGCATTTTCAATTTTCACATGAAAAGTCTTTTTTACCCTTTCTTTCACAAGAAATTGCAAAAGAATCAAGTGTTGGTCTCCACCAAATAGACGTGTATATAAGTTCTCATAAGTAATCCCATTCTACCCATCACTATCACTTTCTCCACAACTATCACTTTCTCCACATATCAAATATGGTTTTTATGGGTAAAATCCAGCGCGTACATATGGGTAAAATCATTTGAGATCATCTTTCAACTGACTATGACATACACATTCATAGCAGGATTGTCTAACGTGAATTTTCAAAGTATTTACGCGTTCGTGTTTACTATTGGGATGATGACGGTTGTTTTTGGGATGACAGTAATGGTGTTAATGCAACTTAAAAGAAATGACGAACGGATACAGCAGAAGAAGCACTAGAAGCGGCAGAAGAAGCACTAGAATCAGAAGCAGTAACAGAGACAGCGGCGGAAGCAGAAGAACTAGAAGCAGACGAAAATTTTGTATATATTGTACAAATTTACAAAAAAATATAAACGTGGATATACACAGAGAAAGAAGAAAACTAACTCACCATGAAATGCAGAAAAGACAAAATAAATGCAGACTGGAATATGAGAGAGAAGCCTAACTATTTAAGTTTTCTTTTGTTTAACAATAAGTGCAAGTAACGGTTTTGTATGGTGCAAATGAGTCAAGGACTACAATTTTTTTCCCTAAATTTGTGCAAACAACCTCCATTAGTCGTGGGTATGGGCGTGGAAGGTAGTTAATATGTGATAATAATTTTTTTTATTTCATTTTCCCCCTCCTTCTTTCCTAGTTATGTGGGAGCAGTTATTTGTTTCCCTTTTTTCCTTTTTTATTAAACGTGTACTATTTTTCTTATTTTTTTCTTTTTCTATTTTTGGTGTCCCCACCAGTTCCTTTATATAATAGAGATAAAACTGCTTATGCTAAACCATAAAGCTGCTTATGCTAAACCAAGTAAGTGTTGGCCTAGTGGTGATGGGGACTGGTTTTGGTAGGACGGACCCGTGTTCGAATCCCCGCAACACCCGAGGAATGAAAACTAACCACCCCGAACTTGGCCTTGATCCAGATGTAGCCCGAAGGGTGAACCGGGTGCAAACACCAAAAAAAAAAGCTGTTCATGCTAGACCATAAAGGACTTTAAACAATGTCAATTATCGTCTGATATGTAACATTACTTTCTGGCAAATTCGGACGGTAATTACCGTCAGGTTTTGACGGACGCAAAAACGGACGGTAATTACCGTATGTCTTTACCCGACGTTAATTTCCGTCCGACTATTGAACGGACGGTAAAAATTTACCGTCCGTTAAAAGCGGACGAAAATTTTTCATTTACTGACCATCACTTTTGCATCAGACGTATACTGTCCGTTGGCGGACGGTAACCCGTAACAGCTGATTTTCTTGTTGTGTCAAGATTAAAACCAGAAACTCTTGAGATGTGTGTATTTTTCAAGGATTGGCTAGATGTTAAAAAACGAATTCAAGACCGTGATGAAGTTGATGAAGATACCGATGAAACTACAACTACACCTGCTTCGGTTCAATCTCTAGCCAACGAATTGGAAGGCGAAGAAGAAGAAGATCAAGATGATCCCGAAGATTATCAAGAGGAAGTATGATGAAATTTTTTTATATGTATTAGATGTACTTGATTCCTATTCAAGTTATTTAAATGTATGTTAAACAATTTAATTTCAACTCTCATTATTCAACAAATATTGTACTTTTATTATTACTAGTTGTTCGACCGTGCGCTAACGCGCACGGTCCCCCAATATGTGCTATAAATGGTAGAAACTGTAGTATTTGTAACTCAACGAGCCATGCATAGTTTGTGTAATAAACTTTGTTCCAAATAGGAAACACAATTGTCAGTCCAATATGCATTAGATATCGAAATGTATTGCAAAGGGCTATAAGAGTAACAAGTTAAGTTTGTACAAAAAATTTGAAGTCTTTGTAGACCAAAGCTTAGAACTTCTCTTAACAAATGAGATGACTCCTATAAGTTATTGAGACATAATATTTGAAAGGTTAGGTTAACTTTCTAGTTTATACTCTTTGTAGCTTGCTTCCTTGTTTTCGTTGTATTGCACAATAGTAGTTGTTGTCGTCCGTTGTGAAGACAACATGAAATAACAATGGGCTCTTTGTGTTACTCCCCATGCTCTGGCTTGTGCTTGGTATACAGTGCGTCTTCTTTGTTCTTTCCATGTCTAATCTTGTCCTTGTATGCTCGATATTCTGGATATTGCACTCGGCTGTTCGGCAAACATCCAAGCAACATATATGCTCTTTTGGGGATTTCACGTGTTTAATCCTCACTTTCGTGGCCAAACTGGATCATTGGCTTCCTTAAGCAACACACAATACTTCTAGTCGAACTGAAATTTGATTTCACAAACAGACTTCAGATATTTGTCCATTAGATGTAAATGCATCAATAAGGATTCCAAACAAGAAACAAGACATAAGGATACACGACTTAATAATCAAACTACGGAATTATCCTGATCACTCTTACAACTCAATACTCTCACGAGGCTTCCACCTAGAGCCTACAAAGAGTTAGAGAAGGAATTGGATGGTATAATAAAGGTCTATTTGGTTATAACCTAAACTCACGCACAAAAGTGTTCCATAAGAAACTTTAGCTAGATATATAAAGCTGTATATCAACCTAAAAACTTAAGATATAATAACGTTCAGAAATTTAACGAACAACGGAATCATGGAACAACAAAAAATACCACACATAATTGACAACAATATGACAATAATGCAAGAGATGTGACTAAATAAAATAAGGTACTTCCAAGCCTCTCAAAGATCTCCCTTAGTGACAACTTACAAGCCCCCTCACTGAAACCAGATTCCAGATTGCAGCTAAATTTGGGATGTGCCTTTAGTCACGTTTCTAATTGCCAGTAGTTTCTCCTTCACACAATATCCATATAGCAATCAGTCTCAAGAAAGAAGGACTCACTTCTTTAGGAATTTAAAGAAAAACCTTCATCATGAACTTCAGTGTACTCCATGTCAGCCTTAAAATCAGCCTGTAAATAATTTCCAATCCTATAAGAAAAAATATATATAGAAATTCTAGCGTCTGTTAGAGAAGAGAGATATAGTAACAAAGCATTGTGGAAAAAAAAAACATATGCTAAGATCTTTGGTGCATATAAGCATATATATTAGCAATCTTAGTTAGTTTAAAACGGGACGGGAATTAAGCGGCGCGTTTAAAACGACAAATTTTTTAAAAATTCGGTCAAATATCCGACTAAAAAAAAGTTGACTTCTAAAATTCGGATACTTATAGATACGTGTTTAAAACGGTTTCAATTTGAAAAATTCGGGCAAAAATTCGGCTTTTGTTTTCAACAATTATCATTCATTAGCCAACCTAATCCGAATACCCAAACCTACAATACCCACACACAAATTTCAACAAAAGCTACAAGAGACAATTTTTGGGTCTGAAACAACTTGCAATTGAGAAATAGAATGTATTTGGCAGCAACAAAGCAAGACCCAGAAGCTGAAAAATGAAAAATGGAGGTGCCCAGGTAATAAGCACTTCATCCTAATTATATTCCACAAAAATATTCAAGTTCATATAGTGACAAATTGACAATAGCCTTATACTTCCTCCGTTCTTTAATAAGTGGAACAGAGAGAAAGTGGGAAGAAACCAAGAGTCTAGAGAGAGAAAGTGGGGACAATAATTAAGAGATGAGAAGTTAACTTAATTAAGATAAAATATAACACTAAACATGTTAATAATCAAGTAATGAACCTCCCACGCAAGAGGCAACTGCGAACCCGCAACCCCCACCACCACTGACTGCCACCCTCAGAAGCCCCCCCACAACCACCGCAAACAACCCCAACTCCACCAGAAACCACCGCAAACAAACCCAACTCCACCAGAAGCCACCGCAAACAACCCCAACTCCACCAAAAACCACCGCAAACAACCCCAACTCCATCGAAAATCACCGCAAACAACGCCTAAGCCACCGAAAGCCACCACAAACAACGCATAAGCCACCGAAAATTACCGCAAACAACACCAAAGCCACCGAAAACCACCAAAAAAATGCCTAAGCGAAGGAAAATCACCGAAACAACCTTGAAGCCACTAAAAAGAGCCCGCAAAACCACCCTAAGCCACCAAAAACCACCCAATTGTCATGGATCTATAATCTAGGGTTACCATTCTTCAAAGAGAAGAAAATCTGAAAAGAGGAGTCCGAAAATGCAAGAGATCGAAGACGAGAGGTCGAGAAAAAGAAGAATGGAAAAAAAGGAGGCCGAAAAAGAGAAAGAAGGAGCTTCGCAGAGGGAGAAAGGCTGGTGGTTGGGTGGGTGGTGGTGGTTCTCTGTGGCTGGGAGTGGGGAGGAGAGAGAGTGGTTGAGGTTTTAAGTGAGGGAGTGGGGGAAGTTAATTAAGTTTAGGTTAGGGTGGAAAATCAAGTAATTAGGTATGTTTAATTTGGTTGAGTAAGGGTATTTATGTAACTTTGTCTTGTAAAATTTTCCATTTATAGAAGTGTGTCACTTATTGTGACATTTCCTAAATAGAAAGTGTGTCACTTATTAAGGGTCGGAGGAAGTATGAAGCAAGTTCACAAGAAACTACCTGCTTCATATTATTGACGAGGCTATTATCAGAATTAAGAAGCAACAAGCATTATTGACTTACTGTCACTATATTCCACACGATATTCAAGTTCGAACTTGTTCATATTCACATAAAAAAAATCTCATTCTCAACAAATAAAATCGAACTTGTTCATATTCACATCACAAACAATCTCATTCTCAAATCTCAGCAAATAAAAACTTTCCAATTCTTCAATGAAGATAGAGCCATAGAGTAGATAATTAATGGTCGGCAGCGGCCGGTGTGAGCAGTGAAACGGCCGGTGTGGGTCGTGGGGTTGCTTTGTTGTTCTCTCCTCTGATAGGGTTAGAATGTTTTGGGGGTGGGTTTTGGTTTTTTAAACAAAACGTTTTTTTGCCAATTAAACGCTTATTAAACGCTTTTTACGTTTTATTCGGCAAGGGTGCGTTTTTTTGCGTTTTATTCGGCTGTGGCGTCTTGTTGCGTTTTTTACCCCTTTTTTTTAAAAAAAATGGGTTCAGATTTTTATTCACGTTTAAAACGTGATTAAATTAACTAAGTTAGCAATACCAACAAACAATATCAAGAATTGAAATACAATTATCTTAAATACTTAGCACAACCATTGACTATCTATCTACTACACAAATCTAAAAGACTTTTCCAAGCTAAACTTGAACGAGGGAATTCATTTATTAGACAAATTCGATAATTTAGTTAATCCATCTCTCACCTTCCACATTACAAATATATGACAAACTCCAACTACAATAATCAACATACCTCCATCAATTAATCCTACCAATATCTGAAACTCCGTTATCAAAAGATATTCAACAGTTTGACGATGAGTATCATGTTTCTTTGTTTATATATAAAGCACTCCCTTGTATTGCATTTGTATAAAACACTCCCTTGTATTGCATTTGGCGATTTACCACATTCTTACATTCATTTAACTGAGGAATTAGGAATATAAAATCCCAAATGCCACCAGACCACAAATGTTTTAGACATTAAATTCATCAAAAGATGAATAAGCATCCTTCCACTGACCTAAAGAAGTAAAGAAAATCCTTGATAAGGCTGCCAAGATTTCGTTACTCACATTAATAAATCAGGTAATATCCCCCAAGTTCAATACAAATTGGCAACACATTAATATAATTTTATAGTTCCAAGTTTTTTAGAAGTAATCACAAAAGACGCACTTCACAAATAAGTTAGTTGCTCACATGCAAGTGTCCAACCTCCACGCATTTAAAATGTTTTGCCCATTATTATATAGGCTAAAGCCAAAATTTTACCTTCAATGCTTGAACCCACTTCCTTTCTTTGCTATACACATTATCTTCCAGGAATCTGCAAACAACAAATAACACAAATATGATTAGAACCATACAATCTTATGTTATTAAAATGGACAGCATGCCAAAGACAAGTGCTGTGTAGAATACATTTTAAATCTAAGTGAGTAATACCCTCTATGACATGATACTAAACGAGAATACGACACTTATCACTTTATTTAAAACACTCCATGTACATCTTGGTTTCCTCTTTTGTCACAGCATCGAATCAGCAAATTGAAGTCATTGAAAATGTCGTATTTGATTTATTATTTATAGTCGTTAGAGCTGATGATGATGTTCACCATAAATAACACCATGGACACCCTAGCAACTCTTCATCTATTTCCCCCCTTTTCGGGTTACGTGGAAATACGAAATACCTTTATTAAATATTACAAATTACCAAATCTCTAAACCCCTAAACTAAAATGTGTATTCTAATAAAACCACTATCTACACAATTGCAATTAGGGGGTGTAAATGAGGCGAGCTGAGCTCGAGCTCGACCAAGCTCGGCTAGGCTCAAAGTCACTTTGGTCGAGCTCGGATCGTTTACAAACCTTCAACCTCAGGCTCGACGCTTTTTTTTCTCCCGCCTATTGGTTATTGGTCTTATTGTTCTTCCTTACATAAAGTAAAAATATGCAATAGTTCACCATACATAAATTTAATGCAATATGAAAACTAAACCCAATAATATTATATTCCTTTATGGGCTTTGCATGTTTGGGCTATTTTTTTATTTTTCTTATTGTCCCACGTTTCAAATGTAATTTTCAAAAAAAACCAAGCCGAGCCGAACGTTGCTGGGCTCGTATACTCAACGTATAGCTTGGGCTCGGCTCGGGCTCGAAGTTGACCAAGCTCGCCGAGCTTGAGGGCTCTACGAGCCGGCTCAGATCGTTTACACCCCTAATTGCAATCTAAAGCATTCACAAATAAGTTTCTTTTATAGTTAACAATGTTATCTTATTCCATCTTAAACCCAAACTAAACCAAGCAATTACATATTTATTCAAGCCATAAACCAACATTCATTTATTTTATCAAAAGGGGGAATTTTTAATCGAAACCATACACTTATAAGTCCAACACCAAATCAAATGACCAATTGTTAAACGGAATCGAATAAGGTTGCCATCGAACAACATCACCAGCAGAATCAAATTCCAAACCAACATCATCATACACCCAACTTGCTCACTTAATTATTCCATCTCACTAATCTCAGCATACCATTACTCATCATAGGATATTGCGTCATCTTTATCACCTAAATCTTAACGCTACAACATTTTCTTAAGAATGAATTAAGAATGATACTAACCACCATTATATGATGCCCACAAGTTTCTGCAAAGCAAAAAGAAAAAGCAAATGAGTGACTTCCGGAATGAAGCGAGAAGAATGTAGACTTGTGAACTTGAAAGAATGGTTGGAAAAATGACTTGCTACAACTAAAATTCTTGACATTGCAACAACTAAGTAAAAAATATAATCATGTAGAGAGAATCTTCAATATATACATGAATATATAAGAATAAATATAATCATGTGGAGTCTTATTTGATTCGTCTTAATAAGTACATCATTAATATTCAATCGTTATAATTTTTACAAATACACGATTATAGATATTAAGGATATAAAATGTGCATTGAGAAGTGTATGAACTGTAACTGCACAGAACAATACAGAACAGAGAGAGTACTAGCTAACAATGATCTTTAGAATTATCTAAAATAATATTGGCAAAATTGGCATGCAAAATAATGGTTAAAGTGTCCTACGACATTTAAATTAGTCTTTGCCTATAATGTACAATTTATGACATGCGATGCAACGACTTTAATCTAAATAATCATGTACTTATACTACTATTATATATTTATATTAAACATCTACGGAGTATATATGTAGATCAATTTATCAGTTTGAAGAGATATGATAACATTTTAGAGGTTTATCTACAAGTTTAAAGAGATTCCATCTCAGAACCATAGAATATACGAGGATTTTGTCTCTCCTCTTTCTTTGAGAGATACACATTTGCCTAACAATGGTTTAGAACGAAGGCTCCCTTGATAGAATACGTTGGTCAATCTTTGACATTTGCTTGCACCCATATCATGTCTAAAATAGTAAAAAGTTCCATTTTAAGTCACTATTGTTATATACATCGTCAAACTAACAACCTTCACTCACAAATTCACACATACATAATAAATAATGGTTAATAAGGAGGCAACAAATTAAGAACCCATATCCAAACTCAATGATAATCTTGGCTTTAAAGAACAATTGTAATAAAACTTTTCCTTTTCCTAGTTGGGGGATGGGGGGATTATTGCACAAAGTATCATTGAACTTTTTTTAAAATTCATAATGTATCCATGAGAATTTTTTTTAAATACATAAAATGATTGTAGATTTGTAACAAATTTAATTTCACTTATTTGAAAACTTTAGAGCATTGGATTTTATCATATTTAATTGCGACATTTGCCGAAAATGGAAATGTCAAATTAATTGCAATAAATGTTTTCTTTCCTTTTTTACAAGTTATTTCTCTCTATCTCTCTCTTTATTACATGCCCTACTTTCTCTCCATCCCTTTCATAGTCACACGAAACTTTTGCATAGGAGTTCACCCACTTGAGTTTGTTGCAATTAAAAAGAAACGGAGGAAGTAACTATAATTTAATGCTAAAACACTTAATTATGACTAGAGGCTTTTAATTCTTAAGTATATATTCTACTTCTCTAGAGTAGTAATTCGATTTTGATATGGTTTGATAAAACCTCCCTCATTTTAAAGTAACTAGTTCTTAACCCATGCAAAGCACGAGTATATTTTTACAATATTTGACTTATAAGAGAAACATTTTTTGTTGACTTTCTTTCCTTGCCTTATATGTTTTTTTTGCTTATAAGAAGCCATTAAGGGCATTGATGTAGATGAGTTATGAGAAATCGTAGCTCAATATCGTGCAGTCCCATAAAACTACATGAATATTTATGTAATTTATTCCATGCATAGTACTCGAATAATTCTAGTAGAAGATTCCTGTGCTTGAGGTTTAGGTGATCTGGTAACACACTAAGAGTTCGTTCCCTTCAACTTATTAGCCCTAATTTTTTAGAATCTGATCTGATTTACCCTGATTATCTCTATACTATAAAGGAAAAGGAGGGATGGACACCAAAAATAAGAAAAGAAAATTGAAAAAAAATATCTTATCTGCTTTCCTATTTTGACAATCAACCATTTTAGGAATTAAATCTCGCATGCATCGCGTGCATCTTACACTAGTTTCTCTATATTCCAAGGTCCAAGGTATATATTTTACGTGTTATCTATTACAGATAACGTTTCAAATCACTGCGATAATTTAAGACAAGTTATTCCAAATAAGAAAAAATGTATTAAAAAATGAGATAAATTTTTCGAGTACATACTTTATATACTCCAAGTCCCCACAACATATATCATATCATAATCCTATCAAGTAGTATTTGGTCTAGTCATAAGGAAGGACCCTTTTAAAATTAAGGTTGGGGGTTCAATCCCCACTAGGAACATTTTGAGGGTAGGGATTCTCTTACCTTCCCCCTACTCTCAAGTTTCTGACTCGCTTATCCAAATCAAATGGACCAATGCGTGACTCCAGCCCGATAAAACAATCATATTACCTTCCAAAACAAATCATATCGTAATCCTACGTGATATTGTATGCAATATCACATATTATTCCAATATGATATCATTTCAAATCACCGCGATAATTTAGGACAAGCTACCATACACTACCTCCGTTGCGCAATACATGCAACGTTGGAGGTTGGCACATGGATCGAGGAAGGGAAGAGAGAGAGTGCAAATTGCCTTTATTACTCATGTGACAAAGAATAAAGTAGTTTACATGTGAGTGGAAAAGTAGGGATACAAGTGTCTTTTTAGCTAAAAAGACTAACTATTAAAGATAATCTTGCATGTATTACAAAACAACCAAAAAAGATACATATTGCATGTATTGCGAAACGGACGTAGTATTACCATGTGGATTAAAAACCTTGTCCTGATTTTCCGAATATTAAGATAACAAAAGAGGTGTAAAGACTCAAGAGGAAGTAAATCAAACCTGGGAAAATAGTTGAACTTTCTTCTTCTTCTTCTTCTTCTTCTTAAATGGAGTATCATACAAATGAAGGTCAAGTTATGCTGCATTAAAACCCAATACAGAGATTAATCTGTGAAATCTGTAAAAATATTAGTGGAAGTTACTAGCTTTGGTGCTGCAAAAATGGCGATGATGAGAGAGAAATCATGGAAGTTGACTCTTTTATTCAGTGTGATCTGGGCAGTCACACTTCTCTATGGAGAAATGTTTGCTTACTGGGTCCCTTTTCTTTGGTCTTATTCTTGGCCTCATCTTCATTCCTCATCTTTATTGGTAATACTTCTATGTTCTAATTTTTCTTGTATCTTGCTTATTAATGAATTTATTTATATGATTATTGTTTTTTTTAGCTGTTAACTGATTAAGATGAAGTGGGTTGGTTTTTGATTTGAGTTTGAGTAATTAGAATTTTGGATTTGTGGGTTTTTGATGTTGAAGTGAATCATGTATTGGGTTTGAAGGAGAGGGGGAAGTTCTTTTTGGGAGATTTGATTGTGGGTGTGTTCTCTTCGCCTGAACTTATCTGAACTGAACTTATTAGAGTCAATCACATCTGATAGGACCTGATTGGACTTAAAGCTTAATTTTTTATGGTGAAGAGAACACATCCTACATTGTGCCTTCTAGGTTGGTTATGAGGTTTTTACTTTGTTGTGATGGTGAAGCTAGGGTTTGAGCTGATTTTAACTAAAGAGATTAGGAGTTAGTTTGGTGATTAATCAATTTGAAGGAGAGAGGGGAGTTCTTTTTGGGAGTTTTGACTGTGGCCTTTGTGTGTGTGTGAACTTATGGGAACCGAACTTATTGGACTTGATTGAATTTGATCACCCTTGGTTTTACTTTATTTTCGCACCTGATTGGACCTGATTAGACGTAAAGCTTAATTTTTAAAGGTGAAGAGGACACGCCGAACAATGTACCTTATAGGTTGGTTACAATGTTTTTACTTTGTTGTGATGGTGAAGCTAGGGTTTGAGCTGATTACAACTAAATTAGGAGTTAGTTTGGTGATTAATCAATTTGATAACAATGTAGTTGATGAACATAGGTATATCATTTTGTGAAGAATTAAGCTGAAAAATGAATCTTTTGAGGGTTTGCTTAACTGGGTTCTCACTGATCTTTGATGACCTTGAGATGATTGTTGGAAGAAATGATTCAATGAGGTTGCCTCTTTCTTTATAGGTAATCTAGCATATTTTACTTCTACAGTTCAATATTCAGTGAGTTAGTTACTCATACATTTCTTCATCTAGTCAAATTAACTTCCTTGAAGAGTTGCAGTTTTACATCGACAACAACATCTCTATCCTGCCCAAGCTAAGATGGCGCTAATGACAAAAACTTACTTAAGTGAAGAAACTTATTGTGACGAAGAAGCCTAAACCATAATTGGGGGACAAAAATCAATCAAAAAAATAAAATTGTTAGTATTCAATGTTTGTGTAGCAGTTAACTTTAAGCGCAACAAATTTTTTCCAATAGTGTTTTTGTTTCGAATCTTCCAGAATTATCTGATTCAAGCCTTCTATATGTTTTGTTGTGCCTATCGTTCTCTGATTCAAGCTGACTTGAACTTTTTGTGAATGTAATACAATCCTATACTTTAAAGAGAAGTGACTAAGGATGTAATTGGTTCTTTCCTGTGGCCGAGTAATCATATGAAGATACTGGCCGTCGTGGCTTGGGGTATGATAGTTACATAGTTATAATGGAGAACTCATATCTAGCATTGGAATGTTAACGACTAATTTAGGACTGCTAAATTTGAGTAAACCAAAAAAAGCGAAATGGTCATGGTGCAACATAGTGAGTATTGCACTATCTCATACTTATCTTAGGTGGAATCACAAACATTTTTTTTTTTTGAGATTTTGATCCTTTTTGTGCATGTCCTCCAATCCAACGTAATAGCATAAGCTTTTGGGATTTGTTGTAACAGATTGAATCGACAAACAAGAATAAATAACACAAACAATGAAAAGCACACAAATTTAAAGTGGTTCACTAACAATGTCTTAGTTACGTCCACCAGGCGGAGGGAGAAATGGTTTATTATGAGAGAGTATAGATTACAAATTGTGTTGCTGCATGAATTAACATTAAGGGCTTATATAATACCGTAGCAGTTATCCTAAACAAAATGGGCCTAAAACAAACTCAAAGTAGAAACGGTTTGGTTATCCTAGTGCCACATAATTCAAGGCATAATTTAAGGCACATAATTCAAAAAACTACCCGGTCAGCGAGACTCAGTGCTTGGTTAATCACAGCGCCACATAATTCAAGGCATATATCAAGAGGATTATTGATTGCTCAATATTGAAATTGGCCTTTGTTGAAGTCTCATTCTTGAAATTATAATTCATTAGAATGAGTGGAGCAGCTAACTTAAACAATGTAACCATAAGCTTTATAGCCCTTATTGTTGCTCCAAACTCAAAGGAACTTACGTGGGGAGCCTATTGTATTTCTTTTTTGGACATGTTTAGGGTTGCACACTTGAAGATCTATGACGTTGTCAATCAACTTATTGATGATTTGATGGTAGCTTAAATTTCCATATTTTTGCAGACTTCTTAATAATCTCTATTCCTATGTGAATCTTTTTCTATTCTGAATTTTGGTTGAGACTGTTGAATACAATTCTATGCATTAAAAATTAACTCAATGGAAATCACTTCCATGATTTCGGACATTTTTATGTCCAAATTTCGGGTTTCATGATCAGCGAGCTTAGATAAGTCCACAATTAAGATCCCATGACGGGCTTCTTTCTAATTCTTCTTTTATCCGGTTTTTAAGGTCTTGTCATCTGTATTAACCTTGTGCTGATATTGTTATATCTTAGATTCCCTCCAGGGGTCATTTGTTTTTGGCAAATTTCTTCTTGAGACAAGCAAAAATGTTTAAAATTATTTCTTTTTAAGTATATGAAAACTACCACCAAGATCTTCTAGTATAATTGTGCAATATGCTTACATGATGGAAGGCTTTCTCAATTGTGATGTCATATGTTTTTCAAATTTGTGTTAAGGCAGGAGATATTCCAAACGATTTCGTGAAAGTAGCTGTCCTCACTGACCCACAGGTGAGTTTTGCATTTTGCTAGTTCTCTTCTCAGACTTGCTTTAGATCCTAACCATTCTTAATGCTTGACAGCTGATGGACAGAACCTCCCATGATTTTTTTGCTCCCAACTCACTTGCTTTGGAGATTGCTCAGTTCTACTCAGATTTGTACATGCGCAGGGCATTTCTCTCTTCAATTTTGCCTTTCAAGCCAGATGTAATTCTATTCTTGGGTGACTACTTTGATGGGGGTCCTCAGCTGTCAGATAAAGAGTAAGACTTGATTACATTTATTCATTTGTTATTGATATTTTGACTACTCCCTCCATCCCCAATTATTGCCCCATTAAGATTGGGTTACTTTTTGTATCTGGAGTTGGACGGGTTGATGAAAAGCAAAAATGGTGGGATCAATTACAGTATATTGTGAGGGTAAAGCGTTGGTCTCCGAGGGTAATTGTTAGTATGGGGCAATAGTTCAGGGACATCTCAAAGAGGAAATTGGGGCAAACAAAGGGTATTAAGGGAGTATATCCATGTTGGGTGCACTACTGTACAGTAAGTTCATAGTTAGCTGGCGTACGCTGCATTTTGTTTCATATCTAAGATATATTGGCTTTTGCACGAATTAAGAGCATTGCTTCTCGGCTTTGGACCTTGGGCACTAGATGGTATTGATTGTTGCAGTATTTGCATTGATGAAATGCCTATCGTCTTCTTTCGAGCTTAGAAAATGTCCCAAAGGCCAAAGCTAGATATTATTGCATTCAACGTTAGTACGTAGATGAATAACTAGAAGCAGAATACACTGTTCATTAAGTATTCCACCTGATTTTTATGGGATACCGGCACAATGATATGACTATGAGGAATAGTTTCGTACAGGCGTATTACATATTTCATACAAGATGTCTTTATGGATTTGAACTATTTAGTTATTGAAACTAGATGTTCAAACTAGCAAGTACACAATTTAGTTAATGTGAAAATTCCTACCTTTGAGTATCACAAATTATGACCTCCACACTATAACCTTAACAAATCTAACAACATAACTTAAAAATCTGAACTTCTCTAGGCGATTGGGAATCTTCATTGAGCTCTTGGTATAGCCTTTAATTTTTGCCTTCCAGTCCATAAAGCCACCAACTTCTCCCCACTTTCCTTGTAGGATGAGTATCACTCTCTTTCAGTAGAATTATGAATGCTAGTATGTAGTCATGATCACTGTGGCAAGAAAATTCTCTAGTGAAACGTTAATCTTACTGGCTTTGAGAGAAACCATCCTTCATGGATGCCCTAATTCCATCTCTCTGAATCATGAATGTTGATATGTTGTCATGGCTCATGAGCCAATTATAATATTCCGACCGATATTTTGAAAGATGCCCTTTGTTGCGTAGTAGCCGCATAGACTAATCATGTAATTTAATGTGTAGAAGCTTTCTTTACTTCTATATTCATATTCAGGAACAACTTACATTCTCTTAGCCAATAGTTGGCAGGATTCTTTGAGCCGGTTCAGGCATATCTTTGATCTTGACAAGCACGGAAGAACTAAAGATATTCCAGTGCACTACATTCCAGGAAACCACGACATTGGGTATGCGGGCCATCTTTTCCATAAGCCAGAGGTAAGACTGTATGTTGGTTTTTGGAACTCGGGTGGATTTATTTTGCTCAACTCCTTCAAGGTTTCTCATTTATTGTTGTATGTAGTTAGTCTAGTTACCAGTTACACCCTGTTGGCAGAAAGATATTTAATGTTTTAAATATTTCTGAAGTATTTTATTGCAGTATTATTTGATTCACTTATCTTGGGTCTCCCAAAGACTATGATCTGATCATGTTTTTGGAAGACCCTTACAACCGACATGGAACGGAAACACATTTGTCTGTATAAGTCTGTGTGTTTTCTCTTATTAGAATCTGTCTTTGCTTTGATCGTTTCCTCAATCTTTTTGGAGTAACAAAGTTTGATGTAGCCTTCAAGATTTCATCAAAATATGTCTTGTGGATTTTTTCTCTGTTTATACCTCGTACATGTTTTTTCATCTTCTCTTTTGATTGGTTATGATTTATTGCTGCAGGTTATGAAGCGTTATGAGAGCACCTTTGGAGAAAGATACTATAAGTTTACTATTGGGAAAGTAGATTTTGTTGTGATTGATGCGCAAACCATTGATGGTAAATATAGAATTATCTACTGCACCAGTATCTTTGTTGCACGTGTGTGATTTCTGCAATCAACAAGCTTATTAATTTGGTTTGATAATAATTGTTAAAACTTAAAACTATATGTGGACGTTTGTAGTTCTCTGTATCTAATTTTTCGAGGTCATTTTCTTATGTATAAAGGGCCTTCGTCGTAAACTTTTAACATGTTCTAGTTGTATAAATATGTCACTTCAGTATATGCAGTACACTTATGCCACTAGCTATTTTATCCATGAAACAGTTAGCAGTGCTTAATTCTAAAATTTTAAGGCTGTGTTAGTTTTGTTTCATATTTTTAAGACTCCTATCAATGAGAACATTGTGCAAATGTGTATAATTTGCTAATTCTCATCTGATTGATTGTTCAAAGAAGTTGAGAAGAGATTTACTTTTTCACAATTATCATTTTTTCTTCTATGAAAAATGAATTATAGTAATATTTAAAAATCCTAGTTCTGTAGATATTTACTCAAGCGTTATCGTTAAAGTCAAGTACCCAAGTGCATGTTATGTTGGTGGTTAGTGGAGTCTGTTTTACCGAGATATTAGATTTCGCCTGCAGGTAAATTGGAAGATAACCCAACTTCACAGACTTGGGATTTTGTCAATGGTGTCTCCAAGGGTAAGTCAACTTCAGCTTCTCTCTATTTGCAGTTCGCAATTTATTTGGCAGCTGGATTTGAGTGGTAAACTCCCCCTATATGTCTCTGAATGAAGCTGCTCATTCAATCCCAATGATGAGGAGTTGCAAACTTGCAATTGTTTGTACGTGTTAACCAAAGTTTCTAGTATGAGTTTCTCAAAGTTATAGAAGCGTAATGGCCCGCCTTCACAAGTTCTTGCCATGCTTGTATTAACCTGGGTTCATTTTCAGTCATTGACACTTTTCTTCAATCGATCCGGTCATCTCATCCGTGACTCGTCACAAATAAGAATACTGAAATCCGAATCTAACTCCTCACTTAAAAATAGGCTCTTGCACCTGTTTCTTCCCTTGTTTCTCATCTTCTGAAGAACTTCCATAAGTTCATCACATCCTAATTATGAAACAAAAAAAGGTCCAGTGGCTAATTTTTCTTCCTGAAAGCTAAACAGCCAAACCCCTCGGTGGCCTTCTGAAACTTCTACCATTCGCAGGGAACTCCTGAAACAGTGTCTTTCAAGACATTTCCAAATGTGGATATACTTGGTACCCTTGTTTCATGCCCAAAAACGTCAAAAATTAAATAATAGTTACTTGTAAAATCTTCGTCATTTTAGATCAAAATTTGAATCTCTTACACCGAATAGCTGCAGCCTGGCGTTCTGGTCATCAGAAGGTGTTGAAAGTGGGTGGAGAGAAAGGGAGCCACGTGAAGGCGTGGTCTGCCTAACTATTGAGTAGAGTGATGGGGGTCCCAGGATAAAAACTGGTCATTTTGACACAAACACACACACAGACCCACACTCTGGGGGGGGGGCGAGGCTTTTTGGCGAGTCTTACTAAAACTTATAAAGAGAAAGAGGGGTTGGGCCGAGTGGACAGGGGGACCGCTTTCCGGTTGAAAAGAAAAGTGGAGTATATATATGCTGCTAGTTGAGTGTTTATTTGAGTATCAAAAACTAGGACTTCATTTCTACAACTGATGTTTGATGGTGAAAATTTTAACAAATATTAATAATGATAACATCTTGAACAATGTATTCTCCCTCCCCCATGTTATATCATTTTGGGCCCCTGTTTCCATTTCCTTACTCGTATCCGTTTATTATTTTGGTAATAAGGGTTTGGAAAACATGTTTATTGGATGACAAAAATTAAGTAATCTTCTTCCTCAGATGTTAGAGAAAATCCAAGGGTGTTATTGACCCATATCCCTTTGTATCGGCCGGATTGGACTCCTTGTGGCCCATACCGTTTTTCAGAACTCATCAATCAGGTATCAGTGTCTCCCTCCATGAAACACCTTTTGATTCGTGTCTTATCTCCAGTGCTACTAACATACTTGCATCACTATCTCATGTAATAGACCTAACCATTTGGTACTTAAACTCACAGGCTTTTTTTGGTTTGTGTTCAGAGGATTACTCGTTCTGCTTATGATCAGAGGATATTGTAAGTGACATTTCTCCACTTTCTGCTGTTAATGCATTATTGTTTTTTTTTTTTCCTATTCTATTTATGGAAAATCTTCATTGAATGGCGCAGCTACCAGAACTATGTCACTGAGGAGTCCACCAAGCGTTTATTAGACTTGATTCATCCTGTACGTATACTGTTTTTTCTCAATATTTTAGGAGCAGAATCTAACAAGCCTTTGCATCTAATGACTTGATTCTTCTGTTTTATCAGGTACTTATCCTATCTGGTCATGATCATGACCAGTGTACAGTCAACCACAAAACAAAATATGGTACCGTGAAGGAGGTAATCTTCAGAATCTTGAATCTGCTGCTGGAAAAGTTGCTATGTCGGGTTTTCCCTAGCTAATGATTCTTGACTATTTCCAGCATACTCTTGGGACAGTAAGTTGGCAACAAGGGAACTTGTATCCATCGTTCATGCTTCTATCTGTCGGCAATTTTACTCGTGCAAATGTCTCTTCTCCAGAACCAGTCGTACTTGCTCAGCTATGCTTTCTTCCTAAGCAACTATTCATTTATATATGGTAATTGTTGGTAGTTTCCTCTAGTTCAATTAAAAATCAAGTTGCCTTGCTAGTTACATGATAATAGAGAATGTAAGCTTGAATAGTTCATATTTGTCTTATGTTTCTGACTTCTGATCCTAATGTTTTCAGGTATATCATACTATTTGTTATAACCATCTTTGCCCTGTCATATTTGCCTACGTATGGAATAGACGTTGAACACCACTTCATACGTCTAATAACAAATCTTAAGAAGTTGGTCAAAGGTGAAAAAGAGAAAAATGAAGATGAAAACTGTGAGTATGAGATGATGTGGGATGCAGAAGGGGGCTTGCATCTTATCAAAAAGCCTCGTAAAGCCCCTTCAGTCGTGGCCAAGGACCTGAGTCCAACTGAAAGGTTTGTTGATTTTTCTACCTTCATATCACTGACTTGTAGCTTTTCTATTGTCATTCATACCTTTCATGTGCTAGTCCATTTCATATCCATGAATTGTTGATAGAATACCGTAGGACTTAGCAAGTAGATTTACTTTGTTGGAAAAGATCTAAGAGAGTCATAGGATATATGTGCATTTTAATCGACGATTGGTATTTGCTTACACAAAAAACTGGTTAGCGGAAGTTATGGTTATTTTTACACCACTGGGAAGTGTAAAAGCTGTTTCTTTTCCATATGTTTTCCCCATTTCTCAGTGTATGCAATTATTTCTTGCTTGAAGTAACTTTGATAAAATCCATCTCAATAGCTGATTACATGTTTTCTTGTAGAGGCAATGCTGTGATACGTGCAACTAGGAAACAAATGCTACAAGAGCAAGAAGGTGCAACAAAAGTGGACATTAGTGGGGGCTCTGGGTCTGAGGATACACACTTGCCAAGATCAAGTAAATCATCGATGCGGATAATGCTCCAACGATGTATACGGGTTCTTGGGATGGTTTCGGTAATCGCTGTGGTGAATGTACCTTTATACATTTTCCTCTTGTCCAAAGATTGGATTGAATGATGACGCAGGTGAGACACTTAGATCATGGTTGGTCGGAAAATCTGGTATTGAAGAAGTGGCTGGGTACGTAAACGGGCATGGGGAAGTCGGGACTGCTTCTGTTTGTTGTATTACAATGCTCCTTGTCATCTCTCCGTTTTTTCTGGGGGTTGTGGAAGAGGTTGTAGACTTGTAGTAATGCCATGTAACATTGTAAGATTTGTAACTGCATGGCGAAAAATATGTTGTCGAAGCAGAAAGATGACGCGGGTCGCTCTTGTAGTAGCGGTACAGCTCCTGCACTAGTGTACCCATTGCTGGCTATGTTGAGTCCTCAGCTGCTACAGATGAAGAAATCTTCTATAAATAAATAAAAGGCATCCTTCATTCCTTCTGTTAGGTAAATTCATGCTACAATACACAACGCCATGGCCCATGCTGATACAGTTCCTGTTGACTGTTGTTAGTACTTAATCATCTTGCATGTCTAATTTGTTGCATGATTAAAACTTTGGTTAGTGGGTGGATTTGAGCCCAAATTTTAAAGAGAAACAATGGAGAAAAAAAAGAAAAAATGTGACATAAATTGAAGCAAATTAATGTAAAAAAAAAAAAAGAAGCAAATTGAGCAAATAAATCGGCATGGAGGGCGTAAATCATAAATTAGATGTGAGGTGTAATTAGAACTTTAAAAAAGGTTATTAAATAGAATTTGCACATTACTTGTATTATTTTCGAAATTAGCAATAGATTCTAGCCATCTCGGTATCTCTTTCTCATTACATATGTTCCCCATTCTATCTCTCATCATCTCTGGTTCATATATGGTCTAAAAATTAAACACTTGTGTTCAGCCTAAACGATACAATTATTAAAAAAATGAAATAATAAGTATCTATTTCATAGTAGTAATTGACGCTCTACATAGTGGCTACAAAACTGTAAATTAGTGGAGGGACCTACATTGCGACAAGGGATGCCAATCGACACCTCAAATTAAAGATAGTTTCAACTTTCCTCTTCATGGATACAAATTATGCTATTTTTCCATTTCACAACCCTAAATAAGCAAATATAATTCTATAATTGACACTACGATACAAAAATCCTAAACCCGCTCTAGAGACTAGAGTAGCATAGCACTTAAGCATCAAGTAATGAGACAAGAATTCATCTCGTGAAAACTGCGAACCAATTAAGCAAATTGGGCTCTACACGTGAAGTCACCTTGTATTTTTCCGACCTTTTGCATGCATGCATAAATTCTGACCAAACAATACAACCAACAAAACAAAACTCCATTCTTTTACATAACTCAGATAAGATAGAGCTCATTCATAGCGTATCAGTCCCTACTCTTCTTCGAACAAACAAAAAATTATCCAAAGCACATTTGATATTTGAATTGAAGGGAATACAACCATACATTAATTCTCACTTTTATGCTTCAAATATCTTGTATTAATTCTCTTAAGGTCATGCCATATACTTGAACTCTAAAACATGACTAGTTACATATAAATATAATCGGCTATTTTTTCGTTTGAGAAGTGAGAAGTTGTATTCGAGATGTATATTTACATTTGCCCACGTCTTTCTAAACCTAAGGTAACTTCTTTAGATTTTTTTTCCTAATATATCCCATCTCTAAATAATATTTTCTTCGTTCTTTGCAGCATTTGTTGTTTCACGGTTTACAACGCAATACTTGGACCGTTAATATTTTCAATTACGTATTGTAAAAATATGAAAATTTGATATTTAAGCCATTAATAACATCTCATACGACTATTTTTCTTATATAATGAAGAAAGTGCTTAAATTTTAATATTTTATTAATTATGACTTTAGAAATACAAGTGTTGCAAGAATTATGGAGCCGATCGCACATCGTAAACCACATAATTATATGTTTTCATGGGTATGTGATGCATGCAACTTTCCAAATAAACATTTGTATGGCATGAAGCAATTTATGATACATGTGGCAAATGAAATTAATTACTCACTTCATCACAAATGTTGCTGTCACCACAATACCAAAGAGATATTCTTTTTCCTTATTGCTGTGATGTTACATAGTAGCATATTTATAAATTTTAAATACATCCTTTAAATATTCATTTTGAAAAATATTTATTTACTTCGCTCTTGAATCTTAAATATTCGCAACATTTTCACTTTAACATCATTGACATGTTTCACTTTGATCATTGTTTATGATTCGTACGTAAGATAAAGCAAAGTGGTATGAGATCTTACGATATAGTTTTATGTTATCAACTTTTTATATAATTTTGACTTATCGATAACGAGAGATATCAAAACCCAAAATGTTATATTGACAAACGTGAAAAACAATTTGTTCGAGAAGGTATGTCATACTAGATACAAAACATGACAACACAACTAAGAATCTGTTACAATAACACCAAACTAGGAGGTGCGTAAAGGCAGGAAGTCATATATATCTCTTTCTAAAAACTCGCACAACTTTTCAGTTTTTCATTTTTATTCCCTTCATTTTTGCTGTATAATCACCAACAAATATGAAACATCTCTTAGAAAATACCAAAACTAACAGACTTCTTTCATTGGTGGTTAGCTTATTATTTCTCACAACTCTCTTAAGCATTTTATCTCTTCATTCTCCAATCTCTTCCACTATTATCAGATTAGTGCAATTCTACCCATCAAATCCTCTAATCCACACTCATAAAGGTATGTTGTAACCTTTTAAATCCATCTTGTCATCCCTCGTTGGGATTCGGAGTTGTGAGTGGGTTGCATTATAGGACCTGATACACGGAAATTGATGTATGTGTAATTTTAAGATAACATTTTTTTTCCCTATGATTTTTCAGATAATGATGGTGATTTATTTAATGGACAATGGGTTGAAGACACAAAAGGTCCTATCTACACAAATAAAACATGTTCAACAATACCAACATCAAAAGATTGTTTCTTGCATGGGAGAAATGACAAAGAGTACTTATATTGGAGATGGAAGCCACACCAATGTGAGCTACCAAGGTTCGAACTCGCAACCTTTTATCAAATTATGCGCGATAAGAGGCTTGCATTTATAGGAGATTCAGTTGCTAGAAACCAAATGGAGTCCTTATTATGCATATTATCACAAGAAGAAGCTCCCATTGATGTGTATAAAGATGCTAAAGATCGGTCTCGAACATGGTTCTTCCCTAGGAACAATTTCACCCTAATGGTGTTATGGACTAGGTTTTTGATCAAGGGTGTTGAGAAAGAGGTTGGAGTATTTGATTTGGAACTTGATCAAGTGGATGAAAAATGGGGTTATAATGTGAGTGAAGGGTTAGTGGATTATGCTATTGTTTCAAGTGCTCAATGGTACTTTAACAAGAAATATTTGTATGAAGGAGGGAGATTGATTGGTTGTCTCTATTGCAATGAAGCCAATTTGACTGAATTTCAAGTGAGTTTTGCTATTGGAAAGGCTTTCCAAACTACACTAAGGTAATTACTTAGCTATCATTCTTAATTAATTATGCTTTTATAATCTTGGTTGTTGGAAGAATTAATATGTTTCCTTATCAATTGAAAGCAACAAATTTTCCCAATAGATAGGCTTATTACAAAGGATGAAGTGGGAGTAGTGGCCCATTAAGTCTACCACTAATGATAAATTAAAACCCATAATTGCATACTTAATTAAGAGAAGTGACTAAGAGGGCATTTGGTTGGCGGGAAAATAGTTTTTTCGTTTTCCTCTATTTGGTTTGTAAGGGGTGGGCGATCGTTTTGCAGCTTTTGCTAATATCGGGAAATAGTTTTCTTCCCAATTGATGAAAAGGTAACACTTTTCTCACTATCCCCTTTTCATTTTTGTTCTTCCATTTCTCTATGAATATCAAGTAGGGAACCAGACAAAGTAAAACTAATCTACAATTGATTTTTCCGTTAAGAATGTTTTCCATCCAACAAATACAAACCGAGTGATTCTAAACATATGAAAGTAAAATTACCCACTACTAGCTAGTAGCTACAACTTTAGAAGCACTAACTAAAATTGCTTCGTTTTGCGTTTTATATTTACAAGTTCATGTTCTAGATTTCGAGTACATTATTATCATTTATTGATAGCATATATGCTTGACAATTGTGTGATTTAGTGGTGTATGATTAGGGAATGTATGCATTGTTATCTCTAAAGTGTTACCAAAATGTTTGGAGTTGGGACCATAATACCATATACTTATATATATAACCACCAATAATTTGCTGTTCTTCAGCGTACGACCATCACAATATCTAGCATGAATTGTTGTAGTCTTGTCAGGTAATTGACCTGGCAAAATATTGTCCGTTCAGAACCCACCCATATATCTAGGGTTTAAATAGCCATAACAAGCATACGACTAAAATAACAATAATGTCAAAGCTTTAATTCCAATAGTGGAGGATGGAATCGGCTTCATGAACCAAAATATTATCTCTAGTAGTGTCTACACAGGTTCCACGTCTTTATTCCCTTATTCTAAATGTTATGTCTTTGCCAACTTGTATTTTTCCGTATAATTCATAATTTCCGGTCTTCACCCAATCGATGTTTGATCAATAGGTTAAGTTTCTATTTTCTAGTATGTGATTTTGCAATGTACACAAAAAATCATGTAGGAAGGCTTAATACATGCACCAGGTACATAAATGCTTGTGAGAAATGCAAAGGCATGGTGACCTTGGTGAGGACAATCTCACCATCACATTTCGAGAATGGGACATGGAGAGAAGGAGGCCAATGTAACAGATCGAAACCTTACAACACATTAGAGGTAGAAAACATGTTAGCAACAAGCAAAAACATTGTAGAATGGGAGGTTAGAGACATTCAAATGAAAGAAATCGAGCGAGCAAAGAAAGAAGGCGGCATCAAGGGACAACAAAAATTTCAAGCCATGGACATCACTAAGGTTATGTTAATGAGGCCGGACGGGCACCCAAATTCACATTGGCGCGACAAGAAGAAGAAAGGGTTTAATGATTGTGTGCATTGGTGCATGCCTGGCCCTATTGATGTCTGGAATGATCTCTTGTTGGCTCTACTTCGGAGAAAGTAGGTAACACACAAAAGTTGTGCCTTGTGTTTCTAGTCCAAAATGTGTTAGAATTGAATCTGTACAGTGGAATCATACCAAGATCTATCATCAACTTTCGTTTTGGACCTTGAGAATATTCGTGCACCGCGTTAGGGTGGTTCGGGTTCTCAAAACAGCCTACGGATTCGTGCAACTATATATGTTCAACGGTTCAACCTTGATCGTACGAGACAATCCTTATTCCATTGCATGTTGAATCTCAATTCGGGAGATCAATTCTTAGCTTACGAGTTAAGCCAAACATTCTTTTTGTGGATATTGATAGATTGGCCCAGTGGGTGGATCACGATTAAAAAATTCAATTCTTAGCTAATAAGAAAACAACCTACCGTTGAGCTGGAATCTACTATCTTCTTTGTCTACTAGTGTGTCATCTTCTCACTGGGTTAACTAAGTTTTCTCCTTATTTTGTTGTCCTAAGTCGTAATCTCATGATATCTAACCAATCAGATGAGCTTGTGCCTTGTTGTCACTTATTGATTTGCACATGATTAAGCTACAATGAAGCATTTCCTAAGATGTTGTTGAATATTTGTATGTCCAAATAACCGGCTCAACTTGCTCAAGAATTCAAACTGATAGCATAATTTTCTTGGGAAAGGCGCTTTCATAATAACGATCATTGTATGAGAATAGCACCATATTTTTCCTTTTCATGTCAATTTGTGTTCGATAAGGAGTGTCCATAAAATTATAGTCAATCAAATCAATCGAAATTTGCGATGCGTGCACAAATTTTCGAAAAGATCAAAGTTTCCGGTCTCGAATAAAAATTATAAATTAACTCACAATTGGTAATTTATTTGTACCTCCGATTCGGAAGTGTTATAACTACATTTTCTATATTATTTTTCTAATGTTCCAAGAAAGTTACTAATATTTGTGTTTTAGATTTTTTACGGCTTACCCTCTTCCTTTACAGAATAGAAACTTAGCAAAAGAAGAGGGTATGATTGTAATTTCATGTGGACGCCAAATCTTCCCTTTTAATTGTCATATCTTTTTACCTTAGATATTTTTATGGAAAAAAACATGTCATCTTTCAATCCATATGCACCTTATGCATGCGAAAAAGTAAATTTCTCTAGTGAAATGTATTTTTTTCTTGCTTTATATAAATAATCGTTAAATTTTAGTTATTTTATTTTTTTCGAGGGGTGTAATTGTAACCTCAAAAGAATTTAAAGAGTGATATTATATATAAATACATTTAAAAAATGACTAATAAATTTAGAGAATAGATTACTAATAATGATATGAAATTAAAAGGCCAAAAAAGAGAAAAAAAAATCTACCAAAAAGATTAATGGAATATGTCGGGTGAAAGGGAGAAGGAGTAAAAGAGTGAAAATGAAACAAATAAACAATTATAAAAAGGAAAGTTGGATGATTTATCACCTAAAAGAAATTAATTTGAAATAAATGGCTACAATTAAAAATAGAAAATACAAAAAACCTTATATTACTAAATTAATGATAGGAGCATTAACTTTCTTCATTTAATAAAAATCCTTTTTCCTTTTCTTATTTTTGGTGTCCACCCCACCTCTTCACTTATATAATAGAGATATACGTATCGGATACGAGACACGCTCGTTGTTAGTAGTCATGCCTTTAATGACCCTGTCCATGTTAAGTAGGGCCGGATCAAGGGCCTTTCAGAGACCCGATCCTTTGAAACGGTCTACTTACTATCGTATAACACATAATTGGTGATGGCTCGGCTTCGTTCTCAAGATGCTGCTAACTTTTGTTGAAGTTTTCATATACTCGATCATATGCCCCACTGAAAATTTTATGATTGTCTTTCGAAAATAAGACTATCATAAGTCTTTTATATCATTATCTAGTTAGTTATGTCCTTTAATAGAATAGAACATTATCATCAATAAACATGTAATAAAAATAAATAAATAACGTTAATCTATTTTTCTGTTTAAGGACATAAACAATTAAGAAAATTAACAAAGGGAATGTCCAATCATGTTAATGGACAAAACCTAATTAGAGGTTTATAGTGATCGTTTTACAAAAAGACCATCATAAAATCATCGTATGTCCTACACTCTTATACTAACTATCGAGGTTGAATATTGACTTAGAAATAGCTAAAGCGTGATCTATTATAACATAAGATGGATGAAGTAGTATATATCCTTACAATAACAACTCTTCCTACATACCATTTCTAAATTCACACCCTACAATCCTACACAATGGCAATGCCCTCTACAGATCCCAACACTCCATTGTTACAGTTGCAAGCACCACCATGGAAGGAATTCTTCGACATCCGTTTACATCATCCTATTCCCGACTCACTCTTCGATGCCACAAATCGACTAAAACGAAACTTAAATTATTTTAAAGTCCCCTACATTAACGTTGTCTTGATCGTGTACTGCGGCAGCTTAAGCTTTGCTGACTACCTCAACCGTCGTACCTTCTTCTTGCCTACGTACTTCATGGCTATCTTCTTTTATTATTGCATCAACTAGGAGGAGTCTCGCTCCGTGCTCGTTCATCGTGTCTTCCTTGGCCTGCTCGTCGTAGCTACGGTGATATTCTTTGTTCTTGCACATGCCTGGATTCACATGATCATCATTAGACCTGGTTATTGGACAGGGTAGTCCAATGGCATAAGGGTCAGGGTCAATTTTATAGGATCTTTATTGGACAGGGCTTTATTAAATAGGGTCCTTATTGGACAGGGTCATTATAGGGCCAACAAAGATACCCAATAATTTTGAAAAATAAAATATATTTTGCTAAAAAAATTACATGTATGGATTTGTATTCATATGTACTTACTATTGGCTATCTTTGTTTATTGTTTTTCTTATCCGTTTACCGGCCCGCCCAATATCGACCCGCTATCGGCCCATTACCCATTTTGGCCCGACCCGCTATCGACCCGCTAGTAGGCGACCTATTATGACCCGACCCGCCCAATAACCAGGTCTGATCATCATATATGTAACCTTCGCTTTGTTGGTTTGCTTGCACGCTGTGCTACATGAAGTTCCCAGTTATGAATCTGAATGTGATTATGGATTACAATCTGGGGTGGTTGTTTAAAACAAAGAATTGTCAAACTGTTGTGCCTCAGAAGCTGAACACTGATGTACTTTCTCCGTTTCTTTTTATTTGGAACATAGAGAAAAACACACAAACCAAGGAATGTAGAGAGAGAAAGAGGGGGACCACTTGTTAATGAAGGAAAAGCACTCGTACCAAGGACAAAGTTGTAAATAAATGGAAAAAACTTTCCATATAAAGCTATGTTCCAATTAATATGACATTTCCTTAAAGGAATACATTGCAAATAAAAAGAAACGGAGGTAGTATTTTTTTTGGTGCAAGCTGTACGTTGATGTTTGACTGTATGGTATTGGTATGTATGTCAAGGGCGGATTTAGGTTATAATTAGTGGGGTCAATTGATCTCACTAGAATTTTGATGACATTTCTTGTAAAACATGAGATATTATAAAGTTTCTTATAAAGTAGACTAGTTGAACCCAGTTAGAAATCTGTTTTTTTTATACACTACTGATGTATGTATACCAGATTAAGGTGATGTGTTTCAAACGAAGTTTGTTTAGCTTCTGATTTCTGATACTAGTATGCATGTTTGATTTCAACTTATATGACATTTATAACAAGTCGAAACTAAACAGATACATAACCTGTTTCACTGGTCGAAACAAATTAGTTGACTTTATTTCTCTACCAAAACAATTGTTAGATAAATTTACAAAATATAATATAAACTTAGGAGAATAGGTAAATGAAATAAAAGAGAAGGAAAGATGGGAGGAGAGAATAAAAAAAAATTAAGGAGCTAGTAAAGAGGAAAATGTGGCATACCTTATTACAATTTTCTGAAATAGTATCATCTATATATATTTTTTGTTTGTTTGAGCAATCAGATTGTTGGATAGAAGATATGAAACTATTGTCAATTTATATAGCTAAGTAGTAGTTCTTGTGTTTCGTTTTCTTAATACTTACAACATTTACTGCCTATGTATTATTCAATGCACTAGTTTGATCCTCAATAGCTTTGACTATTTATAAGTGAACAAGGGTTTGTTCTCTCCATTATTTTCAGTTTAGTTGAATTCAATTAAATTTATTTTAGTTCAGTTCAATTCAATCTAGTCATTTTTCATTTAGTTCAATTCAAATCTGTTCAAATAATACCTTTACTGAGTTTATACTCATATGCACTATTTTTTCAGTTCATTTCAGCTATTTTCAATTTTTGCAGTTTGATTCATTTATTTCCAACTAAAGAGATAACTATTAGAACTACCATGATGGTTTTTTTTTTCAATTTAATGCATCCAGAAAGCTTTAAGATTGCTAAATTTGATTTAGCAAAGGACGCACTACGAGCGTGTTCTTCCCAACTTATTTTCAGTTCAGCTCAGTTCAGTTCCAATCAGTTCAGTTAAGCACCAGTTACATTACTTTAAATGGAATTAAGTTGTAAATTTATGTCAAAATCACAGTTCGATCGGTAGAATAAACGTAAATAATTGTTAATCTTTTCATTTTTAGCTTCATACATGCGGTCCGGAAGCTGCATATATCATTTTCCTATGAGTTAACATGATACAGAAACGAACGGCTTTGCAAGTTAACATAACCACAAATGCCTGAATATGGAGCTCTTTCTCGTCTTCGAGCATGTACAGTTTTTTGCAGATTTGAATCGAATGATACTCTCAGCGACTCAAATTGCATTTTGTCACATGAAACGAAGGTTGAAACTTGTTATAATTGAAGCAAAATAGAGTAATACTACCAACTAAACGCCCGAACAACACTACACTGCTCAAACAATACTACTCCATGCTTGATTACAAGACTTGGAAAAACATCATATAGCAGTAGATGATGGTTAGGACATGGCCGCAAGACTGTATGTGTTATAATTTGGTATTTTACTCCATTGATGAAGCTTAATGGGAAGAAAAGATGAAAGGAAGAAGAAATAGAAATAGAGAGAAGCAGAGAGTAAGACTACATTTTATTATTGTGATTAAAATGAACTAATGCAATATACAAGCTATTTATACTCTTTAAGCTAATTACATGATTAACCAACTAGACTTGAGTTAACTAACAAACTAAGTCAAAATATGTTTGACCATATCATAAACTCCAACACTCCCCCTCAAACTGGAAATGGGTGAACAACATTTTCAGTTTAGAAAAGTGTAGCAAAAATTGAATTCCATCACTCCCCCTCAAACTCGAAATGGTTGAAAAGACTTTGCCAGTTTGAATTTGAGTTGTAAACCTCCTGTCTCAAAGGATGCAATTCTACCAGTCTGTGATGTGAGATTCCAGTTTCTAAGTCAGTGCAGCGAATGGTGCCATCAGAGGATGGACTCGATCGAACACCTATGGCTATGGCAAAGTCATCAGTAGATACCAGTGCCAATGTTCATGAAAGCATAACCAGCAAAGTCATCACCATCTGCAGCAGTGTGCCCATCTCTTGGACTGGGATGAATAACTTTTCCAACACTGAATATATTACAAAGTCCACAAACTCTACCAAAAGGATTTCCTGCGTTAAGAGTTGAATTTCATAGTCAACTGAAGTTGCAAATGCATGAAATGACTAAAATTGAAAAGATCGAATTTGAATATGTAAAGGATCATTACCGGAATCAACCTTCTCCAACCGACAACATCCTTCCACTTTAACAAAGGGTTCCTTACAATCGTCCCAGCATCCGTCATAGTCAAACGGTGGGATTGACAGTACAGCAAAGAACAACTCTTGCTCAGATCCACTCAACAGCTCAGCCATGAAGTTGATATGGACAATCGTTCCACTATAATCTCTCAGATAACGAGCTCCACCTGTGACTTTTGCATCCTTGAACTTCGTAAGCTGAAACAATACCTTAGCTTGTGTTAGTTACGACGCATACATATATGTTAGTCAATACAGATAAATAAATAAAAACATGCAACATCATAATATAAAACAGGAGCCTGTGAATGTTTCACATTTCATATGCAGGGACACTGGCGTTGTAGCTATTAAGGCAAGAGTATGATGCAGTGTACATCACATACTTCGTATATATGATATACATGACAATTATCCAAGACAATACAAAGGCAACAAATAAATCTTCCATATAAAACCCAGCTCATAATCTCTTTAGGATTCAAATATACTAAGTAGCTATTTCAACTTACTAAAAATGTAAGAATCTAAAAGGGTAGGAAATTTAGGCAATAGATGACTAGTACAAATACATGAACCTGCTGCTGTTTGGAATTGAAGTATTCTAATGCTTTCTTTGCAGAAACAACAAATATTGCCGATTTTTCCCATTGAATTGGCCTATACAACCTCCCATATGCAGATGGATGGTAGTCCCAGAAGGTATAACCCTGAAATAGATCTCCAGATATAATGCGATATCCATGTGCAGGGCCAGGATGCTGAAGTTCCTCAGAAGTGCCTTCATCAAGAGAGCATACCTCAGTAGCGCAACAACTAAGACCAAGAGGATTTCCTGCATCACAATTTCACATGTAAAGCTTCATATGTAATAGTCAACAGCGAGATCCTCAAGGAAGAAACAGAAGAATACATACCAGAATCAACCTTCTCCATCACACAACACCCTTTTACGTAAAATCGAGAGTAATCAGATTCCATAATATCATCATTTATTAATTCAGCAAAAAGTAGACTCCGGGAATGACCATCGGAAGAAGCAATGAAGTTGATATACATTCTCTGCACAGAATCAGAGTCCTCTACTGCAACAATTACCTCCACTAATTTCAGATTGGCATGCTGGAACAAAGACCCATAAGTAAGATTCTAATACCACAGTATCTACATCCGAAAAACAATAACAAAATGAACAAGACAACAGGTGATCAAAGCAATAACAAGACGAAGAAGATACGAAAGATCAAACAGTTATACTATACCTCCTTAAAATTGTAGTACTCTAGAGCTAAATTTGCCATGACACCATATGTTTCAAGATGAGCTTGAGTATACTCTTTTAAACTCGGTTCAGAATAGTGCATAACTTTGGGAGTCCTGCATACCACACAACAAAATGTAGTAGCCCCATAAAACCAGAAACAACAACTGATAGAGAATATATTGCAAAAAAAACCTCATAGGTTTATATATGAGCTTGGATGTAGTCTTGGTAGTTGTGGACGAGCATTATAGCTCGGGGATTAGGACTAGCTTCATAGTTGGTCTTAAGTAGTGGTTTTACTTCTTTTAGACAGTTGTTGACTCTTTGGATTTCGGTCATGTTTTGAGCCACAGTCTTAGTTTTGGATTCGTTACTAGACTTGTTCTTTGGATCTTTTGGATAAGGTTGAGGGTATGGGACCTCAATCCTTTTTATATAATATTTCAGGTTTTGTCGTCGTTTACTTCTTTTGTTAAAGCTTAGTATTGGTTTATCTCCGCTTTAGTAGTGGCATACCCGTCTTGATGGTATTCCCGCTACCATCAGTCTCTCTCTTAATCTTTCCTCAGTTGGTTTTGGACGGGATGTTACAATTGGTATCTTTCCTCACTCCAAGCAAGGAGTTTTTACATAATCCAACATGGTATCGGAGCTACAAATGTGAATCCTAATCGTATTAGCTAACCTAATCTAATAATAAGATTAAGATAAGATTTACATCAAAGGCTATCCTAAACCTATGAGGAATATATTTGCAATATATTCTCTATCATCAACAACAACAACTAAGTCTTATTCCCAAAGTGATTTAGGGTCGGCTAACATGAATCATCAACTGAAACAGTTCCAAAGTCATCAAACTAATATAAAAAATTCAATACCGATGAGTAAACGTAGAGGGCTTAGAGCTAGACAATGGAACTTCAGGAGCCGATACTGGAGACAAGTCATCAAAACTACAGGATTAAACAAACAACATACATACAATTAGATAAAAGATAAAATACTAAGAGTATGGATATGATAATAACTACTCCCTACGTTTTTTTTTTTTTAATATGCACCTAAGGCTTTCCACTAAAACCAAGAAAAAAGTGTAAAAGTAGGAGAGAAAGTTAGTAAAAGTAAGGAAAAAGTGAAAAAGTACGATAAAAATGTAATAATTAGGTGGGCTAACTTTCCATTTAAGGCAAAAGGTAGAAAAATATCAATTTAAAAAAAAAACCCAAAATAGAGAAATGTGCATATTAAAAAAAACGGAGGGAGTAATAAGGTTAGTCTCGTATGCTTACAAGTCCGAGTCCGGGTTGGAGTCCATGTCGGATTCTGTAACCATGTTTGGCCAGTAGTCTGGGCTGGCACAAGGTTTATGTTTCTTGGCAAGTCTTTCAATTGCTTCACGAAGAGCTTTTGAGGGTTTAAACCTGTGTAGGTGTGGATTCAATAAAATTAAAACAACAACCAAACAACAATTCAATAAAATAAGCGGAAAGAACATTGTGAGACGGAGGGAGTAATAAAGGAGACGTTCGTACGTACTCCTTTGGCCTTCGCTTTCGGATACAAGATGGTCCATGATCCTTCGTTACAATGCGAGACCTGAGCGTGTATACAGTATTAGTAGTAGTAGTATGAAGACCATCATCACCACCTCCTCCAGCAAATTCTTCATTCCACGGCATAATTTTTTCTCTAAATGATCATAAGATATAAATTATATATTATATTATATTATGTCAAATTAGAATCAATCAAATTCCCAAAATAATCAAATTACAGCAAATTGCATTGCGTTACACATTCGTAAACCCAAACAAACTTACCTTACCAATTACCACTTCAGGAGAAAGTGGTAGCGGCAGCAGGAGAGCAAAGGTGAGGAGTGAGGAGCGACTAAGCAAGGGACGAGGGTTCTGATTTATGAAGGAATTGAAGGATGGATGGGGCACTGGGGAAGGGGAAGGGGAAGGGGAAGGTTTGTTTGTTTTCGCACTACAAATTTGGGAGGGGTTACTTTTTTTGCGGGAATAAATAGGTTTAAGAGATGAGAGAATTAAAAATATCTAATCCAATTTATCTCTATTCTATAAGTGAGAGGAGGAGGACACTAAAAATCAACATTTATCTTTTTTTTAAATTCCTAATTAAATGGAACAACTCTCTATAACTAAGGGTCTGTTCTTTTCAACTTATTTTTGCTTATCTGAACTTATTAGACCTTATTAGACCTTATATGAACTAATCTTAACTTATAAAGACTGAAAATAAGTTGAAAAGAACGGACCCTTAATGTTACACTACTACTACATACCAAAACGATAACTTCATTTCTAACCTATATTTGGTCAACTTTTCACACCGTGTAGCAAAAAAATGAGAGCAATCACTACACAACTTACACAGCCCAATCCCCTCCACAGACCCCATCTCTCTACTACTGCCGTTGCGGCCGGCATCCGACGATGCCCTCGTAACGGCAGCATGGGCACCAAAATTAGCACCATGGCGACAATTTTTCGACATTCACGCACTTCCATTTCCTATTTCAATCGTCAATGCCACAACTCTACTAAAACGTAACTTTACATATTTTAAAGTCAACTATACATTCTTGTACATCTACCTTTGTTTCACCATCGACAACCTTCCTTCCTCGCTCGTGGCGTTGTACACCATCCCTAGCATCGCGTGTTGTTTCTTCGTCTACACAAAGTCTCGGTCTTTGCTTCTTCAACGTGTCTTCCTTGGATTGATTGTTGTGATCACGGCTGTGTTCTTTGTTCTTGAGCATGCTTGGATTCATTTGATTGTCGTGTTTGTAATATTCGCCTCTGTTGTTTGTTTGCACGCAGTGTTAGGTAAGGTTCTTAGTTATGAACATGAATTTGATGGATTTCTTGATGATGCTCAACTTCATTCTCAACCAGGTGAATTTGTTACGTTTTAGTGGGATTGTGGCATCGATGATTGAGACAGGAAATGAAAGTGACATACACGCAGTTTCCTTTCCTGTCTTAATTGTCGATGTCACAACTCCGCTAAAAAATCCAAACATGCAATTAATAATAAACGGGATGAAGTACAAAGTAGTTTAGACTTTTCTTTGCATGAATTAAATTTTAGATTGGAAAGAAAATAATAAATGGAAGAAAAGTAGGGGAGGACTGAATTGGATCCCTCGATACATTAAAAAAATATATTCCCTTTGTAACGAAAAGATTACAACAATAAAATATTTTGAATATTATAAATAATACCCTACTCTTGAAATCTATCCTTTACGAAAGGCGAGACAGTTTTTTTTATAATTAGTTTAAAATATAAATGTACATTTTTTCAGAATTTTAAATGAAATAATTGTACATAATTTTTAGGAATAGAGGCGATATCTTGTTTGATACTTGGAATAAAAATCTTCCCTTCTTATTATTCTTTGAGCTAAAACTTCCCTCTAAGTTATGATAATAAAAGGAATTAAGTAACTTGTTTATATTTATCAAGCTATTGATAATTTAAAGAATTTTCATAATGTCTGGTTGACCAGTAAAAATCAATTCTAACCAATAATCAATAGAGTGAAAATAAGTTCTGAAAAGATGACTTATGGGGTAATCAGTAAGAATCAGTTATACTGGGTATTGTCCAATTCTAATTAGTAACAAAGGTTGTTAAAATCGAAATTCTAACTTAAATCGGAAAGGCAAGTTAAAATCGGATCGTAAAATTGAATCGTAAAATCGTAAGATTCTACAAATTTTGCGAAAATATAGTTTTATGATGCATTGTATAACTTTTTTGGCCGTTTTTATCATTAAATGACTTACTCCTGCTACTATACGATAAATCATTAAATACGGTTAAGATTAGAAGTGAAAGACCATCAATCATATGTATTAAAGAACTGCAACTGATATCATTGTTGATGAAAAAGACGAGTTTGAGTATATTGTGAAAGTGAAATGAGTAAGTTTGATAAACAATTTATTGAATATGTGAGTGTTTCTAGTAACACTGTAACAATAGTCTTGACCCATTATTTTAATGGAATCTCGAAGTTTTTATTAAAATCGTATAAAATTGTTAAATCGTAAAATTTTAATGACGATTTTAAGGTTCTAATGATTTATTAAGATTCTAGTTGCAATTTAAATCGTCTTGCAAATTAAAATCGTAAAATCGTAAATATTATAAGAATTAAATCGTGATAATTAAGCTTTTTTTTAAGCGACTCGACCCTTTGAAGAGGTCTACTAACTATCATAAAAGATAATTAGTGATGGCTCAACTTCGTTCTCAAGATGATGTAACTTTTGTTGAAGTTTTCATATACTCATATGGCCTACACTATTATACTAACTATCCATCAAGTTGAATTCAAACTTTGAAATAGCAAATGCACGATACTTTATTATAAGATGGATGAAATAGTATCCTTAACTTCATGTCTTCATAGTTCACACCCTGCAATCCTACATAGGTTACATAGCACACAATGCCCTCTACAAATCTAAACACTCCAATGTTACATTTGCAAGCCTCGGACAACACCGCCACGCCCGAAACACAAGCACCACCATGGAAGGAATTCTTCGACATCCGTTCACATCCTATTCCCGACTCACTCCTCGATGCCACAACTCGACTAAAACGAAACTTAAATTATTTTAGAGTCCATTACATTAGCCTTATCTTCATTGTGTTCTGCCTCTACGTAAACTTCGTTCTCAACCTCAACCAACTTCCTTCCCCCTTCTTGGCTTCGTACTTCATGATTATCTTCTTGTATTCTTACATCATCTACACAAAGTCTCGCTCCGTGCTCGTTCAACGTGTCTTCCTTAGCCTGCTCGTCGTAGCCACGGTGATATTCTTTGTTCTTGCGCATGCCTGGATTCATCTGATCATCATATCTGTAACCTTCGCTTTGTTGGTTTGCTTGCACGGTGTGCTACATGAAGTTCCAAGTTATGAATCTGAATTTGATTATGGATTGCAATATGGGGTGGTTGTTTAAAACAAAAATGTCAAACTGTTGTGCCTCAGAAGCTGTACGCTAAGTCGCTAATGTATTTTTTTTGGTGCAAGCTGTACGTTGATATTTGATTGTATGGTATCTCTATTATATAAGTGAAGAGGTGAGGGTGGACACTAAAAAGAAAAAAAGGAAAAATAAATAAAATAAACAATGAGTTTATTAAGTAATTAAGTTTCATTTTCAAATTTAGCCGATTTTTAATACAAGATGTTAAAACTTCAAACTAAAATATATAAAAACCTACAAAGTAAAAACAATTAAAAAAATATCAACGATTATATTTTCTTGAGATCTATAGATAGACACCCACTTTGCTATACTTTTATATACTTTTGAAATTTTTTATTTTGAAATACATGAGTAATTGATTGCTCATGAGTGAAGACACAGTTGATCAAATTGATCCTGATAAAGTATGTTAGCATGAGTGAGAAATATGAAAAGTATTTTTAAGTACTTTTGAATTTTTTCTCATTTGGACAATTAGCAAAAAATACCTTACCGGGCACTATATAACAAAAGTTGTAGTTGATGGTGGGAGTAAGGGATGTTTCCAAAGAAAAATGAGCCAAAATGAATTTAGCTTGAAAATAAAATATGTTTTATACCTTCATATTTTATCATGTTATAGTAGCCAAAACACACATCTTATGCAAATAAAATAAGGATTTTTTTGTTCAAAACCACCTAAAATTTTCACGTTTTTAGAAACTCCCACTTTAATGAATTTTTCTTTTAAATTTCCACCTATCATTCCCAATTTTATTAGAAACTCCCACCACTTAATGATATTTGTTTATATTCCGTTAACAAAACCGTAAAGCAGGCCCCAAATATGCACTGTATTATTAGTTTACGCTGAAATTAAAGTCAATTTAAGGGCAAATCCTCAACAAATTTAGAGCAAATCTGGAACGAATTACAACTATTTGGAAAGAATTGCAATTATTTCAAGTTCCATTTTGTTAATAAAATGTATATGTGGGACCCATTTAACGGTTTTTTGTTAATGAAATTTGACAAAAACCGTTAAGTGGTGGGAGTTTTTAAAAAAATTAAAAATGGTAGGTGGAATTTTTTAAAAAAAATCATTAAGGTGGGAGTTTCTAAAAACATGAAAAGTTTAAGTGATAAGATGCGACTATACATAAAGTTATCTACTATATATTATAAAATTTCATAATAAAATTATTGTCGTGATGCGTGCATAGAAATCTAGTTGGTATGTATGTGAAGGGTGGATTTAGCTTATAGTTACTAGTTAGTGGGATCAATTGATCTCACTTAGATAAAGAATTTTGATAACATTTCTTGTAAAATATGAGATTTTGTAAATAATGTTGACTAGTTGAACCGGGTAATAATTATATAATTTTTTCTTGATCCGCTACTGATGTATGTATAGGATGATGTGTTTCAATCGGAGTTTGTTTACCTTGATTTCTGATATGTTTTTTATTTCAACCAAGTTAAAACTAACTGATACATAAAAAATGAAATATAAAAGTAAAATATGAACTAACTGACCCCCTCTCACTCCCTAAAATCATACTCGTATTACCCCAACCCTCATTTTGAGTAGACATACATATCATAAAAATGTAATTATTGGTAGAATATCAAAACTTAGGAATATTTTTGAGCAAACAAGCTAAAAATTGAATTGTTTCTATCAATTTTTAAAAAAAATATTTTAGCCTCTTGGGGCTAAAAGATACAAAAGCTTTTACCAAACATTAAATAATTTGAAAGTGCACATTTGAACGTAGTTAATGGCCCTGTTTGGCAAATAGAGTATGGAGTATAGAGTTTAGAGTTTAGAGTTTCCTGTTAGAGTTTCAACTTTTTGTTTAGAAGATTTAACTGCTGATTTGACTAATTGTGTTTGGTAACACTTAGCTGATTGATAAAAGCTGATTTGTGTAAAATGACATACATAGCATGTGTCTTTTTAATATTTCTTTTTCTTTTTAAAAATAAGAATTACACTATGGGCAAACATGTCATATTGCAATATAAATTGCAATCCTCTATCCAAAAAGTTGGGTTTCCCAGCTTTTTAGAAATTAGAGTTTCAACCCCCAAAACTCTATCAAATCAGCCTTATAATAACCAAACACCCCAAATAGAATTTTGACCGGTCAAAAACTCTATTTGGGGTCCAAAACTCTAAAACCACCCCAAACCTCTCATTGGCCAAACACAACCAATACCTTGAAGTATAATATTCTTCTTATACTAAAGTCAAAATCAATGAACTAACCAACAAAGTTGTTTGTTGACTTTTTGCTACATATTACACCACATCAATTAAGCAAAACTATTATAAGACCATATGACATAATATGATTAATATCTCACAAACGTGGCACAGTGGCACTGGTGCTGACATATTCGAGATTGTTAGGAGTATATTAGTAGTACTACTACATACCAAATGGATAAACTCCATTTCTAACCTATTGATCATTTGGTCAACTTTTTACACCTTGTTGCAAAAAATGAGAGCAATCCTACACAACTTACACACCCCAATCCCCTCCACAGACCCCTACCCTCTAATGCTGCCGTTGCGGGCAACGTCGGACGACGCCCCCGCAACGGCAGCACGGGCACCAAAATTAGCACCATGGCGACAATTTTTCGACATCCACGCAATTTCATTTCCTGTCTCAATCATCGATGCCACAACTCCACTAAAACGTAATTTAACTTATTTTAAAGTCAACTACATCACCCTTGTCCTTACATTCTTGTACATCTACCTTTGTTTCGCCATCGACAACCTCCCCTCCTCGCTCGTGGCGTTGTACACGATCCCTAGCATCGCGTGTTGTTTCTACGTCTACACGAAATCGCGCTCTTTGCTTCTTCAACGTATCTTCCTTGGTTTGATCGTTGTGATTACGGTTGTGTTCTTTGTTCTTGAGCATGCTTGGATTCATTTGATTGTCGTGTTTGTAATATTCGCCTCCGTTGTTTTTTTGCACGCTTTGTTACGTAAGGCTCCTAGTTATGAATATGAATTTGATGGATTACTTGATGATGCTCAGTTTCATTCTCAACCTGGGGAAGCTGTTTAGAACAGAAGAAGAAGAAAATATTATTTTACATAATTGATTGTACTTGGATACATCTCTAGGTTGATGGTATATCCAAATTTGTATAGCTTTTAATTTCTGATTTGTTTTTGGGATTTTAGTGTATGGGTTGGAAGTTTGTCATGTGTTCCATGGCTAATTTCTGATTTGTAGATGTAAATTATTTTCTTTGAGGTGGGTTAAATAGTCAACTTGTATTTTGTATGTGGAAATTACAATTGTATATTAAAAGAATTTCTACTATATTATAAACTATTATTGATCATAGCTTATAATGTACTCCACAAAGTATATTTCTTTGCTTTTTACTTCACTATTTTTTTGTGGGGCCCACAAGGAAAAAGATATAAAATGATGATATCGTCGTTTGAGAGTATATATAGTTTTATATACTTCAAGGTATATACTTCCTCCGTTCCTTAATAAGTGACACACTTGTATAGTGTTTACTATTCACAGTTTAAACTTTGATTAGATTTGGTGATTTATCTTTTAGGAAAAACATAGTCATGTGGATCTTGTTAGATTCGTCTCAACATGCATTAATTTAATATCAACTTTTTATAATTTTTACTCATTGAGAATTATAGATATTAATGTTTGAAATAATGCATTGACAAGCGTGAAAACATGAAGTGTGTCACTTATTAAGGAACGGAGGTAGTATTAAAGGGGTTGGAGGGTTATGGTACCAGACTAACCAGAGTTACCCTAACAAGTTAAATAACTTGTGCATTGCACGAGCAAAAGATGTAGTTGGATTTTGTTGTTAAAATTTCTTATTGGGTGGTACTTAAGATTCCAATCTAATTTCATTAACATTAATTAATGTATTTTCTGCTCCATAAAAACCAAAAACAAAATAAATATGAACACGTATATTTTTTCTTACGAAGGTTTTATAAATTGTTCTTCTCTACACTTTAAAAAGAATTACCAAATAAGTTCCAACTGCCTTAGATGATATGTTCAAATAGTAACGAGTCGATGATCATGGTGTGAGAAATCATAGCTCCAAAATTGAAAACTAGTTCTAAATGACCCATTTTAAGCAGACATACACCACAAAATGGGATTACTTAGACTCAATTTAGTCTCAAACTTATAGTTAGACTCAATGAAATTTAATCTCCAGATTTACACGATCTCGAAATATTAGTTCTAGACCAGAATCCCAGAGAGCAACAACGAACATTGTCCAAATATGAGAAAGCAATTTTGAGAAAACTGTGGAAGATGAACGTATATTTTGTGTATCATGAATAGGTTAGGAGAAAGCAATATTCTAGCCCAAGATCACCCAAAAGGACGAGAGCAAACCAATGGGCCAATAAAGTAGAGCCATATAGATGGAACTATTTCATAAAATTTTAACTCTCCTTTAAAAGTGAGAAACCCAAACTAGAGGTTTCTAATAAAGTCTTCTAAAAAAAGGTTTCTATTACAGTAGGCCGGTTTTATAAGCTTTGTTAACTCGTGATAGGTTTATAGAGACCCGTCTCATATCCATCCCAAAATGAGGGAAGGTTTGCAGCGAATGGGACGAGGATGAAAATTAAAGTCACTCTTGCCATGGATAAAAGGACAAGTGTTGATTTTATAATGCACCCCCTCCATCCCCGCCCACCCTCCCCCCGCCTTGTCTCCTTTATTAACACACTCGTCTAGTAATTTCGTTAATAACTATATTAAATAAACTAATTTTATCTTAACACATACTACCTCCGTTTCACAATAGATGCAACATTTCCATATTATGCACTATTCACAGTTTAGACTTCGATTGGCTTTGGTGATTTACGGTTTAGGAAAAACATAATCATGTGGGATCTTGTTGGATTCGTCCTAATATGTATTTTTTTAATATGCTCTTTTTATTATTTTACTTATTGATAATTAAAGATATTAGTGTTTGAAATAATGCATTGACAAGCGTGAAAATTACAAATGATGATCTATTGTGAAACAGAGGAAGTACTTTGACAAAAATGGTGTAAAACTAATACGAGTGATAAAACTAGAATAAATTTTAGCGCATAACCGTTAGAGTGAGAATGACGATACAATTTCCTCCATACCCACCCCACCCCATATTATATCATAGACGTTCGTTAGTTTTTGCCTACAACAAAGTCAAAATTCAAACTCAAACCACAAAAACATAACATACCCACAAAGTCACCATACAAGTCATAGAACTCCCATTTCTCTCTCTCATCTCCCTCCACCATCAACAATGGCGGCACCACCACTCTCCGACCACACAACCACCACACCAACCACCGCACCATGGCCAGAATTCTTCAACACAACCTCCATCTCCCTCCCAGTCTCTCTCTCCGACGCCACAACTCGTCTCACCACAAACTTCTCCCATTTCCAAATCAATTACATCAACATCTTCCTCATCATCCTCTTCATCACTCTCGCTTTACGTCCTCTCTCTCTCCTCATCATTTTTTTCACTTCTCTCGCTTGGTACTTCATCTACTTCTCTCCTCGAACTTCGCCGTTCGAAATTCTAGGGTTTATGATTGACGATCGTGTTGTTTTCGGTGTGTTGAGTTTGATTACTGTTTTAGCGTTGTTTTTTGCTCACGCGTGGATGAATTTGATGATTGCGGTGGTGATTGCGGTGGTTGTTTGTGGATTGCATGGTGTTCTTAGAGATATGAGTTATGGTGATCGGGATCCGTATGGTGGATTGCTTGATGCTGAAGCTGGTGGTTATAGTGAGTTCTAATTTGTTAGGGTTTGTTATTTATTGTTGTTGATTTTGTGATTTTTGATTAGAATTGGTTAGAATTGAGCTTAATTGGAATGATTTTTGTTCAAAATTGATCAGTTTTTTTTTTCAAAATTGATCAGTTTTTGTTCAATTGATATGGAATTTGATCGAATTTGTTGTATATTTGGATTCAAATTGGCTTAATTATCAGGTTTTTCAGCTAGTATTGTGATTTGTTTTTTAATTAATGCATTTCCAAATCAATTACATCAACATCTTCCTTATCATCCTCTTTATCACTCTCGCTTTACGTCCTCTCTCTCTCCTCATCATCTTCTTCACTTCTCTCGCTTGGTACTTCATCTACTTCTCTCCTCGAACTTCTCCGTTCGAAATTCTAGGGTTTATGATTGACGATCGTGTGATTTTCGGTGTGTTGAGTGTGATTACTGTTTTAGCTTTGTTTTTTGCTCATGCGTGGATGAATTTGATGATCGCGGTGGTTATTGCGGTGGTTGTTTGTGGATTGCATGGTGTTCTTAGAGATATGAGTTATGGTGATCGGGATCCGTATGGTGGATTGCTTGATGCTGAAGCTGGTGGTTATAGTGAGTTCTAATTTGTTAGGGTTTGTTATTTATTGTTGTTGATTTTGTGATTTTTGATTAGAATTGGTTAGAATTGAGCTTAATTGGAATGATTTTTGTTCAAAATTGATCAGTTTTTTTTTTCAAAATTGATCAGTTTTTGTTCAATTGATATGGAATTGGATCGAATTTGTTGTATATTTGGATTCAAATTGGCTTAATTATCAGGTTTTTCAGCTAGTATTGTGATTTGTTTTTTAATTAATGCATTTCCAAATCAATTACATAAACATCTTCCTTATCATCCTCTTTATCACTCTCGCTTTACGTCCTCTCTCTCTCCTCATCATCTTCTTCACTTCTCTCGCTTGGTACTTCATCTACTTCTCTCCTCGAACTTCTCCGTTCGAAATTCTAGGGTTTATGATTGACGATCGTGTGATTTTCGGTGTGTTGAGTGTGATTACTGTTTTAGCTTTGTTTTTTGCTCATGCGTGGATGAATTTGATGATCGCGGTGGTTATTGCGGTGGTTGTTTGTGGATTGCATGGTGTTCTTAGAGATATGAGTTATGGTGATCGGGATCCGTATGGTGGATTGCTTGATGCTGAAGCTGGTGGTTATAGTGAGTTCTGATTTGTTAGGGTTTGTTATTTATTGTTGTTGATTTTGTGATTTTTGATTAGAATTGGTTAGAATTGAGCTTAATTGGAATGATTTTTGTTCAAAATTGATCAGTTTTTTTTTTCAAAATTGATCAGTTTTTGTTCAATTGATATGGAATTTGATCGAATTTGTTGTATATTTGGATTCAAATTGGCTTAATTATCAGGTTTTAAAGCTAGTATTGTGATTTGTTTTTTAATTAATGCATTTCCAAATCAATTACATCAACATCTTCCTCATCATCCTCTTCATCACTCTCGCTTTACGTCCTCTCTCTCTCCTCATCATCTTCTTCACTTCTCTCGCTTGGTACTTCATCTACTTCTCTCCTCGAACTTCTCCGTTCGAAATTCTAGGGTTTATGATTGACGATCGTGTTGTTTTCGGTGTGTTGAGTTTGATTACTGTTTTAGCGTTGTTTTTGGCTCATGCGTGGATGAATTTGATGATCGCGGTTGTGATTGCGGTGGTTGTTTGTGGATTGCATGGTGTTCTTAGGGATATGAGTTATGGTGATCGAGATCCGTATGGTGGATTGCTTGATGCTGAAGCTGGGGGTTATAGTGAGTTCTGATTTGTTAGGTTTTGTTTTTTGATTTAGGTTGTGATAATGTGATTGTTGTTCATTTTGCGATTTTTGATTGGAATTTGAAATCTCATTGTTAGAATATAGAGGTTGATATGATTGAACTTAATTGGAAAATGAAATTTGTACTCAAATGATCAGTTTTTGTTTGATTGATAAGGAATTTGATCGAATTGTTGTATATTTGGCTTCAAATTGGCTTAATTATCAGGATTTTAAGCTAGTATTGTGTTTTGTTTTCCAATTTGCATTTAGGAACCTTAGAGATTTGTAAATTTGATCAGTTTTTTGTCTAATTAGTGCCGAATTTGATCGAAAATGTTGTATATTTGAATTTAAATTGGCTTAATTATGAGGTTTTGCAGCTAGTATTGTGATTTGTGTTCCAATTTAATTCATCCAAAAACCTTTAAGGTTGTTGAAATTGGTTTAGCAAAGGTCACTTTGGGAATGCATTTGCGCTAACAGTATGCAGAAATAAACGGCTTCGTAAGTTAGGATAGACAACAATGTCGTATTTATGCTGGTTTAAGCCTTGTTGTCGCTCGCGCATGGATGAATTAGTTGATTGCGGCGGTGATTGCGGCGGTTGCTGGTTGTTTGCACGGTTTACTTAGGGTTCTGAGTTCTGAGTTATGGTGATCAGAATCCTTATGGTTGACTTCTGATTTGTTAGGGTTTGATTTTGATTGAAATTGAAAATCTCAGTATTAGAATTTAGAGATTGATATGATGAGCTTAATTGGACAGAATTTTGTTCAAAAATGTTCAGTTTTTGTCGAATTGTTGTATTTCTGAACTCAAATCGGGTTAATTGTCAGAAATCTTAACTATTAACAGTATTATTGTGTTTCCTTTTTCAATTTAATACACCCAAATTCCAGAAACATTTGAGATTGCCAAAATTGATTAGCAAAGGACACTTTGGGAATGCATTTGAGTTAACAGTTAACATCAACAACAATGCCCGAATTTCGGCTTTTTTTGGAGCTCCCTTGTACATTTTTTTTTATTTGAATACTCGAATGATATCGACTGAAACTTGTTATAATTGAGACAATATTGTTGTTGTTAGATTATTAGGCCCGATTCTTTTGGATTGGATTAATGGAAATCAATTTCATTAGTTAAGTTTAGTTCAGTTGCATTAATTTCATGTGGCTCGGTTTAGCTTACTCAACTCCATTTAGTCCAAAAGAACAGTGCCTAATACTACCAACTCAATGCCTGAATACTACCAACAAAATGCCTGAATACTGCCCAAACAATACTACTGCATGCTTGATATAGCAGCAGATGATTGTTTGGACAAGGCTTCAAGGTTGTATCACTGAAGCTTCTATGATCCTTATCATAAACTACCTGCATAAAAGTCGTGGAAAATTTGTTCTGCAAGGAAAAATAAGATGTACTGGTGCAGTGGTGCCTCACAAGGTCATTGGAGAATAGCTCATATATGGAAGTTCATATAACTTCTCTTCCTTACAAAAACAAGTTTTAAAAGATAGGTGAACTTGATCCCAATTCTTCATCACACACTTCTTTCGAACCAAAACCCTGCACGGGTTAACTCGACCTGCTACACATGTAAGACCCATTTAGAAGTACGGAAGAAGGATAAGGGGTTTGATTGATACGAATCTGTACTCCTAGACTCGGTTGTGCTCGTGCCAGGTGACTCATGGCATACACATACTAAGTACCTAGATCAGAAACTGAAGTTTTCATGCAGCTTTCAGATTGAGCATCTACTGATTGTAAGGATTTTGAAGACTAGTGAATCGAGAACGAAAATATTGAAGTGCACATTTATATAACTTCTGTAGTAGTATAAGTTTTATTCGAATAAAGCGAAGGGATACATATGCAAGTACATAATCGCTTTATTTCATTTCTTCATATATAGATCAGAAACATTATTTTTGGACTCAAATCAAAATACATATATATTTGATTTCTTGGATAAAACTCTTTACAAGTTCCATCCAACACAAGTTGTGTGTATGTATATATAAATTCCCCATTTCAATCATCTCAAATCCGATTCTCCGAGCCAAGCAGGGCTTAATTTTGGAAGCCTCATCAGCATTTGAATGAAATGCTGGTTCGCCAAAAAGCAGTAATGCACCCATAAATCTCTCTTATACAACATCCAAAAAAAAAAAGATACAAAAACCCAATGCAATTTTTGCAAAGTGGGTCAAGAAATTTGGATGATACTTCATAAGAGAAAGTGATAAAAAGAAGCTGCATTCTTGCTTGAGTGATCAAACCCGACCCGGCCAGGTAAAAAATGGAAAGAGTGTGATCTGAAAAGGGGGAGAAAAGGTACTACTAGTCGAGTAGTCGTACCCTAGAAAAAGGTATATAGTAACGTATATTTGTAGCTAGTAACTGATATGCACCGGATTTCATCAGAACTCGTATTTAAGACAGGTGATCTTTACTCATCACCCTGGATGTACCAACAAAGAAGCATTGTAGCACATCTTCTAAGAATGTAAATTCGAGCTCGTTGCTCCTTGACTAAAGAAGCACATTTCTTTGAGAATCCATTCCCTTTTCTCTTAGAAGGTACATATGAAATGCTTTTGTATTGTTGGATTTGAGCCATGACTAACTTTTTTTGTTTTTGTGTTTGGTTTTTGAATAAGGAGAAAATAGTAACAAAAGAATAAAGTACAAAAAGAATTATAAGGAAAGAACAATATGAAGTTTGGGTGAAGAAGAAATACTAGTACATGTAATATGAAAGAATAATAGAGAATGTGGTGTATATATATGGCTACAAGTTGAGAGGAAACTTAAGGGTAATTTAAGGGGGAGGTGAACATGACTAATATCGAGAAAAGAGTGGGATTTGTAAAAGGAGAAAGATGTAGTAATCAAGAAGGGGGAGTGAACGTGGGCATGAACTTTAAATGCAAATTAAATTACTTGCAATTTGGTAGTAGAAATATTGACAAATAGTTAAATAATCCTTCATCTGTTCTCAAATAATGATTTCATACGGTTTCTAATGTACAACTTTGATTTATGTTACACGAACACTTCATGAAAGTCGCGTGTCCGTTTTGAATAGACACGTTTTCGCGTCTCGAAAAACCTAAGGAAACTTTTTCATGGGCATAATATTATTACAAAATCTATTCATGTTTCCGTTTGTATCCGTTTTGCGTGTTTGTTTTCATGCAACATAGTTTATGACCAGTAATATCTTTATATAAACACTAGTTGTAGTTATGATATCTCGAAATTATACATTAAGATGATGTAATATTTCTACCTCAGACTCGGTATTCTGACAGTAAAAGTCAAACACGACAATTATTTGAGGACGGAGAGAGTAATATACTACTACATATTAAAATTATTTAGAGGGATAATTCATTATTATTATTGTAGGATAGTTAGGGGAAGGAAGATTACAAAGTTAGCAAAGGGAGGCACAAGAAAAGGAGGGATGTTTACACAAAAACAAAGCAAAGGTAGAGTTGTAAGGGAACAAATACCCGGCAATGAGATCATAGTTTAGAGGGTTAAGGGCTTGTTTGGTTGGATTGACACAAAATTTTATGAAGTCCCATCTACCAACACACGTCACAGACACCATGGTTACAGCACTACTATAGAGTAATAGAGTATTATTGAGGTATTTTATTCATACACGGCCAAACAAACAATGGGCTGTTATGAACTATAGGTTAATTATTATGGGTAGTAATTAATTAGATGGAAGATGAGCTTATATTATATTTAGAGCTACTTACTGGCTAGGATTAGATAGGATTTGAAGAATAGTATCCATTTTTATGGACTTCCCAGATAATGGAATCAGTCATGGTTTTATTCCTTTTTGTTACCTCACTTTTCTCTAATAGAATAATAGATAATTAAAGATATTAGTAATAGTTAAAATTGTGTATTAACAAGTGCGAATAGTAAAGAGAAATGAGTTTTTATGTAAAGGTTAGTGTTAGATAGCTAGAGGTACTTTCTTGTTTTTTTTAAACTTAATTTTCAATTCAGATCAAATCAAATCGGTTCAGTTTATTTCTCTCATAATTTCAGTCCCGCTTATTTCAGTCCAAAATAACTTAGTTTTAGTATTGCAATTATGTAGAAAACCCTATTGAAACTAATCTTAGATAATCATAGGTATTATTTTAAAATAATTTTGTTACCCATGAATAGTTAAATACCTTATAGATAATTGAAAACTATATATAGTACTAAACTTATTTCTCAATATGAACTGAATGGAGTCTTAGTTGGACCAATCAAGCTAAATAATTTCTCCTAATTGCTCATAATAGGACTTTTCGATAATGGCCCTGTTTGGTACTCAGCGGGTAGTGGATAGTAGATAGCTGATATATTAACGGGTTTGACTAGCTGGTAAATTAGTTGATTTAATCAACTGTTTATGTGAACTGTTTTTATAAAAGTGTTTGGTAAGATAAACTGATAGATGATAGTTGATTTCAGTAAAATGACATATAAGGACATGTGTTATATTCTAGTATTGCTCAAGAGCAACATTTTCATATTACCAACTATTCTTAAGAGTCCTTCAATTTTTTTTTGGGAAAAGTTAAGAGTCCTTAAATTGATTCAACAAATCTTGGTAATGTTTACTGACCTTTTAGTCAAATATATATACATACATTATTTACTCTGTATAAATGTATATGCATTTGTATTTTTGTTACAAAAGGTTAAAATTAATTATTAATAATACAAAGGAACCTTTTCTAATTTACAGTAGGTCATTTAACTATAAATAAATAAATATATTACACCAAGTTTTTAAAGATACTTACAACAACCGTCTAATTCACTAACATCCCATCCAGATTTTTACTTCATTGCACATTAGATGAATGAATTTTAATTCATTTATCCATTACATTAGTGCATATATACCAGAAAATTGTTGAAGCACAAGCATCTAGTGTCTGGCGAAGCTTTCTCAACAAACAAACAAAAAAAATTGAAACCAATATGTAGAAATTAGAAGCACGGGTACAATAAAATTTGTACCAAAACAGAGTAGCAAGAATCAAACAAAAAAATTAAACCAATATATAGAAATTAGCAATACAAGCATAAATTTTAATTAGCAAAAATAAGCAGGAAAAAGGGATGAAGAATACATAGAGGAGAAAAGAGTAGGGTTTGAAATGAATAGGATTTGCAATGGTAATTGGTGTAATATGAGGGTAGAATAGTCATTTAAAATCTACATTAACAATCCTCTAATGCAAAAAGCTGCAAATTGGAGCATTTTCAATTGAGAGGATTGGTATATCAATCTGCTCAAGAATCTGATGCTTACCAAACCAGTTGGTTAGAGGATTTGACTATATAATCCTCTGATACGCTTCAATCCGCTAATTTATGTCAAACCGCTTACTACCAAACAGGGCAATATATAATAAACTGACTATTGTCGGTTGTGATTTAGCTAGAAGTTAGAGTTCCCTATCATTAAAGATAAACCTAACTAGATACTTCATTACTTGATTAATTAGTTCCAACAAGATCATATAAAATAGTAGCTATATGTGTTAGTTGTTTAATTTGGAACTTGCATTAAGAGTTGGTATGATAAGAGATTAACTACTTCTAAATTAAAATTAGACCATTGTCCAAACTCCAAACCCGATATAGTTTTTTTAAGTCCCAACTCATGTTCTTTTCATGGCTTCTGAAATGAGCTTTACCTCCTTCAGCTCCCGACTTCGATCATTCTGTGACTAATTTATTTAATTCATTCTGTAAGTCTGATGAATCATTTTATAATATTATCTGTTGTAGTTCGAGATTCAAAGGGGACAAATAAAGGATAAGAGAAATAGCGATTAAGTTGGCACGAAATATAAAGAAATAGTATCAGAAGAATTTGAGCTTAAATTAGTCTTTATCAAAATTAAACCATATATTCTACTTATAAATATGCTCTAAATATGTTGGCTTATGATTAGCAAATCGAGTAGGAGCAGCAAAGCTCTGATGATTTGTGGTTGTTCTTATTTGAGACCACCCAACAACATCTCATGTGGAAAATCCTATAACTACAAATGATCTGAGAGATTAGCTTACCAAATCTTTGAACCCAAATGGAATAAAATTATACTATATTTATAATTTTATTCTTAGTTAGTTATCTCCAAATCTCTGGCAAATATACAACAAATATATATTTAAAATTTGTTTTTGTTTTATATTAGTTGGTCATTAGTCATGTGCTGCTTAGTCAAGCTAAGGTCTTGATGGGAGTCGAGATGATAGGATAATATATAGCCAGGTCGGCCATTTTTTGCCACCATAGTCTTGTAAATTAATTAAGTAATCTTTTCGAATTATTAAAGATTTAGTGTTATGTGAGAAATACTACATATCTTCTTTGTTTAAACTTTTAAGCATCTCATAATTATTGTATATGTACAAGATGAGATTGGAATCTAACTTCTATTTTTGTCATTCAATGGTCGAAGTTAGTGATTTTGATATAAAGTGGTAGAGGTGATCATGACTGATCGGCTCGAAATAATGAGGGTTAAGATTTTGGAGCACTTCAAAATAGAGATTTTAGGCCAAAGCCCGAACACATCATATGATCAAGTTTCGCGGATTTTGGACATATTTATGTACAGAAGCCCAGCAAAGCCCTATAGGTCTAGCCGTATAAGGACACGTCAGCTATCAGATCCACCTTGGATACAAATTTTAATTCCACATCCACTCTACTATCCAAATTGAATATCCACTATCAACCAATACTTGCCTACCACTGGGCTCAAATCCGCCTCATACTCGTTTATACTACTCCCTCCGTCCCCCAAAGGATTTCCCATTTCCTTTAGGCACAAAGTTTAAGGAGTGATGTTGATGTGGGCTTTAGTTTTCATTTTAAAATGGAAAAGTAAGATAGTGGGTATTTTTTAGAATTGTTTATTAAAAGAGAGAGTGTGGGGTCAAATACTTTTTGTAAGGAAAATAATATTATAATAGGTGGGCCATATCCAAATAAGGAAATGGGAAATGTAATTGGGACAAACATAAATGGAAAAATGGGAAATCCTTTGGGGGACGGAGGGAGTATATGCCAAATGATTCAAAAATTAGGGATAATTTCTTCCGTTGTTGTCCACTAATATTTGAGTTTGGTATAATAAGTATACTTCCTCCGTTTTTTTTTAAATGTGACACTTTCTATTTTAGGAAGTTTTAAATTAAATGTGACACTTTCTTTTTTGGTCAATAAACTCTCTCTATCTCTCTCCTCTCACATGGGTCCCCTTATCTTTTTTCTCTCTATCTCTTTCCTTCCCAAAAATTGCCTAGGAGTCCGTGAATTTAAAAGTGTCACATTTAAAAAAAAAACGGAGGAAGTATTAGATTCAGTTTAAACGCAAGACAGGTGGATACGGACCAAAAGGGTGGATATGGGTCAGGGCAAGTAGACTATATATCAAATCTACTAATCACAATGGATATAACTTTTACATCTACGTGCACACTTTTCACCAAATTTATTCCCATAGCTGCTTAATAAGAGTCTAATTAGACTCTTATTAGGATTTTGTAAAGATACTTTATCTCCCTATATATATAACATGCCAGGCAACCTAAACAGGTAGCCAATCATTATTCTCAATACTCGTTCATGGTATCAAGAGCCTAGGTTTATTTTCCGCACAAAACCTAAATTTTTTTACCGAAACCCTAGCCACCTTGCTCGGCGTTTCTCCGGCGATCATCCACCATGTCCGCCGCCCAAACCACCAGCACTGCCGACACTTCTGTTGTCAGTCCTCGAACGCCGTTTCATCAGCGTTCTTCCGTCGTTGCCCCGCCGACGACCGACGTGCGCCACATCCAGACGCACGTGGCTCCGTTTCACGGCAGCCCGTACAGCGGCTCCTTTGCAGCCGCCCCCATCACTGCCGCCGCAACCAGTGGTGGCTACGCCTCCTCAGGCCCGTGGTCGCTTCCGCCACCACCCGCACTCCTAGGCGCGTCGTCTTCTCTTGCGGCTAGCCCTAGTTTATTGCGCTCCATGTCCCGAAATCCTCTCGATTTCCCACCGGGATTTGGCCCTCCTCCGAGTGGTGGCAGCAGCCACCCACTCCCCTTTTCCGTGCCGTTTGTTCCTTCGTCTCTTCCGTCCGCGACTTCTTTTGCCCATCAAGATATCACCCGATATGTTACCATCAAATTAGCATCACCCGAAGATTATCTCATGTGGAAAAGTCAGGTGACATGTTTTCTTTCCACGCATCAATTACTTGGTATTGTAGAAGGTTCAATTCCTGTTCCTTCTCCTACTTATGTTGATAATTTAGGTCAATCGTTGCCTAATCCACAGTTTTATGAGTATATGAGACTTGATCAGCAAATTAAACTGTGGTTATATGCATCGATTTCTCGTGATATTATGTTGGATGTGCATGAGTTACGTACTGCTGTTGAGATTTGGAATAGGTTACAGACACGTTTTCTGCATGCTAGTATGGCCCGTTCTATGGAGTTAAAAGGTCGACTTAGTCATATGAAAAAAACTGATCAGCAGTCTATGGAAGTGTTTTTGCGTGATATTAAAATAATTGTTGATTCCTTAGCTGCTATTCAGTGTCCTGTCTCTCAGTATGATTTGGTTCAGTATACCTTGACCGCTCTCGATCAGGATCGTGATTATGATGCTCTTATTACTATTTTGTCTCAATTTCAAACGTATTTGTCGTTTGATGATCTTCGCCCTAAGCTTCTTCAGCATGAGCAACGCATTAAAGCTATGCGTGCTTATGCCGAGACGCCTACAGTTCATCAGGCCTTAGTTGCTGTTCCGTCTGGCCCTTCGGGTTCACAATCATCCTCTTCGGGTGGTTCGAATTCTAAAGGTCAAGGGGGTGGTAAGAACAAAAACAGGAACAACAATCGTAACAAGGGTGGTCGTGGTAACAATGAAGGACGCGGCAATGGAAGACAGGGTGGTCGTGGCAATGCAGGCCGCAATAATGGTATGGGTAATTTTCATGATGATTCTTATGTTAATTATTCTTGTGCCAATTATGTTGCTAATGATTTGTCTTCAGCAGGAAGTAATCCATCTAACGGCAATTTAGCCAATACTCCTTCTTCCGATACTTGTGGTCTTTGTTGGTATCCAGGTCATCAAGCAGCCTAATGCCCTCAACGATTTAATCATAGCTTTGTACCTTCTTCTCCTGATGGTGTCACACGTGCCCTAGCTGCACTGTCTGTTGGTGGTGAAACAAATGACTCCGTTTGGTATCCAGATTCTGGAGCCGCCTCTCACATGACCTTCCAGGATGGTAAGCTATCTAACACTCTTCCTTACACTGGTTCGAGTTCTATTGTTGTTGGTGATGGCACACGACTTCCCATTAATAAACTTGGTAATTTGCTTCTGTCTTCCCCTAGTCGCGCCCTTCGCCTCACGAAGGTGTGTCATGTTCCCCAGTTAAAACATAATCTGATGTCTGTTCAAAAGTTATGTCAGGATAATTCTTGCATAGTTTGTTTTGACGAGTCTTCTGTTTGTGTTAAGGACAAGACCACGGGGGCAGTTCTCTTGCGGGGAATCAGTAGGAATGGTGTCTACCCTCTTCAGCCTTCGTTCCTAGAGTCAGAGTCGTCTTCTCGAGTTTGTTCAGAGTCTTCCCGAGCCTGTCCAGAGTCGTCTGTACCTGCCCTCCTAGCCACCAAGGAGTCTGGAGATGTTTGGCATTCTCGCCTTGGTCATCCTTCTGCTAGAGTTTTAGGAAGTTTACGTTCACAAAACTTGATTTCATGTAATTCTAAGTTTCATGATGATTGTGTTCATTGCAAAGTAGGAAAGATACATCGTTTGCCTTTTGAGTCTGTGACTCATCGTGCCCCCTATCCCTTATATTTGATACATAGTGATCTTTGGCAATCGCCAGTTAAATCTAATCAGTTTTTTCAGTATTATGTGGTTTTTGTTGATGATTATTCACGTTTTTCTTGGCTATATCCACTTAAACTGAAATCTGATGTCTATTCGACCTTCTTAGTTTTTCAGAAACTTGTTGAGAACTTATTTAATTCCAAAATTAAATTTTTCCAAAGTGATGGTGGACGTGAATTTGATAACACTCCTTTACTACAACATTTCTGTGATTCGGGAATTTATTTTCGAAAGTCTTGTGCTCGGACTCAAGCGCAGAATGGTGTTGCAGAAAGGAAACATCGAACTATTATTGAGATGGCCCGCACTATGCTTATTCAATCTGAATTGCCATCTCGATATTGGGTTGATGCGTGTTATACGGCGGTTTATACGATAAATCGTCTTCCTAGCTCGGTTTTGCAGGGTTCATCCCCGTTTGCTAAGCTTTTTCATCGTCCCCCTTCTTATGAGTTCTTGAAATGTTTTGGTTGTGCCTGTTTTCCGTTGTTTTTAGATCCTAAAATCAATAAATTACAGGCTAAGTCGATTCAATGTGTTTTCATTGGCTATGCGTCAAATTATAAGGGCTATCGATGTCTTGATCCTCTTTCTGGCAAAGTTTATACAAGTCGTCATGTATTGTTTAGTGAACGTAAATTTCCCTATCGTTCTCTTGTGTCTAGCACACCCATTGTTTCGCCTATGACTGCGTCTCTTGACCCCTTAGGTTGGATCCCGAGTCTTCCTTTGTCTAGTGACCCTCGGCATGTGTCCTCGAGTCTCCCCTTCCCCGAGCCCGCAGCATTACGGGAGCACATGCAGCAACCCGCTGCCTGCTCACAGAATGCATGCAAGCCCGGGCCTCTCCCCCTGCGCGCCCGCAGCACCCACGCCCAGCAGCAGCGTGCCGCTGCCGAGGCTCCCCCCACTACTGCCTGTACGCAGCAGTCTTCGCCCAGCAGCAGCGTGCCGCTGCCGAGCCTCCCCCCCTACTTCTATTAGTCCGCAGCAGCCCCCTGCGTCCGCGGGCGGTCTGCTGCCCCTTCCCCGTCACACGTCTCCTCTCTTCATGGGTGTGACGTACCCTCCCCGTCTAGTCTTGAGTCGTCCCCGTCTCCTATCGTCCCTCCCCCAAGGCGTCCTAGAAAGTCGTCTAAGTGTGTCGATCCTACTAATGTTCATACCATGACCACGCGTCTAAAAGACGGAATCATTTCAACTAGGAATTTATTGGATTTAAAAACCGATGTTGTTGAGTCTGAACCGTCTAATTTTAAGCAAGCGTCTAAAGATTCACGTTGGCAACAAGCCATGCGTGATGAGTATGAAGCATTAATTAAGAATGATACATGGGAACTTGTGCCTCGCAACAACAATAGAAACGCTCTTGGTTGTAAGTGGGTGTATAAGATTAAATATAATTCTGACGGTTCTGTGGAGCGGTTTAAGGCCAGGCTTGTTGTTTTTGGTAATCATCAGCAGGCAGGTATTGACTACTTTGAAACCTTTAGTCCAGTAATTAAGCCTACTACTGTTCGCTTAGTTCTTACTCTTGTTGCTACTTTTAAATGGCCTATTCGTTAACTCGATGTCAAAAATGCTTTCCTTCATGGTTTCCTCAATGAGGAAGTCTATATGCGTCAGCCTCCTGGTTTTGAACACCCTTCTCAACCACATTATGTTTGTCGGTTACGAAAATCCATTTATGGTTTGAAGCAAGCTCCTCGAGCTTGGTTCTCTCGTTTCAGCAATTTTCTTCTCTCTATTGGTTTCAAGTGCAGCAGTTGTGACACCTCTATGTTCACTCTCAAACACAGTAGTCATATTATCATTCTCTTGCTATATGTTGATGATATTGTGCTTACAGGTAGTAGTTCCTCTTTGCTTCAGAAATTTATCAGTGTTCTCTCTGCTCAATTTGCTATGAAGGATTTGGGTGATTTGCATTACTTCTTAGGCATTCAGGTTTTACGTACTCCTCAGGGTTTGCTTTTGTCTCAAAACAAATATGTAGTTGATCTTCTTCAGAAATTTCATCTTCATACTGTCAAACCCGTACGTACTCCTGTTGTCTCTCGTGTCACTCTTTCTCTTTTAGATGGTGAACTTCTTGCTGATCCCACGGATTATCGTAGTATGGTTGGTGCTTTGCAATATTTGACTATGACTCGTCCTGATATTGCCTATGCTGTTAATTCGGTTTCTCAATTTATGCATGCGCCTCGTACTACTCATCTTCATGCTGTGAAAAGAATTTTCAGGTATCTGCAGGGAACTTCTGATTATGGGCTATTTCTTCATAGTACTGGCTCTCCTACTGTGACTGTTGCCTATTCTGATGCTGATTGGGCCGGGTGTCCTGACACTAGGCGTTCTACTACTGGCTATGCTGTCTTCCTAGGGAAGAATTTGATCTCCTGGCGTTCTAAGAAGCAACCTACTGTTTCGAAGTCTTCTACTGAAGCTGAGTATCGTGCTGTTGCCTACACTGCGGCTGAAACAATTTGGATTCGTCAATTGTTAGCTGATTTAGGGTATTTTCATCGTCGGCCTACCATTCTCTATTGTGACAATGTTTCTGCTATGTATCTTACTGCCAATCCTGTTCATCATGATCGTAGTAAGCATATTGATGTTGATTATCATTTTGTTCGTGAGATGGTTGCTAAAGGTGGACTTCAGGTCAAGCATGTTCCTACACAGTTGCAGGTTGCTGATATTTTTACTAAGGGTCTTTCTTCTGAGTTGTTTTGTAAACATCGTTCCAATCTATCCGTGATTCCTCCCCGTAAAGATTGTGGGGGTGTATTAGGGTAATTTGGTAATTAGACTCTTATTAGGGTTTTGTAAAGATACTTTATCTCCCTATATATATAACATGCCAGGCAACCTAAACAGGTAGCCAATCATTATTCTCAATACTCGTTCACTGCTCCAATTGAATGAGTGTGTTGCATAATCCACAAATTTGTACCCATCTATCATCTCTGAGACTATAACATTTGGGATCCCATTGATGTATCCATTGTTTCTCAAAACAATGAACACTTGGTTAAGAACCACTAAAGTAACAATAGGAGCATATGTGACATAAGTATTTATTAAAATTGTTGACCAAAATTAGGGATTAAGGTAGATTTTATATGCCTCCATCTTTTCTCTCTCAAAACCCTAATTCTCATTATAAATTTAGGGGTTGTCATAGCCTTTAATGTAATGTTAAGCCCCCTAATTAACTATCTTCACAATTTAAATAAATGTTTATAATGATTGTCCTTCCTCTTTGTCTTTCTATTAGTAAGATTTTTTCTATATATCGAGCTTTATCTGTCAACTTAAGAGTTTGAGCGTTATGTTTATTTGTTTTCTATTACTAATTGATCATACAAATTCTTTATTGATTGTGATGAATAAGGATTCTAAACAAATATCAGTTATGAACCCCTCGTAGAGGTTGTATAAAGAGTCGATGCTATTATAGAGAACAAGTGTAGATTATCAATTGTCGTTTACAAGAATCGTTGTTTTGCTGGATGAGATTTTTGTTTCGTATAATCAATTTGACATCTACTAATTAGATTTTGAATCCTACTGTAGGCGTGTTTTAATTATAGATAGAAACAAACTCTAATATAACGCAAATTCAAAATGCTATATTTTAAGACTAGTAGATGACTCCTTAGTTATTGTAAGTCAGTATCACCAAAGAGTAATCCGAAAATGACACAATGAAAAATGTTACTCGATTTGCATCAATATATAAAATTTCAAATCATCAAATTTTTAATAACTAGTTGAAAATAATGGTCAAAATTATGCACACGCAAACATAAAAGTGATATAAAACAATTCTTAAAGAACGAAGGGATTTGTTCATCCGATTGATTCAATGTCCCCAAAGATTGATTCAGTTGTACTGGCTTGCTAAATGCTGAAGTTCATATCATCATCGATATGGTTGCTCTGATTTGCTAATGATTTGATCACGCAACTTCCATTAAATTAGTGAAGAATATGGTGTATACAATATGATGTACAAAAAATGAAGGTTTAATTTGTTATTATATGTTCTTGCTAACTGTCTACTGGTGTGGATGCACACTGATCTTGTAATGATCTCAATTACTAGTGCACAAAATTCCAGCTCTCGCCTAGAGTAAAATTTAATTAGGATGGATTTGTTTAAACAACACCACTAATTAAATTAACTATTTCGACTTTAATTACAAAACAAGGTTTACAAACAATCAAGATGGAATCTCCATCTTTTTATGCTCTCTAGCATCAAAATCCCAAGATTCATTGAATTGAGCTAACTTGCTAAGATGTTGGAGGTGAAAAATAGCCTTCTTTTTTATTCATATTTTCTGAACTGAACTGAAATGAGCTAATTGTGAGAGGAAACTAACACAAGTGAATTTGTCTAAACTGAATTTGAGTGCATCGTATAAAACTAAAATAAATTTCCATTTAGTTCAATAAACAAGATCTAAATATACAACTAGTTTTAAGGCCCCGGGCTATGCCCCGGGTTTAGGTGTCTTATAATTTTGTAGTTCAAAACAACTACTTCCTCCGTTTTTTTTTAAATGTGACACTTTCTATTTTAGGAAGTTTTAAATTAAATGTGACACTTTTTTTTTTGGTCAATAAACTCTCTCTATCTCTCTCCTCTCACATGGGTCCCTTTATTTTTTCTCTCTATCTCTTTCCTTCCCAAAAATTGCCTAGAGTCCGTGAATTTAAAAGTGTCACATTTAAATAAAAACGGATGAAGTAATATTATTGGTGTAGGAAGATATCGGTAAAAGATACAATATAAGTCTTTTTTGTTAATAATATGCATTTAAAATATATTTAACTTAGTCATTGGATTCAATTGAAAATTCATAATATCATTGTCAATATTGATTAAAGAAACAATAATAGTATTGCGGAGTAGTGATTAGAGCAAAGGAGAGTGACTATGACACGTGGAATATTACAATCTGTGCTCATGTGTTTTAATAATATACAGATTGCAATTTTTCTCGTTTTACAAAATATTAAATTCGCTTATTAAATATTTATTCCTAAATATTTCGTATGGAAAAATCTTCACCTACAATCGTAATTATTGAATATATAATCGAAGATTAGAGATAAATTTTATAGAGCATATGTCAAAGATGCATTGGATCGAGCTCTAAAAGTAATAGTACCATTTACCAAGTTATAACTTACAACACAAAGGAATGTCCAATTCTTATGGTTGTAAACCTACGTTAGCTAAGATTAATAGATCTTGTTGAAATTGCAAGTTTCAGAATCAAAATCTGTGGATTAACATATTGAAATAAGAAGTGGGTTAGTAATCTTTCTTGGATTTTGTTATTGGTCAGTATGCAATGTATGTAGATGTTTTGTACTCCCTCCGTTTTTTTTTAATATGCACCTAAGGCTTTGCACTAGAATCAAGGAAAAGTGCAAAAGTATGAGAGAAGGAAAGAAAAGTAAGGAAAAAGTGAAAAGATAGAGAGAAGGAAAGAAAAAGTAGGAGAGAAATGTAATAATCAGTGGGCCAACCTTCCATTTATGGCAAAATGTAGAAAGGTACCAATTAAAAAAACACCAAAAAATGGAGAAATGTGCATATTAAAAAAACGGAGGTAGTAGTACAATTTATAAGAGTCATCATAAAGAAAGCAACAATGGTGAATTGGTGATTACTACAATACTTAGACTGTTGGCCATATATTTAGAGTTGACAATTCTAGTAAATGAATTATTTATAAGATGATTTTTGGGTTATGTTCAAGATATATTATAAAGTAATCACTATGTAGAAGAATATGGATTTACCAAAAATGATAAATGGAGGTAAATGAGGTAGATTTGGGTTGTTTGCAATTCTGCATCGATTTTGAGTTTCTTTTATTGAGTTTAAGCTAGCGTGTAGGATTATAAATTGTAAAAGCTTCATATATGGTGACGAGTGGTTAGAATTGAGTTGTTTGGGATACGCCTTGTTATTGTTAGGGTTAGGGGTGTTAATGAGCTTAGACTGTTCGCGAGCTGCTCGAGTCCGGCTCGAAATTTTCACAAGCCGAGCACATTCGGCTCGAGAAGTTCGTGAACAGGCTCGAAATATTTTTTTTAAATATATTTTTTAACATAGTGACCTCAAATATTAGTAGAATATTTTTAATAAGTCTAGAAAAAATATATAAACTTAGTTATAACATATTATATCTTATAAATATACTTTATTTTGTTATAATTTTTTAACCCAAGTCGAGTTTTGCATAATTTGGACTTGATAATCTAAGCTCGAAAAAGCTCGGGTTCGGCTCGAGCTCGAGCAAAGTATAACGAGCCAAGCTCGAGCGACCCCAAGCTCGGGCTCGGCTCGGCTCATTAACACCCCTAGTTAGGGTAATAAGGTAAGATTATAAGGGGTCTTTAACAAAGTCTCAAGGAAAGTCTTGTCTTAACGCTTTTACAACTACGCTAAAATTGTGCAAAGAATTTAACAAAGTTTGAGCAAGCTCTTTGGTTTTATAGACTTTTCCTAAGACTCAAATAAATATATAAAATGCTCTTTAGTTCTATGATTAAGTGCCACATATAAACTTTAGTTTTTGTCTTTATTCGAGAAGCTAGAAGCGGAGCTGTGTTTGGAAATGAAAGGTTTAGGTGTTTTTAGAGTTTGGACTTAAATAGAGTTTTTGACTGGTCAAAACTCTATTTGAGGTGTTTGGTAAAAAGATGATTTAATAGAGTTTGGGGGGTCGAAACTTAATTTACAAAAAGCTGGAAAACCCAACTTTTTGGATAGAGGATTGCAAATTATATTGCAATATGACATGTTTACCCATAGTTTAATTATTATTTCTAAAAGGTTAAAGAAATATCACAAAAGACACATGCTCATAGATGTCATTTTACACAAATCAGCTTTTATCAATCAGCTAAGTGTTACCAAACACAATTACTCAAATCAGCAGTCAAATCTTCTAAACAAAAAGTTAAAACTCTAACAGCAAACTCTAAACTCTATACTCTATTTGCCAAACAGGGCCAAAGTGAAGTGAGGTTGAGGGACAAAGTACGAAGTTTAAACGAGTCCAAGTCTGAGGTGAGTTTGAGACGAGTACATCCGTTTTTTTTTTAATCGCTACACTTTCCTTTTTAAGAAGTTTAAAATTAATTGTTACACTTCTCCTTTTTTCCCTTATTAGTAACTTTTTTCTCTCTATCTCTCTCCTACCACTTTTTCTTACACACTTTTACTCACTCACCAAAGTTTTGCCGAGGAGTCCGCGAAATGAAAAGTGTAGCGATTAAAAAAAACGGAGGAAGTTGTTAAAGTTAGTAGATAGTCAAAATTGAGTTTAAGTCTAATTAATAATCTTACCTTAGTTTCTTATAAGAAAGAAAATTAAGCTAAATCAAATTATCTAGTTCGGGTCGAACTCAGCACTCATGGCTTTTGCTGTGACAATAGTTCTAGCAACAAAACCTTACATATACAATCTTCATTATTTTCTTTCCTATTTCAAAAATAATTTTCCATGTCAACTTTGAGTTGCTACTTACAATTTAACCAGAAGTATATACATGATTCCGTAGAAGTAAGCTATACATTATTTGATACAACAGGAAATTAACACTACAAGAATGACAACTTCACAACAATTTTCTATCAAGAACTTGAAGAGACACGCCAGAAGTCTGTCGAATTTCAATCTGAATAATCAAATCACCAATCCAGAATTTCAATGGCGAATTAGTGGCGAATGCCAAAGCATTTCAGTGTTAGACATTGCCTGCCCCGGCCAGTTCTTTTTGCGCTCGAGCAACAAGCAAATCATAATCCTACATATTATCACAAGATAAGGAGTAATCATCATTTAACATTCCAATAACAAATTATGAATAACTGGGAAAAAGAAGTTAAGTGCATAACATAATCACCATGTTTATGATGTACCATCAAAACTCTATACCTGTACAATAGCCTGAGCACAAAGCTTCCCAGACAGAACAGCACCTTCCATTGAAGCTAGATACTTTTGCTTTGTGTAATCGCCGGATAAATAGAAACCTTCTATTGGTGATCTTTGCAGTGGCCGACAGGGTTCGCAGTTCGGAACTGTCTTGTATACAGACCTACAAAAAAAAGCAACAGTTAGTTTTATGAAAACATGCACTGTTTGATAAACAACAACTAAATCTTCATTTCACAAGTTGCTCACCTTGGAGTTTTGACTACATGGTATTTGAGGATCTTGGCCTTGCTCCCATCTGCTGCAATTTCGTCAGGGAAAAGTTTGGCAAGTTCCTTCATTGTTGCTTCGATAATATCAGCATCACTGCGAGAAATCCATTCCTCTGCAGGTGCAAAAACCAACTCCAACATGGATCGATTTGGATCGTAATATTCCTGCGTACACCAAAAACATTTGCATACAACATTTAGGTACTTCTTAGACTGATAGCTTTCTCAACTAGTTGAAACCAGAGTGCTATAACAGCAATTCAATATGTATTAAGGGTAAAAGATGAATGAAGGGCCACAAAGGACATAAGTTTTTGTAGAATAGACAAAAAGAAAAGGATGCGAACTAGCCCTTCACTCGATATATATCTTTCATTATATAGCCAACAAAGTAAAGCAATTTGTAAATGAGAAGTTACAGATCGGGAGAGCCTAATATTCAAACACAATATGTGAAGAAAACGATAAACAACTTACAGATCAAGATTATAAGAGGAAAAGTTATAGAGAGCAGGAAAAGGCAAAACAGATATAAGAAATTGGAAATGTAAGGCTCACCTTGCATGCCAGTGACATATCAGCATAGACACTCAAAAGAGGACTCCTGCAGTAACAAAGATTAAAAGTTATATAGAGCTGAGTAGATGGAAATAATGATGAATCATAACTCATAACTGCCTTCAGTAAGCCTATTCCATACAACCAAATAGGTGCAAAGAAAAGAAAAAACAAGACGTTAATGATATTTTGGGATCTCATTCTTATCTTCTTAACAAAACCGAGATGTGTGGCGTGGCCTATCCAGTCTAAGAGTGCATATATAGTTGTGTTGGCCTTACTAAAGTTCGTTAACAAAGTGACCAAGTTCCATTATGACGGTAATGACAATGAAATCATACATAAATTGCAACGAAAATCCCGACTCAATACCAAGGTAATGAAGTCCATCCCCAAACATGTGATATTATACTTTTATCTCCGAAGTGGTAATGGGTGATGGAATTCAATAAAGAAAATCACAAGTCCAGGGTGGGACAATTACCACGAATATGGACATAATACTTTTATACTAAATTATACAGTATATTACTTCATCACTATCACCACCATTTATTACCAACAAGCCGTTTGAATCTGATTCAGAATTGGTCTTTATGGTGAATATTGAACCTGAGGGTTAACTTGCTTACAAGTAAGCTTAGCTGATAGCGATAAACCTCGTACAACTGTAAGAGTCATATGCACGTACAATAATAAAGCTGTTCTTACACAAAATTTTGCTTCCAAAAAAATTCAGCTAAAATAGGCATAATTCGCGAGGGCAAGAAATTAACTTTTACTCCTAATAGAAGAGTTCTAGTTAATCGACAATGCTTGTGGCTCCATTGTTAGTTTTCATGTAATTATTCATGAGGCTGTTGTGTTCATCAAATTTCAGCTCAAGAAGAAAAGAAAAAACAAGGCATGCATTTACGTGAAGGGGAAATAGGCAACTGAGAATATAGAGCTAAGACAAGTAAAATAGTATTCGACAATAAAATCAGGCACAACCTGCTGAAAAGTAGATGGTCATATGTATTCTTCAATTTCCTGTCAAACCTGCAAGCAGCATTACTTTAATGTCAGTCCCCATTCGGGAGATTGACTTGGAGTCTTAATTCATAGGGAAAGGATGAAAATATTGAAACAAAAAACTTTTACGAGACACAATTTAATAAGCAGCAGCTCGATTTAGAAAGTCTCTATGGAAGAAACAGAGAAAGATTGCCATTAATCCATTCCATCACTCTCACTAGCAGCAGAGGTATCCTGACTGAAGAGACATAAATTGCAAGGACAGAAAGTGGCAATTATAGGCCGTTGTGAAAAGAGGTTACATGCTTACAAAATCCAAGGCAGATTTTGAAAATGGAAGAGACTATCATTCATTAGCATCTAAAGACGGATAATGTGCCAAAAGTCAATATATGAAGTGAATGAATTTATACACAACAAAGGAAAGCACATAATTTTAAAGCAGTATTAGTGAAACTATATTTCAGAAAAGAGCAGGAGTATCAACTAACCATATGTGAACATTAATCACCGGAACTCCTACTAATTTATCCAACTTTTGAAGTATGAGATTTCTTTCCAATCATCAGGTAGAAGCAGCTTGAAGATGTCAACTGACAATGAAGTTTAGAAAATATATCAGAAAAACTACAAAATCAGGCTATAGAGTTTTACAAGGCATCTGTCTCCGCAAAGGAATCTGCAATATCTTTACCCTGACAATTTTTCAGAACCTGATTCAGAAACAATGCTATAACTTTAAGTGAAAGAAGAAAACCTGGAGCTGCGCAGACATAAGCATCTCCTCTTATTTCCCTGCCATTATTTAGCAAAAACTCTTCACACTTCCATCCTGATTTAGCTCAATCTTTTGAATACGAGAATTAAGTCGCACTTCACCACCTAATGACTCAATATGCTCAACAATAGGCATGCACAGCCTCTCTGGAGGATTTCCGTCCAGGAAAGCCATCTTAGAACCATGCTTCTCCTGTTGACGTTACATTTCTTTCAGATCAGTTTGTTGAGCACAATATGGCATTACACATCACATCTTAACTTCCTCAAAGTCCCAAAAAAAGCAGTCAAGATGCAAAAGTGTCTCACAAAACTTACAAGTGAAGAACGATTAAAGAAGATATTGAAATGTGTGCATACCTGTAGAAATCGGTTTAGAGCAATCAAGATGCATTGCATCGAAAGTTCATCAGGATTTATGAAGTTTAGTGCCTTTGACATGGCAATAAATACTTCATCAGTTACACGATCAGGTACACCCTACAAAATTGGTAAAAATATTTTCAACACTAGAAGTAATTCAAAGTTTAAAGCTAGACGTACAATAATCGACAGAATCAGGAGACAAATATCAATAAGCTGTGCAAAATGAATGGATTTCCCTACTTGCTTCCTCATCCACTCTTCAACACTCAAACCATCTTGTGCCTCAACATATGACTGTCCACCAAGCATAGCAGGCAAGAGGCCAATAGCAAATTTAATTTTCTCGGCCAGGTTAGCATTTCATTGTTCTTTAAGATTGCCCATATGCCTGCCCAACACATTGGATAGAATCAAAACAAAAATTGTGACCCGAATCATTAAGAGTGAAGCACTCAGATATTTTATGTTATATCTACAAATTACACAAAGACGATTGTTGACAGGGTTTGTCATACTGAAAACCCGTGAAGCAAGTTAGTATAGATAAAATGAAAATATTGTTTGTTACCCAATATCTAAATCGAAGTTGATATTTTCTGCAATTTTCGATTTACACAAAAGCATAGGAAGAATTAGTTTGAACCTTATAAATTAAATGGATGACAACATAAATGCCATAAATTTTAAGCTCTAATTGGTCTAGAATCTAGATGCTTTCTTCTGTTTCAGATTATGATGTAAATCAAACATCACACTTAATCTTACTCCTCATTTGTTGTGTGTAGCAGCCCAATAGAAGCTTTTCCAATCTACTGTCCAACGGCTCCTTTGAAAATATATTTCACTACATCCCAACCACCCCCTCCCTCCCAAAAAAAAGACACCAAAGAAAGGAAAATTTTTGGGCACGACCGTTGTGAAAGGCCTCAGCTTCATCTTGGTTTGGTTAATACTTAGATAGATGGCTTAGGAGTTAGGAATCATGACCAACGTACTCACCATTCAACGGTGCAGGCAGGACTTCCGGAAAGTCAAAGCGGCTGAATTCACCAGGCTTGCTAGGCATCGCAAAAATCATAGAGTGCTCCTTCCATTGCAGCCGGTCATTAATACCAAGCTCTCCAAAAAGATTCTGGACATTTGGATAAGCCCCAACTTCAAGAAAATACGAAGATATTCAGTACAGAGCATTGGTAGTTTACATGGCAGAAAACTATCCAACAATGAAACCAGTTTAACATTGTCAAGTCTTCCAAACGTTTCCAGAAAGTTAGAAGGCAGGTTGGAAGGACATGCATACTTGACGTCAGATAGAAAGGGATAAGCTACAAAAACTTCCATATATTGTATAATGCAGTAGACTGTAAGGCATAAATCCACTCACAGAATATATGTAGCCCAGTTTCATACCAGTCCCCATCCTCGTCTTTCCATGCAGCTATCTGTTAAGCAAGAAACTATCATAAGTATAAGTTGAATTACTACCAAAAACCTTGATACAACTAGAAACAGAAAGCAAAAGTAGAAAGCCAAAAGCCATAGACTCATAGAGCAATGTGGATCCTTATATCTACCACTGAGGGCAAGTTTTTTTGTACAAAATTAGACGGTTTTTATAGCGGAACTATGTGTCACCTATAGAATTAGTTTGTGAGCCATCAAACACTGACAGGGATAAGCACATTGATCTAACAAAGAAAAATTAAAAATCTTTTTATGTTTATAGTTACAAACTTAGGCAAAGAAGAGCAAATGAAAGTATGGAAAGAGGACAATGTAGCACGCTTAGTCATCAGAAATTCAGCATTATGGAGGACAAAATCTCTTAGTAAAACATGTAAATGGAACCGACATGGAAAGCTGCTTCATCTGTTACCTGACATAATATTGGGAAGAGGGGAAGCACAATTGTTTTATTACTAAAGCTATAGAATACAAGCATTGAATAGCACTCACCTTCCCACCCAAAACATCTCGTGCTTCCAGTAATATGGGTTTGTGACCTGCATCTGCTATATACTTTGCCGTGGATAGACCAGCCAAACCTGGAAATCGATGAAGTATGAGAGCTCAACTTGCACATCAGTGTCTCAATGACAACAATACTTTTGATCTAGTTTGACGAAACAAAAACATCTGATCAGTCCCCCTCCTCCCTGCTAATTTGCCTCCCAAGCCCACTCTTTGCTGATGTTCCTCTAGATAAATATGAGCTCCTAAACAAGATGAATCTGAAGGAAAGCATACAGCCACATAGGCATAATATAAAATCCCCCCAACAACCAGAATCCTTCCGCCCCACATCTGCAGCGTTCGAACAATTGAAAAAAGAAAAAGACATGGTGTCACCAAGACCTTACTTGTGCTACATGAAAGTAAGCAGTGCGAAGAAGTCTTCTTCTTGGAATTCCCACGACATTATAATAAAAAGATAGGTACCATCTACCATGGTTGATTCTCTTCTACAGCTTTGTGAAACAACCCATTGGTTCATGACTTCATTCACCTCTTTGTAGAAAGTAACATCATAATACTCCTAAGAGAAAGCTTACTGCGGTATTAGTCATTTGCTCAATTCTCTCCGAAATCTAAATCTACAAGTGAAGCTAGTGAAATATCAAACACGTTACACGATGCAGTTTGATGCACTAAGGAGCCCAACTACCCAAGAGATAACTATGGCACATCCATTCAACACAAAGTTTGGATTATATGCTAACACAAGTTACCATAAGCTAGTGAGGGATAGAGACAAGCTCGGGGTCATAGTCGTGATCCCTACATGGATCAAAGATCCGGGAACAGGCTATAAGTTACATGCACGTGCAAGAAACATGGCTGTTAAGCAAGGAACAAAGCATCAGGAGATGGATGCAGAATCATGGATGCCATGAAGGGGCATTGCTTAAGCCATGAGCAAACTGGACAAGCAGGGCTGGGCAGTGGGTGTGGCCTTAGCTACAGCCAACACATGATCAGGTCCCTGCGTTTGATTAGTGCAGCATATTTTTTTCCAGCTTGGAGCCATGCTTTCTCAAGTTTCACAAGGTAATTAGGAGTTAGGCAGTCATTGGCGCGAAAAATAACTCAAGAAACTATTATAAATTAGGAGTTAGATTTATGTGAGGTTAGGCTAGTCACAAGGGGCGTAAATTGGTGTAACAAAGCATCATTATACAAGAGTATGTTGCTGAGGTATTTGGGATGGGGTGCTTAAGCTATTAAGGAAATTACCACAATATTTTTTGGGGTAGTAGTATTACAAATAGTATTTTGAGGGGAAGAGACTAAGGGTTTGATCTCGACAACTTAATTTAATAAGTTAAATTCAACAAAAATAAGTTGGGTTCCGCAAAAGTAAGTTCAACAAAAATAATACTACCTCCGTAACACATTACTTGCAACGATTTGACATAAAGTGTGAGTAAATTGCAAGTAATCCGTTACGGAGGGTGTAGTAAAAACAATTAAGGCAAGTTCAACAAAAATGAGCAAAGTTCGGCAAAAATGAGTTAAGTTCAGCGAAAATGAATGGAGTTCAGCAACAATAAGTCAAGTTGAGCAAAAATGAGTTAAGTTCATCAAATATATGGTGAAGCAAAAAAGCCTAAGAATTTGCAAGCCACCTCTTGGTCCTATGCTCTTGATTCTAAGCATTCGAACCTTACATTTAGCCAGTTGTAAAGCCCCTAAACTCACTGCAATCGTAAAACACAAGTTTGTTCAAGTAACCTTGAGAACTAGTCATTCCACACCAGGACCAATATATAATCCACGACAGGTCGACAGGTCGACAGCCCGTTCACCATCCCTATTAAGATACTCAGCATCTAGAACCTCAAACAACCAATAAAGAATCAATATCGTCCCCAAACTCCACCAAGGAAGTGTCATTCAACCATAACCTTATGTTCCTGTGACCAATACTCTTAACAAACTCCCAAATCCTTTACACCAAAGTACATATCAGCTAGTAGCTTTTCAAATACACCCGAAAAATTGATAAACAAGTTCTAAAAACATGACTATCATACATGACTCCAACAAACAAACTAAACCAAACTTGTAAAGCAACAAGCAAGAGAACAAAAGCCCAATGAACAAAACAAGTAGAGGAGAAATGCCTAGTCAATATCGGATATATGCATATATCCATCGCCTCACCTTTTTTGGTAGTACATACCTTATACATGGTAGTACATTTATTGAGAAAAGTGGTATATAACAAGAGATATTTTCACAGCTATATAACTATATAGTTTGTATTTGGCATATAATTTTTCATTAAGAAATGTACTACCGTACATATTAGAATATACTACCGTACATATGAAATCTACTACCATTTTCATTAAATATACCACCAAAAATGTGAGGCGATTGATATATACATATAATCCGATATTGACGGCATTGCTCCAAGTACAGGGATCATTCCACCACCAGCACCAGCAATAACAACCTCTAATGGCTTCTTCGGACGTGGCGAATTTCGAAAAGTTGCAGACATATAAGCAGCTTCCAAGAAATTAGCTGTACTATCAAGCTCAGGCCTTGGATAATCTACACAAACAACCTGAAATATACAGGAAAACAAATCAATTTCTCAAAAAAGACTTCAACTTTTCCATCACATCACACGCACAAAACCAACCATAAGAAAGTGCTAAAAAGAATGCATATAAACCTTTAATGGGCAATACCCATTTCTTTGCTTTCTGCTAAAAAACTTAATAACTCAGAAATTTCTTACAGAATGACCCAGAAATTCACTTCCACAGATGAAACTGAAGTGGGGCTACTTGAATTTCCTAAAAGAACATATCTTGATGTGGATTGTGTAGCAAAAGCATATCCAAAATGGCTCATTTTTAACAGTTTTTTGGGTAATTAAAAGTTGAATTTTGGGTTTAAGAGTGGGTGGAACACAGAAAGATTGGATTTTTTGATGAGGGTAATCAAGCAAGATGGGTAATTGTAAGTTGAATGGTTATCATGGGCATTTGTGTGTGAATAGCCAAAGTTAGCTAAGAAAGAGAAAGAGAAAGAGAAAGAGAAAGAGAGAGAAGGGGTGTATGTTTCTGGCTTCCACACATATGGTTAGAGCATGGCAACTGAGGAACTAACAAGCAATTTCACTCCCCTGAGAGGAGTTGCCTAATCAATATCGGATAGCATATATTCATTACCTCACTTTTTTGGCAGTATATTCCATGAAAATGGCAGTATATATGGTAGTATATTCTAATATGTATGGTAGTACATTTTTTAATTTAAATTATATGCCAAATACAAACTTATAGTTATATAGCTGAAAATATCGATTGTTATATACTACTTTTCTCAATAAATATACTGTCATTTCATTGAATGTACTGCCAAAAAGTGAGGCGATAGATATATACATATATCCGATATTGACAGGATTTCTCCTCCCCCGAGCCTTTTGGATGTTTTGCTATGCCTTTTTTTATCGTTTTCCTTGTAGAAATATGTACTTCCTTCATTTCTTTAAGTGCTCCATATTTCTATTTCTTTGGGTATAAAAAAAGTTTTATAAAGTGTATGTAAGATTTGTTAGAGTATTGAAATATAATTTTAATTTTATTAGTAAATTTAAAAACAGTAGAATGGTAGAAAACGAATAGGTAAATAACAAAAGAATAGATATAATTAAAGTAGGAATCACATGTATAAAAAGAATATGGAGCAAATAAAAAAGAAATAAAAATATATGAGAAAAATAGGGCAAGAAAAGTGAAACCATAGTATAACAAAATCACTTCAAAATAATCACAAATAACTTAATGTTTTTATGAAGTTCGAGATAACAATGGCACTTGGTCTATGACTCAACCTAATGTAAAAGGTTTGGATCTTTTAAGGGGGATCTGACACTGTTAGATTGGATGAAGGCTAGCTCATTAGTTACAACTTTATATATACACGAGTGTACACTCAAATCTATTTTTTGCTCAAATGAATTTGGGTGAACCATGCAAGGCTTCTTTTTGCCCAAATAGACGGGGTGACCATGACACGATTATACCTGCGTGTATAATGCATGCCTCCTTATTAGTTGGGACTAGGTTTTGGTCGAATGATGTTGACTTAAAGTGTCCCATAGAAAGCATATAAATAGATTTTTCGTAAAATATATTTAAATTTTTAGTTTATATTTTTATTAAACAAATTAGACTTATTAATAATTTAAATATTAATAAAATGTTTGTTGGAAAACGTGAGATTCTATGACCATGTTCTTTTGAATCGGATAAATATAAATTAAATTTTGTTTGATTCAGTTGCTTGACCAAGTCAGCAATTTCAATTCAGCTCCCGAGCGAGTCAGAAACTCTAGTGCAAAGTGCAATCCATTTAACTTCAATATAGGACAAAGTGGTACATGTTGCGATTAATATGGACAAAGAATTAAGTACTCCCTCCATTTCTCAAAAATTGTTACACTTGTACTTTTCACGTATGCCAAATGCAAAACTTTGAGCACTTGTATATCTAATTACGTATTTGTAAAAATTATAAAAACTAGATATTAATATTTTACATATCAAAAGGAATTAAACAAGATCCCACACAACTATACTTTTTCACAAACGATGATCAAAGAAATATGTGAATAGTATAAATTGTCAAAGTGTAACAATTTTTAGAAAATGTGGGTAGTATTTGTAGATTAAAAAAGGCACAAATTGGGAAAATAAAAAAGACAAAGTTCCTCCTCCCTCGTGTCTTGACATTCCTCTCTACCTCATTGATCTTAACCGCCGTGCTTCCGCCACTGTCACCACCGCAAGGACGGAAAACCTCGCCGGCGTCAATCAACACCACCGGAAATCAAAGGCAGTAACTTTCGCTTCAAAATCGAGTCAGGTAGTGTTTTTTTTAATACTTTTTGCAATTTGAAATATTGTAATTAGTTTTTTATGTTGTTTAATTATTGATTTAGTTTATTCTTGTTGTAATTTGGCTAAATTAAGGACTTTTTGTGATTGCTTTTCTGGTTGTTAATTATTGAAAAATTGGAAACGAAAGTAAGAAGCTAGGGTTTAGTTTGATTATAAATATGTTAGTTATGACATGATTGAGTTTGTTGGATTTGTGTTGGTTTATTGGTGATTGATTTTCATTTTATTAGTCTATGTATTGGGGGTTGCTATTGTTAATTTTTGTGATGGTTATGTGATTGATTTTCAATTTAGGGATTGTCTTTTCGGCATAAAACAACGGAATTGAATTGAACTGAACTGAATTGAAATGAATAGTTATAGGAGAGTAAAAGTATTGCCGAGAGCTGAACTGAACTGAACTGAAAATAAGCTGGGGAGTAATAGGGCCTTAGTTGCTATATATATTGATTGCCATTGTTGATTTTGTGATGGTTGTGCGATTGATTTTTGGTGTTTATTATTAATTTAAATTAGATAGGAAATGGCAAATGATACACCTTAATCCAAAATTTTCAAAAGAATGGGGAAATAAATAAATTTTGAGCAATTCATGCTCAAGAAAATGAAATTTGAAGGGACTTTCATGCGCTTCTGGTGTTGGATAGTGAGGCGCCTTCTTGGAATGATAGTGTGTCCCTTTCATTGCCATGATTTATTTTCGGAAAAATTGACATGAATAATCCCACCTATGATTGTTAGGCCCAAAATAACCCTAATTATGGGTCATTTTAAATAATTCAAACTAATTGGGTACCTTTCCAAAATAAACCAAACTTTACTTTTCTTGCTTGCGATGATTCCTTTTGGGTCTACTGGATGTTGGAAATTAAGAGTTTGGATTATACTATAGTTGGGATTATTTCGGAAGAAAGGCCATAGTTAGCATTAATCCTATCAATTTTTCCTTAATTTTCCCCTCAAACTCAAGAAAATTAAAAGGGATGAGGTGGTCGACGGCCACCAAGCAACACCGGTGGAGGAAGAATTGGTTTATTATGTTGAACTTCCCATTTTATCATTCCATACTCCAAATTCAAATTCCTTACAAGTTCAAGCAAAAATATTTCTTAATCTTTTGGATTATCTTGTGAGAAATCTTAGACAGAACAAAGATATTGCCTGGACTTGAGGGGAGATGTTTGTAAAAGGCTAATGGTTGTTCTTAGATAGCCTTATCATCACAACACCTCTAATAAGAAATAGTAATCGTATTGCTTTCCACCACATCTTCATGTGAATAAAGGTGGTAGTATTTTCTTTCAGAAAGGTAGAAAACAATCTTACCAAATTTTGTCGTCAAGCATTTGCCAGTTTGCACCCATTGTGTTGCCACATATAGATAAGTTGGTGGATGAGGGTTAAGCCCATGTTCATGTACTTGGGTTGAGCCCTAGTTTATTTATTCTTCTTTCAATGTGAACATCAAATACATTGGGCTTGGTTTGTTTGTATTACCTTCAATTGTGAAGCTTTTGTTCAACAAATCTTGATGTGTTTTCCATTTGTTTTTAATCGTTCATCCAATTAATTTGATAGGCTCAAGCTTTTTCAAGTACGTTTCATTGTTTAGGTGAAAAAATTACTCTTATTTCCTGATTGATAATGTAAATTTCAGAGTCTCTGAATTGGGTGCATGAAACAACAATGAGAGCCATTGGGAGAACGACAGTTGATGCTTCAAAAACCTGCCTCTTTTTCGAGATTTCAGTACTCAGGTTTGAAAAGATGGGGGAGAAGGTACCCATTTGTAAGATATGGGCTCCCTCTCATTTCGCTCACTGTGTTTGGATCGGTTGGCCTTGCTCAGCTCTTGCAAGGGAGGTAAGAGCACTGAACTCAAATTTTCTCCTATTAAAATGAAGTAAATATTATGGTTGAAATTAATGTTGTTAAATTTAAAATCCTGGTTTCTTAGATGAGTTGGGTGAAAGATTGATTAATTGGCAGTTGATGGTTATTATATGCTTGAACTTATCAGCAATAGACAAACAATTGATTTGCTGCATGAATGATTGAAATTAACATACTACGAGCATTTTACCTTAAACCTGGGATTGTTCCTTTTTTGAACTGTGATTTAGCCATTACTTCTCCCTTCTATATCGGGGAGGAGTTAGGCTGGGGCATTGTATAGATTGGAGATAAGATTGAGATCATCAGTGACTGGGGCAAAGACGGTAAGTATCTTAGTATTTGTGCCCCATCCTTTCTGGATTGAAATGGCAACTTCTTGCTCTACATAGCCTTTTGAATCCACGGTATACAGGGCCAGTTTATCTGAAATGGCTAGCGATCCTTACTTTTTATTCTCCGTTCGAGAAATATTGTAGGATTTCCAAGTTAAGGGTCTTTTCCCCTCACCCCTCCTTTTCCTAAACTTTTCTTTGGGAATGGAGTTTGGAGCAGCTTGCCTATCAAAACGCAATCTACCTATTCTCTGGTGCTTGTGCAGTTAGGCTTTTGCTGTTGTATACTTCCAAATGACAGGGCTCTTAACCGGCACAAACTGAATCTGTTTGATTTTCTGGAGGCTAGTGGGGATTCTGTTTCCATCTTTAGTAGCATCTATTCTTACGTTTAAAAGTGGTCTTCACCTTCACGTTGTGTCTATGATGTACCTTCTGATTAATTGCAAAACCGGTATCCCTTTGAAATTCTCCCCCAGTATAAGTGTCATGTGAGAGAACAGAGAAGGATGCTTCATCATGCTTCATATGGACATTTTACTTGTTCACTTTTCTCTCAAGCACCACTTCATATTTAAACCATGGAAGCGACTTTTAAAATATCCACCCCAATTTTTAACTTTCTTGTTTTGGGATGGCTGGATTGCATGGAGCTTGTTGCAATTCTTCCACATCTGATAGAAACTTTTTTCTCTTTGGGGGTACAGTAAGGATAGTGCCAAAGTGAAAGACGATAGAGAGTGGGAGATAATCGAGGAAAGAAAAGCTCTTTCCAGAACTGGACCTGTTGATGCATATAAACCGAAAAATCTTTCATTGGAAGAGGAGCTGAAGGTTATTGATACTCATTTTTATTACTCGATTTACCATATATGTAGAAATCGACTGCTGCTTACTGTTTCATTGACTTTGATCTCGCCAGGCATTGCAAGAGAAAGTGGACATAACTAGCTACGATTACAAAAGAATCCCTCGGCCTAATGAAGGCAAGTCTGCGCGATGAGGTCTTCGGTTTCCACTTAGAATCAGAAGCAGCAAGCATGCTTTCATGCTATCACAATTTTGTTTTCTTTGGTTAAATCTGTTCTTAGATCACTGTAATATGTTGCTGAAATGTAATTTCTGGTTCCTGCAATTGTGTGGTTTGAATGGTAATATGCCAAGTAGAATGTAGAGGGAAAACGAAAACTAGTGTAGTTTCTTGAATGATAAAAGTAAAAGATCAACTTTTCAGGTAGTTTTTTCCTCGAAATGGACAAAGTTCCTTATCTAGTTGATTTCTTAGATTGGTTGTCTTATATAGTTGCTCATTTAGTTTATATCAAGCCAAGTAAATTCCAAAGTGAATAATTTGACATTTTCCAACCCTTGAATTTATATTAAATAGCTATGTTGAAGATTACAACGGACATTAATTATACAAACTGGGGTTTTAATTAATAAATTATAAATAAATTAGAGCCCACATACCCTCCAACCATTTTTCGGGGGCTCCTAGAAAAAATGTTTGGAAATTATGTGGGTTCCTTGCGGGGATAAAAGTGGCCACACAATTTTTAGGGGGAATAGAGGAGATTTGTGGCTGTCGGACGGCCCATAACATCGTGTAGACGCATACCATTATTTGAGGCTTAAAATCGACCATGAGAGATCCATATATGACAGAAGACACGCGATAGAAAAAAATCGGGTGAAAGGAGAAGGGTCCGAAATAACGTTTTTTGAAGGCCAAAAATGAAGGCTATAACTCATTGTTTTCTGTTTTTCGAGGAAAATGGCTGAAATTTACACGGGTCCCGTGGGAATATGGCCACACAATATTTTATGGGTACCAAAGGACATTTGAGTGTCATGGATGCCCGTATGTCGTGGAGATAATATCGAAAAGTTGCGAAATGACAATCTATGGCGTTATTTGAGGCTAAAACCGGTCGTGGGACGTCCGTAAACGAATGCGGCATATGGTAGAAAATCGAGCGAAAAAAGAGGGGCTCGCGATGTCTCCGACGGCCAAAATCATGAGTGACTCTCTTACTAAGAGGGTGAAAGCGAAAAGGAATAGTTGGAAAGCTGTAAACATGTTTATGTTTGTTAAAATTTGGTTCAAGTAAATTAATGAACATAACAACCTTCCTCTCATTTGTCCTCTTCCATCTTATCCTACTACAACATAGTAGACTGTTAGGTTGTGAAAGTTGGTACCTTTGCTAGTTTGAATGGTAGTTTGCAGTTAACTTTTCCCACCATTTTTTCCTTATTCCCACACGGCCGTGCTTGTGCTTTTCCTGTGTTGTCTGTCTGTAAGAGTGAGACCAGGAATTACAAGTGCTCAACTTTTAGTTCATAATGATCTTCCACCCACCAGCAAGCATCACCCACATTCATATCTCTCTTTAAAAGTTGTTTTGTCATTCCATATTTTCTCAGAATCAATACCCACTTCAACTTGTGTCTTGCTCCAAGCTCAAATTTAATTCTTGGGTTTGTTTGCCCGGAAGCAAGTTCGATTTTGGCTCTTTTTAGTCTTATATGTACGCAATGACGTTATAGAAGTAATCGTAAGAGTGAGAAACTGTCGGGAGTTTTGGAGAAACTATATATACATTTTTTTTTTTATTTAAAAAACTTAATTGTTGCCATTTAGTTTAGTTTGTGTTTATTCACATAACTCATTGTATCAGTATGTTGCCCTTTGAAATTTGCCTTCTTTCACCCTTCAATTGTGTTCATGAGTGTAAATTGTGCTGTTTGAAGTCAATGCATGCTCATCTTCGAGCTGATTTTGTAGTAGTTGAAACTGTATTGTTAAGGTGCGTTCTCTTCGTCTTATTTTGGTTTTTCTCTAATCATCATTTCAAATAATCTTTGTGTTTGTTATGAAACAATGTATACCATAATATCAGTATATTGTCCATTGAAGTTTGCCTTCTTTTCACCCTCTATTTGTGTTCATGACTGTATTTTATGCTGTTAGACAGTCCATGCATGCTTGTGCTCGAGTCAAATTTGTGGTAGTTGAGCTGTATTGGTAAATAATTGAATGTGTACAATTGCTTAGTTATGGTGTTACCTCCTCTTCTATAGGTAAAACTTAAGAGTTGTAGATTAAATGGCTTAAGTGGTCTAAAGGTTGTATTGTGAGTCATGGCCGAGGACCTGAAAGAGCCGTTGCTTGACCCTCAGGAATTCAAAAGAGATGGGATTGATTTGGTAATATATGAACAAAGGCATGCATAGTGAAAGAATGTTTATAGCATTCTAATCCCATGTCAACTAAAACTATTTGATTTAACAGGAACATTTACCTATGGAAGAAGTCTTTGAACTACTGAAAACTTCACAAAATGGACTTTCAACTCGTGATGCTGAACTTCGCTTGATGATTTTTGGACCCAATAAACTTGAAGAAAAGCCGGTATGTAATATGTTCAAGTGGCCAGTATTAGTCATACGCTAGTTTATGTTATCCTTCTATGGAGCTGCTACACGAGTGAGTTACATAATGGAATATAATTCTTCTTGGAATATCGTTTTTTAAGGACTTCTTGATGCGAAAGAATGTCTGGGGAGCAACTACTGGGTTGTTAAATGCCGTATTAGTTGTGGCTTGCCAACTTAAGTGTAATCCATCTGAATCCAGTAAAGCAGAAATTTATCAAACAACCAGAATCTTAAGGTGCATGGTATTTCTATGTTTGAGCACACTGGCTTCAGTATCAAATAACCAGAGTTCTTCATTTTGCTATGAAAAATTAATTCTAATCTAGTTTTTGCCTTGATCCAGGAGAACAAGTTTTTGAAAATTCTTAGTTTCATGTGGAACCCTTGTCTTGGGTTATGGAAGGTGCTGCTCTTATGGCACTTATTCTTGCTAATGGGGGAGTAAGCTAATCTATTGCTAATGCTACTCATTTTGAAGATTTTATCGGAGATTTTGTGTAATCACAATAGTTCATTGATCTCACCATCAGTCAAATGTGTATGTTCTTCAGAGCCAAGGACCAGATTGGCAGGACTTTGTTGGCATCATATGCCTACTGCTCATAAACTCAGCAATTAGCTTTATAGAGGAAAACAATGCAGGGAACGCTGCAGCTTCTCTTATGGCACGCTTAGCTCCGAAAATGAAGGTGTCTTATGCACCTAATGCTTTGAATTTCAGACAATTTTGCAGCTTTAATCTTCCCGTGCATAGCATAGGTGCATTACGTTCCTTGATAACAAAACCAAGCACTTAATTTAAGTACTGATTTCATAGAAATCACTGCTAGTATAATACCTATTGTTGCATAATCAACCAACAATTTCAGAATTTGACAAAGTAGTAACAGATAAAGTGACGTGCACTTTATCGAGCAACCTTTTGGGAAAATTGAGCATGCTTTTGATGCACAATACATGATCAAAATTAGTTTCCCAAGGGATATTGAGGATTGCTTTAATTTGTCTCTTTCTCTCGTTCTGTATGTTGCTCAATCTCCAAGCTTGTGTATTGCTTGACATTACAATCTATATCTCTCTTGCTACTAGCCTTCCCTTTATCATAATTCAATAAACTGTATACAGTATACATATCTGTTACATGTATTGTGCTAACTTTTAATCTTGCACCAAGTGTGGGAGATCCAAATTCATGATGATGTCGTAAGGATATCTGATAGTAATTCTGATGGTTGTATCGAGTATGGGACCTGTGTAAGTTTTGGCTTTTAAGATTCCATAGACTTCTATTACTCAGGGAGTTGAACTGTGAAGTTGCATAATAGAGCTCGGATTAAGAAAACAAACTTCCTGGAGAATTTTTCAGTCTATAGGAATGACTCTTTCCCTTCCATTTTTTTAGTTTGTGCATTACATTCTCTTTCTCCTTTGTCATTCATTAATCCATTAACATGGTTGGAAAGGCCCCATTATTGTTGCTCTCTCTAAGATGATCATTTCAGAAGTAAGAGTACTTGTTCAATCACTAATGCAGGCCCTCAGAGATGGACAATGGCAGGAGCAAGATGCAGCTATTCTAGTTCCTGGAGATATTATTAGCATTAAGCTCGGTGACATCATACCGGCAGATGCTCGTTTACTCGAAGGAGACCCACTAAAAATTGACCAGGCAAGTACCTCTGCCGATATTCTCTGTGCTGTTATTATATGGCCAGCGACTCGTTTCATTACTTATCTGCTGATTCATTAGTTAGTGGGTCTATCATCTATCTTCAACTTTCTGGTTATGGTGAATCCAATGGCATCTCTTTCACAGTCTGCTCTTACCGGGGAATCTTTGCCTGTTACAAAGAAAAGCGGCGATGAAGTGTTTTCAGGATCTATATGCAAGCATGGAGAAATTGAAGCTGTAGTAATAGCAACTGGGGTGCACTCTTTTCTTGGAAAGGCAGCTACTTAGTGGATAACACCGAAGTGGTTGGACACTTCCAGCAGGTACATGATCGCTCTTCCACCATATTAAAATTTCAGACAATATCACTAATGCCTAGTATTGTCTACCAGCTCATGAACTGAAGTCTGCATTATGTTTTTAGCAACGCTCTTGGAACTGCGAGCTAATTGAACTCTTATGAACAGATTTAATATTATCACTTATCCTAGACTTGCTTGTGCTTACTCATATCCTGCCTGCAGGTCCTTACTTCTATTGGGAATTTTTGTATATGCTCCATAGCAGTGGGAATCATTATAGAAATCATTGTCATGTTCCCTATACAACACCGTGCATACAGAAGTGGGATCAACAATCTTCTTGTTCTATTGATTGGTGGAATACCGATAGCTATGCCAACAGTTCTGTCGGTTACACTTGCAATCGGTTCACATCGCCTATCTCAACAGGTACGCTCTCGAAAGTGAAAATCCACAGATTTATTCCTTTAATGGTAAGATAGAGGGCACCAATTCGTAAAGGGAGAACATATCTTGTTTATCTTTTTCTATTTGCTGAATTAAGGTGCCTAGGCCTTATGTTGCAAACAAATTTTCAGGGTGCCATTACAAAAAGGATGACAGCAATTGAAGAAATGGCTGGAATGGATGTTTTATGCAGTGATAAAACAGGGACTCTAACACTGAATCGTCTCACAGTTGATCGGAGCCTCATTGAGGTTATAGAGCTTTTTCATCATAAATCTCTTTTTTTTCCTCTGCAAGTGTAAGTCAGTACCTGGTGGTTTTATTACATTGCCTTATATTTTGGTTTATACTAATAGTTGAAATTAAGAAGTTAGTTTGTGGAAGTGATAAAGGTTCTATCACTTCAATGTCTGCGGATTACTTCTTTGTACACCAAGACTTCTTTCAAAAATCTATATGTTTCATATATACAGTTGAATAGAACAGCTAAAGTCGTTCGCTTCTTGAGTTCAAGAATTGACTTGCTATTCCTGTTAGGTTTTAAACAAAGACATGGACACGGATACAGTTGTCTTACTTGCAGCTGAGCATCAAGACTAGAAAATCAAGATGCCATTGACGCTGCCATTGTTAACATGCTTAGTGATCCAATGGAGGTAAGAGATGACATGCTATAATTTGAGACCTTGTAACCCATTGTTTTGCCTCATATCTCTATTCATTCATTCACCTGCTAGAAAAGGGAAAAAAATAACTTGCCAAGTTTACGTCTTCTTGTAGGCACGTGCGAATATTCAAGAAGTTCACTTCTTGCCTTTCAATCCTGTTGACAAACGCACAGCTATAACTTACGTCAATTGTGATGGTAAATGGTACAGGGCCAGCAAAGGTGCCCCTGAACAGGCATGCAACTCAAATAAGTTTAATAATCCTTTATTTCCATTATAGGTTGTTCCATATAGCCAAGGATTGAAGTACCTGATTTTACGATGCACATATATGTGGCTGCTGACCCTACTTTGATGGGATTAAGGCTCTGGCATTGTTGTTGTAGATATGTTTTTGATAAATGTATGGTTAGTAGTTCGATGAGAGTATTTCTGAAGTTACTGCTACCATCAATCATCATTGCCTTCACATTGCTGGATAATATCAATCTTATTTCATAATTTCTCTGTTATTCTTTCATGGACATTTTACCTGATAAATAATACGCATGCATTGATCAATTCCTCTTTTCTATTAATATACTTAAATTGCTTGTAATCCTACAGGAAACAAAATTAAAAGTATACTTTTGATGCTTGTGAGGAATAGCGAGCTTAAAAGAAGATATCAATTGTAAGATCATTGTTATTAGTCACTATGTAACCTGCTGTCTGTCCTTTCCCTTTCCAGATTCTCGATCTCTGCCGAGAGAAAAGTGAGATTTATGGAAAAGTGCATGACATGATCGACAAGTTTGCTGAAAGGGGATTGAGGTCTCTTGCAGTTGCCTTGCAGGTACATATATCCATGGTCTCCTGTTATTCTTTTTGATTTAGACACAAAAAGTTTGGAATCCCTTCTTATAAACACTATTTTAAGTATGCTCATTGGTTAGTTGACGAGTTAGTATCAGGTTGTTTGTTGATCAGTATGTCATAATTCTAGTACTTAACTGCGAATAACCACATAAAATTGTGACCCAAGCTATTAGCATTCATATTAGAGCCAATAGGCTCTCCAAATCTCCACTTAGGATCTAGATTACGTAGCAGGCAGGCATTTGCATTTCGGTTCAGTAGCCGTTTAGAAACAACCTCTCAGTTATTGCATACGTAAGGCTGCATACTTTCAATCTTTGTTACCCTACCACAGGTAGGAAGTATCAATACACTTAAGAGGCATTGGAGATTGGAGTGATGTTTTCAATTGTGTTGAAGTTATATAAGAATATTGGTTTTGAAGGGAGAAAGTGAAATTATACTAGTTCCCTCAGCTTGGTAGGGATGTCGCTGCATACATCGTGACCTCCCTAGACAATGTCCCTTCAAAACCCATGCTGGATATTTTCTTCCGTTGTTCCTGCTGTGTAGAAATATTACTGACACCTTAATGATCCACGTTATGGCCTCACAGATGTGGACTGTGTAGAGTAGCTTATATAACGAGTTTTTGCGGGAAGTCCCAGAGAAAACAAAGTCAAGTCCAGGAGGCCCTTGGACATTTTGTGGGCTGCTACCTCTTTCGATCCCCCAAGGCACGATAGTGCCGAGGACCATTGAAGAGCTCTTAATCTCGGGAGTTTGTGTCAAGATGATTACAGGTAGTTTTGCATTTTATCCATCCTCTATTGTTTCTCTGTGTTTCTTTTTACTTATTTGCTTAAGATGATGACTTTTACGCTCTTGTTAAAATAGAAAGCTGTAAAATGAAAACTCTAAATCGAAGTCGCAGGACTCAGTTAGCTTCTTAAGTATAATACATACAACTATAGGATCATTTTCCTAGGAGCTCATATTATAAATTTATTCTAGCAACAGGTGATCAACTGGCAATTGCAAAGGAGACTGGTCGACGACTTGGTATGGGTACTAATATGTATCCATCATCATCACTGTTCGGGCATGACAAGGACGAAAACGTAGCCCTTCCAGTAGATGAGCTCATTGAAGAAGCTGACGGCTTCGCTGGTGTTTTCCCAGGTTAGTCTTGGTTTATGTAAAAGTTTCTCATAGATTGATTGCCTAATCATAAAAACATTTAAGCTTTTCAAGAAAATCCTTTCCTGAATTATCATACTTTGAATTTAAGTTCGGAAATGGGATTACTCAGGTGGGAAGTGTGGAACTTCATATCTGATATCTGTTCCATGATCTCTCTCTGAATCTAATCAGAAGTTAGCAATATATTAACAAAATAATCAAGCTGAAGTTGGAATGTTGATGAATCATTTAAAAGATTAAGATGCCTTTTTCCCATGCATTTTATCTATGGAAGTATAAGGAGGAACTTCAGCATAGCATGAATTTGTCTCTGTTACTAATTATCTACCAAAGTTTCGAAAGTCCGTGCACAAATAAAATGATCATGTAGAGAGCAAAATCTGTTTAGTCCTTTCAACGGTTGCACTGTTAAGCAAACAGCAATCCCCCTGTCAAACAAACTGTCAATGACCCTATGGTAAATGGAGTATATGTTTTCTCTGGCCACATGATCAATGCTGTTTATGCAGAACATTTGCTACGAGATAGTGAAAATTTAAAAGAAAAGAAGCATGTTGTGGGAATGACTGGTGATGGTGTGAATGATGCACCAGCTTTAAAGAGTGTAGATATTGGAATAGCAGTGGCAGATGCTACAGATGCAGCAAGGAGCGCAGCTGGGATATTGTTCTGACAGAACCCGGCTTAAGCGTGATTATCAGTGCCGTCCTCACTAGCCGAGCTATATTCCAGAGGATGAAAAACTACACAGTTATTACTATTTTAAGATCTTTTGTGGTTTTCCTTGTATTTGCAGTTTATGTCTCACTAATAATCGAAATTGGCGTTTCAGATTTATGCAGTGTCAATCCATCCGTATTGTGGTATGTTTGATATCCCCCAATTTAACATGTTTTTACACTTTTTGAAGCATGACTGTTAATGTTTTTCTTGTCTCAGCTCGGTTTCATGCTCCTGACCCTGGATCTGGGAGTATGACTTTCCACCCTTCATGGTCCTCATTATAGCGATACTAAATGATGGGAGTCCCTTCGGGAATCATATTTTATTTTTCATTTTTGTATGATGTATACCACAGTTCGCTGTTTAATTGGTGAGAATTTATCTTACACACAGGCGATGATGGATTGTGCTTCACCAGCTCACACTGTTTGTGCCATAAATTTTTGTTTTGTCAGATATAGGAAACGGACTTTTCCATTCTTTCCCAGGAGATTACTCCGTTAATGAAGCAGCCTATGCTAATATGATTCCGGGAAGAACTTAATTCTTGTGCACCTAACGCCTATGCAGGAACAATCATGACCATATCTAAAGATGACGTTTTGAAATTTCCAAGTCCTGACAGCTGGAAGCTTATTGCCATTTCTGCAATTGGTATCCCCATTGGGACCTATCTCGCCTCTTTTTTTTGTTATTCTACCGGATCGCCAATGACAATTGTTCCCTTTCTTTGAGGTAAATCAATTAACACAGTTATAGAAAATCGGCTGGTTACTTTTTGTTGCTCACATCGATGGCCAAACTATAACAGGAGCATTTTGCGTGACTCTCTATCTGGAAATACTGAGAAAGTTTCACCTGCTATATATCTGCAAGTTAGCATCATTAGTCAAGTCCTCATCTGCGTTACTCAGCAGTCAGAGCTGGTCATTCCTGGAGAGGCCAGGGAATCCGTCTCGTGTCAGCATTGTGGTGGCTCAACTCGCAAGAGAATTTCAAATCTTCTTTTTCACCAGTTTTCGTGTTTTCTTCATGACCATATTTCATGTAACGTCAGAAAACCGAATGCATTAGTTTTGTTCTTTATGAAGTAGTTGCCTCCTTGATAGCAGTTTATGCAGATATTAGTTTTGCTTCAATCAATGGCCATCGGATGGCGTTGGGCTGGTGTTATATGGTTATATTGTTTGGTTTTCCACCTCCCTCTCGATATTATCAAATTCACCGTCCATTACGCTCTGAGCGGAGAAGCTAGAATCTTCTATTTGACAAAAAGTCCAGGATCAAATTTTCTGAAATCCCTCCCCCTCCTTTTTAACTGAATCTAAATCATGTATTTGTGCCTTTTTTATTAGACTGCATTCAGCTCTAAGAAAGAATATGGAACGGAAGATAGGGAATGTGAGGGTAATGAACAACCCATCACTCGAAGACGGAGTTGTTCTCTGATTGCAGAGTAGTCCAAACGGAGTGCTGAAATTTGGAGGTTACAGGAAATTTACACATTGAAAGGTCACAGGGAATCAGTTATGCGGTTAAAGAACTTGGACGTGCTTCACTCTCATCTTTCGCACACAACTGACACGAGTGACATGAAAAAAATGCACGCTTACAGGTCCTGGTTGAAGGCTTCTGCTTACACGATGAGCACGAACACTTTCCTACAAAATGCCTGATGTGCTATTTTTATGTACAACATTAAACCTCTTTAGATTTTTACTGGTAGTAGTCCAAATTCCAGAAGACTACCCATCTGAATAACGATACATTCCAGTTTATAGTACATGCCTTTGTTGTAGTTGTTAAAATGTGACCTATTATTATGGCTTTGCAAGAGAGGTAAAAACACTGCCAATACCAAACTGTTGTTTTGGAAACTTTCTGATGTCATTGAGGTACCAAAAAAAATGTCATGGTAATAATTAAAGGCCAAAATTAAGATGTAACTCGAACGTGGAACTTCAACTAACAGAGCAGAGGGTCTAATGACACGATGCCATGAATTAACGCTCAAGTTGGAAGATGACTAGCTGCAGACAAATGAGGTGTTTATCATTATCTCGCCCCGACACACTAGTATAAATTAAGAGGTTCAAACAGAGCCATTACAATGGTAAATGGCTCTGATGAAATGAGTTTGGTCAAATGGAAAACGTGTTCTTCTACAGAAATCAAGGTTCACTTGCCTCCTAATCTCAAGAGTGCTTTCCTACTACTATGTTTTTCCACGTAATATAATATGAGGCTCTTTTCTAAGTATGTAAGTTGGGAGCTATATCCCCATTTCATGCTCATCGCAACCCTTCCGCAAATAAACTGATTAAAATCCAACGAACGCACGAATTGCAATCCCGTAAAAGGCAAATGCACTTTTGTACGATCAACAAAGTTCGATTTATCGTGAATTAGGTAAATCTACTTCAACACCAACTCGACACCGTTCCACATTTTTTTTTTACAATATAACTCATCAACTAAATCAAGAATTCTATGCACACATATCCAGTGGAACTGAAGAAGTCAAGTCTAAGTCTGATGCAAGGACCTGAAATAGCTCATATTGATTACAACAAAGAATTATATTCATACGAAAGTACAAAATTGTACGAATACAAGGCTAGAATCATTTGAAGGTAGATCCATGTAATTCTATCTCAAGCTTTCACTTCCAACAACTAACCTCTACCTCCGCACTGCCCTATGTAATTTAGTTAAGCATTAAGAATTATCAGCCTTCTCCTCACAAGAAAATGCCTTTCCAGAATTTCCACAGTTTCTTTGATCGCACTGCCAAAATTTCAATATGAGGCACAAGTTTGTTAAGGTCTGCACAGAAATCATACAAGTTACAAACCAAAGCTCTAAAATCTCAAATTGATGTCTAACCTGCCAGGTCTCAGCATCATATATTTTAAGGGACTTGTCAAATCCACAATAGTAGATCCTGCACGACCTTTGGGAAGTTCACCACCATCATATACGTAGGCACAATGGCCGCATAAATTCTCGAAATCATTAATGCAGACACTGCTACGATGTCTGGTCAAGTTTGCACTGGTAAGGGCCAATGCACTTGGTAGAACCCCGAGCAATGATCCTTATAAAGTCGCTATCAGGTCCCTGGACACCAATACTATCGAATCCTGGATTAAGGGACTTCTCAAGAATACTTGACTCCCCTGAAATAATTTTTTATTGATTGTTTTAGTCGATCAGTTTTTTCTTTGATTGAAGAAAGCACCATACTCAAACCTCTCTTATAAATAATATTTGATAAAAGTATTAGATAAGATGTGTTCTAGAACCAACAGCCTTCCAAAATTTCTGGTTTTTTTGTAAGTAAACAAGCAAACGAGGACAACCCGCCTCAAAAACTAAAGTTACAGGACCAGGCAGGGAGAGCGGTCAGCAAAGGGCCGGCAATGGTCTAAAAATGCAAGCGCTTTATGTCAGACACATCCCCGACACAAATAGCAAGGGGCTTGTAAGCTTGCGTCCTTTAATTTCATATATTCGGTGAACTGCTTCCCGAGAACTGCAAAATAAAGAAAAACTGTGAATGACAGTCAGAATATAAACATATTGACATTTGAGACTAGCAGCTTATATATGAGACTTCAATTCAAGCGCCTTGTGTCTAATACCAACAAAAGAAGCTAACCAGAGTAAAGCTACACAATTAATTTGTATCAGTTATCCTCATGCATAACAGCCATTAGTTGAGCAGTAAGTTCACTTATATGACATCCTTTCTATTTAGGGCTACACTGCTACAATGAAGGTTTTGACCTTTTACCAGATCAATTAATACAAGCTCCTAAATCCTGACTCTTGCCTGTCTTGACTCCAATGCTATAAAGATACCCAAAGTATGGAACCCTAAAAAGAGAGATGATAGAGGGTATATGAAATCGGAAACTTCACATGACAATGGGAACTTCAAGGTGGATGTCGTGGAAACGGGAAGGTTTAGTCAAAGTCAGGCGTCTAACATTATGAACTAATTGGATATAAGTGGACCAAGATTAATCAATGTTCACCCATGTTATGCATCCACATTGTCATACTCATCTCATGTAAAGACCAAATCAACCCAGCTCAATTTAATTAGACTGAAGTAATGGATAGTGATGAAGCTTGTCATGTTATAACTTATACCAATGAGTCATTAGCCAGGACCAATAAGTCCTCACTATTTACTGTTTAGGGACAGAAAACCTGCTACATATCTTACTGTTGGAAGTTCAAAATTTTCCCAACGGTTCCATACTTTTCTTTAAAGTTCGTACGGACAACATTTTTCAAATTCTAACACAAAATCATCGCGCCGTTGGCGTCAAATTCTAACACAAACCCCATCGCGCCGTTGGCGAGACTCTTATTTCACCAATTCAAATGATTCCCTCGAGTGAGAAACATACCTTATTCTTCTCTTATGCAAGACTGAACATATTTAGATAACTTCCCTCAGGTTACTCAGTATCTAGTTCACCAGACCAAAGACTTAGTGGTGTAACAGGCAAAATTCAGTCATCTCCACCCCTTCTCACTGTCAAATTCAACTTTTCTACCGGTAGTAAAGCCAATATGCTATTAAGGTTGGCTACTATAGAAATATTCAATATAATATCTTCAACAGCTATATCCAACACCTCATCTTGAGACCACTCCTTTCCCAGAATCACAACCCTGCCCAGTTTTTATCACAGTCCTCAAAATTATTTTGTCTGAACATTCAAATATGGTGGCATATGTAGGTAGAAGCATAGCTGTAAAAAAATGGCTTCTCAACAACAAGAAAGGATAGGACAGTGACTATTTACACTTAAACATCAAGAAACATCAACTTCCAAATGCAAACAAGCAGCGCTGCTATCTATCATAACTGCAGCAATATAAGGAAGAACTTCCATTAGCTGAAGAGGCTTTCTGCCTAGGGAGAAGTAATAAATGTCCATTATAAACCTTCCCGGATATTAAAGATCTCCTACCAACCTTAAAATACACAACCTTCATGAGCTAGTTTCCAAGGGTATATACTATATAACTGCACATGTACAATTTAAGTGATCTTCATCTATCCTCTAATCCATAAACAGAGGGAAAATTTATGGAACGTTGTTGAGTTTCATCCTAATATACAATTCTCTATTTTGCAACAACATGTTTCAAAACATCAAGATCTTTTAACCACATATACTCTCTCATCATCAGTTTCTTCATTACATACACACTTTAACAGATTGAATTAGTAATAACATCCACAAGTTGCATCCAGAAGCACATATTGCCTTAAACATAAGAGCAAAAGGGAAAGAATGTTGAGCAAACCCTAGCGAAGTTCAAGAATCTAAAAAGAGCACATCGCAATAGAGTGGTTCAAGGAGCACACCAAGCATCACAAACCCCATACAAAATGTTAGGGACTATACTTACTTGTCCCGATTTAATTGACTGAAGGGGCCTCATTTGCAAACTCTTTAGTTGCAGTGAGAACCATCCCTGCTCCATTCCTCGAAGTGCCATCGCAGCCATCTAAACTTGGAGCAAGTTTTGCAGAAACTCCCAACAAACCTCCGATAAGGTTGCTTCAGATGTAGGTATCCTAGTCTTGAGACTCCTGGAAGTCAAAAGACCTGGTTCGGTCACTCAAATTGTAGGATACAATGGCACATACTTGTTTATGCTATTGGGAATAGGGAGGTTAGATGTGCACCCTCTACAAGAGATTACAGGGTTGCATAGAGCTTCAAGAAAGGGCAACCTCTCAGTGATTTTTGTTGAAAGGTTCATAACTAAGCTTTTATAGCCGCGTAGGATAGTCGATTGCTTGAGTGTTGAACGTGTCTAGAAACCGCAAAACGATGAAAATCTATTTCGTTTACGTCTTTTGTATTCAGTTTGCCAATACCAAAAGTTAGAAGGGGTTGTGCAAAGTCATGATCATAATTTTCAATCAAGCTAGCAGAGAGGACTTAAGACCTGTTTGGCAATATCACCACCAGGTAGTCGTTTTTAAGCTCTTTTTGGTAGTTAATTGAGTAGCTAAATATTCGGACAAACAAGTGCCTAACAAATGTACTATTGTCTACCTACAAGTTCATTCCACATACACCCGAGTATAGGATAAACAAGTGCGTTAAACAAGGCTATTTTTTGCTCATATTGGTCGTTGGAGCTCATCTTGGCATTTGGAATTTCTCAAATGAGCAAAAAAATTAACCTTGGCGAGTGGAGGATAAAGTTGTAGTCTACCTAGTCCAAGACGAAACACATTTACAAGTTACAACTCATTCCATAAACAAACACAAGCAACAATCTAATCAACATTGACTCTATTGCTCAGAAGCTGCTCTTTTCAACTTATTTTCAAACTTTACCGAAAAATGCTTTAGATAGTTCCGATATATGCTAAAAAGTTTGACCATCTCACAAATAAGTTTTTGAATAGTACCTTTTTAGTTCACCTTAAAACATTAATATTATGTAAAAACAAGTTCAATTTCATAAATATGTTCCGTTCTGCAAAAATAAATTCACCTTGTAAAAATAAGTATAGCCATTCATCGAAGAACAAGAAAAAACAACATGAACGAGCAAAAACTTATTTCTCAATTCGGTAAAATTAAGTTCAATTCACCAAAAACAAGTATAGTTGAAGGTTAAGAAATTGAAAAGAACGGACCTTTATCTTGATGTTTTAAAATATGAAAAAATGGTCACAAATAAGCTTTGTAACTTCAATTTACTCAGCATATCTAAGAATTTTCTACAATAATAGTTACAATTCAATTTCTAGTTCATTAATTCATAGGTTGTGCACAATCGCAAACGTTGTCAGATGAACTCAAATTCAAAAGTTGTAAGAACATATAGCAGCCGCAAATCAGATAAAAACCATATAATAAAATCAGAAAAAGCATTAGAATGAAAGAGAAGAAACTAACCTAGTTGTCGACACACAAGTAATTTGGGTAGAGAGACAGGGGAGAATAGAAGCGTCTTCTGTTGTAATTTGTAAAGTAGTTGAGAACTGGATTCTCATTTTTAGGGTTTTTTTGGGTACTCTTTTTTGTTTTTATTTCAATTACTATTAAAAAAAATTTAGGAAACTTTGTATTAAAAAAAGACTTTATTTGCTATAAGTAAAAAAATCATTTAAAAACACTTTATATACCATATTATCACATTTTAGCGAAAAGTCAACCTTTTGAGTCTTTTTTGTCGTTCATTTTTGTGTGTGAGTGTTGTGATAGCAGTCTAAATTTTTAGACAAAATTCACGAGAAAAAAGAGAGGAAACTATTTTCGCAAAAAATTTATATTATGGTTTTTCACAAATTGAGTGTTTGTGAGATCTTTTTGACAAAATTTCCAAAAATTATAATAAAAAATAACAGTTTTTCGGAAAACTGAAATTCAAAGCTTGTTATTCATATCCAAATCCAAATTATCTAAATGTCAAAAGACTAATTGGATTGTTTGGTTTTACGAAGGTCGGAATTGTGCGGGTTTTTGACCTTTTGAGGACCCGCTATATTAGAAAAATGTGTATATAGGGTGGTGGGGTAGGTACATGGTGGGGCTAGGGTGGAATCGACAGTGGGTGTGATAGAGTAGGCTGATGTGGCCACAAAGGTTGTGACATAGAGGAATGGGGAAATTCAAAATCGTATTAGGGAGGGAACTGATATAGAGGGAAGTGATTATGAAATTTGGGTGAACTAAATGCAAAAGAAATTATCGATCAAACAACATGAAATGGTAATTAGAGTTTCCGACTTCCATAGACTTTCCCTTACTTAAAACCTCCACGTAACCACAATTAAGGTTAAGCAATGGAGTTAATAGATGGCATTTTAACACCTTACCCCATCCCCAAATGGGTATATTATTCCTCTACATCAAAGACAAAATCATTGCATTTGTCAAAAGATTGCCTGGACAATTTGAAGGGAAATCAATTCTATTAAAAGAGTCTTTTATTTTTCATCAAACTAAAAATTAATTTTCCATGACATCTCACTAATTTCAGCAACAAAATATATACATCGTATATAGCACATTAGTTAATTGAAATGTGGATCTCAACTAATTTAGCTAACAAACTGTAAGTCGATATCAGCAATTTGTAATGTTATGTCTCACCTGATGTTTCAAATTGTATGTACTCTGTTAATTTCGTCACCTCGTCTTTCATCCAATTAAAATTAATTAGACAAATAATTCCTTAAGGTGAAGTTTCAAGCTACCATCACAACTCTTTGACATACAAAATAAGAATTTATGTGGGATAGAGAGTGGTGTTGCACATCAAAAATTCCTCATGCTTTTTCATCTGCGACGTGACAATGTAAGTAATTACAAAGCTTACAATATCATTAAATTACTTCATCAATTTAATTCTAGGAACAAGAAAATTAGTGAAAGTATACATATGCAACCAAGTATCCACTGTCTTACAAATTGAAACAAATGATCAACAGAAGCAGAATTCATGCTGTTAATTTTCCTGAGCTCAAAGGCAGCTAAAGAACTTTACGACACGAATTCATCGATACGAACCAAATTTAAGCTGAAGCAAATTCAAGAACAACCCAGCTAGCTAACTTAAGGTAAATGTACAAAATCCATATACTGATCATTTGAAGTAGCTATTTGCTAGAGGCTAATAATCGAAAGAGGACATCTGAACTGCGTATTTCGTTCCTAGCCTCGCCGAATTGACATAATCTCGTGGGCTAAGAGCAGATATACCTGGGAGCATTAGTCCTACTACCCTTACTAAAATCGAATACCAGTCCTCTTTATAATCCACGCCATACACATAACCCATTGTTAACGCCCTGATCAACTCCCACACTGCGTTCATGTGTGCTGGAATCAAGTATCTTATCCCGTAGAAG